>CM042448.1:3607871-4219580 GCA_023631565.1 Gymnocephalus cernua | reverse complement strand
CTGGGCTGTGGCGTGAGCAGTGTCTCCTACGCCTCCTTGTCTGGCAACATTTTGTTCTTTGTCTGTCGACAAGCGTGCTGAAAACAAGGCTGTCCTGTCGCGAAGAGCCTCGACCCTGTGTTTGCGCTCGGTATTCAGTGAGCTATTGAGTTCCAGGATTTCACGTTTCAGGTTTGCTATCATCTTCATGTGAGATGGGTCGTCACACTGCCCAGACGACTCGTCTCGTGTTCTCTTTCTACACAGAGATGATGCACCGCTGCGTGTCAGAGGCATGATCCCCAATAGACTTACACGTTTCTTATTGACAATACCAGGTTACAGCAACTTGACTTTTGACAATAAAAAAATCACACACACACAGTATTCTAAAGTTTGAAAAATCCTTTATTCAGGTTCATAAACAGCAAAGGTTTTGGTGTTGTTAGCATTTATCATGACCAACACCGGACATGGACATTTTTACAGTTAGTTGGGAACACCTTTGAGCAAGGAGCACAGTCGAGCCTTCTTTCGAAGCACTTTAGGTAGTTTGATGAATATATCATACGTGTCATCACTTTGGAGAGCCTGGCCGAGTTGATCTACAGGGATAAAGGTGTCGGTCCTGTTTGATTTGAGTAGAGTGTACCGACCCTCTAGCGCTTGTGAGCTGAACCGACCGTCATCCTTCAATGACTCCCTTATGGTCTTCCTGGGATTCACCACCACTAATAAACGTGAAGGGATCATGGCTGTCCGTCGAACATTGAGCACATGAACACCTTCAGCTCCTTCACATACGCATAGCAGTACACCGACAACTTTGTTGGGAACCGTTATGTGTCTCACGGGGTACGTTGGTTGGGGAGTAGACGTATGTTTCAGAATGATGGTGTCTCTGTCACACATAAGGTTACAAGGGAAGTTTTCAGACACCCACGCTTGATCGGGATATCTCAAAATCAGCATAGTGTGCGCAGTCCTCCCGTGCACTGTCGAAAAGAAAGGACACTTGTTCAGAGCAGTCTTGATGGTGTCCAGGTCCGTGCAGCAGCACTGTACCTTGTATGGTGTATCCACATGGTGTACTTCGTACCCAAATGAGTGATGTGTCTGATTAGGAGAGGGGAAAGAAGACACAGCTGCATATACATTGGCAGTGTATGGTGGAGAGCGTGAGCTTGAGCGGGAACCAATGTGTGAAAAGACAGACATTGGTGGGTCCTTTCAGCTATAGTACAAGATGTGTGTACAAAATGTGTGTGTGTGTGTGCGCCACTTTATACCCGCTCACTCAACTCCAACCTGTCCGACACAAGGTTGCGAAATCTTCTAGGATTTTACGGTTCATATTTGCTATCATCTTGGTGTGACAAGAGTCATCACACTGCCCAGACGATTCATCTTGAGTTCTCCTTCTACACAGAGATGAAGCACAGCAGCGTGTCAAAGTCGTGATCCCAAAAACACTTATCCGTTTCTTATTGACACCACCGGGTTACAGCAACTTGACACTTGACAATAAAAAAATCACACACACAGTTTGCTAATGTTTGAAAAGCCTTTTTTCAGGTTCATAAACAGCGGAAGGTTTGGTGTTGTTAGCCTTGATCATGACCAACATCGGACAAGGCAATTTCTACAGTTAGTTGGGAACACCTTTGAGCAAGGAGCGTAGTTTAGATTTCCTCCAAAGATGTCCAGGTATCTTGAGGCATATATCATACTTGACATCACGTTCCAGAGCCTGGCCGAGTTGATCCACAGGGATCAAGAGGGGGTAGTCAGTTGGTGTGAGATGAGTGTAGCGACCAGCCAGTACTTGTGAGCTAAACCGACCGTCGTCCTTCAGTGACTCCCTTATGGTCTTCTCGGGGTCCACCACCAGTAATAACACTTTAGGGGTCAGGGATGACCGTTTAACATTGAGTAGACGGACAGCGTATCCTGGTAGGCCTCGTTTAGTAGATATGTCTATCTGCACAACGAAGACCTCGTTGGGAGCCCTTATGTGTCTCACTGGGTACTTTGGTTGGGCAATAGACGTACATTTCAGATGGATGATTTTACCCTCACGCATAAGGTTACAAGGGAAGTTGTCAGGCACCCAGCTGCGCGCACTTTCCAACATCCACATAGGAACCTTCCCGTGCAATGTGGCAAAGAAAGGACACTTGTCCAGTGCAGTCTTGATGGTGTCCATGTCCTTGCAGCAGCAGCACCGCACCAGACAGTCTCCAAGCCAGCCTTTTATGCTGTAGTCAAACGAGCCATGTGTCTGGTTAGAAGAGGAGACAGAGCACTTATCTGCACGTACATTGGCAATGCACGGTGGAGACTGTGAGCATGAGCGATAGCCAAGGCGTGAACGGGTAAGCATTGCCATGTTGACTCCTTCCAGTCACATTGCAAGCTGCAAAGGCGTGTGTGTGTGTGTGTTTTTGTGTGTACCGTTGAGTACTCATTCACTCAACATCAAACTGTCCATGACACAGTGAACACGCAGCCAATATATATATATATATATATCAAGGCGTCCGACCGAGTCTGTGTGTCTCCGAGCACAGCTACATTAGATAGTGTGATAGCTCACGCTTGGTTAGATGCATGCTACACATACAGCGTTATTCAGCTCTCACTCATTACATGACAAAGGAAGGGGAAGGATCACAACACCTCGTAAAGAAAACTTGTGGTCTCTGTCCATTCCGAATCATGAACAAAGCTATACCGTTCGTGGAATTCTTCCCTAATATCTACCCTGAGCGCAGAGCTGTCAACCTTGAGCTCGAGCCTACTCTGGTTGGGGTGATGATCAAATCTGTGATGTTTCACAAGGTCGAAGAGGCGCTCTTGTGTAGAGGACTGGTGTTACAAGCACCACGACAAGTCAAAATCTACTCCACGGTACACTTCAAAGTCACTGGTATAGCGCCTGTTGTGGGCTACGACCTAGACCTGATGTACGATCAGGATGGCGAGGAAGAGAACTGGCACACGGTACAGAAATATTGGGCAAAACATTTTGTTGCCGAGCCAGTGCACCTCGCCGTTCACCATGATGACATTAAGCGAAAAGTAAACGCTCAGGTCTTCCCGCTCGCCTCTATACGGTTGGCCAAAAAGTACGTGGAAACCGTAAGGGGTGCGCTTACTTTTGGAGACTTTTGCCCAGACCGGGGCTACTATGTGGCTCGAGACGGTAACACGCCTGCGCTTTGCTCTGATGTTATGTTTGGCAGGGTGTATTTCATGCCCCAAAACAAGCTGAACAAGGACCTCTTAGTGTCAGACCTCATCTACGATCACGACACCTCTGAGGCTGAGGCTAAGCTCTTTGACAGCAAACACGTGTCACATTTCTACAAAGCGGCGTGTCTGGACATCGAGACTGTGTTTGATCCATCGTATCGGGAGGTGTACCTGCGATGCAAGACTTTTGCCCACAAATTTCCCTACTGCACTGAGCAAATGATCAACGACATGACAGAGTACAGGAATAAGCTGGTGTGTAAGCTAAACATGGCCAGGAAACAATTGCCCACTCAGAGTACACATGCCTCTATCCCTGCTCTGGCGCCTGACATGCCAGGGCAGCAGCACGAGATAACTTGCATCTCTCTTGTGATCCTCAACTCCCATGTACCCAAGACCTCACGTGAGCACCACAGGAAGGTGCTGATAGTTCTCTACAACACATGCAAGGTGACACGCGGCCCACCAAAACCAGACCACAAACTGGCCAGGGATGCGGGAATAGATGACATCAAAAGGATTTCGATCTGCCCGTGCACCAGTGAACTCGCGCTCCTTGAAAGACTGATCCGGATACTGTACGAATGCCAGATAGAACTACTCTATGTGTACAACGCAGAGTTTGATGTCAGGGTGCTTGAGCAGCGTGTGCATTTCTACACAGACTCAAACTATGCAAAGTCGCGTGATCTAGCTACCCAGAAACGAACCAAATCACTATTGGAAGCCTGGTACGGGCTCTTTGTGACCAGGGCACTGGCCATGGACACAGTGGCACCTTTCTTCCAGTTTGAAAACGTACGGTATCTGGACATGTACAAGGAGATGCTCAATAGCCTAGGTTCGGTGTTGCTAAATGGCGCCGTGACAGAGTACAAACTCTACAAGGCATACATGCACATCGCAAGTTTCAACAAAGAGAAGGCGAAGCTAGGGCACTTCAAGATGAACAGTTGTGGTATGAACATCATAGATTTGTACAGGATGGCGGGGACCAGAGATATCAAGTTTGCATGCACCAGCATGAAGTTGAATGACGTGGCCCCCTTTGTCATTACCAAGGTCAGGAGACTAAACGGAAAGCCCCCGAAGGACAGGAGAAAGCTTCAAAAGCTGGCAGACATCAGTTACTCTAAAATGGACGAGATGATCAACAGCGGGGGGAAGAGTCTCTTTGCCGTGCTTGTCTACAACCTAGTTGATTCGCAGTTATGCGCCAGGTTGGCTAAGGTCCTCAACCCCGTATCGGCGCTGTTCCACAGATGTAGGACCACGCTCAACATAGATGTTGTGGTACACGGAAGAGGGGATCTGTTTGGTGGCTTTGTGCAGAGCATTCACTCTGTCCAGATCCCTCAGCTCAAGATCACACTCGACACTCTCAGAGTCAAAGCGGGACCCGTGGGTATGCAACTGCAAAGCCGCAAGCGATGGAAACCCGAGGTCGTGACCGACGACGGTGCACACTGGAAGGGGGGAGCTGTGTGCGACCCTCTCACAGGCCTACACTACTCGGGACCTGGTATGGGCCTGGAGCTCGCATTCGACTTTGCCAGTATGTACCCGTCCATAATGTGCGCTCTCAACATTTCGCCCGAGACCACAATTCCCTGGCCACCCGTGAACTTTCCTCACGACCTATCGGGTTGGGTGTGTTACAACTGGGAAGCTGAGGGCTTTGAATATGCCTCGCTCATTCTCAAGTACGACCAGGCCCAAGGTTGCTTCGTCCGCGCCCCGGCCATATTCTCGTCTTCGGTCGAGTACTTTCTCAACCAGCGAGCCGAGTTCAAGAGAAAGCTCAAGATGCCTGAGATCAACGAGGCCGAGCGTGTCTACTGCAAGACGCTTGAGGGCGAATGTAAAGTCCTGGCCAACTCCTTTTACGGCACTGCTCCTCATCCCTGTGGGCCACTCATATCTGGCCACGGTAGGCAACAGATTGCCGTGGTAAACAGCTGTGTGTCTACCTTTTACGAGCATCGTTGCCCCGTTGTCTACGGAGACACGGACAGTGTGATGGTCTCGGTTGGCTATGGACCAGGAGACCAGGCTGAGAGCCAAGTGGCAGACGTTGATATCGCAGGCGATGAAGACACACTGGCACAAAAGCCTGAGAATGAACTCCTAGAGATCTTCTCCCACAAGGCCCGTGTGGCCTTGGGTGACAAGTTTAAGCGGGCTGGCGAACAGGTGCCTTCCTTTCTGGACTATGTGCACACTGCATTGGTGGAGGACACTCTCACGAGGATGTACATGATAGTCGGCGGCAACAAGCACCAACAGCTAGTCAGAGACCCTAAGGGGACGTTCACTAAAGAAGGCTACCCTGTATACGTGACTACACTCCCTGGTTCTGAAGAATGTGTGGATGTCACCGGACCCTTTGTCAGAGACAGGAGAGTCAAACTAGAATACGAAAACAGTTGCTCCATATACTGCCATGTGGCCAAGAAGACCTACGTGGCACTCACTCACAGCCTCGACGACAACGGTGATGTCTCGTCTCTCTCCGTTAAGGTCAGGGGATTGGCAGCCTTCAAAAGTGTGCGCTCGCCTTGCGATTCTGCAGTCACGGATGCCTTCATAGCGTGTGTCATCAGAGGAGACTGTATCAAGCTCGAAACGGACCAAGTGTCATGTTTTTCCACCTCCCCCTGGCCCAAGCTCAAGCCGGGAGACGTCATCTTGTACCTTGAGCAGGACCCCCGCCTTGATGATCTCGGCCGGTGGTTAGAGCTGCATCGTGCAAGCTCGTTTCTCACTGAGTACAGAGTCAAAGATGTTGTAACACTGCCGCTGGACTCTGGTTTCTCTGCGGTGTCAACGACACTTGTCCCCGTGCTGCCAAACGAGTCTGGATCGCTTCATGGACCAACGGTGAGAATGCTGTACAAAGACGGGTATTGCATGAACCACATGTTCTCGAGCAAACAAGGCATACTCCGAGACCTGCTGATGTGCAAAGCGGCGGAACTCATCGCGTCAAAAATGGGAGCCGGTTTCTTTCCCTGGAGCAGTCTCATCAAATCATCAAAGAACAAGCACTTTCATCAACTAACCCTGGACCGTTTAAAAGTGGCCAATTCCAGTGTGAAAACCTCATACGTGGAAATTGTGAAGACCTGGCTAAAGCGCATCACGGGACTCTCCGTGAAGCCCGTCGAAGTCATTGAGTATCACAAGTGCAACCCCTGTGAGGCCGCTTTCTACAGATACCCGTTGAACCTCCAGGCTAACACAGGGTGCATCACGGCCATGTTCGGAGGCTCGCTCATATGCGAGGCCAACTGTTCCAAATCCAGCAAATTCTCTGACACTGAGCAGAGTCGCGGGAGTGACTCAGAGCACAAAGTCGTTGGTGACGAGGTTGACGAACGGCAATGTATCACTCGCTCCTCTCCCACGGACCTGATATCCCACCCGTACCAGCCTTTCAACAAATGTTACGACAACTCTAGGGTCTTGGTAGCGCACCGTGTAGACCGCACGTTGATCAATCGTTCAGGGAAGCTCGTGGCTCATTGCATCGTGGACTACTGCCTGCCCCGCTACATGTACAGTTCCGCGCTGGGGCCCGGTAGCATGGATGACTGTAAAGAGCACTTGCTCGCGTCAATCGCCTCTGTCAGACAGAGGTTGAAACGGGCAACCGCGGCTTTCAATGCGCTGATGAACAACTGCCCCGAACACATGATACCAGTGCACGGAACACGTGAGTTGGAGCACCTAAGGATAAAGAGGGAGAACATGACTCGTCTACCGGGTGAGAAACTCGAGGCCTGTCTCAAGGTTATCACAGAGGACATGTCACTAAGGCCCGACGTTGTCTACAAGAACCTCAGCACTCAGCTTGGGAAGACACTGGCCAAAGTCATATCTCAAGGCGCAGTGTCTGTGCAAGACGCTGATGACTCAGCTCTCCCCTGTTCAGACTCCTCTATATCGCTCTCGCTGCCCACGGTCATACTCGCAGATGCTGATATCGTTACATCCACTGGTAGGCTTTCCATAGCCAGAAGCGAGCTATGCGAGAGGACTTTAGTTGATCTGGCCAGTGTTCTGTACCAGACTGTGATCATGGCGCAGGTACACACTCCTGATGCGTTCAGTTCAGCAACCGCCATGTACCCCGAGTCCATTCTTTGTATCATGCCCTATTCATGTGCGGATGTACATCTCGTGCGATCGTGGATCGAGGCCTTCAAGGGGAGAAAGTGGCTCAAACCCATGCAAGTCAAGCTTGGCAAAAGGAAGCGACCTGGCGACAACTGCAGGGAGGTCACGTATCATTGCATGGGCTGCAAAAACTTCTACATGGACCTGTTTGCCAACAACGTCGCAGGTCACAAACTTCTAGAATCGGTATATGGGCAGGACAAGAGGCGAAAGATAGGACAGTGTGTCAGCGAAACACCGTGGCACTCTTGATCTTTGCTCTCCACATGGCCCCTTTCTTCAACATATATTGAGATGCAAATCCAAAAACGCTGTGTATAAACGTTTCTGTACATGGGCAACCCGTGGAGATTATACCTTCATTGCAACCTGGTCCATATTCAGTCAAGATGTCTTTCAGTCAAAATGAGTACATTGTATCCCACACCGTGACCAATGCCAGTAAGCCCCATCAGCCTGTCATCTTAAAAGTGGACCTGCTTGGCCTCACATCCATCGGTGAGTGTAGCACTCTGTTTGTTGTTGACAAGATGAACCTTACGGCATACAAACAAGGCACCATGGAAAGAATACCAGTTAAGTTTGCAATAGTAAACGACACTGACAAAAGGATCCTGACCAATGAGCCGGGCAAGCTTTCCTCAAAGTGGAATGTCAACATCGACTGTGGATCCCGTATGAAGATAGCGGGCACCGACACTGAACCTTTCAAACGTACCCTACCTGTGTACGATGAAGAAAACCGACAGGCTCTAGTCAATGTATTGGCCTTCATGATGTCAGAAAGCCTCTGGGCCTCGGATAAAGCGCAAGGTGCTTTTGATGTCCTCGTAGAGTCTACCCGAGGAGAATATGAATTCACGTGCCAACAGTGTTTGCAGATTGGCATTGCCTGCGTTAAGAAAGGAGCCCCCAGTGAACTGCCGTCATTCTCTTTCTCCTCGTGTATAGACGGCTTTGTGTGCATACCTTCCCAACAAGCCTTCGCTGACAAAGACTATGACGCGCTCCGAAATCTCCTAACTCTCTTGAGATCCGCTTCCATTGACAACCTTGACATTGTAACACGAATCAGTGAGGAGATATCCACCGATGCAGCCGTTGAAGAGCGCGAGTGTACATATGTCCATCAAAGACAAGGGTACAAGAGGACCATAGAAATCCCATACACAGTGATGAAATTCATCAGCACCCTGTACCAGAGCATGAGCGAGTATGCAGACAACTTCGCCATAGTGAACCGTAATAGGCCCTACATCAAAATCTTGATCGAAAGCCCCTCGGACAACATCGGTGAAGTCACCGGCTCTGTGTCCCTAACCAAAATCTACGGATCAACTCTGCTCACCATTTACAATAAACTTATTCACGGCCTGCACAGTTCCGAGGTGTGTGAAAAACAAGACATCGACAGCGTGGCCAACATCACACAGTTGAGCACCGATGTGTTGATCAGGAGAACTCAGTTGACTTTTGTGTTGAATAATCATATGTCATTGAAGGATTGGTCTCACTTTTACTATGGGTGAAATGTGAAAGCCTAATACATGTACATAAAAAGAATGGAAATAAACGAATGGTCATTCACTGCCTTTACCAGGTGAAATGTGCAAGTTGTGTACATGTAAATAAAAAAAAACAATACAAACCAATGGTCGTTCACTGTCTTTTAATTTGTGAAATGTGCACATTGCAATGTGAAGAAAGACAACAGAAATCAATTTTACATCATCGGGTATAACAAAGTAATACTGATGCACATATTTGGGTGTGAAATAGACATGGCCAGGGTTCTGTGTTCACAGACATAATTTTCTGCCGTCTGGGCTGACCCGCACAAAGTCTCTGAGATATCGGGGAAGGACCCTGATGGTCACCCGGCCTGTCCTGATCGCCCTCCTGCAGAATTGTTGCAGTGTAGGAACGGGCCTTGTCACAAATGTCACCCTTTCAACCGTGGTCATGTGAGCCAGCAAGTCTCGGATCGTGTCGAAGTGTTTTGTGTCCCCATTGGCTGTTTTAAGCTCATACCCGGTGCTACAGAACGTGACATTGTATATTTGCAGGTCTGAAGTTACGATTTTGAAGAGGTGTCCAAAAACATCTCGACCCATATAAGACATCACTGCAGCAGGATTACAGTAGTATCCCTTGTTCATTCTTTGTAGGTCCTCTATCAGTTCTTTATGTTCCAACGGATCCATGTTACGGCGATGTGCAAGTGTCCACCATGCGCCTTTCAGCAATGCTATCGTGTCACGCATCTCCTCCAGTACAAGTGCCCCGGAAAACCTTCGCGGACCATCATGGATGTCTTCTGGTCTAGCCATTAAGCATCCACTAGGGGTGGATTCAATCACACCTTGTATCATCTCAACAAGAGACAGACGGTGCCATTGGTCATGTAGTGTCCATGCAAAATAGCCTCGTTTGGGTTCGACGATGATATCAAATCTGTCTACAGTATTGTCGGTCTTCACCATACCTGAACACACTGTTCCTGCAACTGTGCCATTGAAGTTTTCTGCAATGACAATAGCCCCATTGGCAACCTCGGGTCTATTCAGGAAAGACTCGATGTTCTCTTCAGACGCAGAGCCCCACCAGCTGTCATTTATATACTGCAAAAACGAAGGCCATGTTTGGTTCAATGTCCACCAGTTTCCAAAGTTGCGGATTGTTGATTCGGAAAAATTGCATGAGTCAAAATGTTCAGTGTCCATAGAAGCCATTGCCTCAGGTCCTGATTGTTAGCGTCCGTTTGGTTGAGGTTAGGCCCTGGTAACGGCTACAGCATCAGAGAACAAGCTGTGTGATCTTGAACAGTTGCTTCATTTCTCTCTATTTATGGCCAAGAGTCTCAGCAACTTTTATCCGAGCTCAGTAGCTGGCGGACAGATGTGATTTGCGGTTTGTGTGACTACCAGGGCCATCCACTCCTGAATACAAACACTGATCAATAATCCTTGAGTACAGTGATTAAAACTGGCTCATATCACCTCACTGCTCATGCCACCCTTGTAAGACATGTCAGAGGAAAGCGGTATAGAAACAGATCACGATGGCCTCAGCCAGGTGAGATCAGTGTTCTACGTGAATACACTTTGTCAAGTTAAAGTCATCAATTGACGCTAACCACTATTGTACTCTACTCAACAGGCGTCTACCATAATCCTGGACCGCACTGTAAGTATCTCACATAGAGACAACTGTCAAACACGGTTCCTGTACGTGACTTACCTTGCATGTATTGCAGGAGAGTGATTACATGGTATCGTCGGACGAAGATGGACCTCAAAACCCTGTGGATCCACCGTTACCCCCAGAACTCATCAACCCTGCACATGCCAACGCAGCCTTGCCTCCTCTTCCTCGTGTGGATGATGTGAATGAAGATATGGTAATATCTGAATTACGTGTTGACATTTTATCTGTATATGGCCTCATGGTAATTACATTTGTCTTTCCCTCAAGTACATGGCCGATGACGAGGACGAGGAGCTGGAGGATGGATAACAACATTACATTCATTGTCAACAGTGTGTATTGTTTATGTTTGATGACTGCTTCAATGGACCGTGACCGGTTTAGGAAATGATGTACTCAGTCAATAAATGTTCATTTGCTTCCAGAAACAAATATTGTCTTTATTCACACATGGACATGATTATAACACAAGCACTTTGAAATATACACAGTAAAACAGGGATATAACAGTGAAAACAGATGTCTACAGATTGCGTGTCACCTATTTGACTCGCTTTGCCCAGATGCTGTCCTAGTACATCAATGAGTATAACAACACAGGTACCTTTGAAATCACACAGTACAAGAAACCAAGGACTATAACAACATAAGGGTCACACATGTCTACCGATTGCGTGTCACCTATTTGACTAGCTTTGCCCCGTAAATGAGACGCCCTTAAGCTCGCGATGGCTCAGGATATCAAAGATGTTGAAAAAGCGTTCCCTGTATCCCCCAAGCCTAAACCCCAGCGCATCAAATGTGACCTTGAATCTCTCTCCCTCGCCAGTTACAATCTCAAACAGGTATCCCAAACTCTTCTCGTCCATATAACACACTGCCGTTGCTGGCTTTCGTCGTGAAGCCTGTAACACCGTGAGGCGCTTGTGCCAAGCATCTAGATCATCTAACAGCTTGAGGTGCTCTGGTGACGTTGGATCACCACCGGTTGAAACTCCCCTCCATGCCGTCTTCAGTACCAGTATCATGAAACGTATGTCCTCCACTATATGTGTCACTGAAAAGTGCGCTGGGCTTGGACATCTTCGGCAAGACTCCAGGTATACATACTTTGTACGAGCCATCTGTCTGAACAGGTCAACGGGACTCGAAAAGTCACCCTTTATCAATGCTTTACACATATAAGCACCTCCACAAACGACAATATGAGAGGTCTGCACACCTTCACGAGACATCATGGTGACAGAACACACCTGTCCGGGTGTATCACCAAAGGGTGCAGCAACGACAATTTGTCCAGGCTTACGAGTTGTTACAAAGGAAATTATATCCTCTTCAGAGACGGAGCCCCACCAGCGGTTGCCCAGCCATTCTAGAAACACATGCCAGGTCCCGGTCAATAGTGACAAATTGCATTGCTTCACATCAGCGTGAACAGGAAACTCATACACGTGTATCTCGTCGTCACCCTCAAAAACTCCGGTGTCCATGGCACAGTCGTCGCCAGCATGCATACCATCTTGGTATTCAAACATTGCTGCTTGCAAAGTGCTCTCCTTGTAGGAGTTGTCCCTAGTCACGATTTTGGCTTTGCGATAGCTGTTGACTAGAGCCCCACTTGCGTCAATGAGTTTGTGAGCTGGACTCTCATGTCCATGCACATCCTGGTACCGCTCATGCCGGTATCCACCACCAAACATCGCAGCCTGAGAAGTGATGTCGGAAGTGAACAATTTGGAGCCTGAAGACTGTGCTGTTCTGTTCCCAGTTGCATTGCCTTGAACATCATGGTCCCTGGTATCCTCATCGTAATAGCACCGATCAAGTCCAGGTCCATCGCTGTCAGTCACACAGTCGTCACTTGGCCCTGGTTTCCATACGGTCTCTGCACCAGCCAAGTGTAAGGCTGGAGAGTTGAATGTCTCTTGTGGTACAATCCCTGTCGCATCTACCTTGCAGTATTTATAACAGGACTGTGTCCCAGGCCTTATCACACAAACCACTGTGTCATAGTGGTAACCACAATTCTCCAAATAAATCCCTCTGTCAGACAGCGGGAAAACCTTAGAGTTGAACTTTAACCAACATCCTTTGTAATATGTGTAAATACCCACACCCAAAACATCGGCCGTTGCTTGTATCTCCACTTCGGTTGCCCAAGTACCAAGAGCGCTCATCTGGGATTTGGCTAGGTAGTGTTCAACTGAATCAAACTTTGCTCTCAGACTGGTTCGATAGCTGGCATCATTGTTTTCCAGTTGCTCGACCACTACATGTCGAATTGTTTCATGGTATTCATCTGTACCACATAGTGCTTCACTGACCGCTCTGAAGAAACAATTTCCGTCAGCTGTTATTTTCACAGTCTTACAAGGGACCCCTAATCCACCACGGTCAGTGTGATACAAATGCCGCTTCCATTCCACGCCAAGCCTCTTGCACAGTAATGAGGCGAGTCCACCTGAAATAGGGTAAAATCGCAGCTCCCTAGTAGTTTCGCTAACAAAGTCAATGTCAGAGTCCTCATTGCTAACATCCCCGGTCGTTAGATTATTGCGCACCTCGTGTGTATCAACAAACCTAGTATATGACATTGTAAGATAGTAGAGTGCTACGCAGTGTGAAACATGCATCCATTAGTATCTTATATGAAGGAGTTGCAGGAGTGACTCTCCTCATCTCTTCTCCTCCTCATCTCCCCTGGGTGAGCACTTGTGGACCATTGTGTGTTTGAATGTGGATTTTAAAAACACCCCCTTTTAAAGGCAGGTTTCAACATCACACAGGCTTGTCATTAACCCTTGTGTTGTCCTTCGTGTCGGGGAGACTTATCTAGCTCTTGCGGTGCCCTTTGTGTCAGAGGGACCCTCACGGGTCCCCGAGACCAGGGTGTGCAAGATGAGGGTGGTGGGAAAGCGTTCGACTACACGGACGGGTCTCGGGGACCCCGGAGGACGAGATGAGGGTGGTGGGAAAGCGTTCGACTACACGGATGGGTCTCCGGGACCCCGGAGGACGAGATGAGGGTGGTGGGAAAGCGTTCGACTACACGGACGGGTCTCTGGGACCACGGAGGACGAGATGAGGGTGGTGGGAAATGCGTTTGACTGCACGGATGGGTCTCCGGGACCCCGGAGGACGAGATGAGGGTGGTGGGAAATGCGTTTGACTACACGGATGGGTCTCCGGGACCCCGGAGGACGAGATGAGGGTGGTGGGAAATGCGTTTGACCGCAGGATGGGTCTCTGGGACCACGGAGGACGAGATGAGGGAGGTGGGAAATGCGTTTGACCGCAGGATGGGTCTCCGGGACCCCGGAGGACGAGATGAGGGTGGTGGGAAATGCGTTTGACTACACGGATGGGTCTCCGGGACCCCGGAGGACGAGATGAGGGAGGTGGGAAATGCGTTTGACCGCAGGATGGGTCTCCGGGACCCCGGAGGACGAGATGAGGGTGGTGGGAAATGCGTTTGACTGCAGGATGGGTCTCTGGGACCACGGAGGATGAGATGAGGGTGGTGGGAAATGCGTTTGACCGCAGGATGGGTCTCTGGGACCCCGGAGGACGAGATGAAGGTGGGGGGAAATGCGTTTGACTGCACGGATGGGTCTCCGGGACCCCGGAGGACGAGATGAGGGTGGTGGGAAATGCGTTTGAGCGCAGGATGGGTCTCTGGGACCCCGGAGGACGAGATTACGGTGGTGGGAAATGCGTTTGACCGCAGGATGGGTCTCTGGGACCCCGGAGGATGAGATGAAGGTGGGGGGAAATGCGTTTGACTGCACGGATGGGTCTCCGGGACCCCGGAGGACGAGATGAGGGTGGTGGGAAATGCGTTTGAGCGCAGGATGGGTCTCCGGGACCCCGGAGGACGAGATGAGGGTGGTGGGAAATGCGTTTGACAGCCGGATGGGTCTCCGGGACCCCGGCGTGCGTGTGTGCGTGCAAAGGTGTGGTGTGTCACATCATTATGTCAGACAGCAGCCGTATACAGCAGCCGTATCCCAAAGGCTTTTATTCAGCATAGCATTAAAGTGGAGTAGTAGAGTCGAAGCTCAAGCCAGCGCGCGGATGCCTGCGGTATCACACACAGTCCGGGCAGTAGGCGCGCGTGCAGCTCCCGCAGATGTATCTCATGCAGCCGCCGCACACCGTTTGTGTTTTGCGGTCCTTCTTCGGTTGACACAGCTGACACCTCTTTCGCTTGCTGGACACTATCGGCCCGCTCGGGTCCGCACCCTCCTCGCCGTTGTTGTCGTCCTCTTTGTCCTCCTCCGTGAGCCCAACGCCAGCATCTGCGGCAGCGGAGCCGGCCCCGAGGCCGCAGCCGGTGTCGAGGCGGACACCGGTGCCCGCGGCGGACCTCATGGTCACGGCCTTGACGAGCGCGGCTGACGCTGTCGTGCGCGGGAGACGCTCGCGCCTCTCGATGAGCGGAGTCACCAGCGCCCTTCCCAGCTGCTCGAGGAATACCCTCCTCTTGTTGAGCTTGCCGCGTAGCCACTCGGGCCTGAGCTCTCGCCACAGCACGAAGGCGTTGTAGGCGGACACGTCGAGAATGTTGTGGAACACGGCGAGGGGCCAGCGCGCCGTCTTCCTGCGGCAGCTGTACGTGCCGACCAGCTTGTCCAGGTTGTCGACGCCGCCCTTGGTGCTGTTGTAGTGGAGGATGATGTCGGGCTTGGCCTGTCGGCCGTTGCTGACGCGAGCGTCCCCCGCATGCAGCGTGCTCAGCAGCAGCACGTTCCTGTTCCTCTTGGGCACGTAGGACACGAGAGCGGCGGTGGGCGTGAAGGCGAACACGGACGAGAAGACGGCACGGCCCTTGGTGGCGAGCAACGCGCTCGGCAGCTCGGGCTTGTTTTTGCGCATCGTGCCCACCACGGTCAGACGCCTGTCGACGAGCAGCTGCTGTGCCAGTTCGTAGGAGGTGAAAAAGTTGTCGCACGTCACGTTGCGTGGCCCCCGCAGCCCCTCTGTCACGTCGAGCACCACCCGGGCGCCCAAGTTCCTCTCGGGGGCGCCGCTCACCGACTTGCCCGTGTAGACTTGCATGTTCCACGCGTAGCTGGATGCGGCGTCGCAGGCCACCCACAACTTGATGCCGTACCGGGCGGGCTTGCTGGGCATGTACTGGCGGAAGGAGCATCGACCTTGGATGCGTCAAAGAGCGACGACAAAGAAGACAAACAATGAGACAAAACAAGAAAAGAAAACGAAGACAAGACAAGAAGAAAAAGTTGAAAACGACAATCACACACACACACACACACACACACACACACACACACACACACACACACACACACACACATAAAAAAAACAATTGTGCAATGATGATGATGATGATGATAATGATGATGATGACAACCACCTCGAAAGGGAACCAGCTGCTCGTCCACGGTCACGTCGGTGCCCGGGTTGTAGAGGCGAGGCAGCTGCAGCGCCCACGCGTCCCACACCTCGCGTACGGCCGCCAGTTTGTCCGAGGCGCGTCTGGCGTCTCTCGACTCGCGGTCGTCGAATCGCAGCAGTCGTGAGTACGCGTGGAACCGTTTGATTGGCATAGTGGCGCGGAAGATGGCCCGGCCGCTCTCCTCGTGCCACAGGCTCTCCAAGGCCTCGTTGCGGGACCTGTAGACGCCCGCGAGGATCAGCAGCCCCAGGTAGGCGCGCAGGTCCGTGGCGTCCATGGCTTTCCACTTGGCTTCGCCGTGTCGCCGTCGGCCCTCGAGGTTCGTCGCGGCCACTACAATGTCTTGTATTTGCCGCGTGACAAACAGGTCAAACGCGGAGACTATATCGCGGACGCGGGCCACGGCGTACTCCGTGGGTCCCGGGCTCGGCGGAGCAGTAGCTTCTTGTTCTTCTTCTTGTTCTTCTTCTTGTTCTTCTTCTTGTTCTTGTTCTTCTTCTTCTTCTTCTTCTTCTTCTTCTTCTTCTTGTTCGTCTTCCTCTTGTTGGGGTGCACGGCCGTGAGGTCGAGGACGGGGATGATACGTTTTTGAGGACCATTCGATTTTGCCGTTCTTTGACAGGAAAGTTTCATTCTCCTCGTCGTCATCGTCCTCGTTCTCACTGTCCTCGTCTTCAGTATCTCCTTCGCTATGTTCTTCTTCTCCTTCACTAGCTTCTTCCTCTTCTTCTTCTTCTTCTTCTTCTTCATCTTTTTCCTCTTCTTCTTCTTGTTCTTCTTCTCCTCCTTGTTCAACTCCATTGTCTTGGCCTTTGTCATCATCGTCGTCTTCTTCGTCTTTGTCATCATTGTGGTCTTCTTCGTCTTTGTCAGCATTGTTGTCTTCTTCGTCTTTCTCTTCTTCATTGTCTTCAACTACTTTTTCGTCTTGTTGTTTTTCCACTTTGTCTTCTTTTTCGGGGCCGTTGTAATTGTAATCGCTCACAAGAATCCGATGCAGCTTCAATTCTAGAGTCAAACGACGGGCCATGTTGGTGCAAAAAGTACAAAGATTGAAAAAAATACATACAATGACAGCAACAAGACAGTGTACGTGTACAGTGTACATCTGTGTCTATGAGCCAAAATGTTTAGTATGTTCGTGGGCAAGATGACGGTGGCGGGAAATGCGTTTGACCGCAGCATGGGTCTCTGGGACCCGTGAGGACGAGGGTGATGGGAAATGTGTTTGACTGCCGCATGGGTCTCTGGAACCCATGAGGACGAGACGGTGGTGGTGGCAAATGTGTTTAAGCCGCAGGATGGGTGTCGCGGACCCCTTTGGACGAGATGATGGGGGCGAGAAATGTGTTTGACGACAGCATGGGTCTCTGGGACCCCTGAGGTCGAGATGACGATGGTGGAAAAAGTGTGTGACTGCAGCGTGGGTCTCCTGCACCCTGGCTGACGAGATGAGTATAGTGGGAAATGTGTTTGACTGCAACGTGGGTCTCTGGGACCCCGGAGGACGAGCACAGGGTGGTGGGAAAGCGCTCAACTGCAGCGTGGGTCTCCAGGACCCCTGAGGATGAGATCAGGGGGGTGGGAATGTGTGACCGCAGCATGGGTCTCCAGGACCCAGAGGATGAGATGAGGGTGGTGGGAAAGGCCCTTGTCGTTACACGTGAAATTACATTGCGTAGTACGCGAGGGTCACCGGGGACCCGATGCACCACACCAGGTCAATACAAAAAGTCTAATAAATTGAACGGGGTCCCAAGGACCCGATGGACAACACAAGGGTTAAACCTCCACACTTTGAAAAACCTTTCTTACAGACTGAGCAGCTAAATGGTTTCTCTCCCGTATGAGTTCTTGTGTGTCTCTTCAGATGTGAATTGGTGCCAAATCTTTTCCCACACTCAGAGCAGCTAAATGCTTTCCCATCAGTAGTACATCTTGAATCACTAACAGGGAATCTATCAATTGTCAGAGAGTTTAAACCTGACTGAGGTTCTCTGGTCTCCTTCCAATCAGCACTGTCATCAGTCTCAGGTTCAGAAGAGTCTCCAGTCTCCTCATCAGTATCTGGTTGTAAATGTGTATCTGGATCTGATTTCATGGCTGGTTCTGGTCCTCCACAGTCCTCTCCATCAGTTTCCGTTTTCATCTCTTCAGTTTGTCTTTGATGAAGCTGTGAGAACTGAGGTTTCTCTTCATCATCTTCACTCTTCACAGGGACAGGAGTGAATGGGAACTTGGTGATATCAGCCTCCTCCAACCCTTGAAGCTGCTCTTCATCCTGACTGATCCGGAGTTCCTCCTGTTCTACTTTAATGTGTGGGGGCTTTGTGTCCTCCTGGTTCAGACTGGAGCTCCACTCCTGCTGATGTTCTTCACCAACAATCATTTTCTGGACATCTGGAGGTAAAGCTGAAACACAAACTAACAGCTATTAATGTGAATCTTAACAATACTTTGATAAGTAGCTATATTCACTCTCATAATAAATAGGGGTGTCAGGATTTTCAATTCAATCATTGATTTAAAGATTGTTTTCCAGCACTGACACTGACAATAACAAGGAGTACATGAATGCAATAGGATTTTACAGAGGGTCAGCTGAATGCACCATGAAGTCCAGTCAGAGCCAACAAGCTTTAACAATTGTTTTACATAACTCACACTGGTAGCTACACTGGTAGCTCAAAAGAACCATGAGGATTGTCAAGTTCTGTTGTTTCTAGGGATGCAGCAATTATAGACTTTGTTGGTCCGACTATGGTCTGAAAATAATCACGGTTTGATGATTATTATTCATTATTTCACTGCTAATGTAATAAATCACATGAACACTGTAGATTTTAATTTGTTATGTATTGCTGCCTTTTGACAGAGACATAGTTTTGAATGTTTTGAAAATGATTATATGATCAACCTTTTTAAATTAATTTGAAAAGATTAGAGACTAAATCAGTCACACCACAAAAAAAGGCCAAGTTGGCAACAACAGTGTTGTCCTTAAGAAGTTGGACCTTTTTATGTCTAGAAACGGCCCTCTAGCTGGTGTGTCTAAATGTTGGAGGAGCTGCTAGACAAGATGCACCACTCATGGGGAGATTAGCAGCATGTTGCCAATGCGGGATAAGCATTTATTTACAAATACCTGGCAAAAATACAGGCCTTTCCATTTACTGTGAATGCCTGCGACAAGTTGTGAATGATTCATCTTTTGGAGAAAGGCAACCCAACGTCACCCTATGGTGGACAATTAGGTTACCGCTGATCATTCTTGTCAGTCTGCTTTTTACTTACTAGGAAACATCTTTGCCTTTATCGCTGGCACAAAAGGTTTTTAACACTATGAAGGTTGGCGATCGTTAATTGACGATTGAAGGAATGGTCGCTGAAGGGTTTTCATGTGCATACCGTATATTAAAGTGATTTTAACTGACTTAATATCAGAACTATAACATCTAGAATCTGCAATCCTCAATTCAGTTTAAATTATTTTGCATACAAATTTGAATGAAAGAACAATCAATTGCATTTCATATTGCCTTGGTTTTTTGGTCTCTTCATTTATATGGCAATGTATTTTGCAATTGTCAATTTTGTCATTGGATTTGAATGTGCATTTTGCAATTGACAATTCAATATGCAAAGTTTCAATGCAATCCTCAATTCAGTTAAAATTATTATCAGAAGACATGCTGATCAAGCAAATATCACATAAAGTAAAATTATTTATTCAAACAACAGCCATCTGGTAACAAGTGTGTTTCCTGTCATATTAATGTTGTAGTAACCTGAATATTTCCCAGGCATGTTTACTTGGCTTTTTCTGTGTGTATTTTGAAATTATTGTAAAATGTCTGACAGCGTATGAACGTAGCACTGGGGAAGCTTACTTTGCATTTAGCTTACGTTAGCTAGTAATTGTTAGCGCACCCCGTGGTCTTTCCGCTTCGCTCCAAGCCGTTAGGATAGTACTTCGCCGGGAGGAGAGCAGACAGAAGTAAACAGCAGTTGCTGGAGCTTCAACAACTCGACCCCAGCCAGACCGGAGCTGTTGTCTGGCGGAGGCACAACGACGTACGCTAATATTAGTAGCTAGCTCCCGGGGAAGGAGGAGAGCGGAGTCAGCAGACAACAAGTTTCAATGCAATCCTCAATTCAGTTAAAATTATTTTGAATAAACATTACAATGAAATCTTAATAAATTGCATTTCATTTTGCCATGTTTTTTTGGTCTCTTTATTCAACTGGCAATTCAATGTGCCAGCAAAACAGTGCCTCCAGTCTATTGCATTAACATTTACTTGGTCACCGTGCTTTTTTGGTCTCTTTAGTCAATTGGCAATGCAACATGTCAGACATCTCATCAAGGCGGAGCTTCAGTTAGGATGTAATTTCCTTGTTTACTGACTGACAGTCCCGGGCTTCCACTTCACTCAAATCCAGTCAAGGCCACTTCTGTCTTAGATAACGTCCATACTGTCTGTTCAGCCTAGACTTTAGACATTACCAGTAGTTTATTGCAGTGAGACCGTTGTTGGTATTTTGTGTTTATTTACATGATGAGTCATTACAATTAGCATTACCCTGGGTTAGTAGCTTGCTAACAATCTAGGTTAACACAAGTAAAGTAACTTTGCTAAAGTTAGCCATGTTTACTGCTGGTTGCTCACTAATTTAAAATGCTAGTGACAACCACGAAGGCAGCATAATGTCTGAGGTAAACACACAAGCATTTCAACCACTTATCAACCTAACACCAGTCAGGGAAGCATCAATGGGAAGCCATTAGCCAACTGTAATGTTATAGACTCTCGTTCTATAGCCTGTCAAAGACCAAGTGATATACTTTCATAACATTCGTAACATTTGTTTTGCAAATACTTAACATCAGCATTTTGTTTATACAGTAGCAGTTAAATCAAATATTTAGTGTAAATCTCTCGCCAAAATGCAACCTAGGTTCTTTTCGTGAATGTACGCGAGTCAAACTTTCGTTCAAAAGCATATTTAGGACAGAAGCGCCACTTTGAAGATTTACCGTATTCTCGTTTTTCGGTCAAATGGCCTTTTGAATGGGACACTTTCATGCTAGCCTCAAAATAGCTATTTTAATTTTCCGGGCGGATGTGTGGCTCAGTGGTAGTGTTCGCCTGCCAATCGGAAGGTTGGTGTTTCGATCCCCAGCCCTGCAGTCCCATGTCAGTCCCATGCAGTGTCATGTCAGTCCCATGCAGTCCTTGGGCAAGACACTGAACCCCTAGTTGCCTGCTGATGAGCTAGTGGCGCCTTGTACAGCAAACGCGGCCTCAGCATGTGAATGTGTGTGTGAATGGTTCCTGTACTATGTAAAGCACTTTGAGTAGTTGTTAAGACTGGAAAAAGAGCTATATAAATACAGTACATTTACATTTACATTAAACACTAAGAAGGCTCGACACAACACAAAACTTTGCTCCAAGCATCTCCAGGAGCTCTACACCGGTGCACAAGGGATATACTAAATGAGTTTGTCAATTTAGTTGGATTTGGACTCTAATAATTCAGTTATTCTGCAGTGATGCTTGTTTTAATTTACGCTGAAATGCCAGAGTGAGGATATAGTTCCACTGCTGCTTTTGCTCACTCTTGTAAACTCCCTATATGGATGATTGTTGTCATGAATCAGTATTGTGTATTTTAGTTAAAAAACTTTTGTGACATGGTTTTGGTGGGCTAAATATTTATTATTGTTCTTAAATGATGCAACATAGTTAATTTGCCACAATGTTATAAAGAGAAGACATGCTGATCAAGCAAATATCACATAAAGTAAAATTATTTATTCAAACAACAGCCATCTGGTAACAAGTGTGTTTCCTTTTCATATTAATTTCATATTAAGTTGTTGTCTGCGGAGTCAGCATACAACAACTTCTGTATGGCTGGGTTTGAGTTGCTGCAGCTGCTGCTGAAAGTACAAAGCATATGTGTACTCTTTGTAGAAGGTGCCGCGGTTGTTTGTTGACATTAGCAAACTCCATTTCTAATCAATGTTAGCTAGTGTTGCACCCAACGTTAGCACCAAATTACAAACAACTGACTTGTGACTTTGATTGGAACAAACAATATCAATGGCTGAATGGGCCAGCAACTGGCCAATCAACTTGCCCGACATGCTGTTTTGCTGGCCCCGTGCCATCGTGCAATTGGCTATGTTGAACCCTGCTTCAGGTGCAGCCATCGGCAACCTGCTTTCTTTGCTTGTCAGTGGCTGCAGAGCAAGCCGTCAGGGCAGTGGAAAGTTTTAGTTTAGTAGCGGAGATATCAAGTGAATAAACAGCACATGGATATATAATAAGAACAGTTCAGCAGAGTATCTATCATTAGCAGATTTGCACATTCAAAACCCAGCATTTATCTGCTAATCTTTGGTGGGAAAAGGGAATAAGTAAGTGTCATACTAATGACACATGTAGGCTACGATTGTGTGGAAAGCCCGCTTTTATTAAACAAATATAGGAACGCATTCGGAAATGTCAACAGATGAGGTCATCAGCGCACACGAGGCAACAAGCGCACGTAAATAAACTGTTCAAATGTTCAACGTGTTAACCTTTCCTGCTTGCTTCGTTTGTGGTAAAGGTGGTAGAGTCCAGTCTCTGTATCATTGTGCTGCCAGGAGCTCGTATGGGTCGACGTGGTTGATATCAGCCAGCTTCTCTAAATACCTCTGCTTGGCGCTGGTAGTAAGTTTCTCCCAGTAAGGTCCCTTTTCTTTTGCTGCCTTTTTCTCCATTTCCTCTTAATTTTCTTAAGTTTAAACACCGTGATAATAATTTTCAGGTCCGTCTCAGTGTCGCTCGCTCGTACAGTGTTGCCCCTGGCAACAGATGGTGTAGGCACCCAAAAATGACCGACGGGCTCAGACCCCTCCCAAATCGTGACATATGTCCTCATTCTCAATAAAACAAGAACGACATCTAGCGGGCTCAAAAAGCTCCATGAGGCTTCATCTGGCATTCACTGCTTCATAAGTGTGGTGATGTCACAGCACTTCACACTTAGGTGTCAAGAATGAGCATCTGCTGGGAGACTGAGTTGTGTGGCTTCTCCTTCTGACTACAGATCAGCTGCCATTTTGGAGAGGGCTGGGGGTTACAAAGATTTCTCATTTCCAAACAAGTCCAGATTAAGTTGCAACACTTAACAAGTTAATCTTTGGAGTTTCCAAGAGCTCAACAGTAACATTAGCTTCATAATCAAATCAATTTATAAGACCTGTCGAAATCACGTCAGACATTTTAAAACTTAAATTTCAAATGATAGGATTTTAGACTTGTATGTCCTTTTTACCTTCAGAGACCGAGTGAATCGTCGACGATCAGGAAACGGCACCTTTTAATCATATTTTAATCATTTAATAACCATAAGATGGATCGTCTTACTGTTTTTTTGCAGTTAGCAGTTAGCAGCTAACAAGCTAACGCTAACAGGCGTCTCTTTGCTGTCTTTCTAGCCTTCACGGGAGGTTTTGTATCCGGCCACTTCATGTCCATAATTTATAATTTTTCGGCCATTCATCTGCACCGATCGGCGTTAGCTTCCGTGGTGAAAATGACATCCGGTTTCCCATAATGGGCCTATGTTATTGTCTGCAAACCAATGGATACCGGTCTTTCAAGAGCAGAGATCTCTATGATAGGAAGTGATGGCTCACTACAAGCCAGCAACGATGCAACTAAGTGAACAAAAGGTGTTCTTTGACTACAAAGATCGTCTATTCGCTTTGTAACCTGTTCTACAGAGAAGGGAGCCTCACTGTTTTGATTTTTTGGATACATTTGGGCCTTTTTTGGAGAAATGTAAATAGTTTGTCGTTTATATGACTTATAATGTTAATTGTTTATTTTTTCACTGGGTGACTCCAAATATATATATGTAGCAGAACTGTGAGTGTTATATAAATAAATATGACATTATTATTTTGATTATTGGCATAAGTGCAGGCCATGAAATTTTTCGAAATAAGCTGTGCTTTTCTTTTAATGTAAAAAAACGGCTAGTGGCATCCACTGTTTTATCTGTGCTGGACTATGGTGACATATTATATATGCATTCATCTGTTCAATGCCTTCATATGATTGACGCAGCCTATCATGCATCGCTGAGATTTATTACTAATTGTAAAGCTCGCACCCACCACTGTGAGCTGTACTCTCGTGTAGGGTGACCTGCTCTGGCCACACAGAGGCTTTGTCATTGGTACACATTTATATATAAGGCTATTCTTGGTGTGCTTCCATCCTATTTATGTTCACTTCTTATGAAAAAAAGTGCTGGTCATTATTCTCTCTGTTCTCAGGCTGTTGTCTTGCTTTCTGTCCCACATGTAAATACTGAGCTGGGTAAAAAGGCCTTTGTTTATTCTGCTCCCTTTACATGGAATTTGTTGCAGAATAACTTAAAACTCAGTAAGTTGATTCCTTTGAGTGCTTTTAAGATAAGAATGAGGTGTTTTGAGTTGAACTCCCTCACATGTCAATGTTTTTAATTGTGATTTCCTTGTAAGTGCATAATTGGCTTTCAAATTGTTTCTATTCATTTATTTGTCTTTATTTTTAAGTTTTGTTGTGTCTTTGTATGTATGTAATGATGTGATGTAATTCAGCTGCCTATCTTGGCCAGGTCTCCCTTGAAAAAGAGATTTTTAATCTCAATGGGCTTCTCCTGGTTAAATAAAGGATAAATAAAAAAATAAAAATAAAAATGAGGGCAAAAGCTCTGGACTTGTTTTGAATAAATGTAGATATTTTGTCAACTGTATAAGTTATAATGTTAATGTCTTCACAGTTTGACTCCTAATACATATGAGAAGTGTTTTAGACAGGAGATTGGCTTAGGTTTTATTGATCTGTGTCATATCAATACATATCTCTGAGATTCATGTTTCTGTTTTATTTATTTATCTTTCAGGTCCTACAAAATGGTTTAATATTCAAGTGACCTCACTGCAGCACACATTCTAATAGCCCAGTTCTTCCTGAAACAATTGATGTCCATAGATTGACTGTGGAAAAAAGGGTTGATGTTTTACAAGCTTTTTTAGAAAATGAAACCAGATGGACCAGAGGTTGTCAAAAATCCTTCAGGGATCTGAGTGTTAAGGAGCCACAGATTATTAGGCTACATCTCATATCACCTTTAGATAATTCATTCATTTTCATAGGGTTTAACCCTGACAAAATTTCTCTGCTCTCCATCTAGACTGAAGCTTCACTTCACACTGCTTAATAATTTCCTTACAGTGTGAGTTATGTGCCTACGTAAACCCCATGTCTGTTTAAAAGCTTTCTTACTGAGCAGCTAAATGGTTCCTCTCCTGTGTGGCTTTTCATGTGTTCCTTTAAACGTTGTCTCTCTGTAAATGCTTGCTTACAGACTGAGCAGCTAAATGGTTTCTCTTGTGTGGATTCTCATGTGTGCCTTTAAACCTCCACTCTTTGAAAAACCTTTCTTACAGACTGAGCAGCTAAATGGTTTCTCTCCTGTGTGGGTTCTCATGTGTGGCTTTAAGCTTCCTCTCTCTGTAAAAGTTTTCTTACAGACTGAGCAGCTAAATGGTTTCTCTCCTGTGTGGATTCTCATGTGTGCCACTAAATGTTCACTCACTGTAAAAGCTTTCTTACAGACTGAGCAGCCATATGGTTTCTCTCCTGTGTGGATTCTCATGTGTCTCTTTAAACTTCCTCTCACTGTAAAATCTTTCTTACAGACTGAGCAGCTAAATGGTTTCTCTCCTGTGTGGATTATCATGTGTGCCTTTAAAATTCCTCTCTCTCTAAAAGCTTTCTTACAGACTGAGCAGCTAAATGGTTTCTCTTCTGTATGAGTTCTCGTGTGTCTCTTCAGATGTGAATTGCTGCCAAATCTTTTCCCACACTCAGAGCAGCTAAATGCTTTCTCATCAGTAGTACATCTTGAATCACTAACAGGGAATCTATCAGATTTCAGAGAGTTTAAACCTGACTGAGGTTCTCTGGTCTCCTTCCAATCAGCACTGTCATCAGTCTCAGGTTCAGAAGAGTCTCCAGTCTCGTCATCAGTATCTGGTTGTAAATGTGTATCTGGATCTGATTTCATGGCTGGTTCTGGTCCTCCACAGTCCTCTCCATCAGCTTCTGTTTTTACCTCTTCAGTTTGTCTTTGATGAAGCTGTGAGAACTCAGGTTTCTCTTCATCA
This sequence comes from Gymnocephalus cernua, assembly GCA_023631565.1. Classification (NCBI taxonomy): domain Eukaryota; kingdom Metazoa; phylum Chordata; class Actinopteri; order Perciformes; family Percidae; genus Gymnocephalus; species Gymnocephalus cernua. The sequence goes on along the minus strand of CM042448.1, from coordinate 4,193,319 downwards.
TCTTCACTCTTCACAGGGACCAGAGTGAATGTGAACTTGGTGATATCAGCCTCCTCCAGCCCTTGAAGCTGCTCTTCATCCTGACTGATCCGGAGTTCCTCCTGTTCATCTTTAATGTGTGGGGGCTTTGTGTCCTCCTGGTTCAGACTGGAGCTCCACTCCTGCTGATGTTCTTCACCAATAATCACTTTCTGGACATCTGAAGGTAAAGGTGAAACAGAAACTAACAGCTATTAATGTGAATCGTAACAATACTTTGATAAGTAGCTCTATTCACTCTCATAATAAATAGGGGCGTCAGGATTTTCCAATTCAATCATTGATTTAAAGATTGTTTTCCAGCACTGACACTGACAATAACAAGGGGTACATGAATGCAATATGAGTTTACAGAGGGTGAGCTGAATGCACCATGAAGTCCAGTCAGAGCCAACAAGCTTTGACAATTGTTTGTTTACATAACTCACACTGGTAGCTACACTGGTAGCTCAAAAGAACCATGAGGATTGTCAAGTTCTGTTGTTACTAGGGATGCAGCAATTATAGACATTGTTGGTCCGACTATGGTCTGAAAATAATCACAGTTTGTTGATTATGCATTAATTATTTCACTGCTAATGTATGAAATCACATGAACACTGTAGATTTTAATTTGTTATGTATTGCTGCCTTTTGACAGAGACCACGTTTTGAAAATGATTATATGATCAACCTTTTTATCTAAATTAATTTGAAAAGATTAGAGACTAAATCAGTCATACCACAAACAAAGAACCTGGTTGGCAACAACAGTGTTGTCCTTAAGAAGTTGGACCTTTTTATGTCTAGAAACGGCCGTCTAGCTCGTGTGTCTAAACGTTGGAGGAGCTGCTAGACAAGATGCACCACTCATGGGGAGATTAGCAGCATGTTGCCAATGCAGGATAAGCAGTTATTTACTAATACCTGGCAAAAATGCAGGTCTTTCCATTTATTGTGAATGCCTGCGACAAGTTGTGAATGATTCATCTTTTGGAGAAAGGCAACCCAACGTCACCCTATGGTGGACAATTAGGTTACCGCAGATCATTCTTGTCAGTCTGCTTTTTACTTACCAGGAAACATATTTGCCTTTACCGCTGGCACAAAATGTTTTTAACACTATGAAGGTTGGCGTTCGTTAATCGACGATTGAATGGTCGCTGAAGGGTTTTCATGTGCATACTGTATATTAAAGTGATTTTAACTGACTTAGTATCAGAACTATAACATCTAGAATCTGCAATCCTCAATTCAGTTGAAATTATTTTTGCATACAAATTTGAATGAAAGAACAATCATTTGCATTTCATATTGCCGTGGTTTTTTGGTCTCTTCATTCATATGGCAATGTATTTTGCAATTGTCAATTTTGTCATTGGATTTGAATATGCATTTTGCAATTGACAATTCAATATGCAAAGTTTCAATGCAATCCTCAATTCAGTTAAAAATATTTTGAATGAACATTACAATGAAATCTTAATCAATTGCATTTCATTTTGCCATGCTTTTTTGGTCTCTTTATTCAATTGGCAATTCAATGTGCCAGCAACCCCCCCCCACCCAGTCTATTGCATTAACATTTACTTGGTCACTGCGCTTTTTTGGTCTCTTTATTCAATTGGCAATGCAACATGTCAGACATCTCATCAAGGTGGGGCTTCAGTTGGAATGTAATTTCCTTGTTTACTGACTGACAGTCCCGGGCTTCCACTTCACTCAAATCCAGTCAAGGCCACTTCTGTCTTAGATAACGTCCATATTGTCTGTTCAGCCTAGACTTTAGACATTACCAGTAGTTTATTGCAGTGAGACCGTTGTTGGTATTTTGTGTTTATTTACATGATGAGTCATTACAATTAGCGTTACCCTGGGTTAGTAGCTTTATAACATTCTAAGTTAACACAAATAAAGTAACTTTGCTAAAGTTAGCCATGTTTACTGCTGGTTGCTCACTAATTAAAAATGCTAGTGACAACCACGAAGGCAGAATAATGTCTGAGGTAAACACACAAGCATTTCAACCCCTTATCAACCTAACACCAGTCAGGGAAGCATCAATGGGAAGCCATTAGCCAACTGTAATGTTATAGACTCTCGTTCTATAGCCTGTCAAAGACCAAGTGATATACTTTCATAACATTCGTAACATTTGTTTTGCAAATACTTAACATCAGCATTTTGTTTATACAGTAGCAGTTAAATCAAATATTTAGTGTAAATCTCAAAGTGTAACTCTCGCCAAAATGCAACCTAGGTTCTTTTTGTGAATATACGTGAGTCAAACTTTCATTTAAATGCATATTTTGGACGGAAGCGCCACTTTTAAGATTTACCGTATTCTCGTTTTTCGGTCAAATGGCCTTTTGAATGGGACACTTTGATGCTAGCCTCAAAACAGCTATTTTTAAACACTAAGAAGGCTCGACACAACATGAAACTTTGCTCCAAGTATCTCCAGGAGCTCTACACCGGTGCACAAGGGATATACTAAATGAGTTTGTCAATTTAGTTGGATTTGGACTCTAATAATTCAGTTATTCTGCAGTGATGCTTGTTTTAATTTACGCTGAAATGCCAGAGTGAGGATATAGTTCCACTGCTGCTTTCGCTCACTCTTGTAAACTCCCTATATGGATGATTGTTGTCATGAATCAGTATTGTGTATTTTGGTTAAAAAACTTCTGTGACATGGTTTTGGTAGGCTAAATATTTATTATTGTTCTTAAATGATGCAACACAGTTAATTTGCCACAATGTTATCAAGAGAAGACATGCTGGTCAAGCAAATATCACATAAGTAAAATTATTCATTCAAACAACAGCCATCTGGTAACAAGTGTGTTTCCTCTTCGTATTAATGTTGTAGTAACCTGAATATTTCCCAGCCATGTTTACTGGGCTTTTTCTGCGTGTATTTTGAAATGATTGTAAAATGTCTGACAGCGTATGAACGTAGCACCGGGGGAGCTTACTTTGGATTTAGCTTACGTTAGCTAGTAATACGACATGCTGTTTTGCTGGCCCCGTGCCATCGAGCAATTGGCTATGTTGAACCCTGCTTCAGGTGCAGCCATCGGCAACCTCCTTTCTTTGCTCGTCAGTGGCTGCAGAGCAAGCCGTCGGGGCAGTGGAAAGTTTTAGTTTAGTAGCGGAGATACCAAGTGAATAAACAGCACATGGATATATAAGAAGAGTTCAGCAGAGTATCTATTATTAGCAGATTTGCACATTCAAAACCCAGCATTTATCTGCTAATCTTTGGTGGGAAAAGGGTATAAGAAAGTAACAAGACTTGTGATTCTCTAACAGGCCTTTTATGGAGTCACACACCATTATACAGGTAGTTTTGCTGCCACTTGGTGGTGACCCCAATACAAACAAGAAAACTGGCCAATACTATAATACAGCTACAGCATATAAGCTCCTATAACTAAACAAAACACCACAAAAATGATCAGTATCAGCCGTTTATCGGAAAATATTGCTTTGATGATCAACAATCAGTATTGGCTGCTAAAAACGTAATCAGGGAATCTGTTGCTGTAAGCAAGAGGAATTCTTCTGAGTCTGAACTGTAATGTTACATATCCTAAACTTGAACGCCAATTACATTACACAATTCACTAACATAAGCTAAGGCTAATGGCATATCTTGATTCAATACAGTGAACTTTGCAGAAAAAGTGACAAGTTTGCAAGTATGCCATTCTGTGAGGCTTTTTCTATTGAGAATGAGATGTCGTCACAACACAGCGCCCCGCCCCCTTCCGCCATTTTTAGGTGCTCATGTTCATTGTTTGTGTTGGTAGCAGAGGAGGTTCTTCTGTTTTTCTATAGTCTAGATTCAAGATAATTAACTATTTTAGAATGTCTGGAACACGCTGCTGTGTAAAAAACTGTTTCAGTTCCTCACACAATTTTCGTGGAAATCGTAGGAACCACGTGTCAGTTTTTTCGTATAGTGCAAATTTTGACATGTCAAATTAGTTTACGTGACTAACATGTCCTTCATCTAACACATTTACATGACAGGAGGTGACACAGGGTAAAATATAATAGATGCTATAGATCTTTAAGGTGCTTTAGAATGAGCAGTGCATTAATGTAACTATCAGCACAAATATCTTCTGTGTTTTGGGGCCTGTAGATGACCAAGTCTTGCACCCAGCTGCAGCAGAAAGTCTCGTAGCTTTCCAAGGATTTCATGCTTTTGAATTCTTGCATAGTGTAATAACTGATGCCAAAAACCAAGTAATTAATAATCTCCACATAGGTTAGAGCATGGATCGGGCCGAATTCTTCTGTCCGAACCCAGAAACCATTAAAATCTAGATTCTTTCTCATACTAATGGGACATGTAGGCTACGATTGTTTGTGTGGAAAGCCCGCTTTTATTAAATAAACGTAGAAAGGCATTTGGAAATGTCAACAGATGAGGTCATCAGCGCACACGAGGCAACAAGTCCACGTAAATAAACTGTTCAAATGTTCAACGTGTTAACAACAAGCTCACGTTAATAAGCTGTTCAAATGTTCAACGTGTTAACCTTTCCTGCTTGCTTCGTTTGTGGTAAAGGCGGTAAAGAGTCCAGTCTCTGTTCCATTGTGCTGCCGGCAGCTCGTATGGGTCGACGTGGTTGATATCAGCCAGCTTTTCTAAATACCTTTGCTTGGCGCTGCTAGTAAGTTTCTCCCTGTAAGGTCCCTTTTCTTTTGCTTCTTTTTTCTTCATTTCCTCTTAATTGTCTTAAGTTTAAACACTGTGATAATAATTTTCAAGTCCGTCTCTGTGTCGTTCGCTCGTACAATGTTTCCCCTGGCAATCGAAGTGTAGGCACCCAAAAATGGCCGACGGGCTCAGACCCCTCAAATCGTGACATATGTCCTCATTCTCAATAAAACAAGAACATCTGGCGGGCTCAAAAAGCTCCATGAGGCTTAATCTGGCATTCACTGCTTCATAAGTGTGGTGATGCCACAGCACTTCACACTTAGGTGTCAAGAATGAGCATCTGCTGGGAGACTGAGTTGTGTGGCTGCTCCTTCTGACTACAGATTAGCTGCCATTTTAGAGAGGGCTGGGGTTTACAAAGATTTCTCATTCCCAAACAAGTCCAGACTAAGTTGCAACACTTAACAAGTTAATCTTTGGAGTTCCGAAGAGCTCAACAGTCAAAATCCCCTCAGACATTTTAAAGCTTAAATTTCAAATGATAGGATTTTAGACTGGTATGTCCTTTTAAAGAGCCACACATTATTAGGCTACATCTTAAATCACTTTTAGATAATTAATTCCTTTTCATAGGGTTTAACCCTGACAAAGTTTCTCTGCTCTCCTTCTAGAGTGGAGCTTCACTTCACACTGCTTAATAATTTCCCTTCAGTGTGGGTTATCATGTGTCTATGTAAACCCCCTGTCTGTTTAAAAGCTTTCTTACTGAGCAGCTAAATGGTTTCTCTTCTATGTGGCTTTTCATGTGTTCCTTTAAACTTCCTCGCTCTGTAAATGCTTTCTTACAGACTGAGCAGCTAAATGGTTTCTCTCGTGTGGATTCTCATGTGTGCCTTTAAACCTCCTCTCTCTGTAAAAGTTTTCTTACAGACTGAGCAGCTAAATGGTTTCTCTCCTGTGTGGATTCTCATGTGTGCCTTTAAACCTCCTCTCTCTGTAAAAGTTTTCTTACAGACTGAGCAGCTAAATGGTTTCTCTCCTGTGTGGATTCTCATGTGTGCCACTAAATGTCCACTCACTGTAAAAGCTTTCTTACAGACTGAGCAGCCATATGGTTTCTCTCCTGTGTGGATTCTCATGTGTGCCTTTAAACTTCCTCTCACTGTAAAAGCTTTCTTACAGACTGAGCAGCTAAATGGTTTCTCTCCTGTGTGGATTCTCATGTGTTTCTTTAAACTTCCTCTCTCTGTAAAAGTTCTTTTACAGACTAAGCAGGTAAATGGTTTCTCTCCTGTGTGGTTTCTCATGTGTGCCACTAAATGTCCACTCACTGAAAAAGCTTTCTTACAGACTGAGCACCCATATGGTTTCTCTCCCGTGTGGATTCTCATGTGTGCCACTAAATGTCCACTCACTGAAAACGCTTTCTTACAGACTGAGCAGCCATATGGTTTCTCTCCTGTGTGGCTTCTCATGTGTGCCTTTAAACCTCCACTAGTTGAAGAAACTTTCTTACAAACTGAGCAGCTAAATGGTTTCTCTCCTGTATGGACTCTCATGTGTGCCTTTAAACTTCCTTTCTCTGTAAAAGTTTTCTTACAAACTAAGCAGGTAAATGGTTTCTCTCCTGTGTGGATTCTCATGTGTGCCACTAAGTGTCCCCTCACTGTAAAAGCTTTCTTACAGACTGAGCAGCCATATGGTTTCTCTCCCGTGTGAATTCTCATGTGTGCCTTTAAACTTCCTCTCACTGTAAAATCTTTCTTACAGACTGAGCAGCTAAATGGTTTCTCTCCTGTGTGGATCGTCATGTGTGCCTTTAAAATCCATCTCTCTCTAAAAGCTTTCTTACAGACTGAGCAGCTAAATGGTTTCTCTCCTGTATGAGTTATCGTGTGTCTCTTCAGATGTGAATTGGTGCCAAATCTTTTCCCACACTCAGAGCAGCTAAATGCTTTCTCACCAGTAGTACATCTTGAATCACTAACAGGGATTCTATCAGATTTCAGAGAGTTTAAACCTGAGTGAGGTTCTCTGGTCTCATTCCAATCAGCACTGTCATCAGTCTCAGGTTCAGAAGAGTCTCCAGTCTCCTCATCAGTATCTGGTTGTAAATATGTATCTGGATCTGATTTCATGGCAGGTTCTGGTCCTCCGCAGTCCTCTCCATCAGCTTCTGTTTTTACCTCTTCAGTTTGTCTTTGATGAAGCTGTGAGAACTCAGGTTTCTCTTCATCATCTTCACTCTTCACAGGGACAGGAGTGAATGTGAACTTGGTGATATCAGCCTCCTCCAGCCCTTGAAGCTGCTCTTCATCCTGACTGATCCGGTGTTCCTCCTGTTCCTCTTTAATGTCTGGGGGCTTTGTGTCCTCCTGGTCCAGACTGGAGCTCCACTCCTGCTGATGTTCTTCACCAACGATCACTTTCTGGACATCTGGAGGTAAAGGTGAAATACAAACAAACAGCTATTACTGTGAATCTTAACAATACTTTGATAAGTAGCTGTATTCACTCTCACAATAAATAGTGGTGTCAAGATTTTCATTTCAATCTTCAATTTAAAGATTTTTTTCCAGCACTGACACTCACAACAAGGGGGGCATGAATGCAACATGAGTTTACAGAGGGTCAGCTGAATGCACCATGAAGTCAAGTCGGAGCCAACAAGCTTTAACAATTGTTTATATAACTCACACTGGTAGCTACACTGGTAGCTCAAAAGAACCATGAGGATTGTTACGTTCTGTTGTTACTAGGGATGCAGCAATTATAGACTTTGTTGGTCCGACTATGGTCTGAAAATAATCACGTTTGCTGATTATTATGCATTATTTCACTGATAATGTATGAAATGACATAAACACTGTAGATTTTAATTTGTTATGTATTGCTGCCTTTTGACAGTTTTGAATGTTTTGAAAATGATTATATGATCAATCTTTTTATTTAAATTCATTTGAAAGGATTAGAGACTAAATCAGTCACACCACAAAAAAGGCCAGGTTGGCAACAACAGTGTTGCCCTTAAGAAGTTTGACCTTTTTATGTCTAGAAACGGCACTCTAGCTGGTGTGTCTAATCGTTGGAGGAGCTGCTAGACAAGATGCACCACTCATGGGGAGATTAGCAGCATTATTGTGAATGCCTGCGACAACAAGTTGTGAATGATTCATCTTTTGGAGAAAGGCAACCCAACGTCACTCTATGGTGGACAATTAGGTTACCGCAGATCATTCTTGTCAGTCTGCTTTTAACTTACCAGGAAACATATTTGCCTTTACCGCTGGCGCAAAATGTTTTTAACACTATGAAGGTTGGCGTTCGTTTATCGACGATTGAATGGTCGCTGAAGGGTTTTCATGTGCATACCGTATATTAAAGTGATTTTAACTGACTTAGTATCAGAACTATAATATCTAGAATCTGCAATCCTCAATTCAGTTTAAATTATTTTGCATACAAATTTGAATGAAAGAACAATCAATTTCATATTGCCTTGGTGTTTGGTCTCTTTATTCATATGGCAATGTATTTTGCAATTGTCAATTTTGTCATTGGATTTGAATGTGCATTTTGCAATTGACAATTCAATATGCAGTTTCAATGCAATCCACAATTCAGTTAAAATTATTTTGAATAAACATTTCAATGAAATCTTAATCAATTGCATTTCATTTTGCCATGTTTTGTGGTCTCTTTATTCAACTGGCAATTCAATGTGCCAGCAAAACAGCAACCTCCCAGTCTATTGCATTAACATTTACTTGGTCACCGTGCTTTTTTGGTCTCTGTAGAAAAGGGTTCGTCCAATTTATCCCGGCTCTAAAAGGCCAGAGTCTTTCTGACTCCTTCGGTCAGCTTCTCCTACTTTACCCTTTTTGTGTTCGTTAATGGCAGACCAGGAAATTAATAGTCAGGATTTGTTCAGGTAAATTATAAGATCTCTTTAGTAAAATGATATTGGTTACTTGTTGGTGGTCACCCTACCACCAACAAGTCTCTCCAGTTCTGACCCCGGACCTTGCATTTCCCTATTCTTTTATTCGTCTTTGGGTCCCTCCTTCCGTCCTTGCATCTGGGTCGCCGATCGGTTATATCACCCTCAGACTTTCTGTCTCTGAGAATATAGTGAAGTTGCGTGCTAGCCTTGGGATCACTCTCATTCTCTTCTTCTCTCATGGCCTGAATATTGTCTGTTACTTTAAGATATTTCATGCAGGTGCATTCTGTTCCAAATATTTATCAAGTGTTTATCAGGAGCACTTTTGCTCCAGTAAATTTGAACACGTAATATCTTGCACACGCCACACAGGAGACAGCGAGGCCATCCCAGGCTACATGACATTTTATCCTACACCCTCTTTTTCCACAGCACACACTGTGGAACATTACCACTAAACTGATAAAATAATTAATGGGATCCCTCTTTCGAGACCCAAATATGCCTTAATGGCAATTAAAGTAATCAGTAATAACCAATCAAAATTGTAGATACGACAGAGCGGTGTGGTGTGTGTATCTTATTTGTAGGTTTTAGCCACTACTGTAAGCTGCAATACATCGCCTCCATGACTATACTTGATGTCTACAATTATTTATGTGGAAATGTCTAAACATCGTGGAACAGCAAAATTTCAAAACAAACATTTTATTTTATTAAAAATCATACTACTAAGATCATACTTCAAACCTATGTCTTGCTTAAAGCTATATTGACTATGAGCTGATCTACAGGCCACGCAAGCTAACTGTGAAACAAAGAAGGGGATCTCTGACATCAAATAAGTGGGAAAAATTGGACCTAAAAAAGGTAGGAATTTTGGAGGGGGGGTATTGGGTGAAGACAGTTTGAAAGGGGGACTTCTTGGATGGCCAACATTTGATAGGGTGGTGGAACACCCTCTTTTGATAAGGCCTTAATTATTAGTTTATTAGAAGTTTTAAACAGGGGATTCTTTGAACTTGTAGCTAGTGATGTCAACATCAAGACGAGCTCAGTCGGTGCACCTTCTTTTCCCTGTCCTGCTCTCGAGGAACAGGTGTAATTACACCTGGGAAAGGTTTAAGCAACAGGTGTTAGACAGTATTTACTGGAGGAACCAGTAAACTCAATGACTTGTGTTCTTCCATTTTAGGTGTGAGGTTTAGAGCGTGCATAGCTAAACCGACTAAGGTCACCTTGCAAACCTGTGGAATCATTTTTGGTTATTCAATTTTAAGGGTGCTCCGATCAGGATTTTTGGGGCCGATCACCGATTGCTGGAAGACGTATCGGCCGATACGATTACCGATCACTTTTATGAACTGAAAATTACGCCATTACGTAACAGTCACACATCTAAAAAATGTCCTTTTAATCACTGCAGACATTTCTTCAGCACACACACACACACCGTCACACACACACACGGGGAAACAGCTGTTTGTGCGGCGCCGGAACTGCTAGCTACGCGACTCTGCTCTGCCTTAGCGTTAGCTAACTTTGAAAACTCCTCATACTCCTTTCTGTGACTAACCTTCAAATGTCTGATGAGGTTGGTGCTGTTGAAATGTCTTTGGAGATTTCCTCCTCGTGGTATTTCCTTGGCACACACGTTGCAAATCGCTAATGTATCGTCTTTTTCCCAGATAGCAATGAGTCGGCGGACCACCAGCGGTGCTCCAGAGGCAGTAGAAGCGTCAGAATGGCGTAATCGCAAACACGTTTGCTGGAGCACCACCGGTTGCAGCCGCTTTTTAAAAGCGGTGGCCGTCTTCCTACCGCCTTCGTTCCGCGAGCCAACAGCTGTTCTGCAGCCGTTCAGACACCTTGTACAGCTGCCAGACCGCTGAATGTAGGGATGCTGCCATTTTAGCTCCATGTTGAAAATGCTTTCACGACTAGTGCGCTCTTAATACATCCGTGGTAGTGCGTCATCTGATCGGCATTTATGGAGACCACCGATCAAGCTATTTAAAGCCATTATCGGCCGATACCGATTGGTGACCGATCGATCGGAGCACCCTTATTCAATTTGTGTCTCCCAGTGGAGCATTTTATGCAATTGTTAACAATAGCTCTTTGTGCAGTCTACATAATCCACTCTAATCAGTGATAACTCGATTTCTGTTCAGTTAACTTGTTTGTGAATCTGTAAGACGTGAACAGATTAGTCATACACTGTAAACAGTTTTTGTGATTCAGGGTTAAATTAACCAATACAAAATCAACTTAGAAATAAAAACAAAAGTCTGTAGTGCAACTTTACTGGAAAACCTCATTATCGAATTTGAATGAACTGCACATAAAAATAACATCTCATGTCATCCTGCATTGGTTTTCAGTATTGTAACCAACAAACTCAGATGAATCAAACAAAACACAAAACAACTATCTTGGGGGTGCACCACAAAGTAAGCTTAATTGCTGTCTGATACTCCGGAAAATCATTGTGAATTAAAGTTTGTTGGTGTAGTATTGGTAGAACGAAACTAAGAATCATAAAGTATGTCAAAAAACATACCTCAGTGTATTAAAATAATTTCTGAGCCTAAACTGCACATCCAACTGTCTGTTCCTCCATATGCACGACTCCTGTCCTATCTTATCTGTCTTTAAACAACTAATCCTCTCAGCTGGATTTCTAGGTCTCTTTGTTGAGCAGTTTAATAATAAAACATGTTTCATGACCATATGTTCAGCTTAGAAAAATTCCTAATTCATCTTTTGACAAAAATATGTCAGATCCCAATAATATCTAAAAGCATTTGACAAGACTGTTTTGTCTTAGAAATAAAAAAAATCAACAGTTTGTCTATTACCTATATGAGATAAGGAAGATTTTTAGTGAGCCCACACTGGGGAACAACCGTTATGGTTTACTCTGACCTCGTGGCTTATCAGTTCACACTGAGATGTCCTGTACTCACTTACTCACAGGCTCTCTTCAGAGAAACAGATAAGTTTTTATGTGTGAAATGGTATAAGCTCTTTTTAAGCCTAAATGAAAAGAACACAGAAATAAAACAGGTGAATATAAAATGTAATTTTTTACTTTACATTCCACTCTTTTGATTACGGCCTAATCACATAAATCAAAATTCCCTAGTTATGGCAGCTCTAATTTTCAATCACAAAAATATATTTAGGCTTTTATTTTAGGTTTTGGTGCTTGCAATATAGTAACAGTGGTAATTTATTCTTACTGACCTTATGTCTTTGCTCAGACAAGAATGTTTAGAACTGTCTTACAGTCCCGTTCTGATGGTGAGGTTCACCAAGATGTCATGTGACATAAAACAAAAGTTGACTTTCTGCTGGAGGTCCAAATTTGGAAAACTTAGTAGACATTATTTGCAAAAAGATGGTTGGAGACTTGCAATCAATAATTTCTAATAAGATTTTAATCTCTCGCTTTCCTTTATACCCGTCGGAATCCCCTTCCCTAGTGCCGATCTCCAGTCTGTTTGCAAGCTGTCACAAACCTTCCCAAATCCTCCCCAAAGCATATTTCAATCCTTTAATAGGACAACTATCATTCCAATATCCTTCGAAGGTCTATTTGATAGACAGCTCTATGACGATATTGCATTTAATAAGCATATGTTTTATGTACAAAAACAATCCCAATTTGTCTTACCCCAAAATGTGTCAAATCACAACCATATCTAAATGTTTTAGACAAAACTCAAATTTTCTCCATATCTAAAAAATATTTGTGTGCACACAGGATAATCCAACTATGGTTAAAACTGACTCCAACAGCCAATAAAGAGTTAAAAACAAAGAACACATGATTTTCATTGATCACTTCCTGTTTTTAGTGGGTCCTGTGTTTTTGGGGCCGAATGCCGTTAGATGGCTACATGCCCAAGGTTGACACATTTTTAATCAAACTCACATCAGCTTTTGGTGTTGCTCAGAGAAAGCACAACACCTGAGACAAAAATGGTGAAATATCAATTGGAGAAAACATTATTTTTACTGTTTTGTACGGTGAAAATAAAAATAAAAAATAAAAAGTTTTCTTTATAACAATTCTTCCAGTCAGTCAGTCTAGTAAACCGATATGAGACGAGAAAGTCTGCCTTGAATTCTTAAAAAAAAAACATTTCTGCATATTCTTCAGCTAGGCACAGTAATTTGTTGTGTCTTCGTGTGTACCTCTGTAAGCAACAGCTCACTTTTCGTACAGAGCCAGGAGATTAAGCTGGCAAAGAGAAATGTATCCCACTCTTGGAATTTAAACAAAAGTGTGCATTTTAAAATGTGTCAGGAAAATCAGTCAAAGAATGATTTTTATCAAAAACGCACAACATTAACCAGTACGGAAAGAAACCTCAATTCCGAAATAGACACATTAAATTTCTGTCTAATAAGTTTACAACTTATACTTTGTAGGAAGCAAAAAAATGAGCATTCTGCTTTTCTATCTTGTTCAGGATCCTAAGGGTAATGCACAAAAATCATGAGTGGTTCATTTTTCCTAGAATAATCATTCCTCTAGCACTTCTGTTGGGCAGACGATGGGACTTCCTGTTTCCGGATGGCCATGTGAGCGTTTTGGCGTGTCGATACTCTAAAATTTTTGAACAAATTTTGGCTAAACCCGTGTTAAAACTGATCCTTATCTGCACTGTAAAGTTTATACTTTTGCTTTGTGAAGTGAAGTGCCTAACAAAATAATGGGGGATCATGATAAACAAGGACAAACCTCCAAAAACAGCAACAAAAATGACACCGAGTGTTGCAGTAGTGCTATGGTGATGAAAGAACTGAAAGAAATTAACGCAAGATTGGACCGAATAAAGATTGACATGGAAAAACAAGTCAATGTGGGAATTTATAGCATTGAAAAGCAAGTGAATTCCAGAGTTGATAAGCTGTGCAAATCAATGGAAAAGATGATGGCTGAAAGTCAGAACGTTATGCTGAAAGAGATAGAGAAGGCCATAAAAGACATGAAGACAAATCTGGACACTGAGGTGGGAATTATGTGTGCACGAATGGAAAATATCGAGCAGAAAATGTCCGAGAATAAGACAAAGAAAAAGAGTGTTGATCCGGATGTCTCAGTTGATCGTTTGGGGCTTCCTCAGTCAGAGGGAGAGGAGGATTTAATGGCTAAAGTGAAAGACCTGTTGTACGTTGGCCTTGGATGTGACACTGCACTCTGCCGGATGGAACGGATGCGGACGCGCGGAGCCCGGCCGGGGATTGTTAAAGTGGAGCTGAGCTCGGCACAGGAGAAAGTGGCCGGGTTGCGCAGAAAATCGGAGCTGAAAGATAATGACAGTTTCAAGGACGTATGTGTGTATTCAGCAAAATAACATGCCGAACGGATGATGGAACTTAACTTTAGAACTTTGACCCGTGAAAATGCAGTTGGGAGGGACTTCTACGTGGCAGCCAATGGACGCATGGTGAAACGGACGCAGTCGTCTCGGCGTGTGACGAGAGGGATTGGCAGCTGATGGTGGTCATTCTTGAGAAGGGCTTGTCCAGCCCTGCAGGTTTGGTAATGAACAGTTTTTGTTAGCTCACTGGAATGTTAACAGGTGGACACTGTCAAACTGTGAACTCAGGAGACTGCTACTTAAATCCTTAGACCCTGACTTTATTTCTCTGAATGAAACTCACTTGTGCAATTATATACTGGTCTTTGATGGATTCACTTGGTTTGGACATAAACATATTGCCCATAAGAGGGCTGTTAAAGCCTCGGATGGAGTTGGATTCTTGGTTAAAAATGCTGTGTTGGAGCAGTATTCAGTTAGCATTGTTGATAAAACATTTGATGGAATATTTTGTTTACGTTTTGAGCGTAGAGAATCGCAATATTCTTTCATTCTAATTTAATGTCATCTGTCCCCAGAATCATCTGTCCGGGGCAGGAATGCAGATCTCTATTTCAGCCATTTATTGGCGTTGTTATATACGGTTACTGACAAGGTGAATTCAATTTATATATGTGGTGATGTTAACAGCCGAACCGGGGCGCTTAAGGACTATGTGGAAGGAGATGACCTCTTTCCTCGGATAGCTTTGGACACAAATGTAAATAAGCATGGTCATACCTTCATGGCATTTATGAGGGACTCTAAATGTTGTATAGTTAATGGGAGGTTAAATCCTGAAAATGATAATTTTACTTCTATTTCTGTAAGGGGCAAAGCGGTTGTTGATTACATAGTGACACCCCATGTTGATTTAAAAACATGTCTTGGATTTAATGTTTATTACCCTTCGGAGCTTATTGACACGGGGGAGGTAGTTAACATTCAGGATAAAGTTGGCTGTTTACAGCATGTAAAAAGACGAGACAGGAATTATCCTGGTGATTTTATGTCTTCAAAGATGTGTTGCAGGGCCCTACTGGAGTTAACAGGCCAATTACAGAATGTACATGAAAATCAGGAAAGGTTGGACCAGTGTTACACTAATTTCTGTAATTTTTTGCGCGCTGAGATGGAGAAATATTGTCCTGTAAAAAAATAGGTTCTATAAAGAAATATTACAGAGTTAAGCAACCTTATTGGAATAATGAATTAAAAGAGTTATGGTTGAAGTTTCGTTCTGCAGAGAGAATATTTCTTAAATGTGGCTCTGGGGAACCTTGGAAGAGGAGGGCCTTGCATAGTGAACTCATGCAATGCCAGACTAACTTTGATAGAAAATTCAGGTACTTTAAAAGAAGGTTTAAAAGAGGCCAAGCCATCAAATTAGAACAGTTACAAACTGGTAATCCTCAGCAATTCTGGAGGGAAATACATAAGTTAGGCCCAAAAAAGAAAACACTAATACCCATGGAGGTTTTATTGGAAAGTGGTGGATCCTCTTGTGAATTCGGTCAAATATTAAAAAAATGGGAAAAAGATTATAGTGAATTATATGCTTCGGTAGTTCCACTTTATTTGATGATTCTTTTTTAGAAGAAATTTGTAAAGTAAAACTAGAGCTGGAAACTGGGATGAATACTATATACTATCAAAATGATATATTGAACAGTGATAGTACATTAGATGAGGTACTTAAAGTACTAGATAAAGCCAAAGATAATAAAGCTGTGGGTATTGAAACTATTCCTAACAAGTTACTTAAGAACCCTAACTTGTGTAATGTCCTACATTGTTTGTGTAACATATACTTTCAAAATAGTATATGTATTATTACAAAATCTACCTTCGGGTATAAATAAAGTAACTTGAACTTATCCAATCTAAGTGGAACAGATCAATTATCAAACCCATCCCGGAATCTATAAAAGATGACCCTAGAGTCCCGTCAAATTATAGAGGGATTAGCTTGATTAGCACAGTCTATAAAATTTACTCAGGAGTCCTTAACAGACTGAATTCTTTTTTGGAGGTTTGTGGAGGGTTGGTAGATGAACAGAATGGTTTTAGGAAAAATAGGGCCTGTATTGATCATATTTATGTGTTATCCTCTGTGGTGAGAGCTCGTTTGGATAGGGGTAAGAGTACTTTTGCCTGCTTTATTGACTTCAAAAGGGCGTTTGATTGTGTTAATCGAGACCTATTGCTGTTTAAATTATTTTTGTTTGGTATCAATGGAAAATTCTATAACGCTATAAAAGCTCTTTATAAAGATCCCATTGCTTGTGTACAGATAAATAATCTAAGAATGGATTGGTTCCCAACGCCTTTTGGGGTGAAGAAGGGAGACTTAGGGCCGTTTTATGCTTGACGCGTTGGAGGTGGCGCGCGCATTCGTGACATCAAAATGACGTAATTTCCGGCCGGCGCGTCCGATTTTCAGCGCGCGAGCACAGGGCGCGCACCAGTCTATTTTTTTCAGCGGCGCCCGACAAACCGGAAACAGAAAGCCTGAACGAGCTCCTGGGAAACCGGATGCCAGGACTCGCCGACTGTCTGCAAGTCTCTCTAGTAAACTTACCTGGTTAAGATGAGTTCTTTTTTTGTGAATGAAAGGCTTGATCTGACCAAGTAGTTCACTGAATCAAATCGAAGCATTGACGGCACTGTTGATGCCTGTTTTGCCGTTGTTTATCTTTTTCTTCTTCTTCTAGTCCTTAGAAAGAAAAACATCGGTAGCCTTTGCTCCTTAGTGCCACTGCTGTTCAGGAGAAGACTGCAACTAGTGCCGCGACCACCACACGCGAGTATAAATACTCACGGCAGGCCCGTGACGTCACGATTTCCGCACGCACTGTTGAAAGCGCTAGTATAACTGTGATATATATCACAGGTATGGTCGTTTTTAGACATTTTAATGCAGAAATGTTACATATTGTACCTTTAAGGTGACACTACAGGTGAATAGGGCAAACATTTTACAGATATCACCATGAAACTTCACCAGTTGATTACTCGCATGAAGAGAAAAAATTGTAATGTATTTCTGCAATTTTGTTTAAATATGCTAATCAGGCTATATCTAATTAAATATGCGCTAATTTGCATATATTTTGAAGTGAAGAATCTGATCATTGAAAAAAAAAAAAAAGGTTCAAAATTATTTTTGCATTTTGTTGATATATTCAATGAAAGACATTCACAGAGGGGATTATGAATATCTCCTTTTGTTACCCAGTAAATCAGAAAATACTGCCAATAGCCTTAAAAAACAGATTACCGCTCTATTTGTAGGCATAACATGTCATATAAATCAGGTCAAGAATGACATATCAACACATCCCTCTGGACAAACCTTCACAATATAGTTAGGAATACGACTGTAAAGGTTGGTGTATGTAGGTGCTACAGAAGTGGAGCACAATTCCAATTCCAATAATTTCTAAATTAAGAAAGCCATGAATTACAGACAAAATAGGTATGCTTTAGGTCCAGGTAAGATCCATGTATCACACTGTTTAACATCCAAAACTCATTATGGCTTCATCCATCACTGATCACAGTGTTTCCCCTAGGATTTTTTTAAGCCGTGGTGGCAGGTATGTCAACCCCCCCCCCCCCCCCCCGACACTCCAAGGCCGGACTTTCAAATAAAGAAAATTATCGTTCAAAATGGTCTTTCTTACTGAATTAATGCTATTTTTTTACAGTACATTAGTGTGAGCAAACTCCTCAAAAACATGGAAACTCCATAATGATAACTGACTCTTTAACTAGAACAAGATCTCAGACTAGGAGACAGTTCACTGAGTGATTGTTAAAGTCTGTGATTAAGGAAACATGGTTGTGCAGGAAATGTTTGCAGAAAGAAAGGCTGTTGTCAGGTAAACATGTCACAGTCAAAGAGGCTGAAGGGAAAATTGATGTAGAAAAGCCTTTAATGATGAATGGACTGATAAGCAGGCTACCATTCATACTGTATTCCTCATTTGCAATGAACTGATGCTGTTGCAAAATAATACAACCAGCATCATCATCAAGAATGAAGAACGCGTCATTCACGTGCATATTAAGTAGCCACATGTATCTGTTTTGGTCTTATAATACATCCATAGCTTTACCTCCAGGAGAGAGGACGGTTCACTCAGCCAGCAGTTAAGTTTATAAGAATTTGTCCAAATTTCTAGATTACCGCCAAGCTAAGCTAAGACTACAACCAACAGCTTTATTGGTTTTAGCTTTTTGCAGAGTAGAGCTGAGTTTGGTAAAAACAGCGCGGTGGACGAGAGCAGACAGAGCAGATTAAAATATCTCTTCCTACATGTTTACGCCGGTCTATACAGGTGCGTGCATTGATAAGTATTGACTTTTTACTCATGAAGGTTTTATCGTAACCTACTTACAGTGACGAGACTAGCGTTCATCTGCCCCCCCAGCGGCCGTTGGTAATTCTCTGTATCGTTCCCAGTCAGGTGCTGCGCGTGTTTTAGATGTGTGTGTGCGGTAACGTTAACGCGCACACACACAACTCGGCTGCGTGTGTGTGGCGCGCAGGCAAGAATCCCGGCATGTGAATAGAGACGGGGGGGCTGGGTTTGTGCTCTACCTGTGAAGCGCGTGTCCGCGCTATTCTCCGACAATCAACATTGATACCGTGGCGTGGCGGCAGACATTTAACTGTGGCGGTGCGCCACTTGCAAATCAACGTAGGGGAAACGCTGGATCATAACATCCAAAACACCACATCAACATGGCCTTCACCTGAACACCATTACATCACAAACTTCGAACTGACAACACAACCATTACACAGCCTAGTTCCCCAAGGTAGTTTACAGTCTACATATCCATGCCAGCACCATATATAGGGCCCTCCTCCATCTCCTGCTGGTGTCTTTTCACTTTCTTGGCTGTGCTTACACTTTTACGGCTCCGCTTTGCACTGGTGGAATGGACAATATCGGCTTTTGAGATCCTAACCATGTCGTCATCCATCATTGCATTGACAGTCTGTGCTCTGAAGCCACAATTTCTCCATCACAGCCAGCATGGCAGAGGCACCCTCATTGAATATAGAAATAGCCATACTGGCTGCAGCCTCAACCCTGCTTTTCCCCACAAAGACAGTTTTTGGACATTGGGCCCATATAACCAAGTTGAGGCATTCGTTGGCATTCTGAGTGCCTCCATGTTGCATGCGCTAGAGCAGGCTGTCACTGGACATCCAGTGATACACAGGGATGAGCGTCTTATGAATCATTCAAAAGACCAATATTTAGAACATTGGAGAAAGCAAACAAAGTAGACAAAATTGTTTGAGTATCTTCACACTGTCAGAGATACGAAGAAGAGACGGATCCTGACTAAATACAGGGTCAGTGACCACCAACTGGGTCAGACAGAGATGCACTTCCTCCTCCACTGGGAAAAATTAAGGAGATATACACTAGGGTTGTGCCGATGGACGATATCATTGGCCATCGTGATAGCTAGCCGACATCACGATGGAGAGCCACCATCGAGCCAACATCAGGTCGCTTGCGTATGCTACGGCGAAAGCTCTGCGTGGAGCCTCTGCAGAACTGTAAAACAGGAGTTAACTTGGAACGCTTCACACTTTCCTTTCTCCCCTCACAAGTTTGTGGACAATACTGCGTGCATGCATCAATAAGTAAGTCTGATGTCCTGTGGGTACAGGACGATGTTATGTAGGATTTATGAATGTACGTTAGCAACAGTAGGCTAATTAACGAGGGTGCTATTTTGTGTGAGCTAATATTGCGCATCTGTTCATGTGCGCTGCAAGAGTTATGTTTCTGTTTATTGAATGCGTTATTCAGTGCAAATATAACCGAGAATGTAGTTTCATCTCAGTAATGGTGGTATATTAGGTTATTACTGTCGCTCTGTTAAAGGCAAACGTTCAGAGCACGGCATCTGCAACGTAGTAGTGAAAGTAGGTCAAGTTGTAATTTACTGCCCCTAGCAGCAGCAGCATAGCCATGTAATACTGTCTATTTACAGAGAGCATTTAAATGTAGGTCTGATCGTTAGCCCATAGTAGTAGCAAAAAATATTTATGTAAAGAGATATAGTAAAATAAAAAGAACCCATGATTCATCATCCGTAGCTACACACAGGCTCCCCCACCTGCCAAATCCAATTTTACCCTGTTTTGGATGATATAATTCCATTAAGTATTTCAATAACGTTAGTTGGCTAAAGGCTTGTTGACTGCTCCTCAGATCTCTGCATGGTAAATTGAGACAGCTAGATAGACTGTCCAATCTGACTTTTCTCTCGTACGACTATTTTGCAGCGGCTCTGTGCGGAGCTTAGCGCCCCCCCATGACGATAAAACCAGAAAACCAGAGCACGTCTTCCTCCATCCCCACATGCTATGTGGAGTAGCCAGACCCTCCTTCAGGGCGCTTTGGAGGAGGGTCTGGCAAAGCAAGACCCATTACTAGCTAACGTTTGTTAATGGCAAAGTAAGCCTCCCCAGTGCTGCGTTCAAACGCTGTCGAAAATGTTAAGATCATATCAAAATTACTTGTAAAATTGCCCAGTAAACATTGCTGGGAAATATTCGGGTACTACAACATGAACCGAAAACACACTTGTTACCAGGTGGCTGTTGTTATAATAAATATGTACTAAAATTACTTTAAATAGGCTGATATTTGCCTCATATACACACCTTCTACTCTTCAGAACATTGTGGCAAGTTAGCAGCTGAGAAGAGCAGAAAGGGTGACTCAGCAGTCTGCTAACTTGTTGCTCAGCCTACCAACTACAAAAAACTGCATGCAGGCTCAAATTCAGGGACAGATGCCTTACTTCTTTGGGCTAAATATATTAGCTTTAGCCTGGCTTGTAGTAGTTTTCTGCAGTGAAAAATGGCCGGGAGATGTCGTGATTACGTTGCATTAATCAGGTGATTTAGTTTGTCTTTGCAGCGAACATAAAACACTGACTACTGTAGCTTCACTACCCATGGAAAAGTATGTGCATCACTGTGTCAGCTGCAGCTTACGGTACTTTTCTACACACGGAGAACCTCACTTCCCATAACAAACCCCGTCGGACTAACGTTACGTCACATACAAACACTGCCCACATGACCACCTGTCTTAAAGGGGAAGGCTCGGCTGCTAACAATCATGTAAAAAGAGAACGGTGAAAGTTTACTTTTCTATCAGGCAGCAAAAAAGTTTTAGCGTCAACATCGCAATGTACTGCGACGTGACTATCGCATGCGTACATCGTGATGTAGATGAAACAAATCGTGCAGCCCTAGCTCCAAAATTACTTGTTTCTACTGGGAGCACTGTAGCCCCCAAATTAAAAAAACTGTATAGGCGCCCATGCAGAAAATGTAGAACCGACCTCCAACGCAAATTTTTACATTTCCCACAATTTAACTGTATTACTGATTAATGCATTGGTAATAAATACAGAAACTACAATCTGCTGTCATATGTTTTAGTTCACAAGTGCACATTCAGAAATGTAAAGTATTATTATTGTCATGTAGGCCTACTGTATTATTGCCTCTGCCTCATTCAGGCTCTGCCTCCCTCCTCTCTGTCTTTTTTGTTAACACTGAAATAGCAATCAAATCTCACGTGATGAAACTCCCATGGAAAGGGGAGCAGGCCTACTGCACTGTAATTCCTGACTGCACTTGAATGCAGCTTGATTTTACAGAGAAAGAAATGAAACAGATTGAATGCTCTGTTGCTTGTCAAACATTCAGCTGGACACAAACTATCAGGACTCTCTCACTGCATCAAGACACACTGGCATGTCTGAGCGACGGTTACACGCTTGGCCGTCAGGTTAGAGCTGGACGATTTTTCCCCCTAAAAAATCTGCGATTTTTTTTCATAAAAAACTCGATTCGCGATTCGTCCCTTCCATTTAAAACAAAATAACTGCAAACTGTAAATATATTTTAAAAATATATATTTATTGTATTTAATTAAAGTGCATCAACATAAACAAAATTGCAAAGGCAAACCCTTTCTCTAACTGAAAAGTCACTGTGCGGTGTGCAACAAAGATTGTTAAACATCCAAATTATTTATACTGTATTTGGATTGAGATAATAAAAAAAAAATTGATTTTTTGAAAATATGAATCGATTTGACCTACCAATTAAATTTTTTGAATCAAAATCGATTTTTTTTCCCAGCCCTATGTCAGGTTGACTCGGTCTCAACTTTTCGCCGCTGCAGTTTTCTCTGGCTCTCCCCGCGGCGTGTCCTACGCCACAGTACTACCCCATGATGATGTCGTCAGCGCAGTAGAAAGCGTCGGCTGGTGGCCGTTAGAGTCCCGTACGGTAAACGTCAACATCACTGCCCCTGTCGCTGCTACAAGAAAGTTTTAAAATACCACACACAAGCACTGAACTGCCTGGAGGCCTGTACTACGAAGCAAGATTTGGGGTTACCGAGGTAACTTCAGGTTCAACCTGGATCACTTGTTACCGGGTGAAATCGCCACGGTAACTTATGCTGAACACCTAACCTGCAGAAAAGTTAAAACATTTAGAGACGGACAAACCCGTTCCCTGATGGGTTTCTTTATGAAAGATATAGATTTTAAGCGGAGGGAATTACGTATCTTTATCAGCTTCTTGGCAAAGATACGCAATTCCCCCTTTTAATGTGGACGCGCACGTTGCCAGATTGGAAAACCCTTTGTTTGACTGAGCTAGTTGTTAACCACCATCGTGACACAGATCATGCCGTACCGCAGATGTTACGTTTGGTGAATTTGGGTAACGGCAATAAAATCCAAGACATGTTGATTTAGATTCATAGTACAGGCCTCAGGAGTTTGTTCAACAGCTACTGTTTGCCAAACAACAACACACAGCCACTTTGTCTCTTTTCTTTTCTCTTTGTCTCTGGCTTGATCATCACTCAGTGTTTCCCCCACTGGATGCTTAGATACAGTACTCCCCTTTCCATGGATGTTTAATCACATTAGATATGACAGCCATCTCAGTGTTGACTAAAAAAGACAGAGAGGAGGGAGGCAGAGCCTGTATGAGGCTGGAATACAGTACACTGACATCGATACGACGGCATTCTGCTAATTCTTGATAACAGACCGTTCCTATGCATAGTGTGATTCATTTATCACCTGTGGCAAAGAAGTGGAGCACCTCCTGTCCTCCAATTCAGGCACTGACAGCAGATCTTACTTATTAATGTACTTTTTCAGTTATGACTGACTTTCAGACTAGACAATAATAAACGTTACATGGCATTATAAACCAGAGCCAGCTCATACAACAATGACTCTCACCCAACAGGGTAACGTTAACGTTAAGTAAGAAAACATAGAAGAAGAATATCTAACATTGTAAACGTGTCCCACCTCTCCGCTGGCCAGCTGACAGTTTCCTCTCAGAGTTCATGTTGAAGTGTCTCTCCTCAACTTCTCCCCGACCTGGAATTTGAGAGAAGCTCACAACATATCCAATAACACACGTTAGCAGGAGCTAGCTGCGGCTAACGTTAGCTTAGCGCGCGGACTCCGTGCAACAACAGCAGTAATCGTGTTTCCGGTCAGAGAAAGAAAACAGACCTGCTCTTTGTAGCTTCGTTTCAGGTTTTAAAACCTCATGCAGCAGTTTGTGATGTTTCTCTCTGGAAGGACACCAAACACTGGCGACTTTTACTCCGCCGTCCTCATCACGAGGGAAAATGAAAACAATGGGACGGAGGTCGGAGCGTATTCCGGGACCCGGAAACACAAACACAACTTCCGCTACACTCCTGTGCCCTTCAGAATAAAACAGCATTTTAAGAGTCCTATTTTATCCACTGTCCTTTAATAAGGTGAGATAAGATCAGTGGTTGAAGGTAACTTAGTACATTTGCTCATGTGCTGTACTTTTAAGGTATTATTACAGCTTCTTTCCCCAAGCAGTCACTCTGTTGAACACTCAGAAATAGCCCCAACCCTACACTGAACAAAGTCAATCAACACTGTTCTGCTTATCTACCTCATGTTTATTTCAATCTTACAATTACAATATTTGTATTAATATATTACCATTGCACTGACCTGCCTTGCATTACATTTATATTTAATTCTTAAATCTCAGACTATTCTGATATTGCACTATTCCTTCCCTCTCTTCAACTGTTATTGTATATTTCTTGTAAATTTGTAAATTATATTGTATTGTTATGCTTTATGCTTAACAGTATTTTTTTTATATGTCTTACTGTCCTTTCTGTTTTTATTCTTTATATGTTACGTGAGTATTGTACTTTGAGAGCTAAGATTAACCAGAGTCAAATTTCTTGCTTGTTTACACAAACCTGGATTAAGCTGATTCTGATTCTGATTATCATACTTTATACTTCTAATGAATTATACTTTTTGACTTGGATTGACTGCCCAGCACAGATTATGGCAGTACTAAATGAGGTCTATCTGTTCTGGTTGACGTTAAAATATGAAAAAATGTGAAATATATACACTATTCATGATTACCCTCTGATTATTGTGTATAATAAACTTGTAACTATGAAGTTGAATATTTAAGCATCATAGTTCAAAGAATAACAATATAAGGGAAACATCTATGTAATATATAAAATGATATACAGAACAGTTGAACTATTCTAAATAGATGGCTGTAGAGGGACTTATCCATCTTTGGATTTATTTTGCTTTCCGAGATGTTTTATATTATTTTATTTTATTTATCTATACATATCTATCTAGCTTATTACTTGGATATCTGATAAATCCATCCATCCATCGTCATCTGCATATCAGGGTCAGTTCACAGGGGCAGCAGCTCCAACAGGGGGCTCCAAACTTCCCTTTCCTGAGCCACATTAGCCAGCTCTGACAGGGGGATCCCGGGGGATTCCCAGGCCAGGACAGAGATATAATTAGGGTTGGGCATCGTTTGGATTTTAACGATTCTGATTCCAATTGCGATTCTTCCTTTCGATTCTGGTTCTTATCGATTCTCAATTCCAATTCTTTCAGGGGTGGAGCTGAAACGGGTCACATGCTTATTTCTCAAATAAGAGGAAAGTTTTATTTTGATTCAGTGGTGGGTTGCAGTTTTACCAGGCTTTTTTCAACGTAAAATAAAGCCACACTGTAAGCCCCGCTTACTGTGCTCCATGGCTGCAACACAACAAGCGCCTGGCCGCTACGGAAACCAAAACTTGTGCATGTTGAATTTGGAATCCATGATCAGATTTGAAACCAAATCCTCTAAACAATTCCAAACGATTCCAATAAAGAAACGATTCCATTGGAATCGTAATTTTTGAAACGATTCCAAGTAGGAATCGGTTCTCGATGCCCAACCCTAGATATAATAGGCTCGTTCAAGATGAGCCAGGTCTGTGCAGAATCGATCGCCGCCCACTGCATGCCGGTTAGATTTGTGTCCGACTTGATCCCGACTTGCTCCGACGTCATTCAGACATGGGCAACGATAACATCACGAGATCAAGGCGGCCGCGGGTTTGAGACACAGGCAGCGCAGTTGCTTTCGCCGACTGCATTACCCGGGCTAACCCAGGGCATGCTGGGAAACGCCTGTCTCTCAGCTGATCTAACAGCTGATTGTTTCAGAATCGACTTAAAATTATGACATTTTATATGAACCTTTTTATTGTTTTTGAATCTGAGTTGATTCACATGGATAAGTACAGGCAGGGGGTGAGCGTGAGCAACCAATAATAACCGATAATAAACTTAATTTGCAGAATACCTTTCGTACAAGAAACAGCCTACAGGTCAGTACTTTATAATAACTAAATGACATGCAGTTTGTGCTTTACATGAAACAACATCATTAATGCAGAATAAGATAGGAAATAAAATGATGATGCAGTAATATTTTCCACTGGGTTGTCCAGATATTTATAGAGCCAGCATGAAACCCACGAGTGGGGGGACTTTGCTCTACAGCTCAACACCTCTAAGACGAAGGAGCTGGTCATTGACTTTGGGAGGTCCAGACCAAGACCGCGACCCGTCGAGCTGTACATTAAATGATGTGCTGTTGTATTGCCTGCAATGAAATACAAGTCAAAGTACATTTATAAATCACTACTTTCTTTTTTTATTTGTGTTTTCCATACTGTCCCAACTTTTTCTCATTTGGGGTTGTACTTTCATTCGTATCCCTACTTTCTATATTTAGCTAAGGGTTTATTGTTTACTGTTTATTGTCTGCTTTCTATATTTAGCTACGGGTTTATTATTTATGGTTTACTGTTCATTGTTTACTTTCTATATTTAGCTAAGAGTCTATTGTTTATTGTGTACTGTATTTTGTAAGTGTTTTGTAAGCTGCTGGAAATCTGCTGCTGGAAATCCAATTTCCTTTGCGGGAGTCATCCCAACAGGATCAATAAAGAGAAGTCTAAGTCTAACTTTTGGGCTCTGGGAAATCAGGAATTAAGTTTGTTGTCCTTGTTAAAAAAAACAGGTCACTGTATATAAATCTTAGTGAGAACACTGTGTTAGGTAATGAACTGATAACCAGGCACTGCTGGGATTTGAACCCAGGATCTCCTGTTTACAAGACAGGCGCTTTAACCCCTAAGCTACAGCGCCTTTTTGCTGAGGAACATGTGGGGCCGACTGCCTGATATGAGCTTCTTCCAGGCTCTTCCTTACAGAGTGGAGGAGAGGTAATAATCAATTTACTAGTTTTTATCAAAACAGCATAATTAGGCAAAATGAACAGAAAAGGCTGATGAATAACTAGGTCTATATTGTAGCTTAAACTTGCATTGCTCTGCATTTCATGTGTTTTTATGTACCATCTTAAGTCTGTGTTAATGTAGTGTTTCTGTGTAAATGTAATATGCCAGCTAGCTTTCTCACTTTTTTTATTTGCTACCAGGGTAGCATAATGGGTAGCATGGGGATTGGGTACACATGCTGATGGGATGCAAACAGAGGTAATCTCTGCAACAACAAGGTGCTGCTGGGATTTGAACCCAGGATCTCCTCTTTACTAGACAGGCACTTTAACCAACTAAGCCACAGCACCACCCTCTCACTGATGCTGATGGTTCTGTGTTGAATCTACGTACAACCTGCCCTCTGAATTACACTACCCCACGGATGTATTAGTTGTTACCTAGTAACAACGTCCACACAATGTATAAATATATTCTGTTTAGGGAGTAGCGTGTGTGTTGTGTACGGTCACGTATCAGTGTAGAGGGTTTTAGAGCACACAGACAACAGAGGTTTTACAAAGTATATTTTGTAGATAGTTATTATAGCCTAATACACCCATCTGGAATGCCATTGTTTATAAGAGCATACACAATGTATTCATTTAATAGGAATATTTTTCTCATTTATTTTAGTAAAATATTAAGTTATTTTTAAAATTATTGCACTTTTTATGTATTTCTTCTTATGCTCGTTTAACTTTGTATGTCCAAGTTGAATAACACACATTTCATTAAGTTCCTGTATTTTCCTTGCTAGTCAAATCCACGGAACCGTTTAGGAAAATAAAGCAATGCAGTAACACTGCCTAGTCTGCCGGAAAAGGACAGAAGAAGAAGAACACTGCTGGAACTCTACCAGAAGAAGAAGACGACGACGACTACCGTTCATATGTTACCGACCTAAACAGCGGAGCAGTCAGCGGAGAGAAGCCGTTATCTGGATCCAAATAACGGCAGAAGCCACCCGAGGAGTTACGGTAGTTTGCTACTCAGACATGGACCGACACCGGAAACAGCTGGAGGTGGTTTTAAAACCGGAGACGAAGCTGCGAGGAGAAGGTTTGTTTTTACTGCTGTGCTAATGAGGCTAAGCTAACATTAGCTAAACCATTCACAGCCTGTCATACGCAGCTAGCTCCTGAAGCTAATGTGTTTTAGAAGAGGATTCATTAAGAGTCTAAGTAGCGTTAAGTAATTATTTATCAGTGAAAGCAGCAGCTGTGAATGGTTTCCAGTTGAAGTGTCCTCATGTTACACGACTAACTAACTTCACAACAACAACTTAATAGATACGCAATAACAAACACGTGTTCCATCTTTCATGTAGGAAAGAAGAGTATTTTTTTTTAAACAAAGTGTTGCTTGTCATCATTATTATTATTTTTTTTATTTTTTTTAAACCACACAAAACTTATTAAAATGTAATAACATAACAATAACTTATTTCAACAGTATATTGCTGTTACACAACAAAAACAACCACTAGATGGGGAAAGGGTATTTTACAATAACTTTGAATGCACCACGAGGTGAGTTTCAAGTGAACGCATCACCTGTGTTGTTTTTCCGACAAAGGCAGCTGCAGACTGTTGTACGTCCCGGTATTGGAATCCTCGACAGTGAAATACAGTGACACTTTACACCGTTAAACGTTAGCTGTCAGCATTTTAACCGTGTTTACTCCAGCTGCTAGCTAACGGTAGGCTAACGTTACCTGCTGCAAAGTGTATTGTTAAGTAGTGTCACATGCAGCGATACTTCTGTTGTCTCTTAACGTCTGTTTTGGAGTATCAGAGAGAAGCACAGGCATTTTTGTGGCACCGAAATGAGGCACCAAAATCGGTGTTGCTATTCGGTCCTGTAGATGCCGCCCGTTGAGGCACCGGGGCCGTATTAGCACCGGGTCTCGGTACCCAACCGTATTGAGACCGTTAATCTACGTTAAACGTACTACAGGGGCTCAATCTTTTAAGTTTTGTAGGGTGCGCTAGCGAGCCATTTCTGCATGCCTATTTAGTTTTTGCATATGGGCAGGTCCCCAAAAATAGTTGGTTTCAATAAGGCCTCCGCTGACCGACATTAGATGGCGCTCGGGCCACTAATTAAAATTGTCATGAAAATTTAGAATATGTAAAGGGCAGGCCGGGACAGGAATAGCGTTGGATCCTAGAATAGTGGTATCAAAGTAGGGATGGGGCCGATCCGATCCAGTATCGGTATCGGGACCGATACCAGCGAAATTCAGGTATCGGATTTTCCCGATCCAACCTGCGGAGATTTCCGATACCACGAGCCATGTCTGAACTTTAACGTTGTCTGCTGAAATGGCTCCAAAAGTGATTCTTGCCGGTGCCGGCTGGTCTGCTGGTTGGCTGCAAACTGTGGAAAAGATTTCCTGAACGGAGTCGCGGCTCAATGAGACACAGAGACACGTCCCCGCTCAGGAAGTCCATTCCGCAGTTTGCAGCCAGCTAGCAGGATAGTAGCGTTGAGCAGCATTGTGGCTAGCTCAATGCTATCCTGTGTGTTCGCTGTTTGGAAATACTTCACAGTGGAAACACCGCAGAGCAAGACAGCAACATGCAAAAACAAAGCAGGACTTTCCCAACCGTCGGTCCCGGTGTTGTCGCTAGCGTGTGGCGTTTCATTTCCCCGTTGTTGCGTCCCCCAGAGACCCCGGATCGTCTCCCGGCGGCCGCTGTTTCAGAGCAGCCGCTGCGCAGTGTGTGTGTGTGTGTGTGTGTGTGTGTGTGTGTGTGTGTGTGTGTGTGTGTGTGTGTGTAACTAAGTGTGTGTGTGTGTGTGTGTGTAACTAAGTGTGTGTGTAAGATGTTTACAGTTATTGCATTTTTCTTATATTTGATATTTGACATTTTAAAACGTTGATTTGTTGATGCTACAAGAGCCAGTGTGCTTGATTTGCGCTGTTCACACACTGTTTTATTGATAGAGTGTGTGTGTGTGTGTGTGTGTGTGTGTGTGTGTGTGTGTGTGTGTGTGTGTGTGTGTGTGTGTGTGTGTGTGTGTGTGTGTGTGTGTGTGTGTGTGTGTGTGTGTGTGTGTGTGTGTGTGATATTTTTACACTTGCACTTTTCTTATATTTCAAGACTCAAGTATTTGACATTTTGGGAATGTAATACATATTGACATGACAGTCAATTTGAAACCCTTACAGTTGCATATCTGTTTTCAGAATGAGATTTTTCCTGTTTTTCTGACTTCCTTTTCTGACCTTATACTTACCTCAAGTTGCCTTTTGGGACATACATGCATACGTACGTCCATATCATACTTGCCTGATGAGGAGTTTATTTCAGCATCATATAAAATCAACAATAATGATAATAATAATATTAAAGCAAACACAGCTCTGGTATCGGAATAGTATCGGTATCGGCCGATATCCAAATTCAGGTATCGGGATCGGATCGGAAGTGAAAAAATGTGGATCGGTGCATCCCTATATCAAAGGCAAGTGTAGAGGCAGAAACATGAGCTGTATCATTTGCCGTAGCTAACATGCAGTTTAGCTAACATGCAGTTTAGCAGGGCCTCATCCTCTGTGATCTGGTGCAGCAGAGCTTTCCTACTTTCCGGCTCTGTAATTTTCTCAGACAGACTGACAAGACTTTTACAGCTGGTTGGAGAGCAGGGTGGAGTTATGAGTTTTTGGAGTGGAAGTGTACTAGTTTTAGGCAACAAACTCAACAGCAGAGCAGAGGTCCGTTTCAGGTAGGAGGATTAGTGGAAACTCTGAGTTTGTTAAGCCTGAGATGAGGGAAACTGAGTTTTCCGTTCCAGATAACTTCCTATTTGAGCGGTATGGTTTTTCTTCCCAGTCTATCAGTTATGTATCCTACATAACCTTATCCGTCCTCATATCATTAACGTCACCCATCGTGGACATGCTCTACATCCCAGCACATTCTTGCATTACAGTTGTTTCTACAACCGGTGATAATAATAATTTTAATAAAGCGCGTCAGAAGAGATCGCTCTGAAACGTTGTATAACTGCTATAAATCATCTCATGCTTTGTGTTTGGGCTTAATTCAATCCTGACAGTCTAAGCTTTCAATAGATGTGCTGCATGACCATATATGTTGAAGATTTAATGCGTCAAATTTATAACAAAGTTTAAGCACCGTCCACTTTGAGTGTGAGTGTCCCGTTTACGGGTCAGTGAAAGTAAAGAGTTTAAACATGCGTAGTGTTCCCTGGACACAGACCAGTCAGAGACATTAAAAAGGAGTTCCACAGTATTGCAGGTGAATGATGTAAACCCTTTGAAATAAAAGATTATGAATTATAATTCTGTTAATGATGGTGCTGCAGCCTCAGAATGGGATTAGTAGCCTAGGACTTTTTCGCCCGCAGTATTGCACCTAACTGAAATAGGTTTGAAGTAGCCTAATATTAGCTTATAATTAAATATGATATACATCATATTGGAATATAAGCATTTACTCTAGCAGCAATTTTCTCCAGCGCAATTTCTCTCTCTTTGCAGCAGCCGCTGTGTTGCTTTTTTAACGAAATACATGTTCAAACTCGCTGTATGTGCGCATGAGTATGTCCGCCGACCCGTTTGTTTGTGGTTGTTGCCATGGTGAATCGTAGTATCATGGCTCCATTCATGCTGTCTTTGGATCACGCGCGTAACCCTGAGTCAACCTACTCCGAGTTGATTGAACCAACTCGAATCAGCCGTTGTGAAACCGAAAACTCAGAGTTTCCCATCTCAGGCTCAATCAACTCAGAGATCAGGCTCAGACTCAGAGTTTGTTGAACCTCCTACCTGAAACGGACCCCAGAAGAGTTGGGCTCAGTATTGCATGAGGGACTTTGGGGACCTGGGGTAAAGCAGATGAAGTAATTATGAACCTGTGTCCTTATCGGGGTGAATGTAGCCAATTAGCAAAGTATTGTTAAGAGACACATTAATGACTGTGTGTTTGTGTTTCAGCTTTACCTTCAGATGTCCAGAAAGTGATTGTTGGTGAAGAACATCAGCAGGAGTGGAGCTCCAGTCTGGACCAGGAGGACACAAAGCCCCCACACATTAAAGAGGAACAGGAGGAACTCCGGACCAGTCAGGAAGGAGAGCAGCTTCAAGGGCTGGAGGAGGCTGATATCACCAAGTTCACATTCGCTCCTGTCCCTGTGAAGAGTGAAGATGAAGAGAAACGTCCGTTCTCACAGCTTCATCAAAGACAAACTGAAGAGATCAAAACAGAAGTTGATGGAGAGGACTGTGGCGGACCAGAACCAGCCATGAACTCGGATACACTTTCACAACCAGATACTGATGACAAGATTGGAGACTCTAGTTTTGCGTGTTCACGTGAGAGTAAGGGCTATCCCAATTCTCGTTTTGATCGAGGGGTAGGGCTAAGGGGGAGGGGCAGATACCCCATAAAACCAAGCACTTTCACGAGCTTACGGGAAACCAAGGGGTACCCAGAATACACTGGGCAACCGGCAACAATGGCGGCCAGATCAACCAGAGCGTCCCATAAATGTGAGTATTTTCGGCTTAAATAATTGATTTAAAAATGACGACAGTGTTTTGTGCTCTACACAGTCCTGTACATATATACATTTGCAACCATGTTCTTAATTGAAACTTTTAAAAGAATCGCTAGTTTGCTACGCTAACGTTACATTGCTTATTTGCACAACAGTCCCGCATTTCTCTGCCTTTAATGGACTCCATGCATGTCTACAGTTTGAACTAAACTCCATTAGCAGCGAATTTCGTTATCGATATCAGTGCATAACACTACTTGCTTTGGAGACATCGATACGTGCTTTACATATACCGTCCTGTATCACACAGGGACGCCTGAGGAAACCCGGCAGCTGATCCACTTTCGGGCTGAAAACGAGCAGAAGTTTCTTAAATCGAATTATGCTGCAAAACAACTATGGGAGTGAGTCATTCGTTCATGTTGTAGCCATTCATTATTGTATTGGTACTGTATTATTGGAATCATTTGTAATTCACTCCTGTTCATGCACCTGTACATTGTTGTTGGTTATGATACAGGACACTGATGAAAGAAATGAGGTTGGAGGGAAAGGTTACTGGCCAACAGGCATCAAAGAAGTGGGAAAATCTTAAGCAAAAATACAAGGTATGTGATGTTCCGTTAAAGATAACACCCTACATCTTCAATCTCAATACAAGGCAATGAATGCATACTGTATGGTTGTAGGCATTAATTTAGTGTGTGTTGTGTCCTACCAGGAACTAAGAACTCCCAAAACAGGGTCAGGTACAGACAGGGGGGGAGTGACCGCTGCAACCTGGCAATTTTATAAAGATATGCATGAGGTGTTGGGTGCCAGGCCCACACTCGACCCTCATGTGGTGGTGGCTTCCTTTTATGATGATCCCACGCCAATCCTCATGGTATGTAATGCAGTACTTTGTGGTCTGGGATTTCAGAATAGCAGAATGTTAACATGTTGTTATTGTAATGCTCTCTCTCAACATAATTCCCACGTGACATGGTCACAAACATTTGTGGATTGGAAATCAAGATTGATCTTTTTCCTTTTAGGAGATTGGTGAGCCCTCATCCCCGGCCAGCACCTCTCCAGCCAGCAGTTCACCACTGCCAGCTCCCCCACCCAGAAAAAAAAGAAAGACAAATAATCCCATCCTGGATTTTCTCATTGAGGAGTCCAATCAAGAGCAGAGGCGCCACGAGGAGAGCGAGGCCAAGACAGAGAGGCTCTTGTGCCTCTTTGAAAAGATGATAGATAAGCTGTAGTTTTTTTTGTTTGTGGTTGCCATTTGCACAGTTTTTTTTTTTTTTTTTTAGGTTTTATGCATTTGAGTCCTTGTTTTAATGTCTGACATTTATCGCCTTCCCTCTGGTAGGCGATACAGGGCACTGTTCGCCAAAACCAGCCGACACAAAGACAGCTTCATTCCCTAAGCAGTCACACTGCTGAACACTCAAATAGCCCCCACCCTTACACTGATCAGTCAATCAACCCTGTTCTGCTCATCTACCTCATGTATATTTTCAGTCTTATGATTACAATATTATCATACAGTATACAGGATGTCCTTTCTGTTTTTATTCTTAGTTTGTTTGCGCAAACCTGGCCAATAAAGCTGATTCTGATTTAAGTTATTGTTCTAATAGTTGATAATGGTTCTGTAACAGACTATATTTTTATATAATGTTTTTGCCCATTATGTTTACTTTATTGGGCAATAAAGACAGATTTTTGTTAACAGAGTGTTTCTAAATGTCAATGACATTCAAAACTGTGATAACTGAAACTAAATGCAGTGTGTATACAAATATTGATTGCAAACAGACCTAAGTAGTACACAGATAAGAACATGTAACGTGAATTTCAAAACTCCACACCAAAATGTTTTATTTTTATTCAGGAATTCAACTGTCATGTAATTCCAAAAATGAAAATAAAAAAAATCATTAACATCATGAACTACAATGTCTACAAATAGTGTTAAAGGCCAGTTTTTGTCGTTTTTGGTATTAGTGTTTTTTAACACAATTCGGTGATGACGTCACGTTGAGGAGACGTCCTCAGCCTAATACTAGAACTATGGTGACTGACTGGGATGAGGAAGAGGTGTTTTTACTGTTAGTGAACAGTACCGAGTGAAAGTCAGTGTTTTCTTTATATCTAGTGTCAGTGATCATGTCGTTAGTTCAGATAAGTACTGGTAAACTTATCTAGATCTAGAAAATAGAAGGCATCATGCTAGCTATGGGCTAACTTGCCAGTCCCACCTGTGTAATCCCCCGACGGTTGTAAACACATTTTCGATTAGATAGGCTATCTCACGTTTTGATGGTAGCCTACTAGCTCCAGTAACAACATATTTGCCTAATGTTTATTTATTACTTGGATGGGGGTGCTGATAGGCTTTTCACAAGTTTAGACAGCTAGCTAACGCTATGCCGACATTTTGCTAACATTAGCATTAGCCTAGCTAGACTGCTAGATAATTATTACGACTGCCTTCGGGGTTTCCTATATCTGCGTCCACGTTGTCCTCATAAGACCTGTGGTGTTAGTACTCCTTTTGTACCACCATTTTATTGAATGAAATGCTAAGCTTCGCTCCTACGAGATGGGTGGGTTTTTGTTACACACAAAGCTAACTGGCGATCGTTAGCATCCCGTATGCTAGCGGAATAAGCTAGCTAATGTTGCATAGCCAGCCATCAACTTCGGCAGTAGTTTTGGCGAGCTAACCACAACAGCTTTGCTAGCTAACACATCCACATGTCTGTGTTACTGCGGCCGCCGCACGGCGGAAAACACAGACGAAGTTACTGAATGCAACTAACTTCAGACGGAATTAGCTAGCACGTTGCGTAGCAATTCCAGCCAGCAACTTCGGCAATCAGCAGTAGTTTCGGCGAGCTAACCACGACAGCTTTGCTAGCTAACACATCCACATGTCTCCATTTCAAACATCACTGCAGGTAGACTGCTTTTAGCAGCAGAGGTTGATTGTGGGCGACAATACTGTCATGGTTAGCTCGCCGAAACTACTGCTGATTGCCGAAGTTGCTGGCTGGAATTGCTACGCAACGTGCTAGCTAATTCCGCTAGCATGCGTAAAGGCTAACTATAGCCTTGTGTGTAATGTAACAAAAAAAACATCTCATATGAGCAAAGCTTAACATTTCGTTGAATAAAAGTATGGTACAAAAGGAGCACTAATGCCACATGTCTTATGCCGACAACGTGGATGCAACAACGAAGGCAGTCGTAATATTTACGTAGCAGGCTAGCTAGGCTAACATTAGCAAACGTCAGCCTGCAGGGCTCGAGAGTGCGACCAATTTGGTCGCACATGCGCCCAAATTTTGTAAGGGTACGACTAACATTTTTCCTAGGTTGCACCTCCGCGCAGCCCCGCCCCCATTCACACACACGGCCACCGTGCAACACGAGAGACACGGCATCGGTTTACACTGTGACATTTGTCTACAGTTTTAATTGTTATTAACACAGCTGTATATCGTTAAGCATGAGAGGGAAACCTGTATTTGTAGCAGTGTTCCCGCTGCTAACTGTGTTACTGTGGCCGCCGCACGGCGGAAAACACAGACGAAGTTACTGAATGCAACTAACTTCAGACGGAGCCTGCAAAATGCAGTGCAGTGACGATACAGACATTTCATATACAAGACGTGTTTAGCGCTGCTGACCCGCCAAAGCATTTGACCCCTGCTGGACCCGTTCATAGTGAGTCAGCCGTCACTCTGTGAGTAGCATACGCTTCAGTCCATCTCTCTCTCTCTCTCCTTTATTTTGATAGGAACGCTGAAGACATGAAAGGGGAGAGAGAGGGGGGGGGAATGACATGCAGTAAAGGGCCGCAGGTCGGAGTCGAACCCGGCCCGCTGCGTCGAGGAGTAAACCTCTATATATACCGACTGAGCTATCCGGGCGCCCTCTTTCTCTTTAAATCTGTTATTGTTGTTGATAACAAGTGAAGGAGCTTTCTCAGAGATATACATATTTTAAATGTATCCTAGGCTATTTATTTCAGATCATTTTCATTTACATGTGTTGCAGCTGTATATTTTCAAACTGAGAAGTAAACCAGCTGTCTTTGCATTTTATTTTAATCACAACCTGTTTTCATAAAAGAGCTTGTGAAAAGTGGCTTTGACTTAAAACGGAACATTTAGCCCACTTAGTCCACAGAGATATGAATTTTAGTCCTGGACTAGTGGAAGATCTGATAAGAATCAGTGTGTGTGTGTGGGGGGGGGGGGGGGGGGGGGCAGTTTGGAGGATTTTGATGCTAGGGAGTGTGGCAAGCTGGTACTGTCATTGGTGTAGAGCCATGCCGACAGCAACTTGTAAACAGAGCGTGCACAAGGAGAACTAGGCTTGTGCACGCTCTCTCGTGCACACGTTTAATAGGCGTTCCCTCTCGGGAGCAGGTAGGGTGTTGCGCATGTGCATTTTTTCAAAGAGTTCTTTTCTAAAATTCGGGAAAATCCTCCATTATACCTTTTGAAATGTTTTAGTTTGGCAGCTCAGTGAAGCACTTCAAACTTTTTTTGTTAATATTTTTATTTTTATATGCAGTATGATTGTGTTTCAACTAAAAAGTATTTACCTACACCTTATTCTTGTTTAAAATCATTTACATAATATAAATGAATGTATATGGAGCGTGATAAAAAGGTAACCTTGAAATTGTGGCGTTAATGGCGGCGCAAGGAAAAATTTGGGTGCACCTAAAATGTGTGCTGGTGCACCTAAATAAAAAAGTTAGACGCACCAGTGCAACCAAGGCAAAAAGTTAGTGTGGAGCCCTGGCCTGGCTAGCTAGCTGTCTAAAAGTGTGAAAAGCTGAACAACATCCTGTCCAAGCTGTGTTTCACTTTCCCTGCAATATTATTATACACATAATGAAGACACATGGACTCGGTTGAAGCCAAAAGTCATATTTTGCAAGACCAGTGTCAGAGACTAAGACCATAGACAGTGGACCGAGACGGGCTTTGGTCTATCATCTCCCCAACGTGACGTCATGCAATGCATTGTGGGGGGAAAAACAAACCGCTGTAAAATAGTACTACTTTTTCGTGTTATATTCCGTTTTGTGATACCCAACAACATCAAATACAACGGATAACAGTTTAAATGTTTTTACCAACAAGCAATTAGCTCAAATTCGTTGGAAAATGAACCCTGCAACATGGCCTTTAAAGAGGTTACTTCCCCAACAAAAGCCGCAAAAAGGAGGGAAGAGTAAATCATGCCTACGTTACATGTGTGCTGACTCAGACATAATTAGAAAAGTTGATCTACAGGAGAATAAATAGTTGAAAGCAATACAGAATGCCTGAGAGCCTTACTGCAATATATTCCATGATGTTTTTATATTTGGATTGTAATCTATGTTTCCCTTTACATAAAGATATTTCCAGCATATATTGATTCAGAAAAAGGTAGAAATAGGTGCATACATTTTTTACCAGAATGCAGGAAATTAAATGTTTAACGCTCAACCGTGAACCTTTACGCTGGAGAGACTGACTGAAGCCGCACTGAGAAAATGTTTGTGCGCACTAAAGGACTACCTGTTGCTTTTTAAACCTCCTGCTTGTTTTTAACTTTAAACTTGTTTTAAACCTGGCTGCTTTTTAACACTTTGTGGACAGAAGCCAACGCTACAACCAGTAACGTTTACCTGGACAACTTGACCACAATCTGGTTGTTTGGACGATTCGCTGCTAAGCTAAACACTACCAAGCTAGCTAGCACCATGTCGACATCAACACCCGGCGATTCCCCACTTCCTCACAAGATTTCCACATTGTTTAAAGACACTGACAAAGAAATTGCTCATCTAAAAGAAAATTGCCGGATCTATGAGTAAGCATGACAACATGACATTTAAAAATGCACCAATTACTCGGCTGTTGACCGGAATCAGACTTTTTTCACGTGATTTGCTGTGACCGGTGATCGGTTGTGTGTGCTGTAACGTAGTTCAAAACAATGATAACCGGCCAAATTTGGTATAGGCAGGTCAAGCTCTATGAAAAATCTGAAATTGAAAACGCACCACAAAATGGCAACAGGTGTGTGTCTAATGACATTAACGGCATCAATCAAAAACATAGATAAAATGAACGGGGGAAACCTCCACTCATAGTCACTGATTCCTACCACTGAAACTGGAGGCTCACGGTCTCCTCCCTCAGGTGCTACAGCCTCCTCCTCTCT
Organism: Gymnocephalus cernua; assembly: GCA_023631565.1. Taxonomy (NCBI): domain Eukaryota; kingdom Metazoa; phylum Chordata; class Actinopteri; order Perciformes; family Percidae; genus Gymnocephalus; species Gymnocephalus cernua. Next base: position 4,154,796 of record CM042448.1, on the reverse strand, counting down.
ACTCCGTGATGCTGCTGCAGCCCCATCCTCTCCACTCAGAGATGCAGCAGCCCTCTCCACTCTTGACACAGGCCTCTGGTTTCCTGTGTATATTAGAAGTTCAACATTTCCAAGCAATACCTTTTACAAAAAGTACGTTTAAAAAGTGCACGTTACCTTTCTTCCCTTTCCTCTTCTCTCCACGCCTACTCCCCTCGTCCTCTGGAGTCCATGCTATCATAGTGACACACAGGGCATGAAATTAACACCCGCCCACCCGCCAAATGCGGGTGAATTTTGCAATTGGCGGGTAACACTGTCAATCTACCTGCCACATTGGCGGGTAGCCAATGAGAATTGAGTGATTCAGACGCGCAACTATTGGTAAGCAGGGTACGCGGTTGCTTACGGGCCCAGACCAATCAGGGGCCTGCATCACTGGAAGACATTGATTGACAGCCGGGGCCCCCTATCGCATTTGCATTACTCGCGACAATCCCAGCAGTCCCACGTGCAGCCACTGACCAATCGGTAGTGAGAACGGGTCAAATTCATTTCCTTGTTTCTGATAACGAAGACAAGACGTGTGTGACTCGAACATTTCACATTTACCAACAAAACGTACAGCGACAGACCGTGCAGAACATTTCAGACTGTCCTGCCAACCGGTAGAAATTTTAACATCAATGTACGCTGTAGCGATGTTTCACTCTGAAAGCTGCTGCCGTTTCAATCCTGTCCTGGGCTGTTGTTCCATTTCCCCCGCGACGCGCGCACACACACACACACACACACACACACACACACACACACACACACACGGACACACGGACACGGTGAATGCAGGAAAAAACGGAGATGAGACGTACATAATAACTTAAATTGAGGACAGCTACGCTCATTATTGTAAGTGCAATAAGTTAAAGTCCAATAAGTAGCTACTCAAACCGTATGAATGTGTCCCAGACCAGGATAGAAAATTAACTAACAATGTAAAGATCAACAAGCTACTGACACATTGGCTTAGCTGTATGTTCAAATTTGATTAATTCAATAAATTATTATGTTTTGCCTTAATACACAGGCTACGATGAATAGGACAGGATAGGATCAGAGAGACACAGTAATTCCTGTTTTTCACCTTTATGAGGCAAAAAAAAAATCTGGCTGGTAAAAAGTCACTGTGGCGGGTGGATTTTTTAATCCACCCGCCACAGTGGCTGGTGGTCAAAAAAGTTAACTTCATGCCCTGGTAACACATAAAGAAAATCTTAACTATGCAAAAACATTTATATCTCAACAATAATGTTTCCATGTCAATGTATCAATCTCCTCAGAAGAAGAAACCCATTAGTCTACAAACAAATTCATTTTAATTATGAATTTGGCACGGGTAATAAGACTCAAATGTAAGCAATTCTGCATGGCATTACATTTGTTCATGTATGTACTATGCTTTGATCAAAATGAGCTTGCATTGCATCAGCACCGAAGATGAAATGCTAGAAAACTGCTTATTTGACCTCAGTGTGCATGTACTATGTGGTAGTTCAGTGAGATATAGTGTAAAGTCAGATACATGTTGGCAAGCAAACCATACCTTGTAAAAGAACATTGTACAGCATCACTTCTGTCTCAAAAGACATAGTGTAAGGGCAGATGACCTTCGTGTAGTATCTTGACATTTTATCATCATACACCCCATGAAATAAAAGGGGTCTGAGCCCAAGGGCCTTCATTGTCTCCATCTGAAAGAAGTGAAGAATCATTCATTGTCATGTCATAGATGAAAAAATCTATGTGAGTAGTCTGAAAATACTTATCATTAAGAAATATGGCATAAATGACACTGGGGTTGGTAGGGGATATACCAACCTCAATCATGGCATATTGGTTTTACAATAGTTGAAGTTATGACGCAGTATAAATATGACAATTACAATATGTAAATAAATTAGAACTTGACCTTGGAATAGACCAACAACCCTACTTGTAAATAATGAGGGTATGCCTGTAGTCCAATCACACAGTATTTACTAATATACCAAACTGTTAACAAGCAATATAGCACACTGACTAGAAGGATGTCACTCGCACTCAAGCCTATCGTTGCCCACGGAACAGGACCACAGAATCAGCAACAGGCACTGGGACACTTCTTGAGACCAAAGCCAGGAAATACCAGAGAACATGGAGTACTTTTGTCTTGTTCATTCCGTGCAAATGAGGTTTCAACAGTGGGAGAGGGAGGGGGATATGTCTTTTCATTATCTATATACCTTCGGCATTACACGTTGACAATGAGGAAGACGCTGTGTTTTGAAAGTGATGTTAGACTCCAAAAACGATTCAGTGAATTTTGGAAAATACACATGGCTACAATAATCTGCTGAAGTTGGTTTAAGTGATGTTGAATATGCCATGGTGCCAAACAGGCTGGTCTGAGTATTTCTTTAATTCCCTGAACTATTAGGATTTTCATTCACAACCATCTCTTGGGCTTACAGAGAATGGTTTGAAACCATATCAATACCCGGCGAGGAACAGTTCTCAGGGGGAAAAAAAATGGCCTGCTGATGCTGGGGGTCAGGGGTGAATGGCCAGTCTAGTTTGAGCTGATAGCAAGCCAACAGTAACTCAAATAGCCACTTGTTATAGCCTAGGTGTGTTCAAAACCATCTCTGAATGTACAACACATCTAACACTGAAGAAGGTGGGCCACTACAACAGAAGATCGTACTAGATGTCACTCCTGCAAGCTTAAAAAAAGGACACTAAGGTTCAAATTTGCATAGGCTTAGCAAAATTGGTCAATAAAAGATTGGCCAAATGTTATGATTGGAGGGTCAGAGTTTTGTGTAAAAGCCATAAAGGTGTGGATCCATCATGTCTTCAATTGATGATTCAGGCGCACTCAGTAGCGTAATGGTGTATTTTCTTGGTACGTTTGTACCATTTACCCATATGCTCATTGTCTACGTCCCGTCAGAAAACATGCCATGTCATAGATCACCCAAAGTTGTGCGTGGTAGAATGGAAAATGCACACCATGGATGTGCAACTGGCGAATCTGCAGGCAATGTGCGACGCTGTCGTCAATTTGGAACAAAATTGCTAAGAAATGTTTCCAACATCTTGTGGAATCCACGTCACAAAGGAATAAGGTGATTCGTGAGGCAAAAGGGGGCCCAACTTGCTCTAAATGTTTAGCCAGGGAGTGTACGGTTATACTTGCTCATTGCAAGCTGATTTTTTTATACTGATTGAAAACATTGAATCAAATAAGTTTGATATACTGCCGAGCTTCACTAAAGACTTCCAGGAAATTTAGGAGATAAGATAAGAAATACTTTATTAATACCGAAGGAAATTTCTTTGCCAGAAATGCTCCGTCCAGTGTTTGTAAACAAACACAGAAAAAAAATAATAGTAGAGGACAAAAAGAAAAGGTAAAACATGAAAAAGAGGGAAAAAAATAGAAAATGTCTCATCGTGGTGTTCTCAAGATGGTGCTGATTTTCTCAGACCGCAGGGATACGTGTCATACATGCATCCTCAAGAAAAGCAGTTACTTACTGTGACCTCAATGTCGTCTAGAAAATGGCCGACATTCCGGTTGTGCCTCATCCCCTTTGCCCACTCGGCAGCCTTCTCCTTAAAGGAGTTGAGGCGCTTCTGTGGCCGCCGTGTTTCTCTGAGCCATTTTCTGAAAAAGAACAGATTAATCAAATGGATTAATTTAGTGATTGCCCAATATTTCTGCAGTTATTGAGTATGCTGACGTCATAGCCATATTGAACATATCTTTGATTGCCTTTATAGGGCTCTACTAGGGGTGTGCATCTTCACTGATCTCCTGATTCCATTACGATTATCATGTCTTCGATTTCGATATCTCGATGCCTCACGATCAGAGGTGTAGTGGTAAAAAAAGAGGTGGGTAAACTATAAATTCTGGTGGACCACGACGTGGTCACCTTTTAAGGTGGGCCACTGCCTACCGGTGTATGTGTATCCTGATGACATCGCTATAGGCTATCATTTGATGGTACTACCAAGGATATCACTGGTTGTTTCCTCATCATAGGTCACACAATCACTATTCAATTCATACATTCATCTAAGCTCTTGTTAAAGAGACTCAAGAAGGAATAATATGGTTGAAATCTATAAAGTTTACTAAATGACAAAACAGAGAGAACAAACATATTTAAGAGATAGACTAGAGAGGGAGGCTTATATCCAGGGCTTCCAATGCAATGCACTTGTACATAATGATTAGGGATTTGGGATTATTTTCATAGTCGATTATTCTGTTGAATATTTTCTCGATTAATCGATTAGTTGTTTGGTCTATAATATGTCAGAAAAATGTGGATCAGTGTTTCCCAAAAGCCCAGGATGACGTCCTCAAATGTCTCATTTTGTTTCTGCTCCTGTAGAAGCTAGAGGTCTGTATGAAATCAACCTTGTTACTAGAAAAACATGTTTTTAGCCGCAATCTTATGGAGAAAAACTACACTACCCATAGTCGGCGAGTTGATTGGTTCAACTCGCCGTTTCCATAGAAACGTTTACCGTACCCGCAAAACCGCGAACGGCTATAGCGATAACATTAACTAGCTAGGTGACTAGCAAAGAGAGCTTGTTGTCACAAACTTCCAGTGGTTTAAATGTCAGAGAATGCATAATTACATCCAGTTATTTATCTGATAAAGTATCCTGAATTTTACTTGTAACATGGGCTAATGGGAACAGGTAGAGGTGACTTGTTGAGTCAGTGGCATGAATCTACCGTGAACCAAATTAACCTAAAAAACATGTTTAGTACTGTTTTTCGAGCTCACTCACTTTGGGCTTGTAGCCGAGGCCGTTTGCTGGCATCAGGAGGAGGGCTGCTGTCTTGACGGCGCTTAAAAAATTGCCGGACATCTATTTTTACAATTTATTACATGAGACATGTAGGCTAGTTTGGGCTAGTGACCATGGATGTATTAAGAGAACTGATGAATCTTGATGCAGTCTGCTGCTTCCTGCTCTCTACGCAAGAGATGCTCGATGGTGTTTTAAGCCCCCAACGTTGACTTCAAGGCAGCGCTGCGACCATTGACTTAATTCAAGGCACCTATAACTGTTGCCTAATCCTAGTGCCTGGAAGGCAACGTTGTGGGCTATAACAAACAAACACCGCAAGAGATTGGTCAACACTGACAGTAAGCAGCGCAATATGAAAGACTTCGTCTTAGGTTTAACAATCTATGAAACTAATAATGAAAAATATGAAACTAAAACGACATAAGCTTGATTTAAAATGGCTTAGGAACTATAGGCTATTTAGAGGTGGATAAACACACTTTGGAGGTGGGTAAACGCTATTTCCGAATTTTGGGAGGTGCGTAAACGGCGTGCGTTTAGCCTCCACTACATCCCTGCTCACGATGCATCAAATACATTTTTCTATTAAAGCCATATAGGATATTTAATTCATAGCTTTTCAAGCTTCAAAAACAGAACATTCTGCAGTGCTCTAATAATAAATAAATTGGATACATAAAAACTACAGCGCTGAGCACGTGGCACTTCCTGAATGTGCAAAACATAACCGAATATGTAAACAGAAATGTTGTTAGGCCTACATTAAATTGTGAACAGAAATAATCGATTATGGCCCGGTCGATTATCAATGCAGCATCGTCCATGGCCATGATTTGATGCATTGATTACTGGAATCGTTTTAACACCTATTGTCTTTACTAGGGCAGGGTCATATGAAATGTATTTGATTTTATGATTGTAATCAACATGAACTATGGTCTCGAAAAACACAAGTTCAGGGTATTTGTCAATGCTGCAAACAGAAAACATTACATTTTCCATTAAGAGTCTCTATGGTATCTAGTTATCAAATAGTGAGGCATTGGCTAGTAGCATAAGCAATAGGCCTAGAACTAGTAATCACAGCTGTGGTGCAGTAATCATGACCATTTATAATCTCTCAAATGATTTTGTTATTAGTTAAGCACAGCCTCATTTCAAAATATCTTCCTTGTAAGATCTTTTTTAGTAGATTTTTTAGTCAGAATAAAATGCAGCCCAACGTCAACTAAAAAGAGTTACATGTTAAATGAGTTACTATATAGATCTTATTAATAACTTTGTTTTGCAAATTTGTCACATTATATGGGTTGCTTTCTAGACTTACGCAATATCTACACATATCTGGCTGCAGACATTTTAACAAGGAATATGATTTTCTGCAACCAGTATAATTAGAATGTTAATGGAATCAGAATGTTTGTAACCCTAACACTAAATGGGTACACAGAATAACATTAGTAGGCTCAATTTTGACTAGCCTGCCCCATTCTTAACGCAGATTAGGTTCGATTGCAAATGCCTGTCTGACCCGAACTTGCTATCCTAGCTCCTAGAACAGCATTTTAAATTTGCGTTTATAGACCACCACATAAGACAGTCATAGCATTGACATTAGCATGCCAAAATAAAGTAATTTTGCATAAAGCAAATCCAGTACAATCCAGTACCTCACCTTACCATGAGTGCTTAGTTCTAGCTGCAAGTTGGCAGCTAGCTTTGCTAACTACTTAAGGCCCCACACGGTGCACAAAGACCGCTTGGTCAGCCAGGAGGCTGGCGGAGAAGAAGCGCCTGGCCGAGAGGAGGTGGCTGGCCGAGAGGGTGAGGAAGAGCCCACAACCTCCACTGCCGGAGGCGCTTCCAAAAAGGCCATACGCTAGCTTTTCAGAGGCCAGGGAAGGACCTCCGGCGAGTGCAAGCTCATCTTCCCCAAGTCTATCGGTAAGATTAAAAATATATTATCTGTGTGTGTAATACTTGAATTCCATGTTAATGTTACTCACAATGTTCCTGATGTATTCACAGACGAATACCTGCGGGAGTACAGGCGCCACCATGAGGGTGCCTGCCCTACGTCTAAACAGATGGAGAACGCGCTCTCCAAGGTCAACCGGGTTAAGACCCTTGTGTACTACCTGTGCCAGGGCAAGAGCGACCTCTACACCTGGCGGTTTTTAAATGATGTCAGAGGGTAAGTGTGGCTGGTTTAAGTTCTTATTCCCTTGTTTCACATAAAATCAAAATCACATTCAAGAAATCCAAAGTACATGAGACTGTGTGGTAGAAACCTGTAATGGCTTATTTAACAATATGAGCATGAAACTTGAAAGGGTAGTTTCCAGGGACACCCTGAAAAGATGTCAGGCCCTGGCAAGAAAGCGGATCCCAGAGATACTGAGTAAGTGTTATCCTTTCCTCCGCTACTTCTCAACACAGCCATGTGCTGGTCTCTGTCCACGGTGCTGAAACACAGCCATGTGTTGGTCTCTGTCCACGGTGCTGAAACACAGCCATGTGTTGGTCTCTGTCCACGGTGCTGAAACACAGCCATGTGTTGGTCTCTGTCCACGGTGCTGAAACACAGCCATGTGTTGGTCTCTGTCCACGGTGCTGAAAAACAGCCATGCGTTGGTCTCTGTCCAGGGTGCTGAAACACAGCCACGTGTTGGTCTCTGTCCACGGTGCTGAAACACAGCCACGTGTTTGTCTCTGTCCACGGTGCTGAAACACAGCCACGTGTTGGTCTCTGTCCACGGTGCTGAAACACAGCCATGTGTTGGTTTCTGTCCACGGTGCTGAAACACAGCCATGCGTTGGTCTCTGTCCAGGGTGCTGAAACACAGCCATGCGTTGGTCTTTGTCCACGGTGCTGAAACACAGCCATGCGTTGGTCTCTGTCCACGGTGCTGAAACACAGCCATGCGTTGGTCTCTGTCCAGGGTGCTGAAACACAGCCATGTGTTGGTCTCTGTCCACGGTGCTGAAACACAGCCATGTGTTGGTCTCTGTCCAGGGTTCTGAAACACAGCCACGTGTTGGTCTCTGTCCACGGTGCTGAAACACAGCCACGTGTTGGTCTCTGTCCACGGTGCTGAAACACAGCCATGCGTTGGTCTCTATCCAGGGTGCTGAAACACAGCCATGCGTTGGTCTTTGTCCACGGTGCTGAAACACAGCCATGCGTTGGTCTTTGTCCACGGTGCTGAAACACAGCCATGCGTTGGTCTCTGTCCACGGTGCTGAAACACAGCCATGCGTTGGTCTCTGTCCAGGGTGCTGAAACACAGCCATGTGTTGGTCTCTGTCCACGGTGCTGAAACACAGCCATGCGTTGGTCTCTGTCCAGGGTGCTGAAACACAGCCATGTGTTGGTCTCTGTCCAGGGTGCTGAAACACAGCCATGTGTTGGTCTCTGTCCAGGGTGCTGAAACACAGCCATGTGTTGGTCTCTGTCCACGGTGCTGAAACACAACCATGTGTTGGTCTTTGCTCTCTTTCTTTGTCCTTTTTTCAGCCGAACTTGAAGGGGATTCTCTGTCACAGGCTCGCTACAAGTTTTACGGCAAACATGAGGGTGGCTGAGGTCGTGGCCGCAAAGGAGAGGGCGTCAGATGGTTTTGTGATTCGTGTAAGTATGTCTGGACAGAATTATCAGCTGTATTTGCTGCATTTTATTTGAAAATCATCTGACAAGAGTGTGGATATGTTTTCTGTGTTTTGCAGATCAACGAACACAAAACAAATAAACACTTTGGGCCAGCTCAAGTGTTCCTCAACCAAGAGGAGTTCTCCTGAAGAACATGGTCCGGTATATACAGGTAGTTTGGGTAGAGATGGTCCTGGAGGGGAGGCCCAACTTTACCGCTCTGCGGACCGCAGTGTCTGCACATGTAAGTTCTCCTCAAGCATTCTGCGTTGCTATGTTTCATTGAAAGTCTGCTCTACAAATCCTTTTCTCTTGCTCTGTTTGATCTCTTTCAGACCAAAAACGTCCACACGAAGGATGTCAGAAAAGAGATGGCTACGTTCATGTGCCATAATCTTTCGACGGCAGACAGGTTCTATGCTCTCAACTTAAGTGTGACCCAATGCCGAGAGATCAGGAAGCATTTTGAGGAGATGGCATCAACCCCGGAGGGAGCTACTTCCTCAGCGAAAGCCTCCACCTCAGCCTCAGCCACCCCTTCCTCTTTAAAACGCCGAAGACGCAGAAGACAGCTCCAGCTCGGACGAGGTGGAATTCCAGGAGTCCGGGTCCTCTGCAGGACAATTGCCGTCGATTTCAACATGTAGCTCTGTTGTTTGTAAATTTGGAGTGCTGTCAGTAGCGAGAAAAATTAAAACTAACTTATCCTCCTGCTAGCATTAGCACCCAGGAGGCTGAAACAGGGCAAATCTTAAAGACGGCAAGACTTAGGGACCGTCTACAACACCAAATAGTGATACAACAAAAATATTTATAAATTTCTGTGTCAGCAGGCCGATCAAGTAGAGGAGGATGAGGACGAGAAGAAAGAGAAAAAACGGCATCAAGGGAATAAGAAGAAGGCCCCCAGCAGGAGCATAGCGATTGTAATTAAAGCCTATGCTTTAAAATATATTCTGTGACACCAAACATAGGTGGACACACTCTAAGTTTGTATTGTGTCTGTGCTTCCTCAACAGACACCAAGCAAGAGGCTGCGCACCCCTGGGTGACTTGGGATATCAGGGTTACCCTGAGCCCCATCCAAGGGCTTTCCAAAACCATTTCGGACAAGACCAAGAGGGCGGCAGGCAGGTCCGCCAAGCGGAAAAAAACTGAGGAGCGAAAAGACCTCATGAAGAAAAATGCTGGGAAAAAAACAACCACACACACATACACACACACACGTAAGAAGAGATGCCTATGATTTGAGACAAGAATGAAATCGTGCTGAAACCATGCTGGAACTCATAGTGCACCTTTAAAGGCCATGGTGCAGGGTTAATTTTCCAACGAATTTGCACTAATTGCTTGTTGGTAATATACATTTAAACTTTTATCCATTGTATTTGATGTTTGTTGGGTATCACAAAACGGAATGTAACACGAAAAATGGGTACTATTTTACAGCGGTTTCTTTTCCCCCCACAATGCATTGCATGACGTCACACTGGGGAGACGATAGACAAAAGCCCATCTCTGTTCACTGTCTATGATCTCGGTCTCTGCCACTGGTCTTGCAAAATATGACTTTTGGTGTCGACCGAGTCCATGTGTCTTTATTATGTGTATGATAATATTGCAGGGAAAGTGAAACACAGCTTGGACGGGATGCTGTTTGGCTTTTCACAAGTTTAGACAGCTAGCTAGCCAGACCAACGTTTGTTAACGTTAGCCTAGCTAGCCTGCTACGTAATATTACGACTACGTAAATATTATGACTGCTTTCGTTGTCGACATAAGACGTGGCGTTAGTGCTCCTTTTGTACCATACTTTTATTCAATGAAATGTTAAACTTCGCTCATACGAGATGTTATTTTTGTTACGTTACACACAAGGCTATAGTTAGCCTGTACGTATGCTAGCGGAATTAGCTAGCACGTTGCGTAGCCACTCCAGCCAGCAACTTCGGCAATCAGCAGTAGTTTTGGCGAGCTAACCACGACAGTATTGTCACCCACAATCAACCTCTGCTGCTAAAAGCAGTCAACCTGCCGTGATGTTTGAAATGGAGACACGTGGATGTGTTAGCTAGCAAAGCTGTTGTGGTTAGCTCGCCGAAACTACTGCCCAAGTTGATGGCTGGCTATTAGGGCTGCACAATATATCGTTTTTTTATCGTCATCGCAATATCAACTGGCGCAATATACACATCGCGAAAGGCTGCGACATATCGCTATAGACACCAAACTGATTTTTTTGTTTTAGGTGAAAGAAAATATGAGTAGAAAACTGCACATTCAAATGGTCATTCTTTTTTAGTGCTGCCTTTATATTCAATTCAATGGTCAATTTGTTCAATAAAAGAACGTTAGAAATGATTTCATTTCATTTGTTTTAAATTCAACAAACAATGTGTTGTATTTTAGCAGAATAGAGCACACTTTAATATCTGTTTATTTATCGCAAGTAACATCGTTATCGCATATCGCATATTTTCCTCATATCGTGCAGCCCAACTGGCTATGCAACGTTAGCTAACATATACCCTTATATCTGCGTCCACGTTGCCAACATAAGCAGAATTAGCTAGCTAACGTTGCGTAGCCAGCCATCAATTTCGGCAGTAGTTCAATGAAATGTTAAGCTTCGCTCCTACGAGACGTTTTTTGTTACGTTACTCACAAGGCTATAGTTAGCCTGTATGTATGCTAGCGGAATTAACTAGCTAGCACGTTCCGTAGCCAGGCAGCCAGTTCGTTTCCCGCGATTTGCGTCGCGTCCACCAGAGACCGGGGGACGTGAGACAGCAATGGACGGTTGGGTGAAGGAAAACAATGGGGAAAGCAAACGTGACTCGCGGGAAACAAGCCCCGGTCTCTGGGGTGAAAGCATGGATGTAGCTACATCAGAGACACATGTGGATGCGTTAACTATCGTGCTGGCTGACTACGCAATGTTAGCTAGCTAATTCTGCTAGCATACGGGATGCTAACGATCGCCAGTTAGCTTTGTGTGTAACATAACACAAACCCACCCATCTCGTAGGAGCGAAGCTTAGCATTTCATTCAATAAAATGATGCTACAAAAGGAGCACTAACGCCACAGTAGCTGGCGGACGTAGCTAGATATAGGAAACCCCGAAGGCAGACGTAGTCATTATCTAGCAGTCTAGCTAGGCTAATGCTAACGTTAGCAAAACGTTGGCGTAGCGTTAGCTAGCTGTCTAAACTTGTGAAAAGCCTATCAGCACCCCCATCCAAGTAATAAATAAACATCAGGCAAATATGTTGTTACTGGAGCGAGCAGGCTACCATCAAAACGTGAGATATCTAATCGAAAATGTGTTTACAACCGTCGGGGGATTTCACAGGTGGGACTGGCAAGTTAGCATAGCTAGCATGATGCCTTCTATTTTTTTAGATCTAAATAAGTTTACCAGTACTTATCTGAACTAACGACATGATCACTGACACTAGATATAAAGAAAACATTGACTTTCACTTGGTGCTATTCACTAACAGTAAAAACACCTCTTCCTCATTCCAGTCAGTCACCATAGTTCTAGTGCTAGGCTGAGGCACGTCTCCCCAACGAGATGTCATCACCGAATTGTGTTAAAAAAAACACTAACACCAAAAAACGACAAAAACTGGCCTTTAACTCTATTTAACATTTGGAGACATTTTTAACAATGATATACACTTCTTGGGTGGTTTATGTACCCATTAATCAACAGTGGTGGTTAACCTGCAACATGGCCTTTAACAGAAGTTACTTACCAGCTGTTGCTATGCTACTGCTAGCCAAGTTGGTTACAATACCATTGGAATAAATCCTTTGTTACATAATTTTCGGAAAACTGGGCTGGGAGAATTGTGGTTCTTAGATGAAATGACGCAGCCTCTGTTGTGCTGTATTCCAATCCTGCAGGCTGGATGAAGCTGGTAGCTTTAGGGTGAATCCCATTTCTCTGTCTTACCCCTTCCACTTACCCCTTACCCTTAGCTCCGCCCGTTCATTTGAGAGCTAGTGCTGTCCCAATACTCGTCTTGATCGAGGGGTAGGGCTAAGAGGAAGGGCTAGATGACCCAGGAGACCAAGCAAGGATGCAAGCTTACTTGGCCAGCCAGGGGTATCAAGGAACATGGCTGCCAGGTCGACCAGACAGACTCTACACATATATTTGCAACCATGTTCTTAATTGAAAGTTTTTAAAAATCGCTAGCTTGCTATGCTAATGCTAACGCGTAACGTTACATTTCTCTGTCTTGAAAGGACTCCATGCATGTCTACAGTGTTAACTAAACTCCATTAGCTGCAAATTTCGTTTGGTATCAGTGCATAACACTACTTGCTTTGGAGACATCGATACATGCTATATCGCACAGGGACGCAGGAGGAAACCCTGCAGCTGATCCACTTTCAGGCTGAAAACAAGCAGAAGTTTCTAAAATCAAAATATGCTGCAAAGCAACTATGGGAGTGAGTCATGCGTTCATGTTGTAGCCATGCATTATTGTATTGGTACTGTATTATTGTAATCATTTGTAATGCATTCCTGTTCCTGTACCTGTACATTGTTGTTGGTTATGCTACAGGAGGGAAAGGTTACTGGCAAACAGGCATCAGACTGGTCTGGAATTTCAGAATAGCTGTAGGTTTTTTGTGGTCTCGCGTCTTTTTTGAGTTTTATACATCCGAGTGCCTTTTTATATGTGTGTATGTAAGTTATGGTTTTAATAGTTGATAATGGTTCTATAATATATTTTATATGTTTTTGCCTGTTATGTTTACTTTTTTGGGCAATAAAGAGATTTTTGTTAACAAAGTGTTTCTGAACATCAATGGCATTCAAAACAGTGATACCGTAAAACTTCAAATAATAGCCCGGGCTTCTATTTACCCAAATCGCCGAAATGCAACCGGCGTGTGTTTGAGACAGGCGTCTATAAGAGACAGGCCTTTAGTTGACAATGCTTTGCCCGCATGCTGTGGATCCACTCACCTCCAGCTCTTCACTGACCTTCTTCCTCCCTCCACCTCGCAGTCTGGCCCTTTTGTCGTCTTCCTCGGACAGACGTTGCAGTTCTGCTTTATGTTTACGCCGTTCTCGCGCTCTCTTAGGATCAATCGAGAAATGTCTTGTCGCTTCTCCCGAATTTTGTTCGGCAAATTTGACAACTGTCAGCTTAAATGTCAAATCATACTTTTTTCTTTTTGTCTCCATGGTGGTATTGAGAGAATTAAGAAAAACTGAAGACTAAAAGAAAGTTTAACCTGTTTGTTATGTTGCCATAGTGATGAGTCGTTTATGAACGGTTGCGTCTGTCAAGTGAAATCAAATCAAAACATAGAACAAACGATCTGACGGGTTTTAATAGATCAAATACAACCCGACACGAAAAAAAAAAAAAAAAAAATGCAGTGTGTATAAAAATATGTATTGCAAACCGATCTAACTAGTACACAGATAAGAACATCTGCACCACCAAAGTGAACATAAAAGAATTATAAAATACATACATGCATATAACACCCTTTTACTAGGTTTGAGGGACAAGGGCCAGGGGTAAAACAAAGTGGAAGGGTTAAGACAGAGAAATGGGATTCAGCCTTAGTCCTTGGAGTTATCTTGGTACTAGATTTTGTCTGTCTGTGATGTTAACTGGTTTACTCCAAGCAGGCACTCACGCCATCTGTTAAAGAAGAATTTCTGTGTCTGGCTACTTTCAGTAGGCCATGCTTTAGTTGAGAGCTTTTCTGGAACCACTGGCGGGAGATGCAGTAGAGTCATAGGGGTCATTAGGAAGGTGATGTCACAGCACTTTAAACGTAGGTGTGAAGACTGGGGAGTCTGCTGGGAGACTGAGTGACTACAGAAGAGCTGCCATTTTGGAGTGGGCTGGATTGACTGTCTGTTGCATTTCCCAACAACTCCAGTTTAAGTTGCTGGACAAACAAGGTAATCTTTGGAATTCCATGGCCTTAACAGTAACTTCATAATCCAATCAATGTATACGACCTGTCAAAATTGCATGTCAGACATTTTCAAGACAAAAATTCTAAATATTGGATTTTAGACTTTTATGACCAGAAGAGTATCACATCTTATATAACTTTCAGAGAATTCATTTTCAGAGTGTTTTAACTTGACAGAGCTTCTCTCCACTTCACTAAATAGTTTCCCTCCTGTGTGGATTCTCATGTGTCTATGCAGACTTCCAATCTTTCTTACAGTCTGACCAGCTGAACCGTTTTTCTCATGTGTGGATTCTCATGTATGTATGTAAAGTTCCATCCATCCATCGTCTTCCGCTTATCCGTTGTCGGGTCGCAAGGGGAGCAGCTACAGCAAGGGACACCAAACTTCCATTTCCCGAGCCACATTAACCAGCTCTGACTGGGGGATCCCGAGGCGTTCCCAAGCCAGGTTGGAGATAATGTAAAGTTCCACTTTCATTAAAAGCATTCTTACATACTGATCAGCTAAATGCTTTCTCTCCTTTGTGCATTCTCATGTGTCGATTTAAACTTCCACTCTCTGTAAAAGCTTGTTTACAGACTGAGCAGATAAATGGTTTCTCTCCTGTGTGGATTCTCATGTGTCTCTGTAAATGTCCACTCTCTGTAAAGGCTTTCTTACAGACTGAGCAACTAAATGGTTTCTCTCCTGTGTGGGTTCTCATGTGTCTCTTTAAACTTCCTCTCCCTGTGAAAGTTTTCTTACAGACTGAGCAGCTAAATGGTTTCTCTCCTGTGTGAATTCTCATGTGTTTCTGTACCTTTCCACTCTGTCTAAAGGCTTTCTTACAGACTGTGCAGCTAAATGGTCTCTTTCCTGTATGAGATCTCACCTGTTGCTTCAGATGTCCACTGTTGCCAAATCCTTTCTCATACCCTTTCTCACCAGTAGTACATGAATCACTGACAGGGACTTCACTGAGAGAGTTTAAACCTGACTGAGGTTCTCTGGTCTCCTTCCAATCAGCACTGTCATCAGTCTCAGGTTCAGAAGAGTCTCCAGTCTTGTCTTCAGTATCTGGTTGTAAATGTGTATCTGGATCTGATTTCATGGCTGGTTCTGGTCCTCCACAGTCCTCTCCATCAGCTTCTGTTTTTATCTCTTCAGTTTGTCTTTGATGAAGCTGTGAGAACTCAGGTTTCTCTTCATCATCTTCACTCTTCACAGGGACAGGAGTGAATGTAAACTTGGTGATATCAGTCTCCTCCAGCCCTTGAAGCTGCTCTTCATCCTGACTGATCCGGAGTTCCTCCTGTTCCTCTTTAATGTGTTAGGCTTTGTGTCTTCAGCAGCTCTACTCCGAGTTCCTCACGGATGACTACGCTTCTCACCCTATCTCTAAGGGAGACGCCATGTAACCTCGTGAGGAAACCCAGTTGGGCCGCTTCTAACCTGGACCTCGTTTTTTCAGTCATGACCCTACCTTCATGACCATAGGTGAGGGTAGGAGCAAAAATTGACCGAAAGATCGAGAGCTCTGCCTTCTGGCTCAGCTCTCTTTTTGTCACAACGGTACGATAAAGTGAGTGTAATACTGCCCTCGCTGTGCCGATTCTCCGACCAATCTCCCGCTCCATCACCAGGCACACAACATATATACACAAAAGGCAAAGAACATACAATTACTTTGACCTATTTTGGCCATACAGTCATATTGACTGCTTGATTTCCACGGTATTGTTTTTAATCTTTCGCACGGTTGAAAATGCATGTTGATTCTTTGGTAACTATCATCGTCTCTGTCAGAGAAACATCACTAATGGTGTCAAGTAACAAGTGTGAGCATGATGGGTCGAAAGCAAAGCCAGACTAGGTAATGTAGGCTACTACAATAAATACGGCGTGGATGGATTCTGTTCTGAATCAGAAAGCAAGCACCGGTCACGTTCTCTGTGAAAGGCGCAGCACACGAAGAGGGCCAGTTGCTGTCTACGTGTTCATATAACTCTATACATCCTCGAACTGGCTGGAATCAAAGCACACATCCTCTCCAAGGAGTGCAACAGCAGTACAATTGCCCGGAACTAACTGCGTCGGGTTCGGGTCAGGCTCGGACAGAAATCTCTTGATGCCTGTTGGGCTCGGGCTCGGACACGGCTCTGTCGGATGCGGGCCGGGCTCGGACAGAATAATTCGGCCCAATCCAGACTCTAATATGAATGTATGAAATAATTACGGTTTACTATGCCATGATATGAATTATTGTAACACGTATTACTGCTAGTGCTACTCAAATGTATAATTAAACTTGTTAAAATGTACATTTTGGTGTTACTACGTTTTTCTAAAGTTATCCAAAGTCAATACATGCATTAATATCGGTATTTACAGTATCTCACAAGAGTGACACCCCTCACATTTTAGTAAATATTTCATTATATCTTTTAATGGGACAACGCTGAAGAAATTACACTTTGCTACAAGTATTAAGTGTACAGCTTGTATAACAGTGTAAATGTTCTATCCCCTCAAAATAACTAAACACACAGCCATTAATGTCTAAACCGCTGGCAACAAAAGTGAGTACCCCCCTAGGTTAAATTCCCATAGAGGCAGCAGGCAGATTTTTATTTTTAAAGGTCAGTTATTTCATGGATCCAGGATACTATGCATCCTGATAAAGTTCCCTTGGCATTTTGAATTAAAATAGCCCCACATCATCACATACCCTTCACCATACCTAGAGATTGGCATGGGTTTATGTTGGTTAGCCTAATAGCTGCTTTGATTTGCATTGAGAGATGATTTTATGGAAAGTAGCCCATGCCAGTAAATCTCATCCATACAGAGTAACGGGCCTGCTTCTAGGCAGGGGCCTGGGGGAGCAATTCCCCCTTGAATGCTCCGTCTACCCCACTAACAACAGTATCCTCCCTTCATCCTAAATTGAAATAAAAAAGTAGCCTATATTACTTTGTCCGCGGTTCAACCAATCACAAAAATGCCACATGGAAATAATTTGTTTTACTAATACACTTTTCTGATCAGTAGGTTTTCCCTAAAGCAGAACTTCTGGCCAGACTGAACATGCGTAACTCCGAGCAGCTTCGGTGGGACACTGTGTCTGGAGGACTCCATCTACAAAACTACAATAGTTTCATGTTTCTGTTTCCCCTGTTGCAAATTTGGCGCATCTAATGACAGAGTTCACCAGGCAAGGATGTAATGATTGAAAAACTGCACTGGAGAAAGAAAAGGGATTCGGCTCTCATCCTCCCGCTGAAGGGTCTGAAAGGACTGCAGGTCAAAAGGTGCAGCAAAGCGGATCTGGGTCTGTCCTCGGCGGGCTGTAGTGCCATCTGATATCGTGGCATCAATATTTCATTTTGAGACGGTGTCATATCTGGTTAAAAATGTCTTGTCGTGGTCAATAGCAGTCCACTAACGTGTTTTGCTACTGTTGGTTTTCACACCTGATGCGAACCGTACAGGTTAGGGCTGAAACGATTACTTGAATAATGCGATTACAAAAAAGCTTCGTTTAATTCCAATCAGTTGCGTTATGCGGCCCGCTCAGCTCAGGGTCATTGTTTCACACGGACTGTTATTAACGACGCACACAACATTCATTGGCACGATGGCGGAGAGCCAAGCCTAGCCGACACGAGGTAACGTACCTGTATTGGTGTTAGCTTAACGTACCAGCGCTAGTTAGAACGTGCAGCATTTTTAGCAGTTGTAGCTTAATGTCGTGAGTTGATATGACTAGATATGATGTTAAGTTGTGGAAACTTTAAGTAGTAAACTTATTTATGTTAAATTGGAAGTGAGCAATATAATAGGCCTACACCGAAGAACCCCCAAACACACACACGCACACAAAATAAAGTATATGAGCAATATCCGCCGTGTTACTCGGCGTCCTGTTTTCTCCCTTTTCATGCCAAACCACACAGTTGACAACTGAGACTCCGTTACCTGCTTGTCAGTCAGAGGTTAATAATCGGTTATTTAATTTCATTGTGCTTTCTTTTGGAAGGCTGACAGCCACTTACTAGCTAAATTATTTTATATGAAAATGGTCTCAGAACGACAATATTATCGTTTATCGTAATAAATTCTGGGACAATTTATCGTCCAGCTAAATTTATCGTCCAGCTAAATTTATCGTGACAGCCCCCCCCCCCCACACACACACACACACACCTAGGTACATTTAGATGTTTGTTTTGTGATTACATATTTTGAGATTAGATATTTTGCTACTAAGGCCAAAGGGCTTGGATTTCTTATTTATATTTATATTAGTGCTGTCAAACGATTAAAACATTTAATCGCGATTAATCGCATTATTGTCATAGTTAACTCACGATTAATCGCACATTTTTATCTATTCTAAATGTCCCTTGATTTCTTTTTGTCCCATTATATTTTCTCATTTTAATGCTCTTATCAACATGGAAAAGTGGATCAGCTGCTTTGTGCAAATGTTTTTTTTTATTGTAAACAACATTGGCATATACGTAATGTTTAATTTCACACTAACATTCACACTTGGAGCTAATAATCTGTCACATAATGTAACTCGTGTTACCTCCATTTTCCATTGCAGATAGTACCGCCTCATGCCTGAAGCGAGCGTGGCTGGTCATCATAGCGACTATGGTTTCCCCCGACTCATTTCCTGGTTCTCCTTCTCCATAAACAATGTAAAATCAAGGAGAGGGTTAACTTCTCCTGCTACAGGTTTCCCACCATGGTCAGAAAGAACAGGGGAGACACTTTGTTTCTCTCTCTGACTGTAGAGTCGCCACCCGCTCCGAAGCTATTCGTCGTCACGAGCCTACTAGCTACGCGGCTCGCAAGCCCAAACAAGTGTGTGCGGCCGCGGCGTGTGTCTGTTTTGTTTCCGGTCTAGCTAGATCCGAAATAACAGTAATCTCGCGAATAATAAAATTGTCGGCGTTAAAATGGTTTTGCGTTAACGCCGTTAATAATGCATTAAACTGACAGCCCTTATTTATATACATTTATTTTTATAAATTGTGTACCTTTTATTTTTTATTCTTACAATCCTTTGTTCCCTTTTGTCTTAAGACAAAAATAAAAACAAACATAGCCTTTACTATTAAAGTTGTATTTCATACTTTTATGTTATACATATTCCACAGTACTGTTATTCATTTGTGTCTGCAATGTCAGGTGACACTTTAATGCACTAAATGGGCTTAGTTTTGATAGCCAATAAAAGTTTTAATAAATACCTGTATTTCCGCATTATTTGGTATTGTTTAATAACGCAAAATATTTTTGTATCTGATTATTCGATTAAATAATCACTAGAATACTCGATTCCAAAAATGATCATTAGCTGCACTAGTAGAGGTATACACACAAACTGTACTAAGAACACCTTTTCAAGTGGACTTGGACACGGATCAAGTTCACACTAATCAAACAAACTGGACTTGCGGTAAAGTGTACTCGGATCTGGCCCAGGTCCCTGATCTGGATACGATAGCAGTAAAAGCCCCCTAATTACATATTTTTACATTTTGAATTATCACATGTATTTTACTTCACATAAATAAAGATTTTTCCACCATAAATTGGTGCAAAGTAATGTATCTGAACGCTGAGATTTCCTGGTGGAGCACACCCAGAGCAACCACTTAATGTGTCCCACTAAAGGCCCAATATCAGTCAGGACATAGCCATAAATTAACACTCAACTGGAGCTGCAGGGTAAAGACGAATATCTAACATTGTAAACGTGTCCCACCTCTCCGCTGGCCAGCTGACAGTTTCCTCTCAGAGTTCATGTTGAAGTGTCTCTCCTCAACTTCTCCCCGACCTGGAATTTGAGAAAAATACGAAGCTCACAACATATCCAATAACACACGTTAGCAGGAGCTAGCTGCGGCTAACGTTAGCTTAGCGCGCGGACTCCCTGCAACAACAGCAGTAAACGCGTTTCCGGTCAGAGAAAGAAAACAGACCTGCTCTTTGTAGCTTCGTTACAGGTTTTAAAACCTCATGCTGCAGTTTGTGATGTTTCTCTCTGGAAGGACACCAAACACTGGCGACTTTTACTCCGCCGTCCTCATCACGAGGGAAAATGAAAACAATGGGACGGAGGTCGTAGCGTCTTCCGGGACCCGGAAAAACCAACACAACTTCCGCTACACTCCTCTGCCCTTCAGAATAAAACAGCGTTTTAAGAGTCGATTTTACCCACTGTCCTTTAATAAGATGAGATAAGATCAGTGGTTGAATGTAACTTAGTACATTTGCTCATGTACTGTTTTAAGGTATTATCATACTTTATACTTCTAATGAATTGTACTATTTGACTTGGATTGACTGCACATTAGCCGTCTCTAACTGGGGGATCCCGAGGCGTTCCCAGGCCAGGCAGAGATATTATAGGCTCATTCGAGATGAGCCAGGTCTGAGCAGAATCGATCGCTGGCGGTCGCCGCCCACTGTATGCCAGTTAGATCTGTGTCCGACTTGATGTGATATCATTCACACGTGGGCCACAATAACCTCACGAGATCAAGGGAGCTGCAGGCTTGAGACGTAGGCAGCGCAGTTGCTTTTCACCGACTGCATTAAACTAGATAGAAGAGAGTAGGTAGAAGAGTTAGAGAAAGTCATTATTGTTATCATTGGAGCCGACTGAAACATTATATGTAACCTAAGAAGTCGCTACATTAAAGTTCTATAAAAGCTTATCTTGGCCTCCTGTAGTCTTATGTACAGCGGAGCAATAGAACAGGAGTAAACGAGAGCTAATGGAAAGTAATTAACTGAAGTGATACCATGAAGTACGCTGTTACACAGAGCTCCTCTCGGTAAGATGCTAACGCGCTAAGTATTACAAGTTCTAGAAACTTGCACACAAGATCCTTCTGTAGCGCGCAGGCTATGGGGGGGATTTCAGACAGGAAGCTGCAGCACACCGCGCACAGTGCTCTGTTTAGACCGAGGCTGCAGGTAAGAGACAGAAAGGTAACGTGTTCAGGTCGCAGACTGTTTCCCCTCTCTTTCTCTGTGTGTCTGTGTTGTTGCTGTGGTGATTCCCTCCCTCTCTCCCAGCTCCTGATTGCTGCCAAGTTGGTTCACCTGCTCCCAGCTGCACACCCGCAACCCATCCACTAATCAACGCTGCACCATAGCAACCACTCACTGCTGGCCACATCCTTGTCTCAGCTACAGTGGTAGTGGCACAGCACAGTCACTTGAATTTTACATTCCAGTTTATTTCCATTCCTGGCCGAGTGGTTAGGGCGTCGGATTGGAATCCAAACGGGTCTCCCTGCATAGGTTTGAACCCTGCTCACAGCGATATCTAACTTCAACAACATTATACCTGCAGAGCTTGAAATAACAATGATTATGATTATCTTTATTCATAGAGCACTTTTCAAAATCAACGCTACAAAGTGCTTTACAAAACAGCAAAATGGCATGACTGAGCAGTCATAAAAACACCAGGATTAAAAAAATTCAGACTATTAAGTGTATACAACCATGTACAATGTAAGGAAGTGTAGTAAAAACAATTTAAAAGAAAAAAATAGACAGTTCACATCGATACTTTTTAAACTCTAGCCCAAATAAAACTAGACATTTTATTAAGTTGGTTGTAAAAGTTTTAAAGTCGGTCGAGAGATTTTTGAATGACAGAAATCGGTTGATGAGATCAATCGGTTGATGAGATCTTGAGTGCAACATGGACACATGTAACGTTATGGTACAAAAAAGCCTGTTCATTAGGATGCTAACACTTTTAAAAACATACAGTGATCCTTAAACTAAATTAACAAAATGCAACTTTGGATTGACCTAATGTGATTAAACAGGAGTTACGAGGAGACATGCTGCGCGGGGGACCGCCCATTTCTCTGATGCTCCACTGTTCCGACCTCTCAATAACCCAAAAAATTCCCTTTGGTCCTACAACCCACTAGTCCAACGTCCCTTTGGTGGCGAAATTACGAATCCCACTATGGCCACGGCAAGACCCGCCTTACGAAGCAGCTCGATTGGTTGGGGTTAGGCATTTGACCTCGAGTTAGTTCGGTTTGGTCAGGGGATAGGACCCGTACTGGTGGACGTCGGACTAGTGCGCTGTAGGACAAAAGGGAATTTTTCGGGTTATTGAGAGGTCAAAACAATGAAGCGTCGGAGAAATGACATGGCACCCCTGCACGTACAGTGTTGAGATTTATAATACAATGTTACTTTCTAGGGTTAGGGTTATTGTTAAAGAATACAAAAAGAAATAAATTGACTGAAATAATTAAAGGTGTATTAGTCTCTGACCAGTCTGGCATTGGTAGAACCACTATAGAAACACACATGCATTGGACTTTATATATTGCCCTTAGTCACTGTCTTCATTTAAAACACATTTGAAACTTCATCAGCTTTTTTTAAAAAGTATCTCAACAACTGCCATAATATATTCATCAAAGTCCTACAACAATTTGAACAGTTATTTTCATACAGCAATTTAACAGTAACAATGGCTGTCACATGCATAATTATAAAAACAATAGTCAATGTAATGTACCTGATGTATTTAATGCAGGATAATTAATAATAATAATAATAATAATAATAATAATAATGTAAACACTCCCTCCCTGGCATACGTCACAGTCAGTGCCACTGAGTGAAAAGCGTGAAATGCGGAGCAGTATAGGCTGTATGTCCCTTACGGGCTACCGTATTTCAAGATGGCGAATGGCTATGGAGCGTCTACCCCAGTTCATGTAAGCGCAAATGTAAAATTTCAAGCCAATAGGAATACTTATAATTGATGGTGGTGGTCAATATTCATAAAAAAGGACAAGTTTGTGAAGGGCAATACAGATTTTCTTAAGAAACTACAAATGTTACACACTGGGGCTTTAAGACTCTCCAGCTGATCCAGTATGCTGCAGTGCGTGTTCTGATAAGAACTAAGAAAAGAGATCATATTTCTCCTGTATTAGCTTATCTGCATTGGCTTCCTGTAAAATTCAGGATTGAATTTAAAATCCTTCTCCTGACCTACAAAGCTCTAAGCGGTCAAGCGCCATCATATCATGAAGAGCTCATAGTACCTTATTGTCCGACTAGAGCATTGCGCTCCCAGAATGCCGAGTTACTTGTTGTTCCTAGAGTCTCTAAAAGTAGAATGGGAGCCAGAGCCTTCAGCTATCAGGCTCCTCTCCTGTGGAACCAGCTCCCAGTCTGGGTTCGGGGGGCAGACACCGTCACCACATTTAAGAGTACACTTAAAACTCTCCTCTTCGATAAAGCTTATAGTTAGGGAGTTGCAGCGGTCGCCTAGACCAGCGGGGGAGGGTGTATATCTACAGACACGGCACCCCTTCTTTTCTCTGCTTCTCTTCATAGTCGTTAGATTCATCTACCGTAAATCAATGATATAATCAAAGTAGAGGGAGGCAGGTCAGTACAGTCCGATCTGGTTGGGGAGAGTTCATAGCCTGACCAGGCACCTCTCTTTAACCTGTCTCTCTTAGTTATGCTGTTTTAGTTTTAGACTGCTGGGGGACTTCATTTGACACACTGAGCTTCTCTCTCCTCTCTCTTCCCATTTGTGTGCATCCATGTCCCAGAAATGCTTCTTACTAACCTAGCTCTCGGGAGCTTGCTCCCCGGAGTCTTTGTTTCTTTTCATCCAGGATGAAGTCCCAGGATTGCGGTGGCACCAGGGTCATAGTTCCGGCTGTTGCCGTGGTTCTGCTGCGGTTCCCTGCTGTGCCGTGCTGCTCCCTGCTAAGCTATTGCAACCACTATTTCTAGTCACTGTTTCATTATCTTTACTGTGACTGTTATTGCCACTGTTCATTAAACCCCCAACCGGCACCGTCAGACACCGCCTACCAAGAGCCTGGGTCTGTTCGAGGTTTCTTCCTAAAAGGGAGTTTTTCCTCGCCACTGTTACAGTGAATGCTTGCTCTTGGGGGAATTACTGGAATTGTTGGGTCTTTGTAAATTATAGTGTGGTCTAGACCTACTCTATCTGTAAAGTGTCCTGAGATAACTCCTGTTATGATGTGATACTATAAATAAAACTGAATTGAATCTCAAACGAATGTTGCAAAAGAAAACACAAAATTAAAACCGTCAGAATTTACCAAAGAAAAAATAAGAAAAGGATAAGTTTGAGAAAGAGCAGGCGGATGCATGCAGCTTATTAGGTCCTCCCCTATTTCACAATATCATATTATTACAAAGCAAAGATATACAAATACAGCATACAAAATATACAAATATGGTTTCACAAATATGGTAAAATAAGCATGTAGTACGGAGTGTGGCTAACACTTTATAATAGCCATCATTAATAGATGGTAAATTGATAGTTAAGTAATCTTTAGTAAATTGTCATTTAACTGTTAGCAAACAGTCATTTTACTGTTAACAAACAATGAAATTATAATTAATAATGTCTACTAATTATTAGTAGTGCTGTAAATTAACAGTTTGTTACACACGTTATATCCCTTATATACTATATTAGGTATCAGGTAATGATTAAAAAAAAATTGTAAACCTTTAGTAAACCATTTTTAAAACATCTATAAACATTACATAGATAGATGGACCATATATTCCTAACACTTTAAGTGTTACTAGATGGTCTGTAAACCGTTTATAAACGGTGTCTGGATGGTTATTATAGAGTTGCAACAGGTGACTATAATACCTTGTTAAGTAGTTAATACTTTGTAAACCCTCTAAAAAACATTATTTAGATAGATAGTTAATACTTTGTCAGTGGTTACTAGTTGGTTTATAAACCGTCTACTTTGTAAGCCATCAATAAATATCTGGATGGCTATTGTGAAGTTGCCACTGATGTTTTTTTATAGTTAGTTATTGGTTAGTAAGTAAAGCAATGATAAATGTTTTGCCCTTCATTAAATTATATTTAAAAAATGTATCTATATACATGTGTGTGTATCTATATACATGTGTGTGTATCTATATACATGTGTGTGTATATATATATATATATATATATATATATATATATATATATATATATATATATATATATATATATATAGTTGTACATGTTGTGAGCTAGCGAGTGCTCTAATTCACATTAAACTAAACATTTCCGTTGACGGGAAAGTGAGACACGGTGAATGGCTTCTTTGGGAATATTTATGTTGACGTTTATGTCCTCATTCATCTTGATTCCTTTTTGCACAGCCGCTGCATTTGACACACCTGTAACCTTAAGCATGTTGCAATGTAAGCTAACTAATTAGCAACAAATTTGGGGATTTTTTAGCTCCTACTTCAGAGCAGGGTCTTTTCCCTTTTCCTAGGTCAACTTGATTGGTCGAACTTATAAGTCACGCCCACTGCCAACCCAGATCTTGCCGTGCGTCGTCTTTACTTGCAGACAGAGCAACAGCGGGACATTTTTAACCATTTTCACCATCTTATTCATCATTAAAGTCACTTCTGACTCGTTTTAGGCGAGAAATTAACTGTTTAGATTTTGAATATAGGCAGTCTACCAAAAATCGTTGCCGAATTGACAATTTGCTTCAAAGTTTTCGGAGTTGAGAAGCTCCATAAAGTGAAGGGACTGCCAGCTGGTAGCGGCCGGATCGCTTGTTCGCTGGTCGGCCTGTCATCCTGGGACGCCCCGCTGTAAACTAGCAGACTCTCAGACCGGTCTCGTAAATAGGAGGCTTTTATTTCGCCGTTGAGGGTTAAAACTCCACAACCCCAAACTTCCCTTATCCAGAGCCACATTAACCAGCTCTGACTGGGGGATCCCGAGGCGTTCCCAGGCCAGGTTGGAGATATAATCCCTCCCCCTAGTCCTGGGTCTTCCCCGAGGCCTCCTCCCAGCTGGACGTGCCTGGAACACCTCCCTAGGGAGGCGCCCAGGGGGCATCCTTACCAGATGCCCAAACCACCTCAACTGGCTCCTTTCGACGTGCTCCTTCACTGTTTATTCAGTTAAACATTAATTTTGAAATGTAGGCCTACATAAGAGGTCGTGATTAACCGTTTTCCAGTCAGTAGGCTGTATACATCCGCGCTAAAATATCAAGGTGAAAGTCATCATAGCTTGCGTAGTATCCTATAGACCAGCTCCCAACCCAACTTTGAGAATAGATTAACGACGATATTTTTTTTATCGCCCGATAAGAGTCTCACGTTAATGCAGCACGTTAATGGCGATAACGGCCCACCACTAATAATAATACATTTTATTTGGCGGACCCCTTTCTAGAGGACATCTTACATGTTTAAGAGGGCATAAAAGGAGAAAATACAATAAAATACTTTTTAGCTTCATAGAAATACATAAATTGAGCCACACTTCCCCACTTTTTGCCACAGCCGATAAATTATCCGGACTTCTTTCAGCGGATTGATTGATAGCTGTCCTCCAGAGTGAACAGAACTGCGTACATGGCAACGCTCTGCTATGCATGGCAACAGTGTGTAATACTTAGCAGAATGCCTTAGAATTCAACCAAGCCATGTTGCCATTTTGCTTTACCAAGCACCTACTAACCAATAACTAACTATAAAAAACATCAGTCGCAACTTTACAATAGCCATCGAGATAATGTTTATAGATGGCTTACAAAGTATTTATGAACTATTTAACAAGGTATTATAGTCATTTGTTGCAACTTTACAATAACCATCCAGACAGTTTATAGACAGTTTACAAACCAACTAGTAACCACTGACAAAGTATTATCCATTTATCTCAATAATGTTTATAGAGGGTTTCCAAAGTATTTAACTACTTAGCAAGGTATTATAGTCACCTGTTGCAACTTTATAATAACCATCTGTTAGGAATATCTGGTCCATCTATATATGTAATGTTCATAGATGTTGTAAAAATGGTTTACTAAAAGTTTACAAACATTTTTTTTAATCATTACCTAATACAGTATATAAGGGATATAACGTGTGTAACAAACTTAATTTACAGCACTACTAATAATTTCATTGTTGAAAGAGTCCTCCAGCCTTCCTTAAGTAAAGGGGGCAGAGCCAACCACTAATGACCAAATCAGGATCACCTGAGTAGAGCAGGCAGGGAGGTAGCTAAACAAGGGGGGAGTTTGTAACACTCACGTGTTGGGTTCTCAGGTGACTATGTAAATGTCCACTCTCTGTAAAATCTTTCTTACAGACTGAGCAGCTAAATGGTTTCTCACCTGTGTGAATTCTCATGTGTTTCTTTAAACTTCCCCTCTGGATAAAAGCTTTCTTACAGACTGAGCAGGTAAATGTTTTCTCTCCTGTGTGGATTTTCATGTGTGTATGTAAAGTTCCACTTTCTTTAAAAGCTTTCTTACATATAGAGCAGCTAAATGGCTTCTCTCCTGTGTGGATTCTCATGTGTATCACTAAATGTCCACTCTCTGTAAAAGATTTCTTACAGACTGAGCAGCTAAATGGTTTCTCTCCAGTGTGAATTCTTGTGTGTTTCTTTAAACGTCCTTTCTCTATAAAATCTTTCTTACAGACTGAGCAGCTAAACGGTTTCTCTCCTGTGTGGATTCTCATGTGCCGATTTAAATGTTCCCTCACTGTAAACGCCTTTTTACAGAGTGAGCAGTTAAATGGTTTCTCTCCTGTGTGAATTCTCATGTGTTTCTTTAAACTTCCCTTCACTGTAAAACCTTTCTTACAGACTGAGCAGGTAAATGGTTTCTCTCCTGTGTGGATTCCCATGTGTGTGTGTAAAGTTCCACTTTCTTTAAAGGCTTTCTTGCATATAGAGCAGCCAAATGGTTTCTCTCCTGTGTGAATTCTCATGTGTTTCTTTAAACTTCCCTTCACTGTAAATGCTTTCTTACAGACTGAGCAGCTAAATGGTTTCTCTCCTGTGTGGATTCTCATGTGTCGATTTAAACAACCCCTCTCTAAAAAAGGTTTCTTACAGACTGAGCAGCTAAATGGTTTCTCTCCTGTGTGGATTCTCATGTGTCGATTTAAACATCCCCTCTCTGTAAATGGTTTCTTACAGACAGAGCAGCTAAATGGTTTCTCTCCTGTGTGTTCTCTCATGTGTGTCTGTAAATGTTCACTCCTTTTAAAAGCTTTCTTACACACTGAGCAGCTAAATGCTTTCTCACCAGCAGTACATCTTGAATCACTAACTGGGAATCTATCATTATTAAGAGAGTTTAAACCTGACTGAGGTTCTCTGGTCTCCTTCCAATCAGCACTGTCATCAGTCTCAGGTTCAGAAGAGACTCCAGTCTCGTCGTCAGTATCTTGTTGTAAATGTGTATCTGGATCTGATTTTATGGCTGGTTCTGGGCCTCCACGGTCCTCTCCATCAGCTTCTGTTTTTATCTCTTCAGTTTGTCTTTGATGAAGCTGTGAGAACTCAGGTTTCTCTTCATCATCTTCACTCTTCACAGGGACCAGAGTGAATGTAAACTTGGTGATATCAGCCTCCTCCAGCCCTT
Organism: Gymnocephalus cernua; assembly: GCA_023631565.1. Classification (NCBI taxonomy): domain Eukaryota; kingdom Metazoa; phylum Chordata; class Actinopteri; order Perciformes; family Percidae; genus Gymnocephalus; species Gymnocephalus cernua. Next base: position 4,125,852 of record CM042448.1, on the reverse strand, counting down.
GAAGCTGCTCTCCGTCCTGACTGATCCGGAGTTCCTCCTGTTCTTCTTTAATGTCTGGGGGCTTTGTGTCCTTCTGGTCCAGGCTGGAGTTCCACTCCTGCTGATGGTCTTCACCAACAATCACTTTCCGGACATCTGAAGGTAAAGCTGAAACACAAACAAACGGCTATTAATGTGAATCCTAACAATACTATGATAATTAGCTCTATTCACTCTGATAATGAATAGGGGTGTCAGGATTTTCAATTCAATCGTCGATTTAAAGATTTGTTTTCCAGCACTGACACTACCGATAACAAGGGGGACATGAATGCAATATGAGCTTACAAAGGGGCAGCTGAATGCACCAGCCAACAAGCTTTAATAATTGTTTGCTTACATAACACACAGGGGAAGGCAAAATGCCGTCATACTAGTAGCTCAAAAGAAGCATTAGGATTGCCCAGTTCTGTTGTTTCTAGGGATGCAGGAATTATAGATGGATGTTGGTACGATTATGGTCTGAAAAATAATCACGGTTTCATGATTATTATACATTAATTATTTCACTGCTAATGAACACTGTAGATTTTAATTTATGTATTGCTGCCTTTTGAAAGAGAAATAACAGTAACAGTTGTGAATGTTTTGAAAATGATTACATGATCAACCTTTTTATTTAAATTCATTTGAAACGATTAGTGACTAGAGGTAAATCAGTCACACCACGACCAAAGGCCAAGTTGGCAACAACAGTGTTGTCCTTAAGCAGAAGGCAAGGCAGCTTTATTTGTACAGCACTTTTCAGCAACGGGGCAATTCAAAATGCTTTACATGAAGACAATTAAAATACAAGAATAAAAGTTACAGTGCAGTATAAGAAATTAAACATTGAAGCTGAGCAGTTAAAAACAGTTATATAAAAGCAGATAAAATAAGCAACGGAAGTATAAGAAATGGACAATTATTTAACGAAAGGCAACATAAAAAAGAAAGGTCTTCAGCCTTGATTTAAAAGAACAGAGTTGCAGCAGACCTGCAATTTTCTGGAAGTTGGTTCCAAATATGTGGAGCATAGAAACTAAATGCTGCTTCTCCCCGTTTAGTTCTGACTCTGGGGACAGAAATTAGACCTGTCCCAGACGACCTGAGAGGTCTGGGTGGTTCGTAGTTTACTAGCAGGTTAGAAATGTATTTTGGACCTAAACCATTTAATGATTTACAAACTAGCAAAAGTATTTTGAAATCAACTCTGAGGCACAGGAAGCCAGTGTAAAGACTTCAGAACTGGAGTGATGTGATCCACTTTCTTGGTCGAGCAGCAGCGTTCTGAATCAGCTGCAGCTGTCTGAATTTTTAGGGAGACCTGTAAAGACACCGTTACAGTAGTCAAGTCTACTGAAGATAAACGCATGGACAAGTTTTTCCAAGTCCTGCTGAGACATAAGTCCCTTAACCTTTGATATATTCTTAAGGTGGCTGTTGAAATTCAGGTCTGAGTCCATAATTACACCAAGATTTATGGCTTTGTCTGTTGTTTTTAACATTGTCATTTGAAGCCGATCGCTGACTTTCAATCGTTCCTCTTTTGCTCCAAAAACAACCACCTCAGTTTTTTTCTTCATTTAATTTAAAAAAGTTCTGGCACATCCAGTCGTTAATTTGTTCAATGCACTTAGTGTTTGTATTGAATTGTACTCTCCTGGCGATAGGGTTATGTAAATTTTTGTCATCCGCATAACTGCTGTAACTTATTTTGTTCTTTTCCATAATCTGAGCCAGTGGAAGCATGTAGATGTTAAACAGAAGAGGCCCCAGAACGGAGCCTTGGGGAACTCCGCACGTCGTATTTGAATGCTCAGATGTATAGATAAAAAGTAGTCCCTATTTAAATAGGATTCAAACCAGTTTAGGACTGAGCCAGAAAGGCCAACCCAGTTTTCCATTCGGTGTAGTAATATGTCATGGTCGACCATGTCAAATGTAGCACTAAGATCAAGTAATACTAAGACTGCAGTTTTGCCACTATCTGTGTTTAAGTGGATGTCATTAAATACTTTAACAAGAGCTGTCTCAGTGCTGTGGTGTGGTCGAAAACCCAACTAGAAGGCATCAAAACCATTGTTTAGTGACAAGAAAAGGTTGAGTTGTTGAAATGATTTTACTTAAGAATGGAAGGTTAGATATCGGCCTATAGTTGCTCAGTAGTGCCGTGTCTAGATTGTTCTTTTTTAAAAGTGGCTTGATGACTGCAATTTTCAGATACCTGAGAGTAGAGACGTGTTTACAATCTGTAAAAGGTCAGAAGACATACAATTTGAAACATTTTTGAAAAGGCCTGTTGGTAGAATATCAAGGCAACATGAGGAGGTTTTCAGATGTATAATGTCCTCCAGGTTTTTATGGTTGATCATCATAAAAAGTTGTGAATGATTCATCTTTTGGAGAAAAGCAACCCGTCACCCTATGGTGGACAATTAGGTTACCGCTGATCATTCTTGTCAATCTGCTTTTCACTTACCAGGAAACATCTTTGCCTTCACCGCTGCTACAAAATGTTTTCTAATACTATGAAGGTTGGCCATCGTTAATCAATGATTAAAGGAATGGTCGCTGAACGTTTTTATGTGCATACAGTATATTAAAGTGATTTAACTGACTTAGTATCAGACCTATAATTTCTAGAATCTGCAATCCTCAATTCAGTCTAAATTATTTTGCATTAAATTTTGAATGAAAGCACCATCACTTGCATTTCATATTGTAGGTGAAATATTAGTGCAAAATCTCGAGAGCTCAGTGAAACTTCACGAGCAAATCATATTAATTCACACTCGCAGACACAGCAGCGAGCGAGGAAAAAACAGCAGCAAGAGAGGAAAAAACTGCAGCAAGAGAGGAAAAAAACTGCGAGAAAAAAACAGCTGAGAGCTGGAAAAAACAGCTGCGAGTGCACAAAACAACCACTGGGGGGAATACGCGCTCTCGAAAGTGAGTTCTGCTCACTGTGCTTTTATTCTGCTCGCTCGCGTTAGTCGACAGGTTGTGGGAGGGAACAAACGCTGGCAATAACGTTAGTTAAGATTAACATTAGTGTTTGAATAACTAGCTACCATTAACGTTACCGTTAGCTCCCTAGCTAGCCTATGTCGTGCAGGTATTGTTAGCTACGTTATTAAGCTTTTAGCCGCAGCATTATTAGGCTAGCGTGAATACTCTAGCTATTCCTATTGTACTTGACTGTAAACAGTCTTAGCATAGTTAATTAGCTAACATCACTTGTAATAAGTAATGTTAGTCAGCCTTACAACTAATGGTGTTAGTTATGCTAACGTTAAGTTAGCTCTCAATGTCTGGCTGCTAACGTTAATGTTAATAGAATAACGTAAACACTTCAAACATTAGGCTTACAGCTTGTAGTTTTTATATTTATTTATATATATATATATATTATCCTATTCCAGACGGAATTGCAGCAGTGATGGATGACTAACGTTAATGACTGGGCAGCAGCCTCAGGACAATTGTGGGGTAAGTTTTATACAAGTTACTTTCAGTGTATGGGCATTATCATTATACATTGAGTCGCCTCTGACTCAAACCTGTGTACATACTTATACCATACATATTGTTATTTGAAAACCTATGAAAATACTTTTACTGAAAATGTTAGCATATGTCGCATATTTAGTTGATTAAACATGAGTTTTTCTAATTTAGGTTTTCTCTGTCTCAACAGGACACTGTCAGACGGCAGGGCTTGTTGAGGCTGCTTTCCAAATTTGAAATGGGATTCGCCAGACAGCCCATAGAACTTGATTATTTTGAAATTACAGAGATACTGCAGGCCCTGGATGAGTTTTTTTTAAAGGAGTGTCTGGAGTTGACTAGTACATATTACAGCAAACGGTATCTGGAGATGGGGCGTCCCATGCTTGATGTTGACAGGGACAGTATTCAGGAGCTCCTGGAATTGTACCTGCCTGTGCCCTGCATCTCAAAGATGCTGGGTGTGTCGAGGAGAATCCTATTTAGGAGGTTGAAGGACTGTGACCTTTCAGCTAGAAGATACAGTGTCATAGATGTCGACGACCTGGACAATGTTGTGCGACAGATCAGAGATGAAATGCCAACTGCAGGCTACCGCATGGTCAAGGTGAGGCTACGATCTATTGGGATCAACGTCCAGTGGAGGAGAGTGGCTGCATTATTACACCGTGTGGACTCTGTGGGCATCCTCTCAAGACTTGCTGGGTTAGGCTGCATCATATGCAGGACCTATTCTGTCATGAAAATATTTCTTTCCAACAGAATGGGGTTTACTGTTATTTTCAAGGTTTAAATGATGTGATGCTATTTATCACAACAATACACTGACTGAAATAAATTAAAGTCATCACGGTGAGTGTAAATGGTGATCTGGATCATTATTATGTTATATTCAAGTTATGCTTTTTGCAGGTTTTTGCATTACTGTTTTAATGACTTAAGAGGTCTCAGAAAAGTGCAATACTGACTATCATTTTTTCCACAAACCTAAGCAATATTATTAAAGTATTGTCATTTTAACCAACTATACACAAACGAGCAAAAACTCTTGTTTTCCGCCATCTAATTGTCTTATAGCAAAACTCAGGAAACTCCAAGGCACTCTTTGGAAAAATGATGGCTTGGTCATCTTAAACCTTTACAAATGGATCAGACTTTTTAAAAGCTGTGCCGCTGAAGTTCTGAGGGTTACCTATTATAATAATAATAATAATAATAATAATAATAATATCAAGCTTAGTTTAACAATGTCCCAATCCACAACAAACCAACTTTGATGTATCCATGATTAGTCTTTATTTACAAACCTTTAAGTATTAACCCGTGCCAAACAAATATTCACAGCATAGCAAGTACAGTTCCCTTGCAGGTGTAACTGGGTCATTGTCTTGAATGAGTGAGTGAACACCTGCACTTTGTTCCTTACTCAAAGGACACTCAATTTCAGGAACCACAATCACCCCTTCCATCTCACCATCGTGGTCTGTGGCAATGTCCCAATCAATGTCTGGCTCCTCAATGTCCTAGCACAGAACAATATCCAAAGATTAATGAATCACTTGACCACTTCTTTAACACAAAATGCAATGGCAGTGTGAGTGATGACAAAATAGCGTGTGAAAACATGACAAACCTTTGATTATGAACACTATTCCCTGACATGAAGCTCCCCTGTTAGTTCCCCAAATGCTGAACATAAATCTGGCAATGTCAACATTCTCTACGCCTTGATCGACTAATGCAGAAAACAAAAACACAATGTAATGTAAAGTGATCATAATACCTTTTGTAGCAATATGTAAAATCTGTTCAAATTGCAAAAGGTTTACCTTGATGGAATGCCATGCCGCTTAGTAGCTTTCTTGAAAGCTGAAAATGCGGTGGATGCCAGGTTGTTGGTGGCGGTACTCAGGCACATCAACTGTATTATAAAATTACATTATTATTATTTTATTTTTTTTTACTACCACCAGATATGTGCAGAAACATATACCAGACGGCCAACCATCAGCAGAAAAGCCAGTCAAGATGACCAGTCGCGTCCCCGAGGTACAAAGAACTGCCTCGGGACACATCAAAAAGACGAGAGGAGACGTAATAATCTCTATAACAGCAGGCGTCGCTAATCTGTATGAGTCACATGGGTTTGTTTTCTCCGGAAATTCAAAGCCAGACTGTGAGTGCGGCTTGTTCAGAATACAATCTCATATTGTACTAAAATAGTTCACTGAAACGTGTTTCTGAAAACATTTTAAGCGAGAAATAGGCCATGCAGTTGCTGAATCTGTCTTCATTTCAGATCAACAAAGGTCAGTTTAAAAGATAGAAGAAGGATATATCGACGTCTGTTTAACCCTATTGGTTGAGCTACAGCACCTGCGTAACGCTTGCATTCACTGCATCAACGCTCAAATGAATCACTTGAACTGAGCAGTAGCAGGAGTTCGACTTCGACTGAAATTGAAATAGAGGATGCCCCGCCCACTTACAAGTCCAACGTCTGGCAGCATTTTGGTTTTCCAGTTACTCAACAGGAGGATGGTAAAATAACAGACAAAACATGAACTGTGTGTAAACACTGTAAGCAAACACTGTTATACACGACGTCGAACACAACAAATACGATGTGTGATTTAAAACGGTACCACAAAGACAAACTCCTGCAACCGGGTGCGAAAAAGAGAGTGAAAGAAGGCCAAATATCTATAGAACCTAGTTTTGCTTCAACGAGGTCTCAGTCAAGTGCAAAAGCTCAAGAAATAACCAGGTGCATCGGAGTTTTTATCGCAAAAGACATGAGGCCATTCTCCGTCGTCGACAATGTTGGATTTTGCAAACTGGTCAGGGTAAAAAAAAAAAGCTCTTTGTGTTGAAATTACTTGAACAGGACACTACTTGTGGTGTTTTTTTTTGTTGCACTTTTACTGCTTAAAGAAGTTATCTCTTGGGTTATCCTAATTCTAATTTCATGATACAATTCAGTTTTATTGGTCAGTGACACCTAGTCAATTGTTGATTTTACATACAGAAGGTTAAACTAAATCTTGATTTATATTTAAGTATTGTACATTCTTTAAGTTGTATGTATAACAAGACAGTTATTGAACACTGTTAATGTTACATAAATCTGTAATTTGATTTTCAGTTGAATTATTGCATTTTTTTTTAAATATCGTGATACATATCGTATCGTGAACCCAGTATCGTGATACATATCGAATCGTGAGCCGAGTGTATCGTTACACCCCTACTAGCTAGTTCACATTATGGTGTGCTGTGCTTTTCATGACAATTTACGGACGGGCTCCTCAAATTTTAAGTCTAGTCCGATGCATTACCAGAATTGAAATTGAAACAATGTAAATGCTATCAAACCAAATAATAACTAACCTTCCTGGACCTTAACCCATCCACTGCACGAAACTGTGACTCAATGTATAATGATAATGCCCATAATACACTGAAAGTAACTTATATAAAAACTTACCCCACAATTGTACTGAGGCTGCTGCCCAGTCATTAACGTTACAGTCATCCATCGCTGCTGCAATTCCGTCTGGAATAGGATAAAAAAATATATAACTACAAGCCTAACGTTTGAAGTGTTTACGTTATTCTATTAACATTAACGTTAGCAGCCAGACATAGAGAGCTAACTTAACGTTAGCATAACTAACAGCATTAGTTGTAAGGCTGACCGCCAGCTGACTAACATTACTTATTACAAGTGACGTTAGTTAATTAACTATGCTAAGACTGTTACATAGAGTACAATAGGCATAGCTAGAGTATTCATGCTAGCCTAATAATGCTGCAGCTAAAAGCTTTATAACATAGCTAACGTTACCTGCAATACATAGCTAGGGAGCTAACGGTAATGTTAATGATAGCTAGTTATTCAAACACTAACGTTAATCTTAACTAACGTTGTTGACTGCCGACTAACGTTAACATAATACACGTTAACATGCTAAAGACGTTGTCACCTGCACTAACATATCTCCTAAATATACACTTTGATACAAATTGACACAAGGTAGATATGACCAGCTTTAGCTTTAGCCAACAGTGACTTACCTCATAAACTGTCCTGTTGTCTTCGTCAAGGCCTGAGCCTCTTTTTCCCTGACTTTCGGTTAAGGTTCAAGGACCAAGGTCCATTCTTCCTGGGCTTCCGTGTGGGAAAAGACCAATCACAAGAGGGCCAGCGTTTGTTCCCTCCCACAACCTGTTGACTAACGCGAGCGAGCAAAACATAATTCCGAGCGAGCAGAATAAAAGCACAGGAGCATATCTCACTTTCAAGAGTACGTATGCCCCCCAGTAGTTGTTTTGTGCACTCGCAGCTGTTTTTTCCTTGCTCACTGCTGTGTCTGCGCGTGGAAATTAATATAATTTGCTCGTGAAGATGTTTCACTGAGCTCTCGAGATTTGGCACTAATATAACACCATACGCCAGAGCATAATTGTGTAGATTGACGTAAAAGTCGCATGAAATCTGTGGTAGTCAAATTGGTTTCTTGAACATGACAATCAGTTCACTGTACTAAACTCTGTAAAAACTCTGGTCTTCTAGGCTGAATACAAAACCTTCTTTAAGGGGTAGGAAGACATCAAAGGCATCAGCAGAATGGGGTGACTGTTAGCTTTTAGCTCCAAAAGACCATATGTTTCTACTAGTTATAAAGCTATACAGTTATGAATCAGAAGTGCCGTTTAGCGTCGTATTCGATGGGCTCGACCTCAGACTGGGTAAAAGGGCCCAATCTGGTCTATGTTGACTTTAGCACCCCCTAATGGCTGATCTTTACGAATTTGGAATTTGTGTTGATAGCATGTATACTGTGGCCGAGATACTGCAATTGAAAATTTCCCATTTAAAAGCATTATTTGCCCCCTAATTGTCGATCTTCGCCAAATTCTGTACAAAGCATTGTAATGGGATGTTGAACAAAGTTATCAAGTTTTTTGCCGATAGCATTTAATTTGGCCGACATATGATTAACTTTGTTTAGCTAGGAAAAGTTGTTTGGTCGTCAAATGTGCATACTTTAACATAGCAAAATTCTTTTAGCAATAGGTGTATCTGGAGGGGCTACCTACCAGGTTTCGTGCAGTTCGGTCGCACGGCCTAGGACGAGTTCGAAAAAGTTGGTTTTGCGCATTGCAAAACTTCTCAGCTGAAATGGGCGTGGCCTAAATCATTTGATTCAGCTTGATTCAAGTAACACATCAATGTGAGGTTTTCTAATGTGCGATGTGTAACGTGGGAGTTAAAGGCAAAACACCAGTATAGCGCCACCTAGTGGTCCACATTTGTAATTTGTGGTAGGTGAGGTCCATGACCCATTGTGCATCTACCTTATGAATTTAAAGTTGCTCACATCAGTGTAAAAGGTGAATCCAATTCACGCCCACTTTGACCAATCAGTACCCCACTTAATGGTACCCTACAAATTTTGTAACAATCAGATGAGCCGTTCATGAGACAAACTTATTGTACTTGTAGTGCCCCCTAGCGACCAATTTTCGTAAAATGTGTGGGGCTCCTCCACAGTCTCATGCAAAAAAGGATCTAAAGTTTTGTGTTGATTGCATGTATTTTGGCCGAGATATGACAAAGTTGGTGTTTTCATAGTTAGCTACAAAAATTTGTTTGTGCGTAATATGCGCAATTTGTATCCTATTAAAATTCGTTGTGCAACTTTTTGTCACATCGGTCTGGATATGCTACCTGCCAAGTTTCGTGCATATCGGTGGCATGGTCTAAGAGGAGTTAAAAAAAAGTAGGTTTTTGATAAATCACGGTTTTTCATGCATAAAAGACTAGGCAGGATTGAGTGTGGCCTATATCAGGAGATTCAGTTGGATCCAGGGAACGCGTGGATATGTGTGTTTATAATGTGCGATGCACGGTTTATAAGTTATAAGGCCAAACGCATTTTTTCTGCTATATCGCCACCTAGTGGTGGAAGTGAGTCAATTGTTGCGCCTGAGGTCCTTGCAGAGTTTTGGACCAGTCCTGAAAGTGGCACCCGCCCACGATGTACGGTTTAGGCTGTAGCGGGAGTTTTACACGGAGAAAAACTGCAAGCAGTTATGACGGGGTCCAAGCCACCGATGCAAGTCGCCCCCGACGCCCCGAGGAGCGCGCGAAAGCGGAACCTAAAGCCTGATGGTGGGGAGGCAAATGTCGGTAAATGTCGAGAGGTGTGAGCCGCAAGGTCTGGGGTACGTTATCGTTGCAAATATCCCATCAACATTGATAGAGGAAAAGGGCCAAAACTGGTCCACATTGACTGTAGCACCCCCTAAAGGTCGATCTTTGCTAAATGTGGTACAGAGCCTCAGCGCGGCATGTCGAACAAGCACCCCAAGTTTCGCCTTGATAGCATGTACAGTGGCAGAGATTAGTGCTGGGCGGTATGACCAAAAATTTATATCACGGTATTTTTTTAAGATTCTGGCGGTTTCACGGTATATCACGGTATTTTCTTTCTTTTGCTTCACTGGGTCTTTATATAGGTTTATAATGGCTTATTCTACTGTCAGTATTCAGTACAGTCAGAATATTAAAAGAAACGTTTCAATGTCTGCTTGGCTCCACATTATAAAATAACGTTATATGAAGGAGAATGCATGAAGAGTTACAGAATTCTTGTGCAAAATACAAAGTAGTAAAATAAACTTCAATTAAATACACATACCAACAACTTTACCATGCTTCCTTTTCAAAACAGAATAGTTGTAAGATTGCTGTTTAAACACTACCTTGACCACAGGTAACGTTAGGTTGGCTAACGTTAGTGGGTGACTGAACGTAGCTCCGCTGTCAGCTTGCTTCGTTTGAATAACGTTACTGGTTTGGCGGACATAATTCAGCGAGGCAAGACATCTTAAATCCAGTGTTTTAATCATTGCTCTGAGACGTCTTTCTCGACGGTCTGTAGTGGGGCCGTAGGTGGATTGTTATTTTGTTCATTGTGTTGCTCCACTGCATGCTTGAGGTGACAGGTAACATTAGCAGAGTAACGTTAGTGCGACAACTACAGTTAGCACGACAGGTAACAACAGACATGGCTCCTCCTTTTGGCACAAGTTCTTCTGTGTCATCATGTTTTACTAGTTCTGCAGCTTCGATTTCGGAACGTTCAATGTCTATTCTATCCATCTTCACTCTCTCTATGGCTGTGTGTGTGTGACACCAGAACACCACTGTTTACCCTCACCACACCTCCAGCAGTCGCACCATGCGTGTTACATTGAAAAGGGTCCGTCTGAAACAGTGTCGCAGTGTTATATATGTCTGGTATATCGAAGCTGTCCCCGAGCGCCGTAATGCATGCCGTTTTGGATGTATTATTAATACATGTAGTTAGATCAGGTTTCCTTACACTGTGCAACAGGCCGGAATTATAATTCAATTTGCAGCAATTGCTTTTTCTCCGCCAGTTATCATGATTCGCTGTAACTGCCAGTATCATTCATATACTGATCAGCATTCATGAGGTGCTTTGCATTGACTATTTATGGTTAAAAATGTACTGGGCGGGATAACAGGCTGATCCACTGCACACACTTGAAAGGCTTTCCGTAGACCGGCTTTGGTCCCGTACAGTAAACGTAAACATCACTGCCTCTGTCGCAGCTACAGGAAATTTTTAAAACACCACAAACAAGCACTGAACTACCCGGAAGCCTGTACTATGAAGCAAGATTTGGGCTTACCGAGGTAACTTCAGGTTCAACCCAAGGTTTTGTTGATTGATAGCACTAGTAGACTGGTACATTGCTGATTAAATATATAACTATTGACCTCGACAAAACAAATAGTTCTCATGTGTTTTGAGCTCTGTCTCTGGCTCCATCATCACTCAATGTTTCCCCCACTGGATGCTTAGATACAGTACTCCCCTTTCCATGGATGTTTAATCACATTAGATATGATAGCCATCTCAGTGTTGACTAAAAAAGACAGAGAGGAGGGAGGCAGAGCCTGTATGAGGCTGGAATACAGTACACTGACATCGAAAAATTGGGGGAAAGTGGAGCACCTCCTGTCCTCCAATTCAGGCATTAACAGCAGATCTTACTTATTAATGTACTTTTTCCTGACTTTCAAACTAGATAACAATAAACGTTACATGGCATTATAAACCAGAGCCAGCTCATACAACAATGACTCTCACCCAGCAGGGTAACGTTAACGTTAAGTAAGAAAACATAGAAGAAGAATATCTAACATAGTAAACGTGTCCCACCTCTCCGCTGGCCAGCTGACAGTTTCCTCTCAGAGTTCATGTTGAAGTGTCTCTCCTCAACTTCTCCCCGACCTGGAATTTGAGAAAATTCGAAGCTCACAACATATCCAATAACACACGTTAGCAGGAGCTAGCTGCGGCTAACGTTAGCTTAGCGCGCGGACTCCCTGCAACAACAGCAGTAAACGCGTTTCCGGTCAGAGAAAGAAAACAGACCTGCTCTTTGTAGCTTCGTTTCAGGTTTTAAAACCTCATGCAGCAGTTTGTGATGTTTCTCTCTGGAAGGACACCAAACACTGGCGACTTTTACTCCGCCGGCCTCATCACGAGCTAAAATGCAAACAATAGGACGGAGGTCGTAGCGTCGTCCGGGACCCGGAAACACAAACACAACTTCCGCCCTTCAGAATAAAACAGCGTTATAAGAGTCGCTTTTACTCACTGTCCTTTAATAAGATGAGATAAGATCAGTGATTGAATGTAACTTAGTACATTTGCTCATGTACTGCACTTTTAAGGTATTATTACAGCTTCTAGTGCGAACCCCCCAGACTTCTCAAGTCATCTGGGCAGATGACTTGAGAAGTCTGGGGGGTTGGGACACTGTCTGCTTTCTGTCCCCAGAGTCAGAATTAAACAGGGGGAAGCAGCGTTTAGTTATTATGCGCCACATATCTGGAACAAACTTTTAGAAAACTGCAGGTCTGCTGCAACTCTCAGCACTTTTAAAACCTTTCTTTTCGATGTTGCCTTTCCGTGATTCATTTATTGAACTGTGGATTTTATTCTTGTATTTCATCTCATATTAATTCTTATACTGAACTGCAAATATTATTCTTGTATTTTATCTCGTTTTAAATTTGCATTCATTCATGTTTTAAATTTTAAACCTTGTGCTGAAAATGTGCTGTATGAATAAAATTGCCTTGCCTTGCCTTCTTCCCCCAAGCAGTCACTCTGTTGAACACTCAGAAATAGCCCCAACCCTACACTGAACAAAGTCAATCAACACTGTTCTGCTTATCTACCTCGTGTATATTTCAATCTTACCATTACAATATTGTTTAATTAATATATTACCATTGCAATGAACTGCCTTGCATTACATTTAGATTTAATTCTTAAATCTCAGACTATACTGATATTCCACTATTCCTTCAACTCTTCAACTGTTAATGTATATTTCTTGTAAATTTGTAAACTCTATTGTATTGTTATACTGTATGCTTAACAGTATTTTTTATATTTATTACTGTCCTTTCTGTTTTTATTTTTTATATGTGTGATTATCATACTTTATACTTCGAATGAATTGACTGCACAGCACAGATTCCGGCAGTACTAAATGAGATCTCTCTGTTCTCTAAAGCCTCTGGTTGATGTTTAAATATGAAAAAAAATGTGAAAGATATACACTATTCACAATTACCCTCTGATTATTGTGTATAATAAACCTGTCACTTTGAAGTTGAATATTTAAGCATCATAGCTCATAGAATAAGAATATAAGGGAAACATCTACTGTAATAGAGAAAATAATATATATGGCTTCAGAGGGACTTATCCATCTTTGAATTTATTTTGCTTTCCGAGGAGAATTTATCTAGACGTATCTATCCAGCTTATTACTTGGATATCCATCCATCCATCCATCCATCCATCCATCCATCCATCCATCCATCCATCCATCCATCCATCCATCCATCCATCCATCCATCCATCCATCCATCCATCCATCCATCCATCCATCCATCCATCCATCCATCCATCCATCCATCCATCCATCCATCCATCCATCCATCCATCCATCCATCCATCCATCCCTATCGGGGTCAGGTCACAGGGGCAGCAACTCCAGCAGGGGGCTCCAAACTTCCCTTTCCTGAGCCACATTAGCCAGCTCTGACAGGGGGATCCCGGGGGGTTCCCAGGCCAGGACGGAGATATAATAGGCTCGTTCGAGATGAGTCAGGTCTCTGCAGAATCGATCGCCGCCCACTGCATGCCGGTTAGATTTGTGTCCGACTTGATCCCGACTTGCTCTGATATCATTCAGACGTGGGCAACGATAACCTCATGAGATCAAGGCAGCCGCAGGTTTGAGACACAGGCAGCGCAGTTGCTTTTCACCAACTGCATTACCCAGGCAGACCCAGGGCATGCTGGGAAACGCCTGCCTCTCAGCTGATCTAACAGTTTATTGGTTCAAAATAGACTTAAAATGATGCCATTTAATATAAACTTTTTACTGTTTTTGAATCAGAGGGATTTTAATTGCTATTTGTCTCATGTAAAGGCTTATTCTGTACAGATCACATGTGTGGCTGATAGTTACGTTCAGAAGTCATTGAGACTAAATCCGTTCAGATTACGGATCATCTACAGTCTGTTCATTAAGATCAGCAACAGATCGCATGTAGAGCATTTTGACGGCTACTCTGTCTTAATAAAAACAACTGGAGACTGTGTACAAGCTGATGTATGGGTCTGATAACATTTTATTAAATCGGAATCGGACCTAACAAGATGTGAGTTTTTCTTTGACTTCCTGTTCAGCCTGAAGGCTGCTGGAATTGGCTGGAAACTGTCCGATTTTACCTCGGCTTTTTGTCACCGCCTCTTGCTGCTGCTGCTTTCTCCCGTGGTTTGGGCATCTGGTAAGGATGCCCCCTTGGCCCCTTCCCCAAGGACGTGTTCCAGGCACGTCCAGCTGGGAGAAGGCCTCGGGGGAAGACCCAGGACTAGGCGGAGAGATTAGGGCCGTTTGAGATGAACTGCGCCTCATCTGTGCCACAAATCAACTGATTATAGTTGTGTTTTATTTCATTAGACCCATATTAGGAATCTCAAACAGCAATATCTGAATGTTATCAAACTCTCTCAGTACATTGAAGTTTTGTAATCATATACCATAATGACCATTTTGTGTGGTCAACGTAGGCCAACAAATTATGTGTGGGATAAATTAAAGTCAAACTCGGAGAAAATAAGCTTCATATGTTCTTCACTTCAAATCACTAGACTTTTGCTGCAGCTCACTTCAGAACTTAACCAAGACTAAGATAGCACTAAGTCGCCCGAGAGAAAACGAGGATCAGCACCTTGCTGCAAAACATTCAATGGCCATCACAATAGTGTATAGCAGGGACGGACTGACAATCTGTGCGTTCTGGAGAAGTTCAGAACGGCCGTCCAACCGACGACTGTCGGCACACAAAAAAGTCTAACAAAGCAATATGAACAGCCAACAGCAGGGGCGCTAATACGATCACTTATACACTACGTGTAAAAAAAAATAAATAAAAAAACTGAGGAGGAAGAGTCTGCCTACTTGCCAGTTTGTGATTGGTCCCCGGCCGCAGAGGCAGATTTGTAACTGGAGCAGGTCAGGACAGAAAAATTTACAGTTTTCCAGCCTGAGCTGCAGGGCGAAATCAATTCACCGGTAGAATGGCTAGCAGGAAACCCCTGCAAAAGGTGGATGGGAAAAAGTAAAAGAAAAGAAGACCAATAAGTCTCTCGAGACTGATGCAGCAAAATACAAAACGCTCACAGAGCTTTCATGATGAGGGACAGACAGCAGAGTTAACGTCACATCAGCAACAGGTCCTGCTACCAGGACCCATTTCTAATAGGCTGCCTTTATCCCTGTCTTAGCGATTTGCATAGTCAGCTGTCAACATGGGTGTGCATCATGATTATGAAAAGTATCGCGCCATTTAGTGCTGTCAAACTTAACGTGTTTAATCATTTCTGTTAGGTTACTTTGAAACATTAAACGTGTTAGAAATGAATTGCGGGTTGACCGCGATTTCACTTGGTTGTGTATGAGAGGTTGTAGTGAGCTCACTTTCGCTGCTAGGATGAAGACTATGGTGTTGAATTAAACAGGGAAACATCAGGCATGCACTGGTACCACTCTAAGCGTGCTAACAAACAGGGAAAAAGTCCAGGGCTGTTTTTTAGCCCCAGTCCGTCCCTGGTGTATAGGCTACCATAAGACAAAAATCTGGGTCGACACAGACATACCCTAATATGGCTCTAATGAAATTAAACACAACTATAATCAGTTAACTTGTGGCAAAGGTTGAAAGAGACTGTGTTGAGATAGGCCTACACATTCTTTGTATGAGATGGCCCACAACAATTGACTGACATGTTTAATTTCCCCCCCCCCAAACGGAATAAAGTGTTAAGTAGGGTCATGCCACTTCATGCCAGTTCCACATCCAAGGTTTGAATCCCAGCTAGATCTCTAGTGCGTTGTTTTGTTTCATTTTTTGTCCGGTCATACAGGATGTGTCGTATTTTTGTGGACAGATCTCAAACAGACATGTATTACACATAACCTGGTGATGTTTTCAGCGATATCCATTATTTTGTCTCACTTACAAACACTTCGTGAAAATGTGAACCTCTGGCACTCGAGGGGCATTGGCAGAGCCGAACGCTCCTAAAAAGTAGGCAGGGCGGACCCACGTCAATGACATCCACCGCCGCATGATCACACAGCCGAGTGTAAGGACAGTCGGATTCTCCTCACACCGCTGTTGTCTTTTCCTAATTTCTTTTGAATTCTCCTTCACACCTTTCCTTAACCTCATGATGTTTACCATCGGGGTAGTTGTTAGTAAAGGACATAGGAGGTAATTGTTGACTTTTCACCGGCAGCCTCTCCTCCCCTGTGCTGGTGTCTGTGTGACTGATTGCAGGAGTGGAGCCAGCTGTGAGGGAGTCAGGAGTCCAGCTGCATGTCGTCAGCAATCAGCCTCTGCTTTATACTGTACACCTGCTTTCTCCTGCAACTCAGCATCAGATCGGAGACAAAACCTAGCTGTCAGTCTTGTTCTTGCAATACAGTTGTTCTGTTTGCTTCGTTGTATATCATTCACTAAACCCCACCTCTAATGTCAGTTATCAGCTGGGGAAGTTTCACACTTATTTCTGTTAGTAGACAGGAGTTATGAGGAGACATGCCATGCATACAGTGTTGAGATGTATAATAACATGTCACTTTCTGGATGGATTTACTATTGTTTTAAGCTTAAATTGTTAAAGGTCCAATATCTAATATATTTACTGTAGTAAATCCAAAAATGACCCCGATGCGTCATCAGATATTAAGGAAACATGCTAAGTTGAAATACTATCTTTTCTGACAACAATGCTAATGGCAGTATTTTCTCCTTTTGAAATTTCCGTTCCGTGACTGAGTGTCTTTTTGTGTTTTGGCCTATGTGTTGTTATCAACTGCCCAGTTTGACAGCCAGGCCGGGTTACCAGATATATCTGTAAAAAAGTAAACCCAGCGCGCTACAGCTGTAACGTTAGTACAGCCATGAAAGCAGCAAACAAACAAACAGGATCAAAGGAGATAGATTCTACTCGACCTAAACGGCATGTTTCTAACAGTTGCGTGATCAGAGACGTAACAAACCCCGGGTAAATATTGGAGATGTATTTGAAAGATGGAAACAGCTTATAGCCCTAAAGGACGCTGAGTTGGCTAATTTACTCCTGAACCGGTAAGCAATAGCTTCAGGCTAATTTATCACGGCTAATGTTATAAGTGACGGGCATTTTATGTCATTTCAACATTTGTGTACTCACATTGAATTATATAGCTAGAGTACCCGAGTTGGTTACTCGCAAAAACAATTGAGACACGGCCAGTAAAGTGATCCCGACTGGTCCTGGCTAACGCCGCCATGCTAACCCTGCTAACTGCTAATGTTCTCGGAGGACCAGGCAAGCGGGCCACGGCTGTACAACATGTAGCCTGTTCAGCAGCCGTAGCCGACAACGGTGAGTTATTTTAAGCCAAGTCCGTCGGGTGGAGAGGACGGTGAGGTTGTTGTGTTTTTAGCGGTTCCTACCGCAATTCTAAGCCGAGGAAGTGTTAGTTGGATACAGAGCTCCGCGTGAGCACAGGCTTTCATGACTGTCAATATAGCCAGCATCTAACGTTAGCTACTCTGCTGTGCTATGAAGTAATGTCTGGTTATGTGAGAGAAGCGTCTAGCAACATTGTTGTGAATGCTGCGGTCTCAGCCTGGCAACCTCTGTGAACTTTGAGTCTGGGGAGGATGGGGGGATGAGGAGACGACTCTCTCCAGTATTTTGAATTTGAACTGCGGTAACTATTTTAAACACTAGCTGTCAGTATTACATATTGCACCTTTAATATCCTAATGTTACATGTAACTTATAGGCTCTGGGAAATCAGGAATTCAATTTGTTGTCCTTGTTGAAAATGGACATGTCACTGTATGTAAATGCTGGTGACAACACTGTGTTGAGGTAATCAATTTATAATCAGGCACTGCTGGGATTTGAACCCAGGATCTCCTGTTTACAAGACAGGCACTTTAACCCCTAAGCTACAGCACCTCTTACGCTTCAACCAAACGGTTTGCACGGCTTAACGTGGCCCAGGTGTACACCAGGACCCTGTGACATCAATGTTGGGTGTGGCCTAAGGTGCATGTGATGCTGACTGAGGTCAGAGGTGAAATAAACTTGAACTTTAACAGCCGAGGCATTTAAGGGGCCGACTGCCTGATATGAGCTTCTTCAAGGTTTTTATCAAAACAGCATAATTAGGCCAAATGAACAGAAATGGCTGATGAATAAACTAGGTGTATATTGTAGCTTAAACTTGCATTGCCCTGCATTTCATGTGTTTTTATGTACCATCTTAAGTCTGTGTTAATGTAGTGTTTCTGTGTGAATTTAATATGCCATGGAAAACAGTCTGCCTTTTCAATCCTTTTTCATTTGCTACCAGGGTATCATGGGGATTGGGTACACATGCTGATGGGATGTAAACAGAGGTAATCTCTGCAATAACAAGGTGCTGCTGGGATTTGAACCCAGGATCTCCTGTTTACTAGACAGGCACTTTAACCAACTAAGCCACAGCACCTCTTTGAGGGAAACCGTGATGTTAAGTCTTAATTTTTCTTTTACCTTGTATAAGTTGTGTAATATACAGTATACTGACTGCTTGATAACATTCTTCCATTTACTATAACTGATATTTTGCTGAGGTTTGCACTGTTAAAGTCCCCAAGAACAATGAGCAGGGAGTCTGGATGTTAGAATGTGACATCATTCTCAAAAACCTCTTCTGAGTTCCTAGTAGGTAAGAAATGAAGGACATGTAGCAGCTCAAACAATATTACAGTAGATATAAGGAAATAATATAAACTATAATAAAGAGTTACATCAGAAGGATGTCTAAAAGAACAAACCTTCCTCAATATACCAAACATCTTCATACACCACTTCCATGCATGTTCAATAAGAAATAAGACTGCTTTTTATTATCCATATATGATCCAGATGCTGAGCAGGTTTTTCTGCTGAGAGTCCTCCTAACCAGACCAGTTCTTCTCTCTCTCTCTCTCTCTCTCTCTCTCCTTTACCAAAATTGACTGGTAGACATTACTTAGTGTCATCTTTAAATGGGAAGCTATTACAGTCGGTGGTTTTATTCAGTCAAGTTAAGACGGGAGAAAGGGAGAAGAAAACATGCTGTTGTTTGTTTCAGCCACTAGATGGAGGCAGAACTTCACTGATGGACTAACAGGATGCAGAGTGAAAACCAGACACATAGTTGAGAAAGATTTCTGAGTGAAGATCATACACCTGATGTTTAAAGAGATACTGTTTGGTCATTTTTCAAATCCTTTCTTAGAAAATTGTACAGCCTCTGTTGTCATCATTACTTTAAAAAAATAATAAAAAGTAGGGCTGTCAAAATAACGCGTTCATTTTGATTAATTAATCTGAAAAAATAGTGCATTAAAAAAATAACGCAGATTAATTCATTCCATATAGACCTTTCACAACCCCGTTCGGGCTTTATGAATTCAACCGGATGCCATTTGGATTGTGTAATGCAACGCTGCCTAGGTAACTTGGTAAATGATTCCCTACTGATATATTTGGATGATGTGGTTGTGTTCTTTCCTGATTTTAGTCACTTGCGCCACCTAGAGGAAGTGTTCCAGTGCCTACACGACCATGGGTTGAAACTCCAACCGGCAAAGTGCCGCCTGTTCCAGCGCGAGGTGACCTACCTGGGGCATGTCATCAGTAAGCAGGGTGTCGCAACTGATCCAGCAAAGACTGCAGCGGTAAGGGACTGGCCAATCCCTCAGACTGTAAAGCAGGTAAAATCCTTCCTCGGCTTTGCTGGGTACTACCGGCGGTTCATACCTGCCTTCTCCAACATATCCACCCCATTAAATGCTCTGACTCGCGGCACTGCTACACATAGTAGGAACACCCCAATCACTTGGACACCTAAATGTTAACAGGCCTTTGATGAACTTAGGGAAGCCTTACTAACCATTTAGGCTATATACTGATGCCAGCTTAGACGGTCTGGGGGTGGTATTGGCTCAAGTGCAGGAAGGGAAAGAGCGAGTGATTGCTTATGCCAGGCGTAGCCTCCAGCCGACCGAGAGAAATGACCAGAACTATAGCTCTTTTAAGCTAGAACTGTTACCTTTGAAATGGGCTGTCACTGAGAAATTTAAGGACTATTTGTATGGGGCTGAATTTACCGTGTTCACAAATAATAATCCATTGGTCCATCTCGACATCACCCGGCTTGGTGCAGAGGAACAGCAGTGGGCGGCCCAGCTGACAAATTTCAAGTACGTCATCAAATACAGGCCGGGTGCCCAAAATAAAAATGCTGATGCTCTCTCCAGGTTACCAGAATTGCAGGATTCAAGGCCATCCCTTGCCAGCAGGGTGGTTGTGGAAGAAGAACAAGTGTGGGCAAACAGGCAGGCCAAAGACCCGAACCTGATGCACATACGCCAGAGGAAGGAGCAGGGACTGCCACCCCCGGAGGTCAGTAGCCTGGTGTCCTCATGTGCGAAAGTACATCAAGAATGGGATTGGATTGAGCTGCGAGGTGGCATTCTGGGACGACTACACCAGGAAGCAGGGTCTTTGGAAGAGGTCGTCCAGGTGGTGGTCCCCAAATGTGAAGCTAGGGAAACGTGGGAGACGTATCACATCGAGATGGGACACCTGAGTGACCCAAAGGCTGAGGCCACGGTAGTAGTGAAATACGATGGAATACCGGCCAGGATCTCTGGGACCCGAAGGCCGCGGCAGTAGTGAAACACAATGGAATACAGGACGGGTCGCAGAGACCCGAAGGCCACGGTAGCAGTGAAATACAATCGAATACCGCCCAGGGTCCCAGAGACCCAAAGGCTGAAGGCCACAGTAGCGGTGAAACACAGTGGAACACAGGATGGGTCCCAGAGACCCAAAGGCCGAGGCCGCGGTAGTAGTGAAACACAATGGAATACCGCCCAGGGTCCCAGAGACCCAAAGGCCGAGGCCACCGTAGTAGTGAAATATGATGGAATACTGGCCAGGGTCTCTGGGACACGAAGGCCGCGGCAGTAGTGAAACACAATGGAATACAGGACGGGTCGCAGAGACCCGAAGGCCACGGTAGCAGTGAAATACAATCGAATACCGCCCAGGGTCCCAGAGACCCAAAGGCTGAAGGCCACAGTAGCGGTGAAACACAGTGGAACACAGGATGGGTCCCAGAGACCCAAAGGCCGAGGCCGCGGTAGTAGTGAAACACAATGGAATACCGCCCAGGGTCCCAGAGACCCAAAGGCCGAGGCCACCGTAGTAGTGAAATATTATGGAATACTGGCCAGGGTCTCTGGGACACGAAGGCTGCAGTAGCAGTGAAACACAATAGAATACCGCGCAAGGTCCCAGAGACCCAAAGGCCGAAGGCCACAGTAGCAGTGAAACACAATGGAATACTGCCCAGGGTCCCAGAGACCCAAAGGCCAAGGCTGCGGTAGTAGTGAAACACAATGGAATACCAGCCAGGGTCCCAGAGACCCAAAGGCCGAGGCCACGGTAGTAGTGAAATATGATTGAATACTGGCCAGGGTCTCTGGGACACGAAGGCCGAGGCAGTAGTGAAGCACAATGGAATACAGGACGGTTCGCAGAGACCCAAAGGCCGAAGTCCACGGTAGCGGTGAAACACAGTGGAACACAGGACAGTTTTCAGAGACCCAAAGGCCACGGTAGCAGTAAAATACAAAGGAATACCACCCAGGGTCCCAGAGACCCAAAGGCCGAGGCCGCGGTAGCACTGAAATACAATTGAATACCGCCCAGGATCCCAGAGACCCAAATGCCGAAGGCCACGGTAGCAGTGAAACACAATGGAATACCGCCCCGGGTCCCAGAGACCCAAAGGCCGAGGCCACGGTAGTAGTGAAATACGATGGAATACCGGCCAGGGTCTATTGGACCTGAAGGCCGCGGTCAAAGTGAAATACAATCGAATACCGCCCAGAGTCCCAGAGTCCCAGAGTCCCAAAGGACAAAGACCACGGTAGCGGTGAAACACAGTGGAACACAGGACGGGTCCCAGAGACCCAAAGGCCGCGGTAGCAGTGAAATACAATGGAATACTGCCCAGGGTTCCAGAGACCCAAAGGCCAAGGCCGCGGTAGTAGTGAAACACAATGGAATACCGCCCAGGGTCCCAGAGACCCAAAGGCAGAGGCCGCGGTAGTAGTGAAACACAATGGAATACCGCCCAGGGTCCCAGAGACCCAAAGGCCGAGGCCGCGGTAGTAGTGAAACACAATGGAATACCGCCTAGGGTCCCAAAGACCCAAAGGCTGAGGACACGGTAGTAGTGAAATACAATGGAATACAGGACGGGTCGCAGAGACCCGAAGACTGCGGTAGCAATGAAATACAATCTAATACCGCCCAGGGTCCCAGAGACCCAAAGGCCGAAGGCCATGGTAGCAGTGAAACACAATGGAATACCGCCCAGGGTCCCAGAGACCCAAAGGCCGAGTCCGCGGTAGTAGTGAAACAATTTAATACCGCCCAGGTTCCCAGAGACCCAAAGGCCGAGGCCACGGTAGTAGTGAAATACGATGGAATACCAGCCAGGGTCTCTGGGACCAGAAGGCGGCGGCAGTATTGAAACGCAATGGAATACAGGACGGGTGGCAGAGACCCGAAGGCCGCGGTAGCAATGAAATACAATCGAATACCGCCCAGTGTCCCAGAGACCCAAAGGCCGAAGGCCACGGTAGCAGTGAAACACAATGGAATACCGCCCAGGGTCCCAGAGACCCAAAGGCCGAGGCCGCGGTAGTAGTGAAACAATTTAATACCGCCTAGGGTCCCAGAGGCCCAAAGGCCGAGGCCACGGTAGTAGTGAAATACGATGGAATACTGGCCAAGGTCTCTGGGACCCGAAGGCCGCGGCTGTAGTGAAACGCAATGGAATACAGGACGGGTCGCAGAGACCCGAAGGCCGCGGTAGCAATGAAATACAATCTAATACCGCCCAGGGTCCCAGAGACCCAAAGGCCGAGGCCACGGTAGTAGTGAAATACGATGGAACACCGGCCAGGGTCCCAGAGACCCAAAGGCGGAGGCCATGGTAGCAGTGAAATACAATCAAATACCGCCCAGGGTCCCGGAGACCCAAAGGCAGGAGGCCACGTTAGCAGTGAAACACAATGGAATACCGACCAGGGTCCCAGAGACCCAAAGGCCGAGGCCGCGGTAGTAGTGAAACACAAAGAATTATTATATTGATTAAAAATTATTTTCCTGCTAAAGACCTGACGTCTAGTAAGGCTAGTGTTAGTGTGTTAAAATAATTATCTGTCTCATTTTTTGGTATAGGCTGTGGCTGACAAGGAATGGAAAGCCCACCAGAGGTTTCACTTTCTGCGCCAGCTCAGGAAGTTTGGTGTAGCTAGGGATGCAATGCTCCAATTTTACAGAGCTACAGTGGAAAGTGTGCTAGCCTTCTCGATTACTGTCTGGTACGGCAACTCCACCTCTTTAGAGAGGAAGCAGTTGGAGAAGGTGGTGTATTCAGCATCCAAAATCATTGGACATGCAATCCCATCAGTAGCCTCTATCTACGCCACTCGGGCCAGCCATAAAGCCCGGAAAATACTCGATGATCCCTCGCACCCTGCCAGGTACCTGTTCAAACTACTGCCCTCTGGTAGGAGAGTCCAAAGCCTTGGGGGAAAAAATCCCGGTTCTGCAATAGTACTTACCCTGCCACTATTAGGCTCCTGAATGCTTCTAAACGACCTCTTTCAAAAGCACTTTACTGAACTGCACAAGACACTTTATTGGGTAGTTAAAAGTAGCACAAGTTTTTTTTTAATTTTACAGTCTTATATTGGTTTGAATGATTGTCTATGTGATTGTTTTTCATGTACTGTATGTTATGTGTATGTATATGTATTGCCTTTTTAACTGGAGTGGCACTAAGACAAATTCCAATCAACTGTGTTGTTGATATGGCAATAAAATGACTTATACTTATACTTATTACCTATCACAACATAAATTGAGGAAGGATTTAATACACAGGGCCCGGGCCTGTCCTGAAAAGAGTCATGACTACCACTAGGCGTGCAGCCTGGACCCGGCACATATTAGACAAAGCTTGCTGCATTTTGTACACAAACATACTTATAGTTTGGGGAGGAGGAGTTAACTGCCGTCCTTGGGTGGGCAGTGGTTCCTATCGGTTTACTTTTGGCCGGGGGCCAATGATGGGAGAAGGAAGGGGGACAAGTTTGATTCCAGCATCTACTTTTGGCCGGGGGTGAATGATGGGAGAAGGAAGGGGAGTAAATTTGGTTCCAGCATCTACCAGTTGCTTCATCTGGTCAGTGAACTCCAACATCGGGCAGGGGGAAAGAGGGGAAAGGGTGAGTGGAGAAAGCGATGGGATGGGCAGTGTATACAAATCCTCAAAGGCGTCGGGGTTGGTGAGTGGGTTTGAGGGGTTTTGGACGGGTGAAGAGGGGGATTGAGATTTCTCATCTCTGCTCTGTGGTCTTCCATTGTCAAATCTTTGCTCAGGTGGAGGCTGTGCTTCCTCTTGTTTAGGTTCCTCTTGTCTCGTGTCCTTAGCCGAGGGAGCAGATGTGTGGTGCAGAAAGTAAAGTTGGTTAGAGGTGAACAGCTTTATCCCTGGTTTGTTAAGGAAAGGTCCATCTTTCTTTGGGAAAACCGTATTTTGGGGTTTTTACTGCTTTTTAGATCTTTTATAGCAGAGTCACCTACAATCACAGATTGAGGCCCAGTCGTTAGCTTTCTCTGTAGCTTTTTACTTTTTGAATAGCTCTCAGTCCTTACCCTGCTGTGTGACGATGAGACACAATCCAGGTCATCAGATGAAGGTCCAGAGTGCTGCTGCAGTGGAGCAAATCTGTTATCAACTTGCAGATTCGGTTGTTGGGGAGGCATTTTGTTGATAATTCTCCCTTTTGCAGCTATCCATGGCTGTGTCCTACTGAGTACAGGGGTTGAAGAGGCGCTCTGCCTGGATGATAATGCAGGCCAGCCGTTCATATCACAAATCTCAGGGCGCTGTGCCCTGCCCGTTAGTCGTCCTCCCATTTCCCAGGAAGATTTACTCTTAGGCTTTGCACCGAAAGAGTTCCAGGGAGGACTACCACTTGTTGATACATTACCTGTTTCACAGTCCTCCTGTTTCTTTGTAGTCATGTTGGTGCTAATTAGCTGTGTTAGCATGCTTTTGTCCATTGTTTTGGGTCCATGGTAAAGTGGTGTCATTCCCACATGATGTGTTCACTTCCACGTTTACTTCTAACCGTTGAATTTTGGTTTCCAGAACGGCAATCTTCTGAAGGAGTTTGTAGTAGTCATCCACAAAGAAGGGAGGCATCTTGCTGCTAATTAGCTTTAGCTAAGTACCATGTTTCCAGTCATTGTAATACAGGCATGAGCTATTGGTAGGCCACGCTCACGTAGAAAAATTATTAAATATGGCAATAGCCTACTATGTCTACAAAAAGTGTACAGTCCAGTGATTTATAAGTATACAAGAGCCGCTGCTCATAGTTTCTCTCAGAGGAAAAGCAAGATTATCAGCAGAAATATGCAAGCTGAGGCAAGAGCAAGCAGCAAAGCGTCTGCACTGTAAGAAGCATTAGCATTAGCTGTCAGTATTTTAACTGTGTTTAATCCAGCTACTAGCTATCGGAAGGCTAACGTTACCTGCTATTGAGTGTAGTGTTAACCATAGACAGTTAAAGAAACTATTATGATGTTTCTGTTGCGCATTCTCTTGTCTCCCTCCTTCATTTAACAGTTGAATGGTGGCTAGAACGGCTCCGGGTGAAAGGTCAATATGGAATGGATTAATCTGCGTTATTTGTTTTAATGCACTAATCGAAATTAACGCGTTATTTTGACAACCCTAATTCATTTTTTTAGGCAGATATCTTAGTTACAACAACATTGAGTTAGCAAAGCAGTTTTGTGTTTCTATGTGTATTTATTCAGTTTGGGAACTCCTATGATCTCTACAAAGCTAACGTTAGTTCAACTTGGCTGACTAAACAGCGACCAGAAATTGTCTCTGTTGCTTGAAGTTCGAGGATGTACAGTAGCTAAATCTATCCATGGAAAACATATTTTTTAGCAGATATTTTAGTTACAACATGATTTTGCTAGAAAATCAGTTTTGTGTATATAAGTGCAGTATTTATTCAGTATGGCATCATGTTCAAAGAAGCTGTTTCGAACTTCATTATTATTAATTTCTTCTTCTAAGAATGATTCAGAGCTGCTGAGAACAAGAACAAGTTCAACGTCTCCTCTGTTTGCTGTACAAGCACTTCAGGGTGAGGAGGAGACCTGTATCTATAGAAAACAAATATTAAGATTAGGATTGGCAGTAAGATTAACACTCTATCTAAATAAGCCCTGAGCAACAAGGCTTAAAAGATGCTGCAGGAGAGAAGTAATGGGCCCAATGCCAATTTCCACACTCAGACTTTGAGGCGCATTCCCGCAAAGTCTGTGAGGGCTTACTCCAGGACATTCATTAACAGTGGCAAAAACAATCACTTTTGGTGGACAAAAGCATGGTTTGTACCGGCCTGTCACTGCATTCTCGCTTAATACTGGACCAGTTTCAAAGATTGTTGGTCACGTCAGTCTATTAGACACAAATCCATGGGCAACACTCCAGGTGTTATTTACTTTATTATTTTTATATTTATGCAGACCAGTATAAAGCATGTACAATTACAACATACCACAGTTTAGGACCAAAGTTAGTACAAATTAGTTTTTTAAAATGCGACCTCAGTCTGGATAGTCACATGGGACTTCATTAATCATTTGCAAGTAATTTCAGGTAAGTCCAATTATTTTAAATAAAGAAATAAAGAGTAAGTTAAGACTTAAAAGCAATATTTCTGTGAAGGTTCTCAGTCATCCAGGTCATAGCTATCCAAGGAGGGTTAAATGCAAGGGTCACTGGACTTGGTTAAAGCTGGTGAAAAACGTTTAGTCTCTCATCTGAGAGACTTCTTGAGGTCCGACTGAACGGTAGGGAAACCCCGCTATTTAACTTCTGTGGTGTTGTTGTGAAGATGATCCATGCCACTTTGGTCATTGGTGCTCCTGGCTGTTGTAGCGACCGTCGTTATGGTCGTTGGAGACACCAGACGCCAAGTCTGAACGACCATCACATTCTCACATAAGGTCAAATGGACAAATTTTGGCCTCGGATGAGATACGAAACATCTTCAAGAAACGTAACCAATTCAGTTACACTCAAATTTAAACTTTCTTGGATGCTTACAGCAACAACAAAAAACAGTACACTTTTTAACTGAGTTAGATTCACAATTGAAAAGCACATTTGCTGCCTTTTTTTAATGATCCAGTTCTAGTAGTTTCCCTCAGGGGAAGTAGAACAACTGTTGAACAAATATTCCTTAATTCTTCCCAGGATGATTCAGAGCTGCTAAGAACAAGCACACATTCAAAGTCTCCTCTGTTTGCTGTACAAGCACTTCAGGGTGAGGAGACCTGTATATATAGAAAACTAATATTAAGATTATGGTTGACAGTAAGATCAACACTCTATCTAAATAAGCCCTGAGCAACAAGGCTTAAAATATACTGCAGGAGAAACGTAACAGGCCCAATGCCAATTTCCACACTCAGACTTTGAGGCACATTCCCGACAATGTTTGCTAGGGCTATCTGGGTGCCTACCATTCAAAAATCTTAAGGTCACAAAGGGACCCTTTTTAACATGCCAGTTTTTCCCCTCGCCAAAATGTAGTTAATCTTTGAAGCATTTTTTTAATCCCATGGTCACCTCAACTGCCAACACTGCTCCCTGTAATTTCTTTCTGCAGCTGACAACTTCCTGAAAAGAAAAGCACAGGGGTGTAACTTTCCATCCCTTGGTTCTCTCTGAGAGAGTATGGCCCCCACTCCCACATCCGAAGAGTCCACCTAGACCAGGTCAAGGTGGATGATCCGAGTTCCCGAGATTGGAAGTTGTTCTTCTGACTTCGGTCTCTTCCCGTGCTCTGAAGTTGGAAAATCAGAATGTTGATTGTAACAACAAAAATGTATGCAACAAAGAAGATTACCGTTAATTAAACATCTTGTTTTGCCCGCCATATTAATGACACATGATGTCAAGTCAGCAAGTTGGATACTAAACTCTTTCCAGACTTTCCAAGTTGTTCCGATTTCAGTCCGACCCCACACGTAGGCCTCCCTGATCACAACCTGATCTGTTGTTCATTGTTAGACTTCAATGCTAGTCTAGGATTGTCCATAACAAACACAAACATTTGAATTGTGCAACAAGGCAGGCCTGCTTGGTTCTTTTGGGTACTAATTGTAAAGATTTACAAAAAAAATGTTTATGCCATTTCCTCTCTAACTGGGACGTTTTGGGACAGATTGGTGGGATTGCTGTGGCCGAAGTACACACAGAGATACACTGGTAAGAAAATGCGCCGTGTGGATATACTGTAGGTCTGGCAATACAAGACTACGATCACCATAACAATGACCCCACCGAGGTTAAAAAGATGGGTTTCCCTAACGTTCAGTCAGAACGGAGGAATTCTGAGGAGTTTATTCAAATATTTTTAACTTGTTTGAAGTAACTTTAGAGTTGATTTAATGTGTTTTAGTACGTGTCTTTGTGTCTGGAATGACTTAATGCTTGAGCAGACTAACAGAAATGCAAGAATACTACAATTGTATCCTGCATCAAGAAATATAATTATATGAAACTATTATTAAGGCTTGTGCGGACCAAAGTGTCAAGCCAGTAAATGCAAAACATCTAGTTTTGTTTGTTGGCATTAACGTGCATTTTCCAACTTGGAAACTTGTATATCCGAGGTTTCTGACACCACATGAATGCAGCATTTCTCTTATAACTTTAGGCACGGCCTGAAAGTGACCCACATGCGCAAAGGAGTAATACAACACCATGGCAGCACCCTGTTCAATTGCTTTTCAAAATAAACCCCTGTGTAAAAGAACCAAGGAGATGTAATTATTACTTTGTGCTACTAGCTACCGCAAGGTACTAGCAGATAGCCAGCAGTTTGGGAACAGACATTAAGAAAGTTACATGCACATTACAGGCTTTACAGCATTCAGCCCTCTGATGTATTATAAGATAATAGAAATGATGATTACAGCCATTATATCCATTTTTACAGCTACAGGAACTCAGGAGAATCGTCATATGAGGCTGCAGTGCAGGGCCGGGCGCAGTCCTTTGGGTCTGCATGTGTTCATTATACACTGCCATTATGCCAAGTTGAATAACTCTGGATACGGTTATTAGTGCATGTTACAACTTTTAAAACATATTGATTTACAGGACTATTTAATAGGCTTTTAGTTTAATTTATTTTTAGTTGAACAACAAACCACTCATGTTTGATCTCACCATTAAGTCTAACCTTGACCCGGGGCTTATTGACTTGTGATGACTTAAGTTTTTTCGAATGTTTTTGGCACTCGTTTCTTCTCACACTGTTTTGTGTTTGATTAGTAAAATCACATGTATTCAGGGCATCAGCTCTGGATATTTAACTTAGTCAGAGAACAGACTGACATCCAGGCGGACGAGGAACAAGGAACGAGACTACTACACTACTTCGCCTGAGGTGAGTCCCGTTTGTCTCTGTGTGTTTCAATAGAACAGAAAAGGATCTTTAGAGGTTTAGAACAAAGATCTCAACACTTTGAGCTGCTCTCAGATCTTCATCAGGCATAAAAACTAAAAAAACACCTGCACTTTGAATCAACTAAAAGACTTCAGAGGACTTGAGGGTGATTCCTGGTTCATACATAAAAACAGACAAAAAATAATATCAATTTATAATCATATCTGTCATTGTTTGTAAAAACGGTAGCACTGCATATTACGGCCCGGTAATAAGATGGTAATAGTGGGGTAACAGTGTGATAATAAAGAGGTAATATATAGGTAATAAAATGTAATTACCAAAGTAATAACTGGATAATACAACACAGTAATAAGATGTAATAATGAGGTAATAAGGTGATAAAAAGGTAAGAGATGTAATAACATGCATTTACCAATGTAATAACTAGGAAAGGGTTCGAAAATAACCACATGTATATCTGGGTAATGGTAATATAGTTATATTTTTATTGTAATAGCATGGTAATAATAGGGTAATATATGTTGATGTTATCACAGTATTATAGGGTACTATCATCGTAATACCTTCCAAATTAGATAATACTTCTTGGAATTTAAAATTGGTAATAACCATATTATAATGCTGAAATTCATCCACCCTATATGTCCCAAACATTCCCCTTTTGTTCCAAGGTAATACTTTAAAAATGATATGTTTAATCTAGTGAGTTCTCACCTGGAAACGCGTCTGGTAGTTTCTGTGTAATTTCCATGAATCAGTGCAGCAAAATGCAAAAGTGCCCGTTATTAACATGGTAATATTAGAATAACAGAGGTGTAGAGATTACCTGGGAATGATTCTGGTAGTTTCAGTGTAACAACCATGAATCAGTGCTGCAAAATGCAAAACTGCCTGTTTCTATTTTATTACATGGTTATAATAGAATAACAGAGGTGCAGAGATTGCCTGAAAATGCTTTTGGTAGTTTCCAGCTAATCTCTGCACCTCTGTTATTCTAATATTACCATGAAATGTGTCTTTTCCTGCATGTGAAATAGATGCTGACATACCGTTCTGATATCTTTGTTAATTATTGTCAGAAAGTTTGATGTGCAATATGTATATTTTGATAATGATAGCTCATATTAGACTGACAGTATGCTTCAGTAAGCTAGTTTTCCACTATTATCTTGGCTTGTGCTACATGTAAGTATATTTTAGTTTATTTAGATAAACAATATAGGTTATACTATGTACACTGTATAAAAATACATTATGTATTTCCTTTATTTCAGCTTACATGTTAGCTACTGTATATACTACTGCATTATAGTGACGTGTAGTTATATTTGTTTTAGAATTATCATTGTATAATGTTTGTGACTCATCAATACTGTATGTAAGAAACTGGTCATTGTCTTTCATTTCCCAGTTTCAGCCTTTCTAAGTCAAATAAACTGAGTTACGATGATCCCAGTCTCCAGTGCTTGATGGTGGAAGGTGTTTAGCTGCTGGTCAGATTGCACAGGGTTACGCGCATGCAGGAAAAGACACATTTCATGATAATATTACAGAGGTGCAGAGATTACCGGGACACTACACTGTAAAAAAAAAAAGTTATTTCACTGGAATTTACTGTAAAATTTTACGTGTTTTTTTCCGTTTTTTCTACATTAAGTGTTAATGCCATAAAAATACGGAAAAATACTTTTATTTAAAAAAAAACACATTAAATAAAGGTTGTAGTCTGTGAATTGATATAATGAGAAAATATAGTTGTTTAACAGGATAATTCCATTGCTTAATGAGCTTGAAAGTTAAATTACATTGAATTTTATGTAAAAAGACAAAAAATAACCATAATTTTACTGAGTGTAAAATTGAGGCATCTTTCTGTTTTTTTACAGTTAAACCTTAAAATTAATATAAAGAAACGTTAAAAAACAATCGTGAAAAAACGGTAAAAAGTCTGGCAGCAAAGTTGCCAAACACTTACCGTAAAATGACAGTCAAAAACCTTATGTTATTCTACAAAGAACTTCTTTTTAAAATACAGATATTTACTGTACATTTTCTGTATTTTTTCCGTCCAACTACTGTAAAATTAAAAAGAATTGTAATCATAAAACATATTTAGAATGTTAAACAAATGTATAAATCTGTACAAACACTGACAAATATTGCAGAATACCTTAAAATTACATAAGTTGAATGAAAACTGCTGTTTTCATACTGTTTTTTTTGGTAAGTTCACAAGATTATCCAATCCATCCACAAGAGTTCCCTGTCAAAGTACAGATTTCTGGATGTAAAACACACAGAAATCATGTCAAATGAAAGTAAAATGACCCTCTTTTTACAGCCCAGTAATAGTATCTTAAAAGCTTTAGGCATTTATTTTATATGATTATCCAGTCTATTTACAGTAAATTCCTGTTTAATACTGGTTTTCTACTGTACAAAAAAGCAACTATCTAATATTCCTACATACTTTAACCATTAATATAACAGTTTTACTTTATATAAACAGTACTTTATAGTGATTAAACACAACTATTCAATATATCTACAGACTTATCCCATTAATATACTGTTTGTTTACTTTGTAAAAACATTTGACAGTATTTACAATTAAATATCCAATATATGCATCAGAGACTCTTCAGAAAAATAAATAAATAATAAGTAAATATTGGTATAATGTATAGGGGTCCATTTTAGCTTATTCAATGTGGTCTCATACATACTGTGTTAGTGTTTTAATCGCTGTCAAACATCATCCTGGCCAATATCTCCTAATGGAAGTGTACTAAAGGGGTTAACAGAGGTACTGAGACAAGTAGGACCAGCCTGACCCGTTTAATGCATTGAATGAGGCTGACATGAACCCTCACTGCATGGCCTCAACCACTCCACAGCACAAACCCACAAGCATTGTTCTCAAGTATAGTTGGATCAATGTAATTCTATTAGAAACTAAAATACTGTAATATTTTGTAAGCATATTTATGGTAATACAAACAGTAAAAGAACTTGGCAGCACACAAGCTTAAACAACCAGCTAAAGCCGTATCGCACCAAATCACCACTGGGGCCTATGTGGACAAAGATGCTGTATTCAGATCTGTCTTTGTAAAAATATAGATTCTCTCACCTAAATATTTGTGGAAACAAAGCCATAGCTTCATTTAAGGGAATGCATATGAGACAAGAGTCAACCTAAACTGCAAGCCTTGGATGTACATGATGTCTGTTTTAGTCCAAGTCTGTGATATGCTCATCACTATATAATCATGTTTTGGTCTGACAAATGAGTTGACAAAAGAATCGTGCAGCCACAGTTCACATCACATAGGCCCACAACCCTATAGGCCTACAGGATGGCGATACAGTACACAGAGTGCCAGGCAGCCTACATCTTCACTATCCTAATATTTTAGGGGGCATCTGATGATCTTGCCTCATTTAACTTCCGTGGAGGCCATGTGAGGCTATTTCAGATTCAAGGCCCAACATCTTTTTCCACTGACTGCTTACTTTGCTGAGGTCTGCTGTGATGCCTTATACTGTGTCCACTCTGGCATCTGATGTTTGTTCCTGTCTATGTCATGCAAACAGCTCAGAGCATGAGCTTCCCTCTTATGTGGGGTAGAATGAATATTATGCATGTCCAGTACCTCAAAAGCCTCACCAGCGCCTGACAAGACCTCTGTGATCTGATCACCTATGCCTCTGACACAGGCATTGATGCACATACAGCCTGGGCAATATGTGTTCCATTTAGGTGTAACATTAATACGTTAATACGTCTGCTACACTTTTATAAGGGGTGGAAAATCAATATTCATGCACACCAGTACCTCAAATACATACCTGCTTGCCTAACTTGCACACCACCTAACCTAACTTGTTCAACTAGTTCCAACCCTCATACAGTTTAATTCAACCCTGCGTTGATACGCCATAACAGACACAACAGTGCCATACGTGTAATGCCAGATGTTGCTTCATAGTGTCCTATACCTGTAATTTACTGTAACAATAAAGAAATCTTGAATTGTGTGCGGCTGCCCATTTAAAGTGTGTCCCCTCTTATGAAAGTCATGCCTACTGACAAACAGTATGGACATCTGCAACATTATGCTTATTTGAGAAATGATCTGTTTTTTCATAGGCCTTTCATAAAAGGCTGTTAATCCACTTTAAAAACGTTGGAGGCTGTCTTCCAATACAATATGTTAGACCAGAGGTTTTGAAAGTGGGAGGCAGGCCCCCCTAAGAAGCTCCAAACTGTTTTAGGGGAGGCTCGTGAATGTAAATAAAAATTAGGAATTCAGAAATACAGTAGTTTGGGGAAGTTTTTAGTGTTTTTTTCAGTCAGAAACTAATAAATGCATGCGGGACAAACCTCTTTTTTATGTATTTGGTGTACTTGAAATAATATGTAGCATACACATTCTTTTCCTTATGAAGGTGTATGATACATTTGTTACATTATTTTCTCTTAATATTAAGACCCAAAATGAGTGTTCAACAAAATGCCAGGTCTTTGTGCAGTCCTACTGCTCCCTCAAATCATTTTGCCTCTCCCCAGTATCTACAGGTCAAAGGGAATAAAGAGTTTTTCATGGGCTGAGGTAATATAAGGTGAATAAAGACATGAAGTATGAATAAAGCCTTACATTGGTGTGCTATATATTGTTTTAATTTAGCAATACATGCAATGTGTGAAAGACTGGGAAGTGATGTTAGTGCTCAACAGTTCAACCAAGGCTTCTGTAGCATCAACATGAATTTAGTAATCTGGGGGTGAAGCGATGCAAGACCTTACAATGGTTGAAAAAACATAAATGTAAACAGAATTAGTCTCTTTAGTCTCTGTGCTTCAAATATCAAGAAAGTGCGCGCAGATTCAAATAACTGAATGTTGTGAAATCATTGGATGAATCATGCCAGGCGAGACAATCTTGACCAATGGTATTGTTTGACTTCAGAGGGGGAGGGGCTAACGTCAAGATCAACGGCACAGAGACACTGTGGAGTGGATAAGGTAGCTAGCTAATGCAGGACATTTCCATGAAGATTCACATTCAGCTTTCACTTCAGGTAAAGTAATACTGTTGTTTTTATTTACATGCAGTTTCCTCACGAGATATCAACTGAACATGAGTTAAGATAACACTTGCAATTTTAAAATGTCAGCAGGGATAACGTTAGCATTTGCCGTTTATGTGCCTTATCAACATCTGGCGCAACATTATGCCTGTCCTTAGGTAACGGTAGCCTTGAATGTGAACCATGCACCAGTCGTAATGTTAGCTAGCTAAATATATAGGCTAGCTAACAGTTAACTATATTATAGTTGTCAGTTGACTAACGCTAACGTCAGTGTTCCATGTTTAACTTAAGTTCCTATTTCCTCGTGCAAACACGGACCTGACAAAGACAGTGGCAGTTAACTTAGTAACGTTAACTTGCTAAGTAACGTTATGTTAGACTGTTTAGCAGGTTAGCTTGATTAGCTAGCCAGGTACTAATACTAGTAATTAAAGAAACGTCATAACGCTCCGTTGCTCCTAACACTAGGTAGTTAACATTACATGCTAGCTAAGCTATCTCAGCTGACTAACATTAATTTGGTTCTACTTTATGAACAGTGAACCACACGTTGTAATTAACATTTTACCCCTGCTTCATTCAAGATTGTGTATCAAGTTACAACATGACATTACACAGAGAGACTGCTTTGTGGACCACAACATCTTAATTTGAACGTGATCGTTATTTTCACTCATGATTCAGTGTGTCCAACTTAACATTATCATTCTGTCTTTCCAGAGAGAATGTTTCCATTCTCGCTTTCCACATAAAAGTAGATGGACAGAGAATTGAACAAACTCAGAAATAAGATATAGTCTACCTGCTCTACTTAGAAGTGTCTCTCCCTCCAGTCCAGACCACTCAGTATGTAATTAAATATGTATTTTAAGTTTCATTTTTGCTGTAAATCTAAATAAATAATTACCTGGTGGTCAGTGCTGGCAAGCCACCACAAATACATTAATGTAGCTATAGTACTGTTACAGTAATGTTGAAATGTTAAAAAAAATCTCACCCTAATTCTTTAATCCCTGTTTAGGCAAGATGGAAGAAAGGAGGATACAAGATTAAGAAGACCAAGGAGAAAAAGAAAGCTAAAGTAAAGAGATGTTCACCATACAGTATCACACGTAATCAGCTGTACCTTACCACATCTTTCTCACCCATGATATGGCTCTCATTCTGTGTTCGGTTTGACAAGGATCAAGAGGCCAATGACCAGTTAATGGTAAAGGCTGAACCAACAGACCAGACTGAGAACAGGATAGCCCAGAGCAAGAGGGGGCCCAGCAGAGGCTAAGGAGGAGGCAGAACACCCACATACAGCTGAAGGAGGTACCGAATGACATCTGCACTGGTAATAGTTGCTTTACCTGGGCTGTGCTTGTAAACAAAAACAAACCGAGGTCTGAACCGAACGTGTATTTGTCACATTGTTACACCCCTATTTGTTGGTACAGCCTTACTTGAGTCTAAACACAGTGACTTGGGACTTGTTTAAGATGGTGAAGGTTAAAGCGTAACTCTCGGCAAAATGCAACCATGGGTGTTTTTGTGAATGTACCCGAGTCAAACTTCAGGTTAAAAGCATAATTAGGACGGTAGCACAGCTTTTAAGATTTACCATATCTTCGTTTTCCGGTCAAATGGCCTTTTGAATGGGAGAGCTAGGGGCACTACTATGATCACATCAAAATGACTTTTTTTAAAACACTAAGAAGGCTCAACACAACATGAAACTTTGCTCCAAGTATCACCAGGGGATCTACACATTAACGAAAGTATTGAGAACATTGATTGTGTTCACAGAGTTTACTAAAAAAGGTTTTTGAACGACTTAGTTTAGCAGTTGTTGTTTCCGGGTGCTAACATCTCCAAATGCAGCTTAACAGGGAGGAGAGTAAAGATGGAAAGCTCCTAAAGCTTAGTTCCATATAAATACACGGATAATTTATTGTTTAGTCATTAGTGAAAAACCATATCTACCTTGTAGTTGAAAAAGGAGCCTCACATAAGAATTACATTTCCTCTTATTGAGTCTGTTCATTCGCATTTGGAGATTGACACTTTTTGAGAGATGGTAGCGCCCGGAAACAACAACTCCTACAGTGAGTTGTTCAAAACCTTTCTTTTTAGTAAACTCTGTGAACACAAACAATGTTCTCAATGCTGAGTTCATGTGTAGAGCCTCTGGTGATACGTGGAGCAAAGTTTCATGTTGTGTCAAGCCTTCTTAGTGTTTTGAAAAATAGCTAATTTTATGCTATCATAGTAGTGCCCCTAGCTTTCCCATTCAAAAGGCCAGTTTACCAAAAACAAGAATACAGTGAACCTTAAAAGTGGTGCTTCCGTCCTAATTATGCTTTTAAACTAAAGTTTGACTCGGGTACGTTCACAAAAATGTAAACAAACAACAAAATATTTGGGCTGCACGATTTGAGGAAAATATCTAATTGTGATTATTTTGACGGATATTACGATTGCGATATGATTCACGATATTGGAGGGAATGATGTTTTTTTATTTTCATTGAAAAATATTTTTAAAAAATGATTGAAGTGTGATTTATTTTGCGAGGATCTGTGCCAAAACAAAGATTTTTTCCTTCAGTCTGTAGGATAGGATTTGTAGGCCGGGACGTCTCTGCAGCACCACAATACTTTATTTACGGTTTGACACATATTTAGCCTTCAACAAATATTGCCCCCCCTGCGATTTGGATATTGCACTAGTTCATATTGCGATTTCGACAATATTGCGATTAATTGTGCAGCCCTACAAAATATATTGACATGCGAAATAATCGCATGGAAAAAACGTCCTTGGTGTGCAAATGTCTTTATTCTCACCTCTGATATTTGTGAGTAAGAGCTACTCTCTCACAAAGCCACAAACCAGAGATTTTAGACTCAGACTATGATGTCATCAGGTTACTAAGCTGCTTCTTAGACAATAAATGTGAAACTAATTTTGTAGAATAAAAAAAGAAAAGAGGTTTATTCTATGTTAGCGTTTCAATTCTGAAACACTAAATCTCCCCGTTACCTCCTAACATCCCCCTGGCGGTTCTCAGTGTCATCTTTAAAATCTTTCTCAAGTCATTGTTTTTGGAAAAGCTTATACATTGCATTACATTATATCAGATGACATCACAAATTTTAGTTTTTGGATTTTGGAGAGAGTTGTTCATGTTCACTGACATTTTGAACACGCACGTATGAATTCCCAAATTGCCCATAGTTCCCCTTTTGCTATAATGCAATGTACCAGACAGTTTTTGCTCCCATAAGTTTATTCATATGTTAAGGATTAAGGATAGCACTGTTTAATAGTGCATTTATTTGTAAAGCAAGCAGTAAATGGTCATTTTATGATAGTTTCTGGTTATGATACATTAAAATACTTAAAATCTCATACATCTCAAAAAGGGATGTGCAGTGAATGGATTGGACAATGCTGTAAAATGTCAGCAGAAAAGATTGATATATTTATTGAGTGTAAAAGTAGTTGATGCAAATGCACTTTTACATAGTCCTTTTGGTTTTTGTACATTCAAAACCCCATTTACTGATGAGGTCGTTGTGAACATATATTGGATAGTAATAGTAATTACTGTCAAATAATGTTTATGAAGCAAGTCCCATGCACTTGCACAAAGTCTGTAGATATATTGGTGTTGCTTGTTATTACTGTCAAATAAAGTTTATATAAATAAACATGTATGTACATATAATGGAGAGTTGCTTGTTATTATTGTCAAATAATGTTTATATAAAGTAAACCCCTTCAATGAGGAAAAGTCTGTAGATATACCAGATAAGTGCTTTTAAATTACTATAAAACTATGTTTATATAAAGTAACCTCATGTATTAATAGTAAAGGTATGTAGATATATTGGAGAGTTGCTTCTAAATTACTATAAAACTATGTTTATATAAAGTAACCTCATGTATTAATAGTAAAGGTACGTAGATATATTGGAGAGTTGCTTCTAAATTACTATGAAACAGTGTTTATATAAAGTAAACACCATACAATAATGGTAAAAGTATGTATATATGTTGGATAGTTGCTATTAATTACTATAAAGAACAGTTTATATAAAGTAAACCTGCATACAATAACGAGGTTAAGTCTGTAGATATATGGATAGTTGCTTGTGATTACTGTTGAATACTGTTTATATAAAGTGAACACCCATACAATAATGGTAATATTATGTTTATATATTGAATAGTTGCTTTTTATAACTAAAAAGCACTGTTTATATAAAGTAAACCTCATATAATAATGGTAAAGGTATGTAAATATACTGGATATTTGCTTCTAAATTACTATGAAACAATGTTTATTTAAAGTAAACACCATACATTAATGGTAAAAGTATGTAGATATATTGGAGAGTTGCTTGTAAATACTATCAAATATTGTTTATATAAAGTAATGACTATTATTATTAGGTTTATGCAAGGTATTATCCCATTATATTCTTTTTTTATACAGTAAAAAAACAGTATTTAACAGGAATTTACTGTAAATAGATTGGATAATCATAAAATAAATGCCTAAAGGAGGGTAATTGAAAGTTATTTGACATCATTTTTGTGTGTTTTATATTCAGAAATCTGTACTTTGACATGGAGTCATTGTGGATGGATTGGATAATCTTGTGAATTTACCAAAGAAAACCGTATTAAAACAGCAGTTTTCAGTTAAATTGTGTACTTTTAAGGTATTTCTGCAATATTTCTTAGTTTTGATAAAGATTTATAATTTTTTTTCACATTCTAGAAATGTTTTATAACAAGATTGTTTTTTTAATTTTACAATATTTAGACTGTAAAAATACAGAAAATATTTACAGGAAATATCTGTATTTAAAAAAAGAATTTTTCTGTAAAATAATGTAAGGTTTTTTACTGTAATTTGACGGTAAGTGTTTGGCAACTTTGCTGCCAGACTTTTTACCGTTTTTTTACGATTTTTTTTTTTACAGTGTACCAGAAGCATTTCCAGGTAATATCTACACCTCTGTTATTCTAATATTACCATGTAATAACAGGCACTTTTGCATTTTGCACCACTGATTCACGGAAATTACACAGAAACTACCAGACGCGTTTCCAGGTGAGAAGTCACAAGATTAAACATATCATTTGTAAAGTATTACCATGAAACAAAAGGGAAATATTTGGGACATAAAGGGTGGATGAATTTCAGCATTATAATAAGGTAATTACCAATTTTAAATTCCAAGAAGTATTATCTAATTTGGAAAGGGACATACAGGACATACTGCTCTGCCTTTCGCGTTTTTGACTCACAGCTGCTCGTCGCTTCCCGGTCCCGGCAAGTTTGAAGAAGGAAACACGGAGGACCACACGTATTCAAAATCCAAATTTCAGGACTATGAGTCTTATTACCGGGCCGTAATATGCAGTGCTACCGTAAATACTAGCAGAATTTGGTGTAGAGCTGTGATTCAAAGATGACTTTCTTGTCTGTTAAGGTGGGGCAAGTCCTGGTGAAACTAATTTAGTGGCCAGTTAGTCTCTCAGCCTTCAAAGCCATAACCAACGCTTCAGTTTTATCCTGGTTGGGTTGTTTATTCATATTCTGTATATATATATATATATATATATATATATATATATATATATATATAATTGTTCCTGTGTGTTATTAGATTATATTCCAGTTGAAGAGTGCTGCGAGAGCCCTGAACCATGCGTCTTGTTGTGGTTACTGCCGTCCTTCTGGTGGTGCTGATGTTCATGTCCAACTCTGCAGTTGGTAAGAACAAACAGTCACTAAGTCAGGGGTCTCAAACTCTATTTACCTGGGGGCAGCTCACTTCCTGTCTCTTCTCTTCCTCACTTCCTCGGCTGCCTAAACCTCCGTTTGTCTCAGTTTACATGCAAACGTGCAAACGAAGATTTCACA
This sequence comes from Gymnocephalus cernua, assembly GCA_023631565.1. Lineage (NCBI taxonomy): Eukaryota > Metazoa > Chordata > Actinopteri > Perciformes > Percidae > Gymnocephalus > Gymnocephalus cernua. The sequence goes on along the minus strand of CM042448.1, from coordinate 4,084,975 downwards.
AATCTCCACTCTGGCCGGAGTTTTTAGAAAGTCACGTTTTCAGAGGAGAATTCTCCGTTTGCGTGTAAACGAAGGGCACAAACGAAGGGAAATGTCTCAGTTTTTCAAAATAACCATGTACGTGTAAACAGAGCCTTAGATTCCAAAACTGAGAGAGACCCTCATGCGCATGTACCACAATACACAGGTGATTCGCCGATCACAATTATCAACATATCTAAACAAAAATAAATGGACATGAAACATTACTGCTTTCTTTTGGGCTGAAAACAACTCAACAACAGTGACAAGGCTAATCTAACACAATCACTGCATTTTAAATGGCATTATAAGAAGGTAGTAAAATCCATACCCACACCTGTCATTGTCGACAAATGGAACATCCCGTTTCCCCTTTTGAGACAGTACCACTTAAAGCCTCATTGTGTAACTTTTGTAGTTTATAATCAAAATATGGGTTGCTCTTCACTAACTTGTCCTTTTTTATGAATATTGACCACCACCATTAATTTCAAGTATTCCTATTGGCTTAAAATGTTACATTTGCGCTTGTATGAACTGGGGTAGACGCTCCAAAATCATGTGCCATCTTGAAATACGTTAGCCGGTAAGGGACATACAGGACATACTGCTCCGCCTTTCGAGTTTTTGACTCACCGCTGCTCGTCGCTTCCCGGTCCCGGCAAGTTTGAAGAAGGAAACATGGAGGACCACACGTATTCAAAATCCAAATTTCAGGACTAGCAGTCTTCTTCTTGGCCCAGAATAAGAAAACAGATATTGAAAAGAGCAAGAGACCGGCGTCATCAGCAAAAAGATTGAACATGGGAGCTGCTTTGGACACACACCAAATCCCAACTAGTTAATTATCCTCTGTACCGCTGCATTCTCCTTTTCTTTCTCTCTCCTTTCCGGCGGGTGGCTCGCGTGCCCGCTCGTGGTGTGAAGCAGCTACCGTAGCTGCAATATGTACTTTCAACTGCGTGGCGAGAGAGGGTTGATTGCGATATATGATCTCAACGCTAGATGTTAACCGTTGACATCAAACACCGCCGGAAGCTGTCATGAGACTATCTATGCGTGGCAAGCGCGGCACACGCGACAAATGCAACGACTCAGCAAAAAGGCGCGTTTCAGAACAACGTGCGGACCACACTAACACTAAAATTTGATGTCAAGTAGGGGGCCACAACATATCATTTGAGTTTGAGACCCATGCACTAAGTACTCAGTCTACAGAGACAACAGGAACAAAAAACTGACAAAAACGTCTTCTTTCTGTGAAACAGGGGATCCTGCAGAAATGTGTAGGACCCAATATCCGGCCATACCGTGTAAAAAGAACATCGGTGAAGGCTGGTTCCAGATGGGTGACTACCGCTGTGTGAAGGCGTTCTACAATACTCAGCATTTGGGCCATACTGATGCAGAGGTGATAAAACACACACATCAGACTACAGACAGTAAATGTGACTGCATCCTGTTCAGACAGTCACTTGCAAAAGATGTGAGGAAAGAGGATTTGAGAAAACTAATGTTTATTAAAATGTGACGTTTAATACTATATTCTATAAGTATATTCTGATTACTTTGTGATGGCTGACCAGATCAATTTCCGGGTTGAGCGAGGATTCAACAGATAAGGGAATTAATATGACAAATGATGAAGTTTCAATGAAAATTAATTCTCCTTTCCTGTGTTTATTTCAGATGACCTGTAGAAAGTACCCAAATGGCCATCTGGTATCGATGCGCAACACTAATGACCTGTCTCAAGTGCAATGTGCCATGTACAGAGCCACCCCCGGAAAAGCTCACTACTGGATCGGACTCTATGTAAGCAGTGAATGTTTGTTCAGTCATAAACATAGCACTAGTTTGATACAATTCGTGTGATATTCTACAAAATGACGTTGGGCGCCAGTCGGTTATGTGATACGAACTGCCCTCTCTTTTTAAATGTGTAGTTAACTTCTCAGTTAGCTTTTTACATTACAACTAAAATTTAACTTCTTTCACAAGATGTCTTTTTTTAGGCAATGTGTGCTTTGATTTCAATTGTTTGAAACCAAACCATTTTTAGTTAGTCTTCAATTAATTTAATATCAGAAAGATCATTAGAAAGGTCCTACCTAATACCTAATATGTATGCATATTTACAGTACAAGCCTTGTCAGTGAACAAAAAAACCAAATAAGCGGTTCATTATTCCTAATCAAGATAAAATTTTCAATGAATCGTGGGTTTGATTTTTAGGTCGTATCGTCCATCCGTAGTTAGAAGCAGCCAACTGGTGCTATCCACCCGCTGACAGAGTGGAAAGTTAATCTGATGAATATTGGCCGGTTGAATATTAAAAAATAGCACAATTTGAATGACAGCAAAGTAGTCACCCTCAGGCAATCATGTGTTCTTCTTTTTTTCTTTTTAGAAGAGTAATTTGAGGTGGGTTTGGACGGATAACGTAAAGTTTGTTTTCGCCAACTGGGCTAATGGCCAGCCTGACAACTACTGGTTGAGAGAGGGTTGCGTTGAGATGAACTACTGGGGTAAGTAAACAACAGCTCAGGAGCAGAGGTCAGTAGTTTAGTTTTTAGGGGGGGGGGGGGGGGGCTACATCCCAATCGTGCAATGTTTTTTTTAGCCGCCCGTTCCCGCCCGCAGCTAAGTTCAAACCGCCCGCTCCCGCGTTGGACCCAATCCCAATGCAGCCCTTTACTTTGGACACGTTCCACCAAAATAAGTTCCTTCCCGAGGTTATTTTGCAGCGGCACCATGGCTCTGCCCAGTGCTTAGTGCCGGGCATAACGATTGTGATTGTGCTTGAGTGTTTGGGCACATTCAAACTACTCCGGACCATGAGGACTAACACACCCTATACAGGACAACCCAGTCTCATGGCAGTTCGTGATATGGTCACGTAATTTAATCTATTGATTCGTGTACACGGACACGTTTATCTTGTTTTTTTTCGTGATGCTCAGCACGTTTATTAAACTAATGTATTTCAATGGGAAGCATATTTTGTGATCACAGCGAATCTTTCTGCCAGTCGGCTGCAGCAGAGAAGCTGTACAGCTTCGCTATTATTGGTATTATTAGCCCAATAACCGCTGTTTTAACCAACATTTATTCACCAGATCTTATCATGGTTTATATATGTTTTTCTTTTAATGTTATTATTTTGGTCTATTTCGGCCAGGGAAGCTGGATGGCTTTATGTTTATTGATATTTTTTAAACTATAACACTACATCTATCAACATTTATTTAGATGTTATCATGGTATTAATTTCTTTATTTTAATAATATTATTTTGGTCGTATTACCGGTGAAATGTTACAGTAAATAATTCACCCGTACCACCACTCCGACAATGGAAACATTTGAAAACAATGGAAGTACCGCCACTCTGACAATTAGACGTCATTATACCATGGTCTGGGTGAATACTCGATTCTGATTGGCTGCTGGGTGTCCATAAAAAAGTGATGTAGGACACCTAGTAAAGGTGTCCCGGTGAAACGGACTGTTTACTGTTAAATCAATAACTAAATCAATGCGCTACATTAAATCAAAAAGGAAATGTGGATCTGTCATTTCCAACTCGTCCTCTGAACACCACAGGATGGCGCTAACACACACGCTGCAAGTAGTAAGTTATATTTCCCCTCTGGACTGATTTTGTTTCACAGAGAATAACGTTATCTCACATCCCGTTCACTGTTCAGGTCGCTACTCCAGGCTGCGCCGCTGCGGCCGACAGTAACGTTACACATCGCGGATCAAATTGTTCGTAAAAGTCGTTATATTGTTTCGGGGACAATGACATGGCTGGATAGCTTGCTTGTCTTGTTGTTTAACATACTGTCAAATAATTTTTACTGATTGCCAACTGTACACAATGTTATTGACTTTGGATCTTGCTAGCATAGCGTTAACTAGCATAGCGTTAGCCTTCTGGCTCGTAGCTGAGCTGAAGGATTCTATCAGCTGAGCGGACTATAAACATCTCCGGTTGCTAAGGATGGCAATGTCGTATCTAAGGTTTTCCTATTTCCTGGAGGAGTGAACAACGTTTGCATTGCATTAGAACCTGGTGGATGGGAATGATTGTTCCAGGTATTAGTCAAACCGCCAGGCGTAACCAGGGAAACAGAGTTATTGTTTGTAAAAACTTTAAATTTCGATTGTAAAACTAATTAAAATGTGAAATAAAGTTTTAAAAATATGTTATTTGGCAAGTGACCATGGTATAAGCGGGTTAATGCCCTTCGAGGTGTCCATTGTCAGGTATTAATGGACTTCGGCGCGCGTCGGACGGTTCACGCCTCGCCGTCGTCCATTAATACCTGACAATGGACACCTCGTCGGGCATTAACCCTTACATGTCGGAGTGGGGCTATGTCGGAATGGATGACGGAACCCCTTTGTTCTAGTACGTTTATGCAGCATATTAACGTTTAAAAAAAAATCAGCTGAAGACTCCGGAAGTGACGAAGTACGTACCGCTCCACAGATAGGAAAGATACAAATACATAATATTCGTAATATTGATATTTTTGTCTAACATTGTATTTGATGATTTCAATAATGAAGATAATAATAATAATAATAATAATAATAATAATAATAATAATAATAATAATAATAATAAAATACAGTTTCATGTAATGTACTGTTTGCTCGGTCGGCCGGCGGGTGGCGCCAATCTGAAATGGAATGAAGCCCATTCACGGCAGACAGCAGAAACACAGGAATCGATCAAGTCCAGCTGCCCACCCCGGAAGAACTACAAGTAAACTAGCTTTGTAACAGGTTCCGGGCCGCGTCTGTAGTGTTGTAGTTTTCAAATATATTGGTATATTTCTCATAATTAGAAGTTGGCAGTGTAGAATTTTGGATAGTCCCTTCTTAGTTTTGAAAAGATAGTTTCTTAGTAAAGGCTACAAAGGTTAGGATGGCTACAAGCTGTAACCATGGTGATTGATATGAGGATCATCTTCTGAATAGAATAATTAATATGTTAGGTCTACCATAAATTGTTATTTCAAAAAAGTAATTTATTTAAAACTAATAATGCAGTGTGATTTTAAATTTTTATATACAGCCATTAGGCTGTATTTCTAAACACTCAACTGTAGGTTTTTTATATAGTATATATAAGGCAAATCAATTTTTTCATTATTGGTATTCTTATTGTATACAGTAAATTCTCACATACAACATGCAGCAATCTTTCACAGACGCAGAGCGGTAATTATTACGTCACTTCCGGAGTCTTCAGCTGATTTTTTTTAAACGTTATTACAGTGCATAACTTACTGCAACAAAGCCGAGCAACATGTTGTTGCTGGTGACAAAACCACTGATTAAATATATGTACATTGAAGCGAAACTGGAGTTAAAGACCCGCTGATCGCTGTCCGATTCTCTGTAATGAATGCCCTCATTGCATTGTGGGATATCTGCTTTGAATGCACCCAACACGGCTCATATCGTAGCCTACTGTTCTGTCTTATTTACTGTAATATTTCACCGGTAATAAGACCAAAATAATATTATTAAAATAAAGAAATGAATACCATGATACATGTTGATAGGTGTAGTGTTATAGTTTAAAAAATATCAATAAAAATAAAGCCATCCAGCTTCCCTGGCCAAACTAGACCAAAATAATAACATTAAAAGAAATACATATAAACCATGATAAGATCTCGTGAATAAATGTTAATAAAAACAGCGGTTATTGGGCTAATAATACCAATAATAGCGAAGCTGTATACAGCTTCTCTGATGCAGCCGACTGGCAGAAAGATTTGTGCTGTGATCACGAAATATGCTTCCCATTGAAATACATAAGATTAATAAATGTGCTGAGCATCACGAGATAAACGTGTCTGTGTACACAAATCAATAGATTAAATTAGGTGACCATATCAAGAACTACCGTCAGACTGGCTTGTACATGATGTTAACGCTATGTACGTATGTGCGGAAGTTAAATAATTCCTAGCAAGTTAACACCAAAACAAAAAACATAACATTTAAATCCACACACCAGAGAGGCATCATTACCATTAACCCTGAAATCCCTACTGACACTGATTTACATCTTTCTTTCAGACTGGGGATTATGGAACGATGCGCCCTGTTGGGACAAGAAGCCCTACGTGTGTGCAGTAGAAATCAGTCCCCTCCCTTCTCCGAGTGACCTTGGGTTTTACTGGAAGTAAATTTCCCATTCATTTGTCCCATTGACGTCTGGAAGACAAAGAGTTTTAGACCATGCCTTAGGCTAACCAGCTACAACGTGACTCATACGCATAAAACGTGTCATCTCAAGTGAAAAATCTAATAGAAAATCCCCCAAAAGTCAAAGGTACAAGTGTACATATTTTCAATACCGAGCAAAGGAACTACTCATCCCACAAACCACCACGCACCACTGAATAAAGGAAGCTAGCGTTAGTTTGGCTAACAGTTAATTCGGCTAACCGCTAGCTTAGACAGCCTGTAATAACTTTAAAAGACCCTCAAAATAAAACCTGAAAAGAACAGTTAAAATATATAATTAGCTGTTAGCTGATCTAACGTTAGCTTGCCGGCCGAAGTGTGGAACAGGTCGTGATTCGTGCAGTGTCGTAGATTCTCAAAAAATCCTCTTGCGCATGTGCATGACGGATTGTGCAGGCAGCTCCCCCTCCTCCCCCTCCTCACCAGCATGAGTTCCACCAATCAGAGGCATCACTGTGGGATTGTGGGATTGTTCAGGATTGTGGGTAATGAAGTACTTATCCAAGACATCGAGAATAAAAGACATTCATCTCAAAACAAGGTTAGTGCCCCATGAACGTTTGGCGTCTATTTGAGCATATAAAATCTCTTAGTCATGTCGTGGCTGGTTTTAAGTCTGACATCGACGGTTACGATTTTATGGCTTATACTCAAATTGTCAATGGAGAAATTGCATTGGATTTTTACTTACGGAACCCGCTGTGGGCGGGACTGTTGACGTCTATGGCTGTCTAATAGTTCAGAGAGAACCTGAAGAGCAGCAGTTGGACCAGTCTGCTTCAACTGTAACCACTGAAAGCTTTTACATTTATTGCAATAAATATTCAGCATCAGAAAACATGTTGATGGTTCCTGTTTCTTTTCCTGTTTGCCAGTGCCAGTGATCCATCTGTCTTCATGTCATAGGGATGTCAGTTAATTACTGACATTTTCTGATGAAGGTTAGCCTACTTTAAGCAATAATACACTACAGGGTGTGATTTAACAACATTGTTGTGACAGTGATGTGGCTAGAGCCATAAGCATTACTAAAGTGCTGATGTTGTCATGTTAATACACACTCGTGTGTAATAGCTGGAGTGTAATATTGTGATTATTCAACAACGGTTAACAAACTGTATTCATATTCTGAGGCAGATCACTCTCAAAATTGATCAAAAGCAACAGAGACAATTTCTAGTCCCTCCTTGTTTAGTCAGCCATCTTATGCTAACATTAGCTTTGTAGAGATTGTGGGATTTCCCAAACTGAATAAATACCGCACACATAAACAAACGCAATCGTGTTGTAACTAAATGTAAAGTATTCATATTGCGCTTCTTCCAGTCTCAACAACTACTCAAAGCGCTTTACATAGTACAGAACCATTCACACACACATTCACACGCTGAGACCACGTCTGCCGGGGTTCAGCGTCTTGCCCAAGAACACTTCGACATGGGACTGCAGGGCTGGGGATTGAACCACCAACCTTCTGATTGGCAGGCGAACACTCTACCACTGAGCTACATCAATCCAATTCCCTTCTCTACAACACATTTTCAACTCAGCATTTGAGTTGTTTCTCATCTAGTACTGTTCACTAGCTCATTGTCAGCCTGTTGGAGGCGCTGTAGATTAGTGGTTAAAGCGCCTATCTCGTAAACAGGAGATCCTGTGTTCAAATCCCAGCAGTGCCTGTATCCTAACACAGTGTTTGCCTCTTCATTTTCAACAAGGGAAACAAAGCGAATACTTGATTTCCCATATCCAAAAAGTTGTATTTAACATTAGGCTATTATCAATATAAGTTTAAAACCACAATATGATCCATATAGAAAGTAACATTTTATTATAAATGTTAACACTGTACACACCCTCTCCGGGAACCATCACCTTATCGTGGTGAAGAGGTTTGGGTGTCCCTATGAACCTGAGGGCTGTGTTGTCTGGAGCTTTGTGCTCCTGGTAGGGTCTCCCATGGCAAAGTGGTCTCAAGTGAGGGGCCAGACGAAGAATGGTTCAAAAAACCCTATGAAAAAACGAGGAAGGGATAGAGAGACCCTGCCCGGAGGAAGCCCGGGGCCTCCATCTGGAGCCAGGCCCAGAGGGAGGGCTCGTCAGCGAGCGTCTGGTGGCCGGGTTTGCCACGAAGCCCGGCCGGGCACAGCCCGAAAAAGCTACGTGGCACCTATCTCTCCAGCCCATGGGCCCACCACCTGTGGGAGGAACCGCTGGGGTCGGGTGCGCTGCCACACGAGTGGCGGTGAAGGTCAGGGGCCTCAACGGACCAGACCCGGGCAGCAGAGGCTGGCTCTGTGGACGTGGAATGTCACCTCGCTGTGGGGGAAGGAGCCGGAACTTGTGCTTGAGGTGGAGCGCTACCAGTTGGATCTGGTGGGGCTTACCTCTACGCATAGTCTCGGTTCTGGAACCGTACTCCTGGAGAGGGGTTGGACTCTTTTCTTCATCGGAGTTGCCCAGGGTGTGAGGCGCCAGGCGGGTGTGGGGATACTCACAAGTCCCCGGCTGAGGGCCGCAACGCTGGAGTTTACCCCGGTGGACGAGAGGGTCAACTCCCTACGCCTGCGGGTTGTTGGGGGGAAAACTGACTGTTGTTTGTGCATATGCACCAAACAGGAGTTCAGAGTATTCGGCCTTCTTGGAGACCTTGAATGGAGTCCTGTATAGGGCTCCGGAGGGGGACTCCATAGTTCTGCTGGGGGACTTCAACGCACATGTGGGCAATGATGGAGATACATGGAGAGGCGTGATTGGGAGGAACGGCCTCCCTGATCTAAACCAGAGTGGTTGTCTGTTATTGGACTTCTGTGCTAGCCATGGATTGTCTATAACAAACACCATGTTCGAACATAGGGACGCTCATAAGTGTACTTGGTACCAGAGCACCCTAGGCCGAAGGTCAATGATCGATTTTATAATCGTTTCATCTGATCTGAGGCCGTATGTTTTGGACACTCGGGTGAAGAGAGGGGCGGAGCTGTCAACTGATCACCATCTGGTGGTGAGTTGGGTCAGGGGGTGGGGGAAGACTCTGGACAGACCTGGTAAGCCCAAACGGGTGGTGCGGGTAAATTGGGAACGTCTGGAGGAAGCTCCTGTCCGACAGACCTTCAACTCACACCTCCGGCGGAGCTTTTCGTGCATCCCTGTGGAGGCTGGGGGCATTGAACCTGAGTGGACAATGTTCAAAGTTTCCATTGCTGAAGGTGCGGCAGGGAGCTGTGGTCTTAGGGTCTTAGGTGCCTCAAGGGGCGGTAACCCTCGAACACCGTGGTGGACACCGGTGGTCAGGGAAGCCGTCCGACTGAAGAAGGAGTCTTTCCGGGATATGTTATCCCAGAGGACTCCGGAGGCAGTTGCAAGGTACCGAAGGGCCCGAAGGACTGCAGCCTCTGCCGTGAAAGAGGCAAAGCAGCGGGTGTGGGAGAAGTTCGGAGAAGACATGGAGAAGGACTTTCGGTCGGCACCAAGGCGCTTCTGGAAAACCGTCTGCCACCTCAGAAGGGGGAAGCGGGGAACCATCCAAGCTGTGTACAGTAAGGGTGGGACGTTGTTGACCTCAACTGAGGAGGTAATAGGGCGGTGGAAGGAGCACTTTGAGGAACTCCTAAATCCAGCTGATGCGCCTTCTTTGTTAGAGGCAGAGCTGGAGGATGACAGGGGATTGTCGTCAATTTCCCTGGTGCAGGTCACTGAGGTAGTCAAACAACTCCACAGTGGCAAAGCCCCAGGGATTGATGAGATCCGTCCAGAAATGCTGAAAGCTCTGGGTGTGGAGGGGCTGTCTTGGTTGACACGCCTACTCAACATTGCGTAGTAGTCTGGGACAGTGCCAAAGGAGTGGCAGACCGGGGTGGTGGTTCCCCTGTTCAAAAAGGGGGACCAGAGGGTGTGTACCAATTACAGGGGTATCACACTTCTCAGCCTACCTGGTAAAGTCTACTCCAAGGTGCTGGAAAGGAGGGTTCGGCCGATAGTCGAACCTCAGGTTGAAGAGGAACAATGCGGATTCCGTCCTGGTCGTGGAACAACGGATCAGCTCTTTACTCTAGAAAGGATCCTGGAGGGAGCCTGGGAGTATGCCCATCCAGTCTACATGTGTTTTGTGGATCTGGAGAAGGCATATGACCGGGTCCCCCGGGAGACTTTGTGGGAGGTGCTGCGGGAGTATGGGGTGAGGGGGTCACTTCTCAGGGCCATCCAATCTCTGTATGACCAAAGCCAGAGCTGTGTCCGGGTTCTCGGCAGTAAGTTGGACACGTTCCAGGTGACGGTTGGCCTCCGCTAGGGCTGCGCTTTGTCACCAATCCTGTTCGTAGTATTTATGGACAGGATATCGAGGCGTAGTCGTGGTAGGGAGGGGTTGCAGTTCGGTGGGCTGGGGATCTCATCGCTGCTCTTTGCAGATGATGTGGTCCTGATGGCATCATCGACCTGTGACCTTCAGCACTCACTGGATCGGTTTGCAGCCGAGTGTGAAGCGGCTGGGATGAGGATCAGCACCTCTAAATCTGAGGCCATGGTTCTCAGCAGGAAACCGATGGAGTGCCTTCTCCAGGTAGGGAATGAGTCCTTACCCCAAGTGAAGGAGTTTAAGTACCTTGGGGTCTTGTTCGCGAGTGAGGGGACAATGGAGCGGGAGATTGGTCGGAGAATCGGCACAGCGGGGGCGGTATTACATTCAGTTTATCGCACCGTTGTGACGAAAAGAGAGCTGAGCCAGAAGGCAAAGCTCTCGATCTACCGGTCAGTTTTTGTTCCTACCCTCACCTATGGTCATGAAGGTTGGGTCATGACCGAAAGAACGAGATCCAGGGTACAAGCGGCCGAAATGGGTTTCCTCAGGAGGGTGGCTGGCGTCTCCCTTAGAGATAGGGTGAGAAGCTCAGTCACCCGTGAGGAGCTCGGAGTAGAGCCGCTGCTCCTTCACGTTGAAAGGAGCCAGTTGAGGTGGTTCAGGCATCTGGTAAGGATGCCCCTTGGGCGCCTCCCTAGGGAGGTGTTCCAGGCACGTCCAGCTGGGAGGAGGCCTCGGGGAAGACCCAGGACTAGGTGGAGGGATTACATCTCCAACCTGGCCTGGGAACGCCTCGGGATCCCCCAGTCAGAGCTGGTTATTGTGGCTCGGGAAAGGGAAGATTGGGGTCCCCTGCTGGAGCTTCTCCCCCCGCGACCCGACCACGGATAAGCGGACGACGATGGATGGATGGATGGAACACTGTACACACAGCATGTCTCCTCATAACTCATGTTTAATCACATTAGGCCAATCCAAAGTTACATTTTGTTAATTTAGTTTAAGGATCATTGTATGTTTTTAAAAGTGTTAGCATCCTAATGAACAGGGTTTTTTTGTACCATATTTTTGGATGTGTCCATGTTGCACTCAAGATCTCATCTGAACAGATTTCTGTCATTCAAAAAACTCTCGACCAAATTTAAAACTTTTACAGCCAGCTTAATAAAATGTCTGGTTTTAATCGGGCTACAGTTTATAAAGTCTATCGATTCTAGTCTATTTTTTCTTCCAAATTGTTTTCTCTACACTTCCTTACAGTTTTTTTTTGTTTTGTACACCTAATAGTCTTTATTTTTTAATCCTGATGTTTTTATGAGTGCTCAGTCATGTCATGTGTTATTTTGCTGTTTTGTAAAGCACGGTGTAGCGTGGATTTTGAAAAGTGCTCTATGGATAAAGATTATCATAATCATTGTTATGTCAAGCTCTGCAGGTATGACGTTGTTGAAGTTAGATATCGCTGTGAGCAGGATTCAAACTTACGCATGGAGGATTGGATTCCAATCCAACGCCCTATATGCTTTGCTTCCTTTGCTTTAAGGGCCTATTAATGGACATATAAAATAAAGAAACTGAAGAAATTGGACTCTGGAATCTAGAAACTATAAAGATAATTAAGTGAGACATTTAATGCATACTGTGAACATGACTGTGACACAGTGTATTCATTGGTTATTTCCCCCCAGCAAAATATAAAGTCAAAAACCATTGAGGTGTCCTCTCCCTGTTGTTACATAAATGTCCAGTATGTACAGTAGCCTCAACTATATAGTTACTGGCAGCAAATGTGCACTATAATTGAAAACTTTGTACTTTCGAAATTGTAATCACGTGTTTACAAATTCCTTAAATAATTTATATTACTAAGTTACTTGTCCAACCAGGTTTGATAAGACATTAAATCTCTGTTATGATACAAATAAGGGAGCATATCAATTAATCAAGCGACCTCCACTAGGATCCTCAGACACAGGCAGTGCACTGTGATTTGCACTTTGCCCATGTCCAGGTTTTCTAACCAATTGAGAAGGTTATAAAGATTCATATTGGTGCAGCTCCACTTTGTGGGTTGTCGTGGTCGTGTGGTAAAGGCGATGGACTAGAAAACCATTGGGGTCTCCCTGCGCAGGATCAACTCCTGCCGACAAAGAAATGCACCCTTTTAACGGTGGTAGTAAACCAGTGATACATCACATTATACCAGATCACAGATGTGCCTCCATAAACAATATTGTATTATCTCATAGGTACTGGAAGCCACCTGTCCAATGCTTTTATTGTCAGTGTCAATGCCCAGATGAGTTGCATGATTTGCAGTAAATGGCTTTTTGTCCAGCCATGGTGGTATAGTGGTGAGCATAGCTGCTTTCCAAGCAGTAGACCTGGGTTCGATTCCCAGCCATCACAGTCAATTTCTTCCTGTGATGTTATATGGTTGCATGCTTTATTTTTCATGAAGTAATGAGAAAGGCAACAAATGTGCTACTTTTCCACTATTATCGATGGCATAACAGTGGAAGCATTTTGCCCAGGTTTGATTTTTCACCCATTACAGTTGCATTTCAAGGTTTTAAAGCCATATACAACATTGACATTACATGGTTTACCCAGATTTCTTTTATTCAGGGGTCTCTTAGAAAAAGTCAAAAAAATCTCAAAATAGTCTCAACATATTACTCCAATAGTAAACCCTGGATGTCAAGAGCAGTCAAATCTAGCCTAGAAAGGAAGAAGATGGCTATAAGACAAGGTGGGCTTTTTGAAAATGAGGCAGCTCCACACAACCCGTTCTCAACACTGAAAATGAATTTAACATTTGGAGCTGTGGGCACGCCCACCCGAAAACGTTGGGAAAGCCCTGTGAGAAGGTGATCCACAAAAACAGATTAGGATGAGAAGACAATTCAAATGCTAGTGTATGCAGATTTAATGGAGTGGAAGGATGATCTGTCAAAATGTCTTTGACAGATGAATACAAGACGCCCGCCAGACAGCCCGGGACGGGACCAGGTGCCGGGGGAAGACTGACTGGGGATGAGCATCTCGGCAATCGCTGCAGATATGGAGAAAAATGCAATTGGGGAAGGTACAATCACTGTCATTAAAGTTATTGCAAATGGGAGGTTTGGAAGATGCATAAACCTGATGGCGGGGAACCATGCCGGCAAGAACATTGAACCGAGCGAGATGCAGCGCTGCTTTGCTGGCGAAGGCTTTATCATACTGGAAGAAATTTCTCCCATACTTCATGTTGAGATCACCGATCAGCGCCAAATATGTGTCCTGTCTATTTCCTGTCTCCTGTCCGGGTAGACGGAACAAATCACGTCACGGAAAATGCCAAAAGCCACCAAACACTGCCCTATGGAAAGCTCTTTGTTTAACCTGGGGTCTGCTGATTTGAACACCGCGGAGAAGCCATCTCTAGAAACTGGTGATTTGTCACACTCAGAAGGTAGAATGAGGCTCACCAAATTTACATCTTTGTCTTGCAGAATTTTGGCCCGCAAGCGGGCAGATATATTGGTGGAACTGGCAATAAAAGGCCTACCCAAGGACTGAGCCGAAGCAGCGGTAGCCAGGGAATAGCTGGTTTTTGCCGGGCTGCCTGAGCAAAGTTGGGCGTTGGCAGCGACACAGCGGCAAGCGCGGCCACTGAACCGACGGAAGCAGAATTGCTTTCAACAGCTTTTGGCCGTGCATCCATGGACTGTATCGAACTGGCAAGAGATTGAATAGAAGCGAGGATGAGGCTTGTGTCCGAGGAACCACTCGGAACAGCAGCTGCAGCCGCAAGATTGAGAGAACCCGCTCCACATCTCATCCGCTTTCCTGGTCCGCTTCCGACCACGAGTAGCCACAGGAATGGAAGGCGAGGGGACCGGCAAGATGCACCCGGCCTGGGCAGCCAGCTCATGGAGCTCAGGAAAAGGCAAACCTGGAGCCGGTGTGACACCATGATCCTGGAGCTGCGAGAGGAACATCCTCGTCCCCTCTGAACGGGAGCCGGGAAGTGCAGCCATGCGAGAGCTCCTGCGAATGCTGTCCAGGGAGCCTGCAGTAGCTTCATTTAACAGAAGGAAGGTGGCCTTGACCAACTGCCACTTTGCTCGTTTGAAATCCATGACATCTCTCTCTTATGAGTTGGCCAAATTCTCTGGGCGGGCAAAGCCGAGAAAGGGGAGGTAACCTTGCTTGTTATTACCTCATAACAAGCAAGATTCCAGAACGGCTCATCTGAGCTTACTTTTTCTCAAAGGCAGAACAGGATACCCAGGGCTTGATTTACACCTATCACCATTTCAAGCCAATTGGGGACCATTGGCAGGCTGGGGGAACTCGTATTAATGTTAAAAAACATCATGAAGTGGAATTTTCATGCCATGGGACCTTTAAATCAAAATGGGTCTGCCTGCGTAGGTTTGACCCCTGTGTTATCTAACTTCAGTGATATCTAACTTCAACATTATACCTTGCAGAGTTTGAAATAACAGAGCACTTCAAAATCCACGCTACAAAGTGCATTTCAAAACAGCAAAAT
Organism: Gymnocephalus cernua; assembly: GCA_023631565.1. Classification (NCBI taxonomy): domain Eukaryota; kingdom Metazoa; phylum Chordata; class Actinopteri; order Perciformes; family Percidae; genus Gymnocephalus; species Gymnocephalus cernua. The sequence continues at coordinate 4,069,836 of CM042448.1, read as the reverse complement.
AACATGACATGACTGAGCAGTCATAAAAACATCAGGATTATAAAAACCTGTACAATGTAAGGAAGTGTAGTAAAACATTTTAAAAGAAAACAAAGACAGTTCAAATACATTTAGACTTAGTTTTTAAGTATTCAGATGAGATATTGAGTAACATTTCATAGACTCTTTCAGTTATTTCATTATCAATTACTATTTAAACATCTGTATGTATAGTACCATATCAAAATATCATGAATTTAGTTCCAAATATCATCTTGGTTTTGTGCCATACCCCTCAGACCTCAATCCCCCAAATAATAAACACACTGCTGCTGCAGCTGCTTCAGTCTGAAAGAGTCCTCCAGCCTTCCTTAAGTACAGGGGGCGGAGCCAACCACTAACCATCAAATCAGGATCACCTGAGTAGAGCAGACAGGGAGAAGCAAAACATGGGGGGAGCTTGTAACACTATGTTGGGTAACACTGTGTTGGGTTCTCATGTGTTTCTGTAAAACTCCCCTCTCTGTAAAAGCCAACGTACAGACTGAGCAGCTAAATGGTTTCTCTCCTGTGTGGATTCTCATGTGTCGCTTTAAACTTCCACTTATTGTAAAAGTGTTCTTACAGACTGAGCAGCTAAATGGTTTCTCTCCTGTGTGAATTATCATGTGTCCCTTTAAACTTCCACTCTCTCTAAAAGCTTTCTTACAGACTGAGCAGATAAATGGTTTCTCTCCTGTGTGGATTCTCATGTGCATCTGTAAGTTTCCTCTCTGTCCAAAATCTTTCTTACAGACTGGGCAGCTAAATGGTTTCTCTCCTGTGTGTATTCTCATGTGCATCCGTAAGATTCCTCTCTGTCCAAAATCTTTCTTACAGACTGGGCAGCTAAATGGTTTCTCTCCTGTGTGTATTCTCATGTGCATCCGTAAGTTTCCTCTCTGTGCAAAATCTTTCTTACAGACTGAGCAGCTAAATGGTTTCTCTCCTGTGTGTATTCTCATGTGTGCACGTAATTCTCCACTCCCTTTAAAAGCTTTCTTACAGACTGAGCAGCTAAATGGTTTCTCACCAGAAGTACATCTTGAATCACTAACCGGGAATCTATCATTATTCAGAGAGTTTGAACCTGACTGAGGTTCTATGGTCTCCTTCCAATCATCACTGTCATCAGTCTCAGGTTCAGAAGAGTCTCCAGTCTCGCCATCACTATCTGGTTGTAAATGTGTATCTGGATCTGATTTCATTGCTGGTTCTGGTCCTCCACAATCCTCTCCATCAGCTTCTGTTTTTATCTCTTCAGTTTGTCTTTGATGAAGCTGTGAGAACTCAGGTTTCTCTTCATCATCTTCACTCTTCACAGGGACAGGACTGAATGTAAACTTGGTGATATCAGCCTCCTCCAGCCCTTGAAACTGCTCTTCATCCTGACTGATCCCGAGTTCCTCCTGTTCCTCTTTAATGTCTGGGGGCTTTGTGTCCTCCTGGTCCAGACTGGAGCTCCACTCCTGCTGATGTTCTTCACCAACGATCACTTTCTGGACATCTGGAGGTAAAGGTGAAATACAAACAAACAGCTATTAATGTGAATCTTAACAATACTTTGATAAGTAGCTGTATTCACTCTCACAATAAATAGTGGTGTCAAGATTTTCAATTCAATCTTCGATTTAAAGATTTTTTTCCAGCACTGACACTCACAACAAGGGGGGCATGAATGCAATATGAGTTTACAGAGGGTCAGCTGAATGCACCATGAAGTCCAGTCGGAGCCAACAAGCTCATGCCATCACACTGGTAGCTCAAAAGAAGCATGACGATTGTCCAGTTGTGTTGCTTCTAGGGATGCAACAAGTATAGACTTTGTTGGTACCATTATGGTCTGAAAAATAATGTAGTTTCATGATTATTATTCATTATTTCACTGCTAATGTATGAAATCACATGAACACTGTAGATTTTAACTTATGTAATAACAGTAATAGTTTTGAATGTTATGAAAATGACTTTATGATCAACCTTTTAATTTATATTAATTTTAAAAGATTAGAGACTAGGGGTACATCAGTCACACCACAACCAAAGGCCAAGTTGGCAACAACAGTGTTGTCCTTAAGCAGAAGATGGACCTTTGTATGGCTAGAAACGGCCCTGCTAGCTGGTGTGTCTAAAAGTTGGAGGAGCTGCTAGACAAGATGCACCACTCATGGGGAGATTAGCAGCATGTTGCCAATGCTGGATAAGCATTTGTTTACAAATACTGCGTTACTTGTCAGACAATCTGGCAAATACGCAGGTCTTTCCATTCATTGTGAATGCCTGCGACAAAAAGTTGTGAATGATTCATCTTTTGGAGAAAAGCAACAACATTTGAACAGAGAGTCTGGCCACTCTCCATTGACAAGTGTTAACTTCCTTGAAGGCCAGTACTCTGTTGACATTTAAAACTATAGAATCTGCCCAGAGCAACTCTGGATCTGTTATAACTAGGGATGGACATGATTAATCGACGATCGATCACTAAGAATTTCGTTGATCGATTAAACTAATGCAGGTTGCGTTGTGTAGTGTGATTGAAGCAATGAAATGAATTCCAGTGTGGCAGCAGCAATTAAAGATTTTACCACCCGGGGGCGCCATAGGCTGCTCAGTTTCCTGCAGTTTCCATTTTGATTCCAATGTAAACATGAAGAGGTCACGGCGAAATGTGGCGTGGGACCATTTTGATTTAAAAAACAACTTAGTTCACTGCAAACACTGCGACTGGTTAATGTTGGTACCGGTGCGTCCTGCTCTCAGTCTCAACCTAGCATTAACTCGGTGTTAGCATGGAGGAGCTGCGATGCACAACGAGCAGAAGAAATTACCCAAGGGATCTGCAAGTTCATTGAGATGGATATTGGAACAAGCATGTCACATTCCGTCACAACATACCATCACCAGACTGGTAAAAACTCACTACGAAGAACGGAATATGGTTCCCCGGCCCGGGCTGGCCAAGTTAGCGTGGAGGTAGCTACCTGTGTATCCCGGGCGGCGGGTGTTTTCGGGGGCTGGACTGACGGTCACCAGCTAGCGGTCGCGTCTGACCCCAGACATGTCAACTTCAATCCTGCAGCAGCGGTTCCGCTGCTTCAGAGCACCGCAGCGCATATATCTTTAAGTTTAGCCTAACCTCCAGTTTAACTGCCACAAGTTGTCCTTCTTGTAATTAAGATCTCATCAAGGAAAAACATGCTGTATTTTTGTGTTTTCACAAAAATAAATACATTTTAATATAAAAATATTAATGATTAATCGATAATTGATCATTAATTCTCCTGACGATCAACGAAGACAATTTAATCGAATGCCCATCCATAGCCATAACCAATCGCTAACGTTTGGTCGTGACATTGGCTTAGCATCGCTAGCGTTCACCTTAACTACTGGATATTCAGCAGCGTTGCCACAACAGACCGAATGGCTTCGCTTGCATCTTTCTCCGCGGCCATTACGGAAGTACAACTCAAACAAGCACAAGACCTCTACATCATCGTTTTCAGCCACTCCCTCTGTTCGCTGGACCGCTAAAGATTTGACTGTAGAAAACCCAAGAATATAACGCAAACCCAGATGGCGTACTGAAGAAAAATGAAAATTGAGCGGCAGTATGTCACTTAGCGGAAAAAAAACATAGGAAAATAGGTTGAAAAAAATGTTTCCCTTTTACCCTTTAACTACATTTTTTTCCTCATCCTCCAAGAACTAACCGGAAATACAATCTAAATTATCCTGAAATGAATGTGGAGCATTCTAAATTTAAAATCTTTGTTTTTCTACATTATCATTGCTTTAGGTAAAAATCAATCAAAGGGATCTTCAACATTGTATAAATGACTGAACGATCAATCACCAACATTTTTATTACAAAGCATGTGAAAGGGTTAGATTAGAGACTATCAATCACATCCTAAACAAAAGACTCTTGCAAAGCGAGAAAAACAATTAAAATTTTTTAAAATAAAAAACCCTTAACTGATGTATCCTGATAAAACATTTCTGCTGTCTAAAAAGTACAAATGCTAATGTATTTACTTGCTTAAAGATACCTGTAAGATTTCTGCATTAACATGTCTAAAAACTACCATACCTATGTTATATATTTTTTATGAGTTCATGAGTATCCCAAATGTTTCCACCAAATGTCAAATTATTGCTCTTTAAAAAATATATATCTAAAGACTGGAAATATGCAAAAGTAACACCGCTACACAACAGTGGTGACTCACTTGATGTCAACAATTAAAGGACAATTTCCATAATCAGTAATGTAGCTAAGATATTCGAAAAGCTTATTTTTAGGCAACTGTCTAAATATATTAATGACTTCTCCCGCTTGACTCCAAACCAATCTGGATTTAGACCTAATCACTCTACAACAAAAGCCCTTACAATATTTACCAATGATACTTTTTCTGCACAAGATAACAATAGGTCTACTGGTGCAATTTTTATTGACCTCACTAAGGTGTTTGACATGGTCAAACATTATATTCTTCTTGACAAACTATATGCTATTGGTCTTTCCAAATCAGCTGTTCTCTGGTTTAATTCATATCTTCATTACGTCAAAGAGTGTCTTTTAATGCTGCTGTCTCCCAGCCTACAATAATTTAAACAGGTGTCCCTCAGGGTTCTACCCTAGGACCCCTTTTACTTTTACAAAACAGATTAAAAGTTATTACTCAACTATTATTGCCTATAAATCGATTGTAGATGTTGTTTATCAGAACACAGCCGAAACCTTTGAGGTGTCCATTTACAACTCATCACTATCAAATTTATCAGTCATTGAATCTTCTTTCACTAAATGCTAGATGACAGTGGTTGCAATTTGTTCATAAATGCATTTTTTCAAACTACCCATCCTATCTGAAACAACACATGCTTCTATATCAGTCATCCTATAGTCTAAAAGACACTGACCATCTTTTATTTTCTGTACCAAATATGTCCAAAGCAATTGGGAGGAGAGCCTTTAAATTTAAAGCCCCTTCTGATTGGAATAGTTTACCTAGGTCTTTTAGATATATCTCCTCTTTTCACAGTTTAAGATGTCTCTTCTTAATTATTTGCATACAAGCTGCAACGGTTTTCCTCATGCTTGATTTTTATCAACTGTGAATGACCTTAAAAGGGTGATAGAATTTAAAACCAATTTTACCTTGTCATAGTTGAATTATGTTTGGTGGGTAAATAGGACATAGAACGTCAAAATCCCATTGACACCTCTTTCCTCTGCAAATCTTACAATTTGAAACTGCTCCTGAAAACGGGCAAGTCCCAACGAAGCTCATAGTTGACATAACTCTGTGGCTGTACCTTATTTGGCTCTACCTGCTTGCCTTTGTCACGACCCAACATTTACATACAGGCCACTGGCCACAGAATGTAGGTCAAGCAGATGTCAGGCAGATGTCAGCTGTGCACTGCTCTGTGTACTTTCACGGGAATTACAAAGAAGAAAGTGTGGAAGTTTTTCAAGGATATTGAAAATGAACCACGGGCATAACTGTAGTGTTCCAGGCTGTACAGGGAATGCTGACACTTTTCACATTTCATCGCAAGCTGCCACCAAAATGCTCCAGGTAAGCGGTAGTTAGTTGGTAACTTGGTAATTTTCCCTGATATTAATAAATTAAGGCTCTGGAACCATACTCCTGGATAGGGGTTGGACTCTTTTCTTCTCCGGAGTTGCCTAGGGTGTGAGGCGCCGGGCGGGAGTGGGGATACTCACCAGCCCCATGGCTGACCGCCGCTACGTTGGAGTTTACACCAATGGATGAGAGGGTCGCCTCCCTATGCCTGCAGGTTGTGGGGGGGAGGAGGGGGGGGGAGCTGTCAACCGATCACCATCTGGTGGTGAGTTGGGTCAGGGGGTGGGGGAAGACTCTGGACAGACCTGGTAAGCCCAAACGGGTAGTGCGGGTAAATTGGAAACGTCTGGAGGAGGCCCTTGTCCGACAGACTTTCCACTCACACCTCCGGCAGAGCTTTTCATCCATCCCTGTGGAGGCTGGGGGCTTTGAACCTGAGTGGACAATGTTCAAAGTTTCCATTGCTGAAGCTGCGGTGAGGAGTTGTGGTCTTAGGTGCCTCAAGGGGAACACCGTGGTGGACACTGGTGGTCCCCCATATATTTAAGGGACTGTCCATCCTCTTGTGCAAAGCTGAAGTGAGAGCAACTTGAGTTTTTTTCTGCATAATCTCTTGAGTATAGGATAGAAGACAGCCAATGATAACTAAACAATGGTTATTGTATTTCATTGATTATTATATTCCATATGACATGGTATATGAACTCCTGTAACTTTCACCAGTAAAAAAATGTAATCAAATACAAGGCTCCAAATAGGCCTGCACGCTGTTGGAAAAAACTGACATTGCAACATTTTTTTCTGTGATATAGCCTACTGTATATTGCTATATGAAAAAAGACTACATTTTACAAAATGACATGAATAGCTCTGGATCTGGATAGAAAACAAAAATGAAAAAGGAACTCTTCTAATGTGAACCCTTCTTTGTTGAACTTTAATGCTTTACTAACACCAAAGCAAGTAATGGTGCGTTCTTTTTGCCTCGGAAGTCGGAGGTCGTAACTGGGAATGACGTCACACCCGAGTTGAATGCGTTCTTTTTGTCAAGTTGGATTTTCATTATTTTCATTAGCTCTAGCCAGGTTAGCCATTGTTAGCAATGCCAGTTCATAAAGACGCATGCACACAAAAAAGCGTTTTTTGTGTATACAAACTGTGTGACAACACTATGAAAGTTTATTTATTTTTAATATCATTATGTTTCAGGGGGGTGGGCGGGGAGTATTTGCAAGAGTGTATGACTGCAGCCGGGGCGAGTAATCACTCGCCCAGCCTCTCTCATGCTACTCCCATCTCATGTCTGGGCATGCCCAACGGTAAATTCAGATGTTCAGAATACAAAATCGTGATTTTTTTCCTAAATGAAGTCACGGTAGACAGGGGTTATCCAGGCTGTAGCCATACCCAACTCAGTATTTGAGAGTGGGACTGTGTTCATTACCTGTTGCCCCTTGGTGACTGATAACGATGTCTGTCTTGCACACGGTGCAGAACGCGTGATGAGGTGTCCACGCTACCTCATCATGCGTTCTGCACCGTGTGCAAGACAGTGGAGGCAAGTGGAGCCATCTCTCCCGATAGCTGTCAAGAAATCACTGTGGTTTCTGAGCCTTTTTCTTGAGGCGGTACAGCCATGGCATGCAAGCTTAGCTACAGTTATCCGGCCAGCCTGGCTTGCTTGAGGCACTGAATTGAATTAAACGCGCAAAGCATTTGGTAAAGGGGCAGGTGGGCGGAGGGTTAAAATGCAGCACTCCGATTGGCCGAAAGCTTTTCACTCAACTACAGCTCAGTGGCAGAATCAATGTCATAGATTGCATAGAAACTGAAAACGCCGAAATGAAAGATGTAACAAAATGCGTACCTACAGAGCAGCAGAAAGCGTACTTAAGGGTCAAAATGCATGCAGAGTATGAAAAATGCGTACAAGTTGGCAGGTCTGCTGTAGTCTCACTACCCATGGAAAAGTATGTGCATCACTGTATCAGCTGCCACTTACGGTACTTTTCTACACACAGAGAACCTCACTTCTCATAACAAACCCCGTCTGCCTAACGTTACGTCACCTACACACGTTGCTCACACGACCACCTGCCTTAAAAGGGGAAGGGTCGGCTGCTATCAATTAGGCCTGCACGATTAGCTTAGAATTGATATCACGATTCTCCACCAAGATTTTTCTCTCACAAAGAAAGTATTAAGTGTACAGCTTGAAAAACAATGTAAATGTGCTGTCCCCTCAAAATAACGCAACACACAACCATTAATGTCTAAACCGCTGGCAACAAAAGTCAGTACACCCCTATGTTAAATTCCCATAGAGGCAGGCAGATTTGTATGTTTAAAGGCCAGTTATTTCATGGATCCAGGATACTACGCATCCTGATAAAGTTCCTTTGGAATTAAAATAGCCCCACATCATAACATACCCTTCACCATACCTAGAGATTGGCATGGGGTACTTTCCATAAAATCATCTCTCAATGCAAATCAAACCAGCTATTAGGCTAACCAACATAAAACCATGCCAATGTACACTTAATACTTTACATTGTAGCAAAGTGTAATTTCTTCAGTGTTGTCCCATTAAAAGATATAATGAAATATTTACTAAAATGTGAGGGGTGTACTCACTTTTGTAAGATACTGTACATAAAATCGGCAATGTAAAGTAATTCCGCACATTGTAATCAAAACAATACACATTCGATTATATACTGTTACAGGTTATGTCTATTAAATGAAGTCAAAAATATGTTGCTGACTAGAAATCGCTAGTATCAGCTAACGCTAGCTAATGTCAACGGTAGGTAGCCGCTAGCTGACGCTAGCTAGAACGGTTTGTGGTGACTTTGCCTGGAATGCTACCAAGTCGTGAGTCGTGACTTTGTGTCTGGAACCCGGCATAAATATGACCCCGATACAGACTTTATCTGAACTCCTTCAATATGTCTTTACATAACTAAAACATGTCAATCAACATGCTGGAGCTACAGCTTCAATCTTTAGAGAAATGGAGTTTGTCAATTGCCAATTTAAGTACAGTATCACAAACTAAATGATTTCTTAGCACCGTCTTAAACAGCTTGCCTTTCATGTCTTCAGCTGTCCTGTCAAAATAAAGGCGGAAAATTAAATCGTGAAGAGGGATGAATTGAGATTGCAATTTTATAACGATTAATCGTGCAGGCCTACTAACAATCATGTAAAAGGAGAATGGTGAAAGTTTGCTTTTCTATCAAGCAGCAAAAAAAGTTTTAGCGTCAACATCGCAACGTACTGCAATGTGACTATCGCGCATGCGCACATCGCGATGTAGACAATGAAAAAAAATATCATGCAGCCCTAGCTCCAAACTAACTTTTATTTACTAGGAGCACTGTAGTCCCCAACTGAATTGTTTTAGGGGCCCATGCAGAAAATATAGAACCGACCCGCAACGCAATTTTTTACATTTACCACAATTTACCTGTATTACTGATTAATGCTTTGGTAATAAATACAGAAACTACAATCTGCTGTCATATATTTTAGTTCACAGTCCCTTTATTTTAATGGTGCTTAAGAAATCCACATTCAGAAATGTAAAGTATTATTATCGTCATGTAGGCCTACTGTATTATTGCCTCTACCTCATTCAGGCTCTGCCTCCCTCCTCTCTGTCTTTTTTTGTTAACACTGAAATAGCAAGCATATCTCACGTGATGATATATCCACAGATATAGTTACTGGATGGATGGTATTGCCCTGGCCGCCAGCACTACTGTCAGAAATCTAGGAGTTTATTTTTATATATATATATATATATATATATATATATATATATATATATATATATATATATATATATATATATATATATATATATATATATATATATATATCACTGATTCTTGAGAGTCGGGACAAAACATGTCCCACATAGGAAAGTCTAATTTACATGAAAAATGAAGAAATTCATCATGATTGACATACTTACAAAGTTAAATCTAAAGGAATTGTATATACCTATGTGATATTTAGAATATAGTTTTTTTTCCTTTTGGGGAAAATTTGTTTAAATGTATGGTCTGTGGTTAGAAGGCCCATGTTATTGCACTTGTCCTCAGCAAGAGGTCACAATATTAACCATCCCATAAAACTTTAAAAAAGCTCTACAATTGTGAAAACATATACATCAAATAAAAAAGAAGTGTTATAAATATAAAAAACAATGCATGAAGTGAACGTCAAACAATATTTTCCACAAAAATCTGCCTATTAAAGTTGTGTCCTCAGTTTCTGTCAACTCCGTCAGATTTTTTCATAAATCTCATTAAATCAGGAAATAGCATGGTCAGCTATATCCCTGAGGACCCCTTTTCATCTCCCTGCCTGTGGTGAATGCAAGACTACCACACATGCTCTGGTATGTTTTACATTTTTTGATATTTTAGACAAACAATGTCAATATTCCTATGGTCACAGCTGCACCATGTCAATACCATCTTTCTGTTAAGATACTTTTTTTAAACCATAGTGGATTAAATTTAAGCATTTTAGTGAGGTTATTGGGACAGCTAGCAACAGAGGAAAAACTAGCTAGCTGCAGTGTACAATACATGTTTTGGTGGGAAAATACATGCCCTTACGTCAACTCCGTCAGACGTCAACTCCGTCAGGTTCTATGTCTGATGGAGTTGACCTGTAAGCTGACGGAGTTGACAAATCCACCAATAACCTCTTAATGTGCAAATATAATATTATTTGTGAATATAGTGAAGGGTTAAAATGTTATTTCAGGGTTTTATTTACACATAAATGCAAGTACATAGCATGCATCACATTATTTAACCATACGCACCTGACTTGTAGAGAATGGGGAGGCAGTGGTCTGCTTATTATTGTGTAATGTGTAACTTTCCCAGCACTTTAATATATATATTTATATATGTAGAGATAGAGAGATGAGAAGCCAGTGTGTAGATTTTAACAACATCTGGTTATGAAAACTACATACCGCACCTTGAGGATTTTACATCCATCCATTCATCCATCAGTCAATCAATCATGTCAAGTAAATAAAAATCGTATTCTATAGTCTTTCAAGTACATGTGTCATTATTTCAATTTGTATTGTAGGAAAGCATGGCTGGACAGAAATTGTCAGTTGAGGAGCAAAGGAGAAGAAATAGAGAGTACCAACGAAAGAGAAGAGAAAAATTAAACAGTGACCAAGAGAGCAAGCATGCTATGCAAGAGAAGGAAAGACAAAGATGGAAGAAGAGAGTTAAAGACAAAAAAGTAATACAAATAGACGAGATGGGAGACAGGGCAAAGAGGAATTGGAAAAAGTATTGGAGAGAGCCCCTGATGTGATGGACTTCATAGAGCGTGAGCATGTCCGACGCCTGCTGCTCAAGGCATAAGCGCAGGTTAGGCAAAAATGAACTCTTAAGTAAGCTAATTGAACCTGATTCTAAGCTACAGATTATGTGTTGCAGTATTGTTGTCAAGGAATGTCAATTTAAGATCACACCCAGTAGGAAGTAGGCAGTGCAGGGCAATCACACATCCAACACACACACAGACACACACAAACAGACACACACACACACAGACACACACACACACCACTTTAAAGTAAATGACTACTTGCAAAGGAGGAAAGGAAGAGGAGAAGAGGTGGATGAGAAAAAGGAGAGCAGGAAGTGGTGTAGGGGAGCTAGATGAAAACAGAGGGGGAGGAGGGCCCCTGGTTTCCCTTATTGTTTTTTTGATAGTTGGAAACGGTGTATGTGCAATATGTTTATTAAAGTTTGCTTTACAGTAAGTTCAATATTCTAATAAGTAGTTTTAGTAGTAGTGTTTAAAAAGCACATTTGTTCAATAATCATCAATGCACACATATTTTTTGTCAACACCGTCAGTTTTTCGTCAACACCGTCAGATCTTTGTCAACAGCGTCAGATGTATGTTTTTGTAAATCTTTTGTGGAAAAAAAATATTCGTCCTTCAGTTTATGTTGTTTTTGTATTAAAGGACCATCTGATCTACATCCTCTTATGTCTTATTTATTTAAGGAATTTGTTTTTACAATATTGAAATTAAAATCAAAGTTTGAAAATGCAAATATTTAGAAATCTGGGTTTTCAGAATAGTGTGAAATCACAACTCAACTTTATATATTGTATTCTTTCTATATATCAGAGTAACTAAACACTATTACAACATACTTCCGAATTTAAGATTCTTGTTGGATTGGAAAAATTAAAATTGTATACGTTTTAGTGTGTCTGACGGAGTTGACACAAAGCCAGTTCTGAAGGGAAACATGTTTATTTGTTAAAAATGTGTTTTTATTTAGAACCTGTTCCTTTCCATGGTTAAATAGCTAAGATCTTTCTCTGCAGGAACATATAACTCTAATTGATATAGTGTGTATTTGAAAAAAAAGTTTTTTAAAACGTGTTTTGTCCCGACTCTCAAGAATCAGTGATATATATATATATATATATATATATATATATATATATATATATATATATATATATATATATATATATATATATATATATATATACACACACACATACACATACACATACATTTTTCAGCAGTTTGCTCTTCTTATGTAAAATATCTGGCTCAGGTAGACTTGTCCATGTTTTCTTATATGGTGCAAACACTGCCTCTTTTATGTTTTATGTTACGCGCCCTGGGTTTGATTGAACTAGTCGTTAACCACCGTCGTGACACAGGTTATGCCGGACCGCGGTTGTTAGGTTTGGTGAATTTGGGTAATGGCAATAAAATCCAGGACATGTTGATCTGGATTCATGTTACAGGCCTCAGGAGTTTGTGCAACAGCTACTGTTTGTAGGGATGGGGCCGATCCGATCCAGTATCGGTATCGGGACCGATACCAGCGAAATTCAGGTATCGGATTTTCCCGATCCAACCTGCGGAGATTTCCAATACCACGAGCCATGTCTGCACTTTAACGTTGTCTGCTGAAATGGCTCCAAAAGTGATTCCTGACGGCTGGTCTGCTGGTTGGCTGGCTGGCTGCAAACTGTGGAATAGATTTCCTGAACGGAGGCGCGGCTCAATGAGACACAGAGTTATGAGACACGCCCCCGCTCAGGAAGTCCATTCCGCAGTTTGCAGCCAGCTAGCAGAATTGTAGCATGAGCAGCATTGTGGCTAGCTCGATGCTATCCTGTGTGTCCGCTGTTTGGAAATGCTTCACAGTGGAAACAACGCAGAGCAAGACAGCAAAATGCAAAAACAAAACAGGACTTTCCCAACCGTCTGTCCCGGTGTTGTCGCTGGCTTGTGGAGTTTCATTTCCCCGTTGTTGCGTCCCCCAGAGACCGCGGATCGTCTCCCGGCGGCCGCTGTTTCAGAGCAGCCGCGAAAACAGAGGTGTGTGTGTGTGTGTGTGTGTGTAACTAAGTGTGTGTGTAAGATGTTTACAGTTATTGCACTTTTCTTATATTTCAGATATTTGACATTTTAAAACGTTGATTTGTTGATGCTACAAGAGCCAGTGTGCTTGATTTGCGCTGTTCACACTGTTTTATTGATAGTGTGTGTGTGTGTGTGTGTGTGTGTGTGTGTGTGTGTGGGTGTGTGTAAGATTTTTACAATTGCACTTTTCTTATATTTCAAGACTCAAAACATTGACATTTTGGTTGCATTGTGGTATACGGGAGTGAAATGTATGTACACTCAAATTAGCGAACACCACTACAAGATGGCGAACACATTACATAGTGCTAGGTATAGGTAACAGTTTCCAACACAGCTAATGAATGATGTATTTGAGTAGATGACATCTCTGACTACACACATACTGAAATTCAAAAAAAGACATTTTGGGAATGTAATAAATATTGACATGACAGTCAATTTGAAACCCTTACAGTTGCATATTTGTTTTCAGAATGAGATTTTTCCTGTTTTTCTGACTTCCTTTTCTGACCTTATACTTACCTCAAGTTGCCTTTTGGGACATACATGCATACGTACGTCCATATCATACTTGCCCGTTGAGGAGTTTATTTCAGCATCATATAAAATCAACAATAATGATAATAATAATATTAAAGCAAACACAGCTCTGGTATCGGAATAGTATCGGTATCGGCCGATATCCAAATTCAGGTATCGGGATCGGAAGTGAAAAAATGTGGATCGGTGCATGCCTAACTGTTTGCCAAACAACAACACACAGCCACTTTGTCTCTTTTCTTTTTCTCCTCCGTGGAATAAAGCTCCGGTTAATTACGATCGGGTCCGCTGAGATCTATAAACGATGCAACGGAAAACAGAAGGCCTTATTGTCAAATATAAAGTTTACTAGTGCTACATAGATAGCACAAGTAGACTGGTACATTGCTGATTAAATATATAACTATTGACCTCGACAAAACAAATAGTTCTTGTGGGTTTTGAGCTCTGTCTCTGGCTCCATCATCACTCAGTGTTTCCCCCACTGGATGCTTAGATACAGTACTCCCCTTTCCATGGATGTTTAATCACATTAGATATGATAGCCATCTCAGTGTTGACTAAAAAAAAGACAGAGAGGAGGGAGGCAGAGCCTGTATGAGGCTGGAATACAGTACACTGACATCGAAAAGGTGGAGAAAAGTGGAGCAACTCCTGTCCTCCAATTCAGGCACTGACAGCAGATCTTACTTATTAATGTACTTTTTCAGTTATGACTGACTTTCAAACTAGATAATAATAAACGTTACATGACATTATAAACCAGAGCCAGCTCATACAACAATGACTCTCACCCAACAGGGTAACGTTAACATTAAGTAAGAAAACATAGAAGAAGAATATCTAACATAGTAAACGTGTCCCACCTCTCCGCTGGCCAGCTGACAGTTTCCTCTCAGAGTTCATGTTGAAGTGTCTCTCCTCAACTTCTCCCCGACCTGGAATTTGAGAAAAATACGAAGCTCACAACTTATCCAATAACATACGTTAGCAGGAGCTAGCTGCGGCTAACGTTAGCTTAGCGCGCGGACTCCCTGCAACAACAGCAGTAAACGCGTTTCCGGTCAGAGAAAGAAAACAGACCTGCTCTTTGTAGCTTCGTTTCAGGTTTTAAAACCTCATGCAGCAGTTTGTGATGTTTCTCTCTGGAAGGACACCAAACACTTGCGACTTTTACTCCGCCGTCCTCATCACGAGGGAAAATGCTAACAATGGGACGGAGGTCGTAGCATCTTCCGGGACCCGGAAACACAAACACAACTTCCGCTACACTTCTCTGCCCTTCAGAATAAAACAGCGTTTTAAGAGTCGATTTTACCCACTGTCCATTAATAAGATAATAATAATAATAATAATAATAATAATAATAATAATAATAATAATAATAATAATAATAATAATAAGTTTATTTGATATAGCACCTTTCACAGACAAAGTCACAAAGTGCTTCACATTGGTAAACATTTGTACAAAACATATTAAGTTCTAAAACCAAAAAGACTAAAAACAATCATTACAACAATTACAGCATGACACCTAAAAATAAAATACATCAATCAAAAGCAAATTTAAACAAGTGCGTCTTCAGCTGCTTTTTAAAAGCTTCAACCGAGACTGCAGAACGTAAGACAACAGGAAGGGCGTTCCACAGGTTTGGAGCCACCGCTTCAAAGGAACGGTCACCTCTAGTTTTTAAGCGAGTGCGTGGGACAACCAGTAATCCCTGGTTAGAAGACCTGAGGGGCCTGGTTGTAGTGTACGATGAGATAAGATCAGTGGTTGAATGTTAATTTACTCATTACTACATTTGCTCATGTACTGTACTTTTAAGGTATTATTACAGCTTCTTTCCCCAAGCAGTCACTCTGTTGAACACTCAGAAATAGCCCCAACCCTACACTGAACAAAATCAATCAACACTGTTCTGCTTATCTACCTCATGTATATTTCATTCTTACAATTACAATATTGTTATTAATATATTACCATTGCACTGACCTGCCTTGCATTACATTTACATTTAATTCTTAAATCTCAGACTATTCTGATATTGCACTATTCCTTCCCTCTCTTCAACTGTTATTGTATATTTCTTGTAAATTTGTAAATTATATTGTATTGTTATACTGTATGCTTAACAGTATTTGTCTTATATTTCTTACTGTCCTTTGTTTTTCTTCTTTATATGTTAAGTGAGTGTTGTACTTTGATAGCTAAGATTAACCAGAGTCAATTTTTTTGTTTGTTTATGCAAACCTGGCCAATAAACTGATTCTGATTATCATACTTTATACTTCTAATGAATTGTACTTTTTGACTTGGATTGACTGCACAGCACAGATTATGGCAGTACTACATGAGGTCTCTCTGTCCTCTAAAGCCTCTGGTTGACGACAAAATATGAAAAAAATGTGAAAGATATACACTATTCACGATTACCCTCTGATTATTGTTTATAATAACTTTGAAGTTAAATATTAAGCATCATAGTTCAAAGAATAAGAATATAAGGGAAACATCTACTGTAATATAGAAAATGATATACAGAACAGTTGAACTATTCTAAATAGATGGCTTCAGAGGGACTTATCCATCTTTGGATTTATTTTTCTTTCTGAGATGGAGAATTTATCTAGACGTATCTATCCAGGTTATTACTTGGATATCTGATAAATCCATCCATCCATGCATCCATCCATCGTCATCCACATATTGGGGTAAGGTCACAGGGGCAGCAGCTGACTTCCTGTTCAGCCAGTCTGGTACGACTCAACCGTGGAAGGAATAACCAGACCAGTTACTTTTCTTTAGTCTTTTTTTGAATTTCAGTATGTGTGTAGTCAGAGATGTCATCTACTCAAATACATCATTCATTAGCTGTGTTGGAAACTGTTACCTATACCTAGCACTATGTAATGTGTTCGCCATCTTGTAGTGGTGTTCGCTAATTTGAGTGTACATACATTTCACTCCCGTATACCACAATGCAACGCAGTCGTGTTTTCCCGGAGGAGAAGAAGAAGCCGAAGTCACAGCGAAAACTGAAAAGGAAAAATGGAGCGGACTTTTGTTTCTTAACAGTTGAAATGTAACATGCAACATATATGCAGCCTTTTACTTTCCTCTGGGTGCTCTGGATTAGAAGTATTTTTGTTTCGGTTTGTTTACACCTGCCTTCGTCACACAAATAATGTGCGCATCTGCTGACGCAACGATGTGTTTTTAGTGAGTGTCCATAATCTCGTTTGGTCGTTCCCTGTATAGTTCACTATTTAATAAACACTATATAGGGAATAGTGAGTGAGTGAGTGAATGAGGGAACGGTTTCCAACACAGCTAGTGTCTGGAATTATGGAACAATGTCTTTTATTAGCACCTCAAGTTCCAGATCTGAAGTCATTTCCCGGTAGAGGTGTGGGACATTTACTTTGGCTTCTTTGGCTGATTATGCATTGAATTCTGCAATCGCATAATCACGTTTTTCTGGAGGGACTGTCCATATACTTCTTGAACTCTTGACCATTCGCTATTAAGCTTCTTGCATTCCACTGAAGTACAATTAACACCATTAGGGAGAACCAACCAAGAATATCTTTAACCGTTTCCCAGTGAAGCCCGGTCACGTCAAGGTACTTTTCAACTGATTTGACAATTATTTTTGATCCTTTCATTTCTTCCAGTTGATTATCTCTGCCATAAACAAAACAAAATAATTTTTACTCATAATCAAAGTGTACTCTTTCAACTTATCACAACTGTTACATTTTCTTACATCTTTGTTCTTACTCTCATATTGCCTTGTGACCTGCTTGTCCCTGGGTAACCCTGACTTGCTGCGCCTCTTCTGCTTTCTTACTAACCTCGCATCTACGGTACCCTGAACTGAGCATTCGTTATATTATCTTTGATATCATCATCTGATATCCTTACCGGAATCCCTGTCACAACTCCACGGACGAAACTTTCTACCTTTAATCGCAGAACAGTGCACTTTCTTGTCACCTACTCTACTCATCCGGATCATTTTCCCTTGTTGTTCTCCGTCCTTACAAATGTGCCAAATATCTTGGCACTCCTTACCTCCCCAATTTCCTTAGCTATGGATTTAGTTAACCTTATTGGATTCCATGCGCCAAACAAAGCTCCCTCTAGCACAAGTTTGACTAACACTTTAAACTCATCTCTACTTCTTTCTGGTACATATGTTCTACGCTCGCAATCATTATCACTCTCATCCAATTTAGTATTGGTACTCTTTGTGCATTTATTTTTCCTAACTACACCCCAATCTCCAGTTTCAAAACCCCTGCCACAACCTTCGTCCATCTCTAACACGCTTCCTATTCTCAGTCCAGTGTTGCCACTGCCTCCGAGCACCATAGCAACCACTCCCTGCTGGCCACATCCTTGTCTCAGCTTCAGTGGGAGTGGCACAGCACAGTCACTTGAATTTTGCATTCCAGTTTATCTCCCATTCCTGGCCGAGTGGTTAGGGCGTCGGATTGGAATCTAAACGGGTCTCCCTGTGTAGGTTTGAACCCTGCTCACAGCGATATCTAACTTCAACAACATCATACCTGCAGAGCTTGAAATAACAATGATTATGATCATCTTTATTCATAGAGCACTTTTCACACAATACTATAACACAACTTAACTCAACATAAGTGTAATGGTGGGGTGTGTAAGTGTAGAAAACATCAGTCGTGTTTGCCATGTGTGGATGAGTGAATGAATAGTGTGATATGTGTTGTGAGGTGCAGCAAACCAAACAAAGAACAAAATGGTGGATGGATGCAGTAGGACCAGCTGAGAGAGAGTGAGACTCCCAGGAGGGCTGGCTTTTATGACTTGTGTAAGCCACGCCCAGATGGCCAGGTACAGACGACCCTCCCAGCTCCATTACGCCCACTCCCAGTACCTGCAGACAAAGAAGCAGAACATCACAGGCAGCACAGGCAGGCAGACTGGGAGGGGTCGTCACAGCAAGTAACTTAATAGTAAAAGTTATTAAGACATTTTCTAGGAACACATGATTACAATTTCAAATAAGTTTGGGGTTTCTGGGAAAATCAACAGATTTTGCATTAATGCTAGGAGGTCACGACAACCCACAACACTGCTATAAGAATTTGCTCAATTCGTCTGATCCTTCTCAATTGCGAGATCTTAGACGCTTGTTAAGTTAATCTTCCACTTGGTTGCCTTTGTAATACTCATTGTAACACTTTTTGCAGCTCTGTTACAGACTGTACCATAATACCTTCTGGAGATGCCAGGGATTGAACCCAGGGCCTCATACATGCAAAGCATGCGCTCTACCACTGAGCTACATCCCCTGAAGGTTTTCTGATTATTTTGAATTTTTTCTGAGATCCCTGAATAAAAGAAGAAACCTGGGTAAAACATGTAATGTCAATGGCCCAATCTCAAAGTCTGGACTCACAGACTCACGGACTTTGGTGCGCGTTCTCGTGAAATTCGTAAGGGCTTAGGGTCGTCCCAATGTCGAATTTCAAAGGGCGTGAGGGTTTGAGTACACACTTACCGAGCCCTTTCCGTGAGTCTGCATCGATGCAGACTTCACCAAAGGGAATTGCCCACAGTTCAAAGCGTTGTGACGTTTACCGCGGAGACGATAGGAAAATCCGGAAATTACAAAGGTAAACAACAGCACGACCACGGGAACGGAACGGACCTGTTGTCCAGATGTAAAACAAGAGTTTGAAAACATTTTGAATCAGGCAGCCGACTCCTGTGGCTTGGCCGTGTGGAAAGCAACAAACTTAAAATGAAAATTCCCGGCAAGTGTGAGCAACATCTTTGTTATTAAACGTCGCCAAGGTAACACGTGATCTCCTGAAGTGCTGTCGCAATCCCATTTATACCTATCTGAGCCCATGTGGCCTCACAGAGCAACTCACTTAGCACCTGAGATCAATTAAGTCTGTGAGTCTTTTGTCCTTAGTCCTCAGGACTCACTTTGGCAATATCTTTCGCAGCTCTTTTACAGACTGTACCACAAAACCTGCTGGAGAAGCCGGGGATTGATCCCAAAACTAGGGTGAACAAACCTGGGCAAACTGCTTGCACTGTTATGCCATCAATCATAGTGGAAAAGTAGCACATGTGTTGCCTTTCTGCTTACTTCTTAACAAATAAAGCACACAACAGTATGAAATCACATGGAGAAATTGACTGCGATGGCTGGGAATCGAACCCAGGTCAACTGCTTGGAAGGCAGCTATGCTCACCACTATACCACCATCGCTGAACAAAAGAACATTGACTGCAAATCATGCAACCCATCTGGGCATGGAGACATGAAAATAAATGCTGAGAGATGCATTGGTGGAGACGGGTGGCTCCCAGCACCTATGAGACAATACAATATTGTTCATGAAGGAACATCTGTGATCTGGTATAATGTGATGTGTCACTGGTTTACTACCAACGTTAAAGGATGCCTTTCGTTGTCGGCAGGATTCGGACCTGCGCGGGGAGACCCCAATGGATTTCAAGTCCATCGCCTTAACCACTCGGCCACGACAACCTACAAAGTGGAGATGCACCAATATCGAATGTTCATAACCTTCTCAATTGGTTAGAAATCCCAGACACGGGCAAATTACAAATTGCAGTGCACTGCCTGTGTCTGAGGATCCTAGTGGAGGCCGCTTGATTGATTGATATGCTCCCTAATTTGTACCATAACAGAGATCGAATATTTTATCAAACCTGGTTGGACAAGTAACTTAATAATATAAATTATTTAAGGAATTTGTAAACATATGATTACAATTTCGAAAGTACAAAGTTTTCAATTATCGTGCAAAAGCAGCACATTTGTTGCCTTTCTGCTTACTTCTTGACAAACATGTAACAGTATAACATCACAGGAATAAATTGACTATATCATTTTGACTCCTAACCATCTCAATTGGTTAGAAAACCTGGACACGGGCAAAGTGCAAATCGCAGTGGACATCGATGTAATCTCCACTTTGTCTTTTCTGCCTTTCACTGTAAGACACTTAGTTAGAGAAGAAAGTCACAGCATAGTATGTAGAAAACAGTCACAGTATGTCGAAAAAAAGAGAAAAAAATTCATAATATAGTATGTCAAAAAAGTTATGAAAAACCATAGTACATTATGTCAAAAAGAGGGAAAAAGTCATAGTATACTATGTCAAAAAAGTTATACAAAAAAGCCGTAGTATAGCATGTCAAAAAAAGAGAATGAATCCATAGCATAGCATGTCGAAAAAAGTCAATGTCAAAAACGTTAAAAACACTCGATACTCAGAATTTCCAAAAGGACAGCAGTCTCGGCAAAAGCCGTCTTGGGTGTGACCCCTCTTAGGCAAAACAGCAGCCAGTGGGTTCCCGCTATGCGGCTACGACGATCTCCAGCCCGGTTCCTATTGTTTATAGAAAATAGTTAATAACACAAAATTCTGAAGAATAAATCCCACCCCATTTAACCTACATACCGACCAAGTCAGCGTTTACGTCAACCTGAAGGAGACAGCTCCCAGCGGCCAAACCGCACGGCAAACCCAAGTGATATCCGTTTTCTTTGAAGGTGATTGAAATGGCGAGGTCGAGGACTGGCCCGCCAACTGGAGATCTACGAGCGTTCAATACGTCATAAAGTAACGGCAGCTGATAACAATGGAATGAGTGCAGAGGCAATAAAGCCGCTACCTTACCTGTAGCGCAGCAGAGAAACACACCGGAGCGAGCGACGTGGAAGTATGACGCACTTACGTCACCACGAGCAAAAAAGGGCGGAAGGAGGGAACTAACTGTTTTTATACAGGGGCCCTGCGGCCGTGATTGGCCAAAAGGACGCCAAGTAGTTAGGAGTTACACTCATACTGCTACAATCACATACTACGGCTTTTTTCGACATACTATACTATGGCTTTTTTCACTTTTTTTGACGTACTAACTATCAACAGGTGGAAATGGTGAGTGCACCACCTTAATGTGCTTTAAGCTTAATTTACTTTGACTTAACTGTCTCTTCAACAGGTTTCCAGATTTCCTGGACCCAGCGGTTTGTCACTGTCAAGCCTCTTCTTATTTTTGTGCCGATTCCCCACTTGAAAGGGATTTGATGCATCCACCCCGGAATAAAGTACTGGATTTCACTCAATGACCAAACACTTCTTTTCCTTTTTCTTTTCCTTCTTTTATTTTGGCCCACTTCAACAGTACAATTTGAGTTATTGCTTCAGCCAAGTAAGGTATTTTGGATTTTTTTCTCCCAGCTCCCCATCAGGCTACAGCATAAAAGATTGTTATAGAATGTCATAGAGTCGTAACATGTTTTTTAACAGAGTCCTGCACACACCAAAGGACCTCAGCCTCCTCGGCAGGTGGAGACGGCTTTGGCTCTTTTTGTACAGGACGTCTGTGTTTTTGGACCAGTCCAGTTTATTGTTGAGGTATTGTTGATGTCTCCACCGCCTCGATGTCGACACCCTGGATACATTCAATTGTTATTTGCATGTACTGAGTTATGTGGAATGGTATTCTCTACAGAAACTAATGGTGTGAATGTATGAAATAACTACGGTTTACTTTTCCATGTGAATATTGATAAATTCATAACCACTCAAATGTTCAACTTAACTTGTTAAAAAGTATGATTGGCATTGCTTCATTTTTTTTAAAGATACCCTAAACCAATACATGGATTAATCTCACAATTACGTATTTACAACAACAGATTATAGAGTTTGGAATCTGGCCCTCAAAATGACCACATACAGCATTTCTAGTAACTAGTGTTAACTATCAATTTACATTTTTTTAGTGATGGTTATTATAAAGTGTTACCTAGACCCACAGAGTATTGCATGTCACAACTTTTGAAAGACTTCATTCATATGTAGTGTTTACACCCGACTAAGGTTCTCTGCTCTCCTTTAAGACTGGAGCTCCACCTCACACAGCTTCGTGGTTTCTCACGTGTGGATTCTCATGTGTTTATGTAAAACTCCACTTACTGCAAAGGCTTTCATACAGAGAGGGCAGCTATATGGCCTCTCTCCTGTGTCGGTTCTCATGTAAATGTAAATGGACTGTATTTATATGGTGCTTTTTTAGTCTTAATGACCACTCAAAGCGCTTTCGCATAGTACAGGAACCATTCACCATTTACACACTGTGGCCCAGGCTGCCATACAAGGTGCCACCTGCTCATCAGATAAACATTCTCTCTCACACACACACACACACACACACACACACACACACACACACACACACACACACACACACACACACACACACACACACACACACACACTTTGGGCTCAAGCGCTGAAGAGCAGGCCTGCGTTCCCTCGGTATGCCAAACTGCTGTCCTTCGTCCTGAGCGTCCCCGTGTGCAACGCTTACTCAGCGCGGGTGTTTTCCATCGTGAAAGGTGCCTGCACTGATGTGAGAAACAGATGCTCATTTGACCTGGTCCGCGGCGAAATTAAAGTAAAAAAGAAATTACAAATGAGCTGTGCGGAATTCCACAAACTCATCATGGGGAAGCCGAGAGTGCAGGCAGCAGTGAAATCCTCTGCGAAATATGGCAGCGCAACCCGATTTTAGGAGGTAGCCTATTGTATGGCTTTAGTGCATTTAAACTTTTGTTTCTGTTATTTAATACGCACAAAGAAAACACAACATTTTTGTCCCCTTTTTATGTTGTAGAGTAGATGAAGAGAGCGCAAGTTGCAGCCATGAGGCCAGGGAAAGTGCACGTGCAGGCAGCCACGAGAAGGAGTGATTGGATTGGATGTCGCCCCCACCCACACCGATTGGATGTTTGCCCCCCCGTCTCATCCCGAATTTTACCCATTCTCATCTGGTCACCCTAGAAGGGATCCTTTCCATAATGTTTTCAGACACTTAGAATATTAATCTGAGCCTGTCAGCTGCAAAACGAGCACTTTAGTGAAGGTAAATACAAGCTGGACAATTGCCCCATTAACTTACATTGTAGCTTGTTTCGCCACTGAAGCGATCGCTCTTAATACTGGACCAATGTCAAAGATTGTTGTTCCCATCGGTCACTTAGACACAAACATATAGGAAAATAGGATGACATTTTTTTTTCCCTTTTACCCTTTAACTACATTTTTTTCCCTGATCCTCCAAGAACCAACCTGAAATACAATCTAAGTCATCCTGAAATGAATGTGGAGCACTCTAAAATTAAAATCTTTGTTTTTCTACATTATCATTGCTTTAGGTAAAAAAATAAAAGTGATCTTTAACATAAATTAAACATTGTATAAAGAAAGGTTGTTTCTCCAACTTTGGTCAGTTACAAGGCAGGATTAGCTGGGAGACTTCTTCTAAACGAGGGCGCACATGTAAGTAGTTCTTTTGTCGTGTTTAGCCCGTCGTTTCGGCTAGTTACGTAACAAGCCCTGCAGATTTTGACCAGCTCACCCAGAGACTGAAGGCAGGACACATTCAGAAACCGTATCTCACTCAAAACAGCATGGATAGATTTGTTTCCAAGTTTGTATGCGTGTGGAGACACAAAATAACACCCCAAATCCCAGAAAAAGTGATTTTTTCATAATATGGGCACTTTAAATAAACCCAAATGTCATTTAGGCCAACTGATGTAGCTTTAACTTTCTTAGCTAACTTTCTTAATACTAACACGTTAATATGCATTTTTCTCACTGAGTGACGAGTTGAAGAAGCAACCTTGATGAGAGTAATATTGAATTATCTTTTTGGGGTAAATGGGAATTCATATTTTGGGGCAAGCTCTTTCTTGCCATAGTTGGGACATTGAGAAGAGGGTTAAATAAAATGGGTAGAAGAGTTAGAGAAGGTCATTATTGTTAGTAGTAGAGCCAACTGAAACACTGTGTGTAGCCTAAGAAGTTGCTACATTAAAGCTCTATAAAAGCTGATCTTGGCCTCCTGTAGTCTTATGTACAGCGGAGCAATAGAACAGGAGTGAACGAGAGTTAATGGACAGTAATTAACTGAAGTGATACCATGAAGTACGCTGTTACACATATAGCTACTGTCGGTAACATGCTAACGCGGTTAGCATTACAAGTTCTAGAAACTTCATGAAATTTATAGTGTTAAAATTGCACACAAGTGCATTCACCTTCTGTAGAGTGCAGGCTGTGGGGGGGATTTCAGACAGGACGCTGCAGCACACCGACAAGGTGCTCTGTTTAGACCGAGGCTGCAGGTAAGAGACAGAAAGGTAACGTGTTCATGTCACAGACTGTTTCCCCTCTCTTTCTCTGTGTGTCTGTGTTGTTGCCGTGGTGATTCCCTCCCTCTCTCCCGGCTCCTGATTGCTGCCAAGCTGGTTCACCTGCTCCCAGCTGCACACCTGCAACCCATCCACTAATCAACGCTGCACCATAGCAACCAAGAATTCAAAGAACAGACTCGTGTTCTTGGGGAGGACGTTCTTGCTGGTTGTTCTTGGAAGAATGGACTCACAAGTTTACAAGCACAGAAAGCGCCGTTAACAGTTTGAGACGATGCGTTCTTCCTGTTATTGTGCAACACCCCCGGCACAGAGGCCGCCTGCAGTGCTCCAAAATAACAGCTAGAAATAAAAACCACAACAATATAACCACTATATATTAAATAAGCTCCGGACAAAAAAAACTCACGTTACAGCTATTGCAATAATATTGAAAAATAAAAATTGCGCTTTCATTTTTTTGTTTATGGTTTAGCTCAAACACCCACTCTTATTCAAAATAGTGGAATGCGATCCCTACTATTATTAGTGTATTAGTTTTAGTCAGTTAATAAGTAAAAAAAGAAGCATGCCTCTCTGAATGGGTATACACTGGCGTGTCCTTATTAGTGTTATGTGGAATTATCATTTCTATATTACTGTAGTGCTCTGTATATGCCCAGGGACAACAGATGGAAATTAGCAGTATAATGTGTCAATATGCACTCATTAAAGTTAATTTGTCTGGCAAAACAGTTTAAGTCCTTTTTACATTCATACAATAATAAAAGTCATAATTTTTAAGGAGTAAAATGTTTGGGATACATTTTTACTTCTTCCAACCAAACGTTAAATTAAAAGTCAATGTAGATTTCCATATTGCAATAATATCATCATCCTACAATGAATCATTGTGAAAACAGAACTTTCTAGATGTTTTGTTACTTTGGCCAGGTCATCATCAAAAAAGCGAATTAGTACATTCATGATTTTGTCCATGTTGTTAGTTGCTTCATGTACATTTATGAAAAACTTGGCATTGTTTATCTGTTCATATAGCTAGACGTGGAAACTCTGGGACGAGGACGTTATGTTTAAATAACTGCCATGCTGATTCCAAACAGACAGCTTTGTCAAGGTAGTTTGGGCGTCAGATAGCTTTTACACAGTGGCCATCGTTAATGACAAATCGTGTTCCGCTATGAACGTGCACACGCGTATTGTTTGTATCAAAAGCACGGTCAGCGACGGCGCAGTTGCAGCGGTAGCTGTCGTTGCCGGTAACGTACTCGTATGAGAGTGCGCGGACCGAAGCTTTGTGACTAGCATCTAATGACTAGCAAGCACTTTCTTACCGCTGCTGCCGTCCCGTCTCTTCCTTCAACATATGCTGTAGAAGCACCCGGCCCCCTCAATCTGAGGCACCAAGTGCTAAACGGTTTCCCGACTCCCCCTATTCATGCCCAGCGCCATTTGTTTTCAACTCCTTTCTCAACTAAAGCTGTATCTACATGCTCCAAGTTTGATAAACTTTGCCTCCATTTTTTTTAGCCGCGTTATTACAGAGACGGTCTCCAGCCCATACCGCACTCTAGCTTTTCGGCAAAGACCCGCCCTACTTTGCATCGGATTGGCTAGAACTCGTTTCATTGGTAGGTGGAAGTTCGATGATTGGTTAAACCCAGCGCATAAAAAAACATATCCCATATGGACTTTTGAATTTATTGTTCTAAAATAGTCATACGCCAGAAATCCGGCACCAGGCCCAGTACTTTAATCCCTTCATTAGTTAGAGCTGCGTTCCTCTCATATGATTGGTAGGTGAAATCAATTGACTCGAAAATATTAAACCTAAGTTCACAAATATTATTATAATTTTTTTCCTCACGGCCGCACAAGGAGATCTGGCACGGTGCCGGAATACTTTAAGCCCTGCGTGTGTTGTGATATTTAAACAAACAATCCGTCTACGGCGAAATAAAAGCCTCTTATTTACGAGACCGGTCTGAGAGACCTCCAGCTTACAGCGGGTCTCCGAGCGTGACTGTCCGAGCGACGAGCTAGCGGCCCCGGCAGGCGCTAGCGGGCTGTCGCGTCACTTTATGAATGTTTACGAAATGAATGTTGGGATACGGGTGTTGCCGAGTTACCAACCAATGCATCCTCGGTAAAATGGGCGTGTCGAGAACATATCTCGGAATTTGAACTGTTTTGAATGCAAACTTGTGTATTGGGACAGTACTTTGGCCACAGAAGATGACGTTTCACAGGGACACGAGAACACAAGTCCACAGATTGAGAAACGCCCCTTGTCTCAGCTCCAGTCGTAGTGGCACAGCGCAGTCACTTGAACTTTGCATTTCAGTGTTTTTTTCCCATTCCTGGTCGAGTGGTTAGGGCGTTGGACTTGAAATCAAAACGGGTCTCCACTCGCAGGTTTTAACCCTGCTCACAGTGATATCTAACTTCAACAACATCATACCTGCAGAGCTTGAAATAACACGACATGACTGAGCAGTCATACAAACATCAGGATTAAAAGAAATATATAAATGTAATGTACTAGGTGTTTTAAACCCTATACAATGTAATGAAGTATAGAAAAATATTTTAAAAGAAACAAAAGACAGTTCAAATACATTTAGACTTTATGGACTCACGCCCGATTAAAACCAGACATTTTAATAAATTGTCTGTAAAAGTTTTAAACTCGGTCGAGTTTTTGACTGTTCAGATGAGATCTTGAGTCTAACATTTCATAAACACTTTCAATTATTTCATTATCAATTACTGTTTATACATCTGCATTTATAGTACAATATCCAAATATCTTGAATTTAGTTCCAAATATCATCTTGGTTTTGTGCCATACCCCTCAGACCTCAATCCCCCCCAAAAATAAACACACTGCTGCTGCAGCTGCTTCAGTCTGAAAGAGTCCTCCAGCCTTCCTTAAGTAGAGGGGGCGGAGCCAACCACTAACAATCAAATCAGGATCACCTGAGTAGAGCAGACAGGGAGAAGCTAAACAATGGGGGAGCTTGTAACACTCACGTGTTGGGTTCTCATGTGTCTCTGTAAGTTTCTCCTCTCTGTAAATGGCAACCTACAGACTGAGCAGCTAAATGGTTTCTCTCCTGTGTGGATTCTCAGGTGTGCCTTTAAACTTCCTCTCTCTGTAAAAGCTTTCTTACAGACTGAGCAGCTAAATGGTTTCTCTCCTGTGTGGCTTCTCATGTGTCTCTGTAAATTTCCACTTTGTCGAAAATCTTTCTTACAGACTGAGCAGCCAAATGGTTTCTCTCCTGTGTGGATTCTCATGTGTGCCTGTAAGTTTCTACTCTGTACGAAATCTTTCTTACAGACTGAGCAGCTAAACGGTTTCTCTCCTGTGTGGATTCTCATGTGCATCTGTAAGTGTCCTCTCTGTCCAAAATCTTTCTTACAGACTGGGCAGCTAAATGGTTTCTCTCCTGTGTGGATTTTCATGTGTTTCTGTAAGTTTCCACTCTGTCGAAAGTCTTTCTTACAGATTGAGCAGCTAAATGGTTTCTCGCCTTTGTGGATTGTCATGTGTCTCTTTAAACTTCCACGCTCTGTAAAAGCTTTCTTACAGATTGAGCAGCGAAATGGTTTCTCTCCTGTGTAACTTCTCATATGTCTCTTTAAACTTCCACTCTCTCTAAAAGCTTTTTTACAGACAGAGCAGCTAAATGGTTTCTCTCCCGTATGAGTTCTCATGTGTCTCTTTAAACTGTCCCTCATTGTAAATTCTTTCTTACACTCAGAGCAGCTAAATGCTTTCTCATCAGTAGTACATCTTGAATCACTAACATGTAATCTATCATTATTAAGAGAGTTTAAACCTGACTGAGGTTCTCTGGTCTCCTTCCAATCAGCACTGTCATCAGTCTCAGGTTCAGAAGAGTCTCCAGTCTCGTCATCAGTATCTGGTTGTAAATGTGTATCTGGATCTGATTTCATGGCTAGTTCTGGTCCTCCACAGTCCTCTCCATCAGCTTCTATTTTTATCTCTTCAGTTTGTCTCTGATGAAGCTGTGAGAACTCAGGTTTCTCCTCATCATCTTCACTCTTCACAGGGACAGGAGTGAATGTAAACTTGGTGATATCAGCCTCCTCCAGCCCTTGAAGCTGCTCTTCATCCTGATTGATCCGGTGTTCCTCCTGTTCCTCTTTAATGTGTGGGGGCTTCATGTCCTCCTGGTCCAGACTGGAGCTCCACTCCTGCTGATGTTCTTCACCAACAATCACTTTCTGGACATCTGAAGGTAAAGCTGAAACACAAACTAACAGCTTAATGTGAATCTTAGTAGCTCAATTCACTCATAATAAATAGGGGTTTCAGGATTGTTTATGGAGAAGGACACCCAGGAAATGAGTCGGGAGAAACCATAGTCGCTATGACGAGCCATGCTCGCCTAGGCCATGAGGCAGTACTATCTGCAATGGAAAATGGAGGTAACAGTGTTACATTGTGTGAAACATTATTAGCTCAACGTGTGAATGTTAGTGTGAAATTGAACACTACGTATATGCCAATGTTGTTTTCAATAAAAAAAAATATTTGCACAAAGCAAGCCAATCCACTTTTCCATGTTAAGAGCATTAAAATGAGAAAATATAATGGGACAAAAAGAAATCAAGGGACATTTAGAATAGATATATATTATATTACTGTAGGATTACCGTTTGCTCTTAAGTAAATTATGCGGCATATCCATGTTTTCGATTGGTTATATGGTACAAACACCACCTCTTTTCTGTGGACGCGCACATCGCCAGATTGGGAAACCCTGGGTTTTATTGAACTAGTCGTTAACCACCGTCGTGACACAGGTTATGCCGGACCGCAGTTGTTAGGTTTGGTGAATTCGGGTAACGGCAATAAAATCCAGGACATGTTGATCTAGATTCATAGTACAGAGGGCTTTCACAAAACCAAGATAATGAATTAAGCTGGGATTTACCAGTTATCCTGGCTCAATTTAGCCTTGACTCTGTTTCACAAAGGCAGAGGCACCTAAGTTACCATGGAGATTTATTCTCAACAGCTAGCCTGCTCCTGACCAGGCTAACAGCCAGGATTTATTAATCCTGGAGCCTTTTCTGTTCAGTCAGCAGTGGTTTTACCTTATTGTTATCAGCCTGCATTCAAATACAACAGGTGCATATTGCTGTTCAGTTAACTACTGTTATTATTTAAAGTTGTGACCATTATGTTTTAATTATTCATGTGACATTGTTACTGTTATATTGCTGTATGAAGAATATGAATATATTATGGCAGTTGTTGAGATAATCAGAAAAGGCTGATACAGTTTCCAAATGTGTTAAATTAAGTCAGTTACTAAGGGCAATATATAAAGTACTGTACATGTGTGTTTCTATAGTGGACCAATGTACCTTAAATTATTT
Organism: Gymnocephalus cernua; assembly: GCA_023631565.1. Taxonomy (NCBI): domain Eukaryota; kingdom Metazoa; phylum Chordata; class Actinopteri; order Perciformes; family Percidae; genus Gymnocephalus; species Gymnocephalus cernua. The sequence goes on along the minus strand of CM042448.1, from coordinate 4,039,545 downwards.
TAGTTGATTATTTTTTTTGTATACTTTAACAACTATAATTTGGGAGGATTGTACAAGTTTAAGAACATATTCTAATCGTATAATCCTCATTAATTATAGTCTTAGTTCACTGAACCAATACGTAACTATATAGTGTAGACTACTCTACATTTATGTAACGACACAGAGAGGACACCTCAATGGTTGTTCACCTTATATTTTGCTGGGGGGGAAATAACTGATGAATATACTCTGTTACATTCATGTTTAGAGTGTGCATTATATTTCTCACTTAATTATCTTTATAGTTTCTAGATTTTAGAGTCCAATATCTTCAGTGTCTTTCTTTTCTATGTCCATATATACGAGGGAGCAATGCATATTATATGCAAAGAAGGAAACTCATCCTCTATAAAAAAAAAAAAAAAGTGAGAAAAAGCGTGGCAGATAATCAGCTGACCGACTGAATGATAGTCTAAAAATATACATTTACGAACTACTGCTCTTAACTGAAACCATTCAATGAGTCACTTGTCATTTGCAAAAATGAACTGTTGTACACTTTGCATTGAAAGCGAGCAGTGGAAGTTAATATGACTTATGAAATTTATGTTTTAGCCCATGAGAAAGAGTGAAAGAGATATTTATAAATCATATTCTAGCGTTGTAGAAAATTGATCTCCATGAGCAATTTTCTGAGTAACATTATCTTCTGCTTACTTTTAAGGCAAAGAGTACAACGGTTAATTTGTGCAAATGATTAGTAGCCTAATCCTTGAATGGTATGATTAGGACGGTATCAATTCAGAGCAGCGGTCAGTTAATGTATATTTTTAGGCTGCTTACGCATTCAGTCGGTCCGCGATCATCTGCCTCGCTTTCTCTCGCTGTTTCATCACAGCCGACATGTTTCATATTCTCCATTTTAGCATCAGTAAATCTGTGATCGACTTCATGGTCTGTTAAAGAAAGCCGTGAACGTACATCTATCCCAATTACTTCAGCCTGGCTCGACCTAGTTGATCCTCCTCAGCCTGGCTTGGCCTTTGTGAAACACACCAAGCCAGGCTGCACAGATTAGACTAGGTCAAGCCTCGCTTTATCGGTTATCCTGGATTTATAAATTCTGCTTTTGTGAAACAGCCCAAGGGGGCTATTGCACAAAACCAAGATAAGGGATTAAGCCGGGATTTCCCAGTTATCCTGGATGAATTTAGCCTTGACTTGGTTGCACAAAAGCAGAGGCACCTAAGGAGATTTATTCTGTGCAGCTAGCCTGCTCCTGACCAGGCTAACAGCAAGGATTTATTAATCCTGGAGCCTTTTCTGTTCACTCAGCAGTGGGTTTGCCTTATTAATATAAGCCTGAATTAAAATACAACAGGTGCATATTGCTGTTCAGTAAAGCAGTTATATAAAGTTGTGACCATTATTTTTTATAATTATTCATGTGACAGTCATTGTTACTATTATATTGCTGTATGAAGACTGCTGTTCATATTGTTAGAAGTTTGATGAATATATTACGGCAGTTGTTGAGATAATTAGAAAAGGCTGATACAGTTGCAAATGTGTTGTAAATGAAGTCAGCGATGAAGGATAATATATAAAGTGCTGTACACAAGTTAGTGGTTCCAACAATAGCAGACTGGTCAGAGACAAATACACCTTTAACTATTTTAGTTGATTTATTTCTTTTAGTATTCTTTAATAAAGGAAATGTTCCTCTTCCATGTGCACTGCACACTGTAAAAACAAAGACTCAAAATTTCAAAGCAACTTAGTGCACTAGATTTTTGAGTTTTGAGGCCAACTCAAACTCCTACGTTTGGAAAATAGCTGTGCCAACTAATTATCTTTTGTTCGGATAATTAACTTTCATATGCCGTGCCAACTAATTATGTTTTGTTCAGGTAATTCACTTTAATATGTATAGAAGCTTACGATTTGAGTTCTAAAAAAGTCATGCCAACTTATTGTTTTCTTGAGATAATTTCTTTCATATTAATAAAAATTTTAAATGTTGAGCTCTATACACTAAGAATTTCCAAAGAGAAATATGTGCCAACTAATTGTCTTGTAAAGATAACAGAGCCACTTCAATTATTATTTTATTATTATTTATTTTAAACAAACATTAAGCACATTTAACACTTGACTATCATTCAAGTTGGAATCATGCAAGTCCAGTGTCCAAGCTTTTAAAACAGGCATTCAAAATAGTGTACATATATACACATCTGATCACCAATTTCAACATTCACTTTATTTTAAACCGTTATTAAAACTTGATTAACTTAAATATTCACACGAAACATTGGTAAGACAGTGTTCTCTTCCAACACAACTGTACTTTTGAGGGATCACAAAACAGGCCCATATCTTAAAAACTGCGAACAATCACGATGCAAGTGTAACCCAGTGGTAAACTTGGGTAATATAGTGTAATGGGGTGGGTTATGATTAATCTCTCTTACTGATGATTATAAAAAAGAAGTAAACGCTTATTTACTTTAGATAACTAAGAGAGGACACCCGATTACTAAACAAAGAAATATTAATATATTTTACATAATTAAAAGGAACTGAATATTTGTAATTTTATTTCATGACAGTGATTAAAACTAACGGTTAAAGTTTATATTATTTAGCTAAATAATATTTCCAGAGGCTCTATGCCGTTATCCTTTTTATTACTGTTTTTGTTACTATTTTATTGGTCATTTGGGCATTCACGCGATATGGTCAATAGTGATTGGCTTTAGGTATGAAACGTGAATATACACGTGACCGGAAGAGAGACAGCGGAAGGTTCTGGAAGTTTTTGCGGTCCGGTCGCTCTCTCTGCTGGATCCCCGCAAACCGGGGATAGTGGTGAGTGGAGAGACTGAGTAAAACGAAGCCGGAGACCTGTCTGACGGAGCGGGAGAGGAGGAGCGGAGGCCGTGATCGAAGGAGCCGAGATAGCTAGCCAGTGTGGGCGTATGCTGGGCTGAACTGTCGGTTAGTCGCACCGCACCCGAGGATCCGGACCAAAGTTTTTCCACGCTCTCAATTTTTTGCAAGTGTCTGTTCAGCGCACTCAATGTTTTGCAAGACCAAACAGGCCTGCAACGTGTTTTTTGTTCAAATAGTCACCGTGAGTAAACTGGAACGTGTGTGAATGTGTGTGTGATTGGGCCCATCACTACATTTTCTAAGATTTGTTTCAGGACACTTTGCGGGTGTTTTTTTTTTCCAAATGTATTGTTAGAGTTCTCCGTGTATTCTCAATTGTTAAGAAATAGCTAAGGTAAGAGAACTTTAGACCATTTATACTGTGGTAACCATTGTGATCGACACTATTGGGGTTAAAAACAAATTAAAAACTATTATTAAAGTTTTGGGGAAAGCTGTTGTATTCTATATGCCAAATTCTTGTATTCAAATAAACTAGGGTGTTACCCTATTGTATTTTATTTTCTTTGCTAGAACGAAAACCATCTCTGGGTCTCATTATTTTCAACTACCTTATTGTTAAAAGGGCTTACAACTGATTAGTAACTTAGTAGGTGCACCCTCGTGGTATCCACCTGAACTACACCGAACCCAAGCACCCCCATTCTCATGTATTTGACTCTTAGAGTGGTTGTACGGGTGCTACATAAATAAAATGGAGGCACCGCTGGGATTCAATTTATTCAAAAGTAGTTTTAAATCAGCCCTACCTTTAGTTTGACCCAGAGATTTAAGAGGTTTGTTTAAAAGGTAGTGTAGAACCAAAAGCGGGATAGCTGTTGACCTACATGTAAAACCATATTAGAGAATACTTATGGTGAAAATTAAAAAAAAAAAAAAAAAAAACACAAATGTAGAGTTCTACTAAGCATCCTAAGTCAAGAAAATTCAAATTAAGTTTTATCTGTGTTAAAATACCACTAAAACCTACCAAATTTAGTTTTGACAAGTGATCACTGTAAGTGCACAACTCGTGGGGATGGCTCAGTTGAAGAACTGGTGCGTTGGAGAAGGCATAGACCCGGCGAAAGCCTTGCTGGTTGAAGATGTACCTCCGGAAACTGAAGTTGGTTTCATTGAAGAAACAATGCAGACTGTCAAAGTACTCGGGAGAGTCAGGGTGAGAGGAAGGATGTATGACCCACAGTCTCAAAGTTTAACCGTGTTATGTGAGTGCAGGGAGAATGTGAATACAGACGCCATCCCTCTTGATGTTGTTCCTGAGGGGTCTAATAGGACCTGGAGAATCTTTGGACCTTCTAAGCAGGAGGAAGAACCCCAAGCTCAGGCAGCCGGTGATGGTAAAAAAGTGCCGCTGTCAGATTCCAGTTCTTTTCCCGCATTGCAAGGGTCCACTCCTGAAGATATCATTCGAGCAGTTGGTGATGTCCTGCAAATGACAAGCAAGCCCACACACGGTGACAACAGTCTTTACCGAAGATTGCGCACCTTCTCAGGAGTCATGCCCACACCCCAGGGAGAAGAACAGTTGGAAAACTGGGTTGAACAAGCCAGATTTATAATTGAAGAATATGAGCGCCCCGAAAAAGAAAAGAAAATGAGAATAATGGAAAGTGTAAAGGGTCCTGCACTTGAGATTCTCCAAGCTGTCCGTTTCAACAACCCATCTGCAACCTCTATGGACTACATTGACGTTCTCGAGACCACCTTTGGCAACCCCGAGAGCGGTGAAGAACTTTACTTTGCCTTCAGAATGTTGTGTCAACACGCCAACGAGAAACTCTCTGAGTTCCTAAGACGCATTGAGAGAGTCCTAAATAAAGTTGTCCAAAAGGGGGGACTCCAGTCATCGGGGGCAGACAAAGCACGTCTTGACCAACTGATTAAAGGGGCCATCAGATCCGACATGATGATACTAAATCTCGGATTGAGAGATCGCAGAGACAGTCCTCCCACTTTTCTGGAGCTGCTGAATGAGATACGCCTGGAGGAGGAGCATGAGGCTTCACGTCGCAGACTCCATCCACCCAAAGCCGTCTATGCCAAAAGTGCTACGGTGACCTCTGACACAGAGTTAAACGATTTGAAAGTCGAAATACACCAACTCAAAGCACAAGTAAGTGAACTCTCTTCCCCCGCCGCCATGTCAAGTCACCTTTCGACGAGTACCCTGCTTTCAGTCCCTCCGGCGGCAGAGAACCCAGAAGACAAGAACGTTCAAGCTTTAAAGAAAGAAGTTGTCAAGCTCCGAAAGCAAGTCTCTGTCATGTCAGTTAAGCCCAAGTACAGTCCTGCTACTGAGCCCTGCCCACAAGAGACCCAGTCAAGACCCTGGCCACAAAGACCTTCTACAGCCAGGGACCCAATTGATTTTTTCTGCTATCGCTGTGGTGAAGACGGGCATTTTGCCAATAAGTGCGCCTCTCCCGAGAACCATCCCAAAGTTATTCAGAAACTGCTGCAAGCTCAAAGGAAGTCCAAGCAGAACCGCAAATCTGATAACGAGACAAAAATCAAGATCACAAATGCCAGTGTCAAGAGAAGCGCGGTAAATGTACAGACCAACAGTTTGCCCGAGGGACTCGTGGGACCGCCCTCCACTGCTCAGGTTAGGATAAATGGCAACTCCTGTACCGCGCTGATGGACAGTGGATCTCAAGTTACCATCATCTTCGACAGCTGGTATGCCAAACACCTGTCCCACATTCAGTTAAACCCTGTGACCGGTCTAGCCATATGGGGCCTCAGTGAGTCAGAGGGCAGTTACCCGTACAAAGGTTACATCCAGGTTGAGTTGGAGCTGCCACATAAATCCAAGTCCAACAAGTTCCAGTCTGTTCCTGTCCTGGCCCTGGTGTGCCCTGATCCACGTTGCTCCGAGACTATACCTGTCCTGATCGGCACAAACGTTAGGAGGGTTCAGCTTTTCGAGTCCAGAATAAAGAAAGAAGACCTGGAAGACGTACGCTCAGTCAACATCCAAGTGCAAGGGAAAAAACACTTACCTGTTCCTGTAGGGATGACCATAACGGGCAGCAAAGACTTGCCTGTGGCTGAAGTTAAGTGGGCAGGGCCTGGTCCTCTCAGCATCCCTCCTGGCACTGAATACGTTGCTATCTGCAAAGTTAAAGAAACACAAGGCATCGGAGACAGCATACTCATCATTGAACGGGCCCACTCACCTGCTTTTCCCCCAAGTGTACTTGTCCAGCCGACTGTGTTGTTCTCTAAGATGCTAGACCCAAACAACTTCTTGGTACTACTGCGAAATGAGTCTCTAAAGCAGACTGCCATTCCAATGGGCACCGTGATCGCTCATCTTCACGTCGCTGACATTGTGACCGATGCCCCAAACTCTAATGTTGAATCTGTTCCAACCATGGATCCTTCTTTGTTTGACTTTAGCGAGTCACCTATCAGCAAAGAGTGGAAAGAGAGGCTGAGTCAAAAGCTTTCCCACCACTCCCAGGTGTTCTCTACTGAGGAGTGGGATGTCGGTTTGGCTAAAGGGGTAGAACATCACATCCGCCTGAATGATAACACTCCCTTCAGAGAGAGATCTCGACGTATTGCCCCTGCGGATTTGGATGATCTTCGGCGTCACTTGCAAGGTTTGTTGGCGGCTGGGATCATAAAGGAGTCAAGAAGTCCATATGCTTCACCAATTGTCCTGGCACGTAAAAAGAATGGGCAACTTCGTATGTGCATTGACTACCGCACCCTGAACCGGAGAACTATCCCAGACCAGTATACTGTACCACGTATCGACGACGCTCTCGATTGCTTGTCCGGCAGTAAATGGTTTTCAGTGTTGGATCTGCGTAGTGGCTACTACCAAATCCCAATGGCTGAGGAGGACAAAGAGAAAACCGCTTTCATCTGTCCTCTGGGATTTTTCCAATTCGAGCGAATGCCGCAGGGGATTACAGGGGCCCCTGCAACATTTCAGCGGCTCATGGAAAAGGCAGTCGGCGACATGCACATGCTGGAAGTCATCGTCTATCTAGATGATCTCATTGTTTTTGGAAAGACTCTGGAGGAGCATGAACACAGACTCCTCAGAGTCATCGCTCGTCTTGAAGAAGCTGGGCTCAAGTTGTCCCTCGACAAGTGCCAGTTCTGTCGCTCACAGGTCACCTATGTCGGGCACATCGTCTCTGAGAAAGGTATCGCTACAGACCCAGACAAAGTTGAAGCAGTGACACGGTGGAAGCAGCCAACTGACCTTCCTTCTCTGCAGTCGTTCCTGGGGTTCTGCGGTTACTACCGCAGGTTTATAAAAAACTATTCCATCACCGTCCGACCACTTACAGAGCTGTGCAAAGGGTATCCTCCCACCCAAAAGAAGAGAAAGTCTACTTCTTCAACAGACAAGACCTACTACAAAGTCAATGAGCCTTTTGGTGAGCGGTGGGACCAGTCATGTTCCGAGGCATTCCAAAAGATCATCCACTGCCTCACAAATGCACCTGTGCTGGCATTCTCCGACCCCACCAAGCCTTACATACTTCATATTGATGCCAGTTTTCATGGGCTTGGCGCTGTCCTCAACCAAGAGTACCCCGAGGGCTTGAGACCGGTTGCTTTCGCAAGCCGCAAGTTGAGTGCCTCTGAAAAGAACTATCCAGTGCACCAGCTCGAGTTTTTGGAACTTAAGTGGGCAGTGGTAGACAAGTTCCATGACTACTTGTATGGAGCACAGTTTACCGTGAGAACCGACAACAACCCCCTAACTTATATTCTTACGACTGCCAAACTCAATGCGACAGGTCACCGCTGGCTCTCAGCACTAGCCACGTACAACTTCACCCTGCAGTACAGGCCTGGCAGCAGCAACATCGACGCCGATGCCCTGTCACGCAACCCTCTTACAACCACAGAAGAAGGTTGGCAAAGCGTACCTGCTGAAAGTGTTCAAGCTCTGTGTAAGCAGATCAAGTGCCGTGAAGCTTCGACAGAGTCCACAACTATTGCTGAGTCACTCGGAGTGTCACCTGAGGGTATACCAGAGTGTTTCGCCTCCCCAGTTTGGTTGGATCTCGGTTCTTTGAGTCAGCTCAGTCACCAAGATCTGGTCACCGCTCAGGATGCCGATTCTACTATCGCCCCAGTCAAACAGTCACTTTGTGGTGGTCCATCGTTCACCAGCCCCGGTAACCCAACTTCTGTCCTGTTGAACAGAGAAGCAAGCAAGCTGTTCATTCAAAACAATCTGCTCTACAGAAAGGTTGAGAAACATGGAACTGAGGTAACGCAGCTGGTACTGCCCAGAGAGTATGTCTCGATGGTCCTGAGATCCCTGCATGATGAGTCCGGTCACTTGGGCATGGACAAGACCCTCGAACTTATCAGAAATAGGTTCTATTGGCCAAAAATGGGAGTTGAGGTTGAGCAGTACATCAAAAACTGCGGCAGATGCATCACTCGCAAATTCCTTCCTCAGAGAGCTGCTCCCTTAAAACAGATCACAAGCCAAGGCCCTCTAGACCTCGTTTGTATCGATTTTCTGTCACTTGAACCAGACTCCCAGGGTTTCGCTAACATCCTTGTAGTGACAGATCACTTTACTCGGTACGCCCAGGCTTTTCCAGCCAAAGACCAGAAGGCGGCCACGGTTGCCAAGATACTGTGTGAGCGCTACTTTGTACACTACAGACTCCCTGCCCGCATACATTCGGATCAAGGCCGCGGTTTTGAGAGCAAACTGATCCAAGACCTTCTGATGATGTTGGGTATTCGTAAGTCAAGAACATCGCCTTACCACCCTCAGGGAGATCCGCAACCAGAAAGATTCAACCGTACGCTCTTGTCAATGCTTGGCACCCTAGATCCAAAGCAAAAACAAAAATGGAGCCAGAAGATCAGTCAGTTGGTCCATGCCTACAACTGTTCTCAAAACGACGCAACTGGTTATTCGCCCTACCTGCTAATGTTCGGCAGAGAAGCTCGCTTACCAGTAGACATCTGCTTTGGCGTGACCGAGGACAACCAAAAGACAGAGTCCTACCATCAGTATGTTGCTAAGCTCAAGAAAGATCTCCAAAGAGCCTACAGTCTTGCAACCGAATCGTCAGACAAGAACCACCAAAGAAACAAAAAAGCATACGACAAGCACGTCAAAGAACAAGCCCTTGACAAAGGCGACAGGGTGCTGCTGAGAAACTTTGGGGTCACAGGCAAGCACAAATTGAAGTGCAAGTGGCGATCCTCACCATATGTCGTTATGGAGAAGCTACCCAACTTACCTGTCTACAAGATCAAGCCAGAGAGAGGCATGGGAGCAGAAAAGATTATTCATCGTAATCACCTGTTACCCATTGGTTACCTGGTGAGAATCCCGGTTGATGAAAGAGAAGTGGGGCCACCACAAAGACCGGTGACCAGAGCATCTCAGCAAAAGACAAAAGAACTGATACAGACAAACAACCACGATGAAGACGTGTCCTCAGAATTAGAGTACGATGAAGTATACCTGCCAAGATCCGTTGAGTTCGACTGGGACAAGTTGCTGACCAGTCCAGAACTGCCCCCAGAGCAATCCAATCCAATTGTCACCGAACCTGAAGGACAAGCTCAAGATCTGGTTGAGATAGAGCCAGTGGTCAATGATCTTCCACACCTGCCTCCCAACGCTGATCCAGACATCAACGTTCTAGAAGAAGGAGCGGACATCAATCCCTGTTCGGACACTCAAGCTGAGATTGAACTGGTTGAGCGTTCAAAAAGAGTCATCCGGCCAGTGGTCAAGCTGTGCTACGATGAACTTGGCCAGCCGCGTGAATACCCTGTGACAGTCCTAAGCCATGGAGTGTTGGTGGGAAGTGGACTCTACGGAGATTCCAGAAGCAGTCTGTGTCAAACTCTCTGGTGCCACCCCATGGCGTTGTGTTGCACTTGTTCTAATCTGGCCTCTACCCTTGAATTGAAGACTATTAGAGTCCTATAAGGTTTATTTTGATGAGGGCATCAAAATTGTCTAGAAGGGGGAGAGTGTAACCCAGTGGTAAACTTGGGTAATATAGTGTAATGGGGTGGGTTATGATTAATCTCTCTTACTGATGATTATAAAAAAGAAGTAAACGCTTATTTACTTTAGATAACTAAGAGAGGACACCCGATTACTAAACAAAGAAATATTAATATATTTTACATAATTAAAAGGAACTGAATATTTGTAATTTTATTTCATGACAGTGATTAAAACTAACGGTTAAAGTTTATATTATTTAGCTAAATAATATTTCCAGAGGCTCTATGCCGTTATCCTTTTTATTACTGTTTTTGTTACTATTTTATTGGTCATTTGGGCATTCACGCGATATGGTCAATAGTGATTGGCTTTAGGTATGAAACGTGAATATACACGTGACCGGAAGAGAGACAGCGGAAGGTTCTGGAAGTTTTTGCGGTCCGGTCGCTCTCTCTGCTGGATTCGGGTGGAGACGGGACGCTGGTGCGTTGAGAAGAGGAAAAAAGCGCTAGAAAGAGCGAGAAAACGGAGCGGGAGGCTTAAAGGAGAGGACCGCAAACCGGGGATAGTGGTGAGTGGAGAGACTGAGTAAAACGAAGCCGGAGACCTGTCTGACGGAGCGGGAGAGGAGGAGCGGAGGCCGTGATCGAAGGAGCCGAGATAGCTAGCCAGTGTGGGCGTATGCTGGGCTGAACTGTCGGTTAGTCGCACCGCACCCGAGGATCCGGACCAAAGTTTTTCCACGCTCTCAATTTTTTGCAAGTGTCTGTTCAGCGCACTCAATGTTTTGCAAGACCAAACAGGCCTGCAACGTGTTTTTTGTTCAAATAGTCACCGTGAGTAAACTGGAACGTGTGTGAATGTGTGTGTGATTGGGCCCATCACTACATTTTCTAAGACTTGTTTCAGGACACTTTGCGGGTGTTTTTTTTTTCCAAATGTATTGTTAGAGTTCTCCGTGTATTCTCAATTGTTAAGAAATAGCTAAGGTAAGAGAACTTTAGACCATTTATACTGTGGTAACCATTGTGATCGACACTATTGGGGTTAAAAACAAATTAAAAACTATTATTAAAGTTTTGGGGAAAGCTGTTGTATTCTATATGCCAAATTCTTGTATTCAAATAAACTAGGGTGTTACCCTATTGCATTTTATTTTCTTTGCTAGAACGAAAACCATCTCTGGGTCTCATTATTTTCAACTACCTTATTGTTAAAAGGGCTTACAACTGATTAGTAACTTAGTAGGTGCACCCTCGTGGTATCCACCTGAACTACACCGAACCCAAGCACCCCCATTCTCATGTATTTGACTCTTAGAGTGGTTGTACGGGTGCTACACAAATGTAATTTGGGCAATTTAAGATAGGCTTATTTACTCTGCCTCAACAGCAACATGTTACTCCACTTTTAAAAGAAGTTATATATTTACAAGAAACATTGGCAATACAACAGTCTCTTCCAACACAACTGTACTTCTCTGAGGGATCACAACTGCCGATAATCACGGTGCAAATGTAATTGGGGCAATTTAAAATGGGTTTACTTACTCTGCCTCAACAACATGTTACTCTACATCACAACTGTATTTCTCTTTGAGTGATCACAAAACAGGCCTACATCTCAAAAAACGCTGACAAAAACAGTGCAAACATGTGGGCAACACTAAAACCAAGTTTCTGAAATGTCACTAAGGCTGATTAGGCCAGCCATAATGTAAAATCACAAAGACCAGCTAACAACTTAAAGTAAGAGCTTTGTTTTGAAGCTCCTGACACGCTGTGAGCAACTGGCGGAAAGTTCCATGAAGATGTGCTGAATAGCTTCAAAACTGTACTTGAGTTATTTTGGAAACTCCATGTTCCAAGGCATAGAGCAGGCCGAAAAGGTAGGCCAATGCAGTGGGGAGGTCTGTAAGATCTGTGAGGACAATGGCCTCCTCCAACACAATGTCAATGCTGTTGACTGTGGGCTGCAAGGTAGATGCATCATCTACAAAAGCAATCAGGATACCCAACTTGACACCTCTGGTCTGCCTATCTTCTGCATCCGTGTCCTGTTAAAAGAAGACAAGATCAAACAGTATGTAAATTATGTTGTCATCTTGCTTATTACTAATGCAATACAAGTTGGAGTCAGGGCCATGAAGGTGTCGGCACAGGTTGCAGATGTATGCTACGTTTTAATTTGACAAATGACGGTTCAATATGTTCACCTAACCCAAACAAATCCATAATTTTACGCAGTGCAACAGTCCTATTGGTCACCTGTCAATAGTGTTATATTTCTATTTCAGTAATCTTCAGTGTTGTGGTTGTATAACAGAAGTTGTTAAACTGAATTATCCAGTTTTAAGTCACATTTTAATGACCCTTTTTTAGGGTTGGGTACTGAACTCTGTACTTTTTTTGGGTACCGACAGAATTACGTTGGTACTACCGAGGACTGATTCACTTTAAATCTAACGGTACCAAATTCCAGTACCCGAGAGCGCGTAAGCACAAGCTTATCTGTCCTCTCTGCAAACTACGTCAGCGCTGCAGTTTTGTCACGGAAATGTCGATAAAAGTGGATTCAAGTGTGGTTACAGTTTTTCAAAACTTCACGCAGACAGCGTTTGATATTAATGGCGAGGTGAAAGCGGTTGGGGTGCTGTTGACATTAGACTTCCTCTGAGACACGCAGGCACAACGGTGGATTCTATGCCCTGGTGACTCTGACAGGCTGAGGTTGTAAGGCAAGGCGACTTTATTTCTATAGCAGAGGTTTATTCCTCGACGCAGAAGGTCCAGAGTTCGAATCCAACCTGTGACAATTTTCCTGCATGTCTCCCCCCTCTCTCTCCCCTTTCATATCTCAGCTGTCCTGTCCATTAAAGGCAGAAATGACCCAAAACATTTAAAAACAAGGCAATTGAAAGTGCCTTCCATGAAACATTAAAGACCAATTCTAAACGGTCATGATGAAAATAAAAACATGCTAAAAAGAATATACAAATACAAAAACAAAAGTTAGAGTGAGTAAGAAATGAATAATTATTCAATTTAATAGGTTGTATGGACAGGTTTGGGAGGAGAGAGGGAAGGGTTTTACTTTTATTTAATTTCTTTAGAGCAGAGATGTGTGTTCAACATGTGGTCCGTGACCCCTAGGGGGTCCTCACAGTCACTGCAGGGGGGCCGCCAAATTGTTGTTTTAATACTTTTTAATTACCCCCAAAATTAAAATGTCTGAAAATATACATTAACATGAATCCGACATATTATTAGCAAAGCTAAATCAGCCTATTTGTAAAAGAACCAACAACAACCTCAACAACATTGATGATAGGCTTACTGGTCTAAAGGTGAGGTAGCTACTATGGTAGCCATCCTCAGATACAGTTAAGCTTATGGATTCACTGTGCCTTCCACATGTATGTTTGACAATCAAACGTGGCGATATATGAATATGTAAATACTAGCTTAGTATTGTAGGGCACCATACAAAAGTATGTGTCAAGGCTTTAGGCCACCCTACACATAGGGTAGGCCCAGTTTATTATGCAACTCAACTTTATACAATATATGTAGTAGGGGGGTCCCTGCTCATCTCTTTCAGGTTAGGGGTCCTTGGCCTAAAACACATTGAAGACTCCTGCTTTAGAGTGTAAAATATTCTAAATAAATAATGTTCTAAGTAAATAGGATAAATAGGTTTGGAATTGGAACTGAAATAAAAAAATGTAATTTGTTTTTGCAATTACAGAGGGAAAGTACCAACAAAAAGGTACCGTTAGGTACTGGAACTGGATTTCAGGTACCAGTATCAGTTCCAGTACCGATAAAAACTATAACTATATTCTTTAACAAGATGAAGGATTTTAGTCACAAGTCTGGCTCTGGAGTGTAACTGCAATTAGGGATGTTGTGATCCAATCTGAACTTATTTCTTCACTCAGTGTTTCCCATACATTCATTTATATCCAACAGCCCAGAACAATAAAACTACAAACTGATTACTTTTGGAGCTCGCAGTCTCTCTCTCAGACACAAAGGGTGACTTCATTCAGTTTTTTGGCTGGCCATGCTGTACTCACCAGGCATGTCAGGAAGAGCTTCTCTGCTGGGTCACGGACAAATATGGGTAGACCTTCAAGACAAGTATTCCTTCGATGCAGTGCAATGTCAGATGTCTGAAAATCAGGGGGAAAAAGACCAACAGACTTTATTTAGGGCCTATTTACAGAGTTAGACTGCAGTCGTGACTTCACCATGGTATCTGTTGACAAATACAAGAACTTTACGTAATGTTACAACTTAAGAAACCTAGACAATGTGTAACAGATAGTAGGGCTGCACGATATTGGGAAAAACTGACATTGCAAGATTTTTCCCCCTGCGATATATATTGCAATAAGAAAAAATACTGTAATTTTTACGAGATGACAAATAGCTTGAATATTCACAAATTATAGGGTAACTTTGTAGGGGAGTACATCTGAATAGAAAATAATTAAAAAGAACGATTTTCTTACTTGAACCACTCTTAAACATTAATGCTTTACAAACACAAAAGCAAGAGAGCGCTGTGACTTCTCTTCTGAAGTTATTTTGGAGAGGGAAATGAGGTAGCTAAACTCAACGATGGCATACATGTTGCTTTTCCTAAAATAAGGGGGCTCCCTGATGTTGCTCCCATCCTGCTCCTCGCTCATTTTCAGGTTGTGGTTGACAACTAGCGGGCCTGCTTTGTTTGTTTGATTAACTTTACATTACATTACATTACATGTCATTTAGCTGACGCTTTTATCCAAAGCAACTTACAATTGCTATATATATCAAAGATCAATCCTTGTCGCATCAACAACGCCTGTTAACCCCGCTGGCCAACCGCCGATGACAGCGGAAAAAGTCGACGCTGCCCAGGCTACGGAAAAATCCAACGGAAAGTCAGCTTGCCGGCCTCCCTCCTCCCAGACCTCGACCGCCTCCGCTCGGCGCCGGATCCTCAGAGAGGCTGTGCTCCGTCACTCTGGTGGGCTTCCTCGACCAGACTTGACAGGTAATCCTCCACTCAGTACCACTTCTGCAGACTCACAACTTTCTCCAGTCCCTTCAGTCCGTACTCCTTGCAGCCATGACCAGCCCAGTCTTCAAACTCTTCGTCCCCTTTTTGCCCCGACAACTCTGATTATGGGTGACAGCATTACCAGAAACATACGCTTTTTTAACGCTACAACTCGCTGTTTTCCGGGAGCAACGGTCCCAGTCCTTCTGGAGAAACTGCCAGGCCTATTGCAGTCTCTCTCACCCTCCATAACTCGTGTGATAATCCATGTGGGCCATAATGACATGGCACGTCGGGAATCAGAGGAGACAAGGAAGGATTTTAACAACATTTTTAGCTTTTTAGAGCGCAGTGGCAAATCTGTTTTTATCAGTGGCCCATTGCCAACGGTGTCCCGCGGTTCAGAGCTATTCAGCCGGCTTCTGAGTCTGAACACCTGGCTCCAGTACACCTGCTGTGCCCACAATTTTAGATTTATCGACAATTTTAACTTGTTCTGGAACCGCTACACCTACTATAGGAACGATGGTGTGCACCCAAACAAGCTTGGCAGCTTGTTTTTAGCAGCTAACATACAGCACGCTGTACAGTCTGCCGCACGTGAATGACTATTTACACCACACACCCCCTTCGCAGACTCTTCTTCTCTGAGTACTATTTCCTTCTCTCAGGACATTGTCTGCAGTGACATCTCCCCCTACAGCCCGTCAGTGGCTATTACACAATCACCACTATATCATCCCATACAGACCATTTTCACAATGAGGCCGTACACCCTGAAGAAACGCTCTGGTGGATCACTTCCAAGGTGTTTACGTCCCCTGGCCCGGGCCCCTGCTGTACCTACCAACTTATGTTATCCACAACAAGTGTCTACAATATACTCTGATAAAGTACGCCCTGATTTCATCAGGTTTGCCCATCTCAATGTACGTTCTTTGAACAAAAAGACTGATTTACTCTATGACATCATCTTGGACAAAAAACTTGATGTCTTCTGTATTTCTGAAACTTGGCACCAACAGAATGACTTTTTAAATCTCAATTTATGTACTCCACCGGGATATAGATATCTTGACAAATCTAGAGAAACTGGAAAAGGCGGTGGCCTTGCTGTTGTCTACAGTACTGATGTCTCTGTTACTGAAATTATTGTTCCTTCTGTTTCATCGTTTGAAAGTATTGTTTTTAAAATTAGCGGTGCTTCTCCGGTTCTGATCTTGTTTATTTATAGGCCACCGAAGCCTAACCCTATGTTCTTTGATGAACTCACAGAGCTAATTGCGTTTCTAAATCCCCTTTGTCCATCTATGATTCTTATTGGAGATATTAACATTCATGTTGATAATCCTAGTTGTAATCATACTGCTAACTTGATGGAGATTCTGGACTGTTTTAGCCTGATACAACATGTCAAATTTCCAACTCACAGAAAAGGTCATACACTGGATTTAGTGTGTACAGCTGGTGCTGATATAAATCAGCTTGAAGGTAAAGATTTGTGTATTAGTGACCATAAGCTCTTGAGTTTTAACTTATCGGTTTCTTTGCAAAAACTTCAAAAGAGGGTTATTAGTTTTAGAAATCTTAAAAATATTGATCTTAATCAATTTTCATGTATGATAAATGACACTCCTGCAGGAAATACTGTTGATCATTATAATTCAATTTTATCATCAACTCTAGATGTGCTGGCCCCCAAGAAGGAACGTGTTGTTTCATTTTTGAAATCATCACCCTGGTTTACTACTGAGCTCAGGGCTGTTAAAGCAAAAAATAGGCAGTTGGAACGACAGTATAAAAAATCAGGGCTCACTGTTCATAAACTTATGTATGATGAGCAATTGGTTCTGTACAGCGATGCCCTTAAAATAGCAAGAACCGAATACTACTCTCAAATCATTAATGATGGTACTGCTAATCCAAATAAGATGTTTAAAGTAATCAACAAACTTCTTAAACCTACCAATCCACTTGTTTGTTCGACTGTGCAGCAGTGCAATATGTTTTTAAAATTCTTTGCTGATAAAATTGATAATATTTATCAGTCTATTACCTGTGCCTCTCTGAGTGCACCTCCTGAGATTCAGCCTTTAAATTGTCCGCATACTTTGTTTTCTAGTTTTAAAACGGTCACCATTGATTACATTTCCAAATTAATTATGACTATGAGTTCCACTACCTGCACCTTGGATCCTATTCCAACTCATGTTCTTAAAGAGTGTCTGTCGTCTATCAGTCCTCTCATTTTGAACATCGTTAATACTTCCATTACTACTGGACTTGTTCCCCAAGCCCTTAAGGTTGCTTCCATCACACCAGTTCTTAAAAAGCCTGGGTGTGATGTGTCTGATCTGTCTGATTACAGACCAATATCTAATCTTCCTTTTTTGGCAAAGGTTTTGGAACGTGTTGTCGTGTCACAACTACATTCTCACTTGTCCGTGAACGAGCTTTTAGAACCTTTTCAATCTGGGTTTCGTTCAGGACATAGTACTGAGACTGCCTTGGTCCGAGTTATGAATGATCTCCTCGTCTCTGCTGACTCTGGTGCTCTTACTATCTTGGTGCTCTTAGATTTGAGTGCAGCCTTCGACACGGTGTGTCACTCTATACTGCTTGAGAGACTCGAGACTTGGCTTGGTATTTCCGGTACAGTGCTGGAGTGGTTTAAATCATACCTGACCGATCGTACCCAGTTTGTTATTTTAGAAAATAATAAATCTAACGTTGGACAGGTGTGTCATGGTGTTCCTCAAGGCTCTGTCCTTGGCCCGATACTTTTTAATATTTACATGCTTCCTTTAGGGCAGATTATTAGAAAGCATGGTCTGGGGTTCCACTTCTATGCTGACGACACACAGATTTATATTAGCACAAAAACTAATATCACAGAAGTATCAGCAACCCTTTCTAACTGTCTCCAGGAAATTAAATTATGGATGTACCAAAATTTTCTTAAATTAAATGGTACAAAATCTGAGGTTCTTTTAGTTGGTACCCCTGCAGCTACCTGTAATGGTAACATTTTTAATTTGGACATCGAAAACAATGTTCTGTCTGCATCACCACAAGTACGTAACCTTGGTGTAATTTTTGATTCTCACTTGACACTTGAAGCACATATAAAGAGCATTTCTAAAACGGCATTTTTCCATTTAAGGAATATTGCTAGGATCAGGTCCTTTCTTTCATTACCTGATGCAGAAAGGCTTGTCCATGCACTTGTGACCTCTAGGCTTGATTATTGTAATGCCCTTTATGTTGGGCTACCAGCAAAATCTATTAAGCGCCTGCAACGTATACAGAATTCAGCTGCACGTGTTCTAACACATACTCCTTTTCGTCAGCATATCTCTGGGGTGCTTAGCAACCTGCATTGGCTTCCGGTCCATGACCGTATTGATTTTAAAATTCTTATCTTAACATATAAAGCTGTACATGGAATTGCACCTTCATATATATGTGATTTAATTACGCTCTATATGCCATCTCGATCTCTCCGTTCTGACAACTCTTTTCTACTTAAACAGCCTTCTTGCAGACTGAAAACGATGGGTGAAAGAGCTTTCACTGTGTCCGCCCCCCGGTTGTGGAATGCACTTCCTTTAACTGTTAGGAATGCCCCAACACTAACAAGTTTTAAGAAACAGATAAAAACCCTTCTTTTTAAGATGTCTGTGTCTTAATTGGTGACACTTGATGTGTATATTTGGTCTTATTTCTTGTTTGTTTTCTTTTTAATGTTTTTTTAATGTATTTACTTTTGTACTGTACTGTAGCGCTTTGGGTACAAGAAAAGCGCATTACAAATAAAATGTATTATTATTATTATTATTATCAGAGGTCACACACCTCTGGAGCAACTAGGGGTTAAGTGTCTTGCTCAGGGACACATTGGTTGATGGATCATGGTGGGAATCGAACCCTGGTCTCCCACACCAAAGGCACGTGTTCTAACCACTGCGCCATCACCACCATTAACTGATCAACATTGATTGGAGGTTCGCTCCGCATGCACTGCCTGCATGTCACGCACTAGTAAACTCTGTGTATAGACAACTCGAATCACTTAAATAAATCACGTTATTTCAGACAGACTTCTCTTGTAAATTAGTATTACGTTTCCAGCTTCGCGGCTCCGAACCGTAACGTTAGTTGGGACAGACGCCTCGTTTCTCAAGGCTAACTATATTAGCTATTGCTTGGCTGGTAGCAGATTTCTGGCAACTGAAAAATGGCCAGGAGACGTTGTGATAACGTTGCTTAGGCGCTTTATTTCGCCTTTTCAACAGACACACACAGGAGAGCCTCACTTTCTGTAACAAACCCCGTCGAACTGACGTTACGTCACATACGCACGCTGCCCACATGGCCACCTGCCTTACAGGGGAAGGGTCGGCTAGTAACAATCATGTAAAATAAGAACCGTGAAAGTTTTCTTTTTCTATCAAGCAGCAATAAAAGTTGTAGCGTTGATATCACATGTTCTGCGATGTGACTATTGCACATGTGCAAACTGCGATATCGACGATGAAACAAAATATCAGGCAGCCCTAGCAGATAGTCAAACAGACAAAATACACATTGTAGATTTGAAGGAAAATACCATGTAGATCAACGGTGTGATTTAAGCGCACGTTCCTAGTAACTAATAATCAGCTGAATTACTGCTCTTGCCAACAGACACCACTGACGTAAAAATAAAAAATGTACCCCTTTAATGTTTAACTAGCGGCAAACACAAAATAAATACCCTGGGCCTTGCAGATATTTCTTCCAAAAATAAATTTCACAGATAAGTCTACCTGTTCATCAAGCCTATCCAAGAGATTTTCCATGTCTTGACCAAAGGCTGGCACGGTACAGCTTAAGCAGTCCAGGACAGTACTCATCTAAGGCTGCTATAAAAGTCCCCAACAGGTCTTTAGTGGTGACACGGTAGAACTCCTCACAAATCTGTAGAAGTCAAAAGAAGAAGAAGGTTTTAAGATTGTTAGTTTTAAACTCACACCACAGGAAGGGGCAATGCACAGTCTGTTGAGTGAATAAAGTGCGCTCGGTACAAGTGTCTTTAAATTCACATAACTCACAGAAAAAAGATGATGTCGCCTGCCTTCTCACAGTCCTGCAATGTGATCTGGTAAGGTGGAGTTTTAACGCGCCAGGTGTTTTGAAGGTACACACACAGTCACTGTAGATACAGGGCCAGTGAGATCCTCTTCTGTGTCGTAGTCTATGCTGCCTCAATAGATCTTCTTGACTCGAGCTGAGAAAACCGCAGAACCCACACTTCATAGGATAACAGCAATGAGAATTAAAAGGCAAATTAGTTTATTTACTTTTAATGGATCTGTAAAACAAGTAATCCAGAACAACAAAGCACGATTATATTGTTGGTTTATTAAATCAATGCAGTAAAAATGTACAATGCTTAATGCGTTTGTACTGCTGCTTAGTTCATACCAACAGTCTTATCCCAATATCGCTTACTCAGCCTTTAATAAAAGGTTAAAATGCTTGATTTTACTTTATCTAGTTGAAAGAGATTTTTTTTTTTATTTTAATGGTCATTTTGGAGAACTATTTTGGGATATACTGAAAGGTGTTTCTTTTTGTTCATCCCATTTAATTTTGGGCTGCTTGTACAGCTCCGACAAACTTCAGTCACAGTCTATTCAATTCTTTGTATTGGGGTTAAAATATTTGATATGCCTCTGTATAACCCATCACATATTATATAGTCCAAAATGACCATTACAATAAATGAACACCTCCGTAAATTATATTCAACAAAAACGGATCATAATCAGCATGAAGCCATTAGTTATACCTTTGTGTACCTTATAAACTGGCAAATGAGTATATTGTAGATGTAAATGCACAACTCTGCATGTGAACATACCTACCTCTAGTGAACAAGAGAGGGTTGTGGTAGAACCTTAGTAAACCTTCCCCAGTGGGACTGACCAGAGCAGCATGCAGGACAACTACAGTTACAAAAAAACAGTTAGATACAAACAAATTAGTTTGTTACAATTCGTGAGGAATATGCAGGGTCAACGTTCACAAATGTATTAAACTGTGTGGGGGACATGTATGCAGGTATACAGTAGACTCAGATGTCAGTTTATTATTAGGTACACCAAGATTGAATTAATTCAGTGTCATACGATAGCTCTGAAATAAAGCCATCCTTCATGAGGCTTATGAGTTTTTGAACTGAATCTCTGTTATAGTAATTTACTATACACTGAGAAGAGTTACAAATATGTAGTTTATGCTATACACATATATACGGTTAACAAAATAGTAAGAACACCTCTCAGTATAAGACAGGCCCAGTACAGTTAACTAGCACCACAACCAGCCTTCAAATACACCAATAAAATAAAAAACCTCTTTCAAACAGATTAAATAAACTGGCCGCCATAACCATCAAGGAAAGGTTTTAATGCAGAGCCATTGTATTACATTGCATTACTTTTGTTTGTGTACCTAAAATGCCTAGATTCTAAAGTCATGGTAACATAACCAGCAAATGCCTTGACAAAATGACATGGTGGATGGGGCACACTTACATACACACTTATACTTATACTGTAGTTGAGGAAAACGGCGATACTGTTATAACATTAACCTCCAGACCCTGGCAGTGAGCGGTGTTTCTCCTCCCCCCCCCCCCCCCCCTTTGTGCCATGTAACGTTAGCCAAGTTTAGCAACAGCCTTGTCTATAATGGTAATGACCTGAATGTGACGGCCTACCGGCTAACCAGCGGATATAACCAGCATGTTCAGTATAGACACAAAATGTATCAAACCCAATAACATTAGCTAAGTTTATGTTTAACGTTACCATGCTAACATTAACGTTAGCTGACTAACATTAACATTACTTAATGCTAGCATTAACATTACTTAATGCTAGTTAGCAGGCAAGGTGTAGTGTAGCATCAAGCACAAGATTAAATAAAAAAATTGAACCTGTGATTAATGCAAAGCCAATTTTGCAGTACTATATTCAAACAAAATAACATTACTCACCTTCATGACTTAACGGTAGGTTCTCAGCGAAATCCAACATGTCGGAAATGTGGATGAAAACCCCTGCAGAACTGCCCAGAAAACCCTGTCTTAGCGTGGAGCATGCGCGGAGCACTTGACCTGGCCTCAACTTGAGTCCAACTACAATTTAAAAGTTGCGCCGCCATACATTTTGCAATGAGACCAACTTATCACAAGACACTTAATACAATGAGTTGACATAACTACTTTAACAACGTTTACAATGCCATTACGTATTTTTTTTGTTCAGTTTAAGTGAAAATGAAAGTAAGATGAGCAATTTCAAGTTCTCATTTTTAGTGTATTTGGCATTCTTGGCACACAATTTGTGTTCTCTCCAGTGAACTGGGACTATCATTTGGGAGGATTGAACAATCATAGGTTTCAATGATTGTACAATCCTCCCTTATTATAGCCTTAGTTCAGTGGACCAGTAACTATATTGTTGATGCTAATGTACATACTGGACAGTCATGAAACAACAGGGAGAGGACACCCCAATGGTTTTTAACCTTTTGCTGTGGGGACATAACTGATGAACACACGATGTTACAGTCATGTTTAAAGTGTGCATTAAATGTATCACTTAATTATCTTTATAGTTTCTAGATTTTAGAGTCCGATTTCTTCCGAGTCTATGTCCATATATAGGCCTACTAGGAAGCAAAGCATACAATAAATAAAGAAGGAAACTGCCTCTGCTAAAAAAAAAAAGAATAAGTGAGATAAAGCGTGGTAGAAGCGGGCCGACTGAATGACATATCTAAAAATATGCATTTACAAACCACTGCTCTTAAATTAAACTTAAATTATTTCCACAAAAAAACGGTTGTACACTTTGCTTGAAAAGCGAGCAGTGGGAGTTATTATATTCCTTAGGTAATTTATATTTTCGCCCATATGAGTGAGTGAGAGAGAGAGAGAGAGAGAGAGAGAGAGAGAGAGAGAGAGAGAGAGAGAGAGAGAGAGAGAGAGAGAGAGAGAGAGAGAGAGAGAGAGAGAGAGATGCACGTTTCACAACATTGTAGATGAGTGGTTGTAATTGATCTTCATGGTCAATTTCCTGCGTAACATTAGGCTGTCTTCTGCTCACTTTTAAGGCAAAGAGTACAACTGCTCATTTGTGCAAATAATTAGCCTAAGTTCTTGAATGGGATGGCAGTTTCAATTCAGAGCAGTGGTCAGTTAATGTATATTTTTAGGCTACTTACGCATTCAGTCGGTCCGTGATCGTCTGCCGTGTTTCTTTTTTACAAATGGCTTTCATGTCATAATTCCATATGAAGCTGCTGCTCACTCTGTGTAAAGAATACACAATGCGTGTTCTCCATTTCTGCATCAGTAAATCTGTGATCGATACTGTGGTCTATTTAAGAAAGCCGTGAACACGCACTTACCCCAGCTATGTACACCTGGCTTGACATAGCTTTACCTTCTCATCCTGGCTCGGCAAACGTGCAACCGATTAAGCCGCGATGAGCTGATCACACTAACTCAAGCTGCGCTTTTTGAGTTATCCTAGATTTCTTCATTCTACTTTTCTGCCCCCTGGCCAGAAAAGGCCTGGCCTCCTGGCCTCAGGAGTTTGTGCAACAGCTACTGTTTGCCAAACGACAATACACAGCCACTTAGTCTCTTTTCTTTTTCTCCTCCGTGGAATAAAGCTCCAGTCAACTATATGTTGGGTCTGCTGAGATCTATAAACGATGTGACGGAAAGCAGTAGGCCTTAGTGTCAAATATAAAGTTTATAGCACTAAATATATTACTATTGACCTCGACAAAACAAATAGTTCTTGTGCGTTTTGAGCTCTGTCTCTGGCTCCATCATCACTCAATGTTTCCCCCACTGGATGCTTAGATACAGTACTCCCCTTTCCATGGATGTTTAATCACATTAGATATGATAGTCATCTCAGTGTTGACTAAAAAAGACAGAGAGGAGGGAGGCAGAGCCTGTATGAGGCTGGAATACAGTACACTGACAACGACTCGACGGCATTCAGCAGTCTGCTAATTCTTGATAACAGACCGTTGCTAAGAATAACAGACCGTTGCTATGCATAGTGTGGTTCATTTATCAGCTGTGGCATAAAGTGGAGCACCTCCTGTCCTCCAATTCAGGCACTGACAGCAGATTACTTATTACTTATTAATGTACTTTTTCAGTTATGACTGACTTTCAGACTAGATAATAATAAACGTTACATGGCATTATAAACCAGAGCCAGCTCATACAACAATGACTCTCACCCAACAGGGTAACGTTAACGTTAAGTAAGAAAACATAGAAGAAGAATATCTAACATTGTAAACGTGTCCCACCTCTCCGCTGGCCAGCTGACAGTTTCCTCTCAGAGTTCATGTTGAAGTGTCTCTCCTCAACTTCTCCCCGACCTGGAATTTGAGAAAAATACGAAGCTCACAACTTATCCAATAACACACGTTAGCAGGAGCTAGCTGCGGCTAACGTTAGCTTAGCGCGCGGACTCCCTGCAACAACAACAGAAAACGCGTTTCCGGTCAGAGAAAGAAAACAGACCTGCTCTTTGTAGCTTCGTTTCAGGTTTTAAAACCTCATGCAGCAGTTTGTGATGTTTCTCTCTGGAAGGACACCAAACACTGGCGACTTTTACTCCGCCGTCCTCATCACGAGCTAAAATGCTAACAATGTGACGGAGGTCGTAGCATCTTCCGGGACCAGGAAACACAAACACAACTTCCGCTACACTCCTCTGCCCTTCAGAATAAAACAGCGTTTTAAGAGTCGATTTTACCCACTGTCCTTTGATAATATGAGATAAGATCAGTGGTTGAATGTAACTTAATACATTTGCTCATGTACTCTACTTTTAAGGTATTATCATACTTTATACTTCTAATGAATTGTACTTTTTGACTTGGATTGACTGCACAGCACAGATTCAGGCAGTACTAAATGAGGTCTCTGTTCTCTAAAGCCTCTGGTTGATGTTTAAATATGAAAAGATGTGAAAGATATACACTATTCACAATTACCCTCTGACTAATGTGTATAATAAATCTGTCACTTTGAAGTTAAATATTTAAGGATCATAGTTCAAAGAATACGAATGTAAGGGAAACATCTACTGTAATATAGAAAATTATATACACACTAGTTGAACTATACCAAATAGATGGCTTCAGAGGGACTTATCCATCTTTGGATTTATTTTGCTTTCTGATATGAAGAATAATAAAGAATAAAGAATTATGATACGAAGATTATATCTATCTGTTTATCTCAGTTTATTACTTGGATATCTGATAAATCCATCCATCCATCCATCCTCATCCGCATCAGGCGGACCCAGGGTATGCTGGGAAACGTCTGTCTCTCAGCTGATCTAACAGCTGATTGGTTCAGAATCGACTCAAAATGATGACATTTTACATGAACTTTTTATTGTTTTTGAATCGGAAGGATTTTAATTGCCATTTGTTTCATTCAAAGGCTTATTCTGTACAGAACACATGTTGCATGACTGGTAATGAATTTTAGAAATCATTGAGACTAAATCCGTTCAGATTACGGATCATCTACAGTCTGTTCTTTAAGATTAGCAACGGATCGCATGTAGAGCATTTTGACAGCTACTCTGTCTTTATAAAAACAACTAGGGACTTGTGTATGAGCTGATGTATGGGTCTGATAACATTTTCTTAAATCGGAATTGGACCTAACAAGATGTGAGTTTTTCTTTGACTTCCTGTTCAGCCTGAAGGCTGCTGGAATTGGCTGGAAACTGTCCGATTTTACCACGGCTTTTTATCACTGCCCTCTGCTGCTGCCGCCTGCGCTCGTCCACTTCACAGGCGTGACGCAGCTCATCTCGAACGGGCCTAATCTCTCCACCTAGTCCTGGGTCTTCCCCGATGCCTTCTCCCAGCTGGACGTGCCTGGAACACCTCCTTCGGGAGGCGCCCAGGGAACATCCTTACCAGATGCCCAAACCCCCTCAACGGGCTCCTTTCAATGCAAAGGATCAGCGGCTGTTGGGTGTGGTTTAAGGTGCATGTGACGCTGACTGAGGTCAGAGGTGAAATTAGGGATGGGCATTCAATTTAAATTTTCTTAGTTGATCATCGGGAGAATTAACGATTGACTATCGATTAATCATTCATATTTTTATATTAAAATTATTTAACCATTTATAAATTAAAAACGCAATGAAAACACAAAAATACAGCGCGTTTTTCCTCGATGAGATCTTAATTACAAGAAGAACAACTTGTGGCAGTGAAACTGGAGGTTAGGCTAAACTTGAAGATATATGCGCTGTGGTGCTCTGAAGCAGCGGAACCTGCTGCTGCGAGCGGGCGTTCTTAAACAGAAACCCTTGTTTGTTCCAAAATAATATTAAAAAAGAATCATGTTAAATAATAACTTAACCAAAAACATAATAATACTTAGATCTGACAAGTTTTGTCAAAATGTAACTCAAAACTATCAAAGCCTAATAAAAAATAACCAGTAACTCAAATACAACTTCTGTACCAGTCTACTGGTTTGTGTTGAGAAAAATAAGCATTAAGCATGTTGACATGATCTGGGGTCAGACGCGACCGCTTCCTGGTGACCGTGTGAATGGGATGCACAGATACCTCCGCGCTAACTTGGCCAGCCCGGGCCGGGGAGCCTTGAGTTTCTACCAGTCTGGTGAAGCCCCGAGCTGAGCCTTCATTTCCGTCAGAGAGGCAGCTAGGCTTCTCACAGATGAAGCCATCTCATTCAGCACCATGCGGTGCCGAGCATTTTCTCCTGCTGGGTAACGGTATGTCGAACAGAATCCAAGTCCGCTGGGTTCATCTTGGCCGGATCGTTCTGTCACGATTCACTAGGACAGGAACCCAAAAGCAGACAAGGACAAGGTAAGTAGAATGAAAAAAAGGTGAGTATTAATGTGGTTTTCTACGTGAGTCCAACTGGTGAGGCAGTGGGTGGAAGTGAGTCGGCTGACGGATGAGTGCAGGTCTTTTAAGGATGGGGAAGCAGACGGCCAGGCAGAGGTGGGGAGCATATTCCAAGTCACAAAACTGCAGACAGAAGGACAGGCAGATTAGCAGCGGCAAAAACAGCAGAACAATCTTCTCAAACGACTAACTGATACTCTAGGAAACATACTGGTGAGGCTAACGATCCGGCAGGGAATGGATGTCAGTTCACGGCTTCAATGGTGTAGAGGTGATGATCAGGACCAGATGCGCAGATTGCAGACGAGACACAGGTGTGGACGCTTGCAGATTCTCCCGCCTTGCTTTGTAGCCAGGCAACCAGACAGGGTGCATTCAGGAACTCTCAGAAAACAAGATAAACTCAGGAGGCGGGATTCATGACGAAATGTATAAATATATTCTGTTTAGGTAGTAGCGTGTGTGTTGTGTACGGTCACGTGAGTATCAGTGTAGAGGGTTTTAGAGCATGCAGACAACAGAGGTTTTACAAAGTATATTCTGTAACGTAATCAATAGTAATAGCCTAATGCACTAATCTTGAATGCCATTGTTTATAAGGGCATACAGAATGTATTAATTTAATAAGAATATTTTTGTCATTTAATTTAGTAAAATATTAAGTTCATTTTAAAAAGTATTGCACTTTTTATGTATTTCTTCTTATGCTCGTTTCACTCTGTATGTTCAAGTTGAATAGCACATTTCACAATTTTAAGTTTCTGTACTTTCCTTGATAATCAAGTCCACAGACCTGTTTAGAAAAAATAAAGGTCCAGGAGGATCTTCAAGATCATCACCAGCGGGAGCAGTGATAGACTGGGATCAAAAAACGGCCCTGGCATTTGCAACACAGCGGCACTAGCTTGGAAATTAGTAACTCTGACATCCAATTGAATCTTTTCACACACCTCACTGCAGAACAATCTTGAATATTTGTGGCTGCATGCATAAAATAACTTAACAAAATAACCAAAAACAAATTATCAGTAGTGGCCCTTCTGGCATTTGACCAAATTCCGGATGGCCAGTCCGTCACTCATCAAAGTCACCCGACTCCTTTGACAAAAACAGTTATTTTACCTCCCAGAACACATGACTCGCTGATCTACCGCTGCCTCCGTCGCTTAGTTTGTTAGTTGTGTTAGTTCCTAACCGTTTGAAATACCAAAGTCACACAACAACACAAACTTCTCCAAACTGGGGGCATGCCGGCCGCCACCTACTGAAGCAAATACACTCGCATACGCATTTTTAAATTCCAAATAGTCTCTAATATTTCATATAATTAATAATACAAAATACACACACATGTTACCTATGATCAAGACTGCTTTTATTTCACATCACAGACATTTATTGATGTCAAAAGATAAATGCATTCAGTTCTGCCGTGACAGAGTTAAAAAGAAAAGATAGTGTTGCATAGAATAATTTGCATTCATACAAACTTAACACCAGTGCTGGAATGTAACTAAGTACATTTGCTCCAGTACTGTATTTAAGTCCTTAGTTTTGCATTGAGTACTTTTACTTTACAGAAAGACAGACGGAAAGACAGAAAGAGACAGAAATAGACAGACACAGAAAGGAAGTTGATTGACACAACTTGTTTGGATCGTTTCCAGTTTCTAAAATGGGAAGATCTTCTTTACTTTTAATACTTGAACTACATTTTTTTTACATGAATTGAATTGAATTGAAGTGAATTTTCCTGATGATACTTACAGACTTTTACTGAAGTAACATTTTCACTGCAGGACTTGACTAACTTGTACTTTTACTGCAGTAATCGGACTACTCCTTCCAATGCTGTCTAAAACTAGGCAGTGTGTATTACTTGTGCTGTGTTTTCAGTCTCAGTAGCGGATTGGATGAATTTGTATCACATGCCTCTGTGTGTCACACAGGAACCGGTCTGCTTCTCAAAGCTCCAGAACTTTGTGTTTCTCAGATTCTTGATCATGCAAATGTTTGATATTTGAAGATGGACATCTATAATGCAATGCTTCTATCCAGTGTGTAGTTTTTTGGCTTAACTTTGAAGCTTTTTACATTATAGCCGCACCGAGATGCATTCATGGATGGTTGAAATTTTTAAAATCCGACAAACAATACAGTTTTTTTCAGCTTCTTTCTAGGGTAAGTGTTTTTTCTTCCGCGACCTTTTGAAAAAAAACATGCTTTTTCAAATCCTGCAGACTGCATTTGGGGTTAGAAGGGTTAAGAAGTGAATAGTTGTTTAATATTATTATCACCACCCTAAAACTACAGACTCTATCAGACCTGTTTTGTTACACAGACCTTCAGTGGTGATATCTTTATTGGGACTTCATCCATCGTGAAAATGTATGGAAACATCTTCTCAGTGAAAGTGTATGTGAAGGTGTGTATGTGTGTGTTAGTATCAGGATCAGAGAACGACAGCTTCCCTCTGTTCCAGTCCAGAGTCACTCTGATCCTCTGGAGCTGCTTCTCAAACGGGAGAACGGTGTTTGGAGCTGGTGGAGACCACACTGAGTATTTACCTCTAGAGAAATATATTGTCCATAATCCAGACCATATGCCTCCCTTCCTCTGGACAGAATCTGCTAACACACCCAGTATCCAGTCTGTACTGTCTCCAACCTCAACATCCCAGATGTGAGTCCCTGAGTTAAAGCCCTCAGAGCCCAGGACAGAGGCGAGAGAATCAAACCTCTCTGGATTATCAGGAAGCTGCTGATACTCTCCCCATAACATATTGGTCAGATCTTCAGACAGGATCAGGTTTGGATAAGCAGTATTTGGGTCCAGAATCACAGGAATGTAGGAGACCATGTCCTTCATCTTGTTCCAGATGTTGAAGCTCAGGTTGCCCAGATGTTTGGACTCGTCTAACAGAGCTCCTGAGAGCAGCTGTGGATCATCCAGCAGGGGTTGCTGCTGGACTCTTTCCACTGCAGCCTTGTAGTTGATCAGGAATGAGACGTCTTCAGCTCTCAGCTCCTCCTCTGTGGCTCTGACTGTGTCTGAAAGAGCTGCTATCTCTCTGCTCAGAGCCTCCATCGTCTCCTTCATCCTCTGACTCTTCTTCTCCTCTTCGTCCCTCAGTGCAGCAATCCTGGCCTCCTCTTCCTCTTCTAGAAACTGGTGAAGCTTCTTAAACTGATCCTTAATCTGTGTCTCTGTGCGTCGGGCCTGGACCTTCAGGTGTTCTGCTGTTTGATCACACTTCACTTTAACTTGTTCAAAATCCTTTATCTTCTTCTTTAAGGGCTCCACAGTTTCCTGAAGTTCCTTCCTGTGTTGTCGTGCAGCTTCATCGATGGGTCTGATTATGTGGTTGGAGTGTTTTCCTGAATCTCTGCAGACGAGACACACCGGCTGCTGATGGTCCAGACAGAAGAGTTTGAGTTTGTCAGAGTGCAGACTGCAGAGAGCCTCTGAAGCTCTCTGATCTCTCTGCTGTAAGAAACTCTCACGCAGCTTCTTTAACTTCAGGTTACGAGGTGGGTCTGGCTTTGAAGATCTTCTCTTACAAACTGGACACTCCTGTGTCTGTTTCTCTGTCCACCAGCTCTTCAGACAGTCTTTACAAAAGCTGTGGCTACATGACAGAACAACAGGATCTATAAAGACTTCATGACAGACCAAACAGCAAAAGTCCTCCTCTGACATGGAAGCCATTTTGTCTCTGAGAGCAGCTGAAAACAGCAGAAACGGTAGACGTTTAAACAGGAAGTCAGCTGTGTTGCCCTCCCTCCCTCGCACATGGGACAAGTTTGCCTTCAGGGCGGTCAGTCAGAAGGGTTTATTTGAACCCAAACCACTATCTTTTCCTAAACTAAACTAAGTAGTTTCTAAACTTAAGTGATTTCTGGCAGAAAGCCCAGAAGGTAAACGTCTCCCGTGTGCCCCTCCCTGCTGCAGAAAGTTGCCTCAGTTACTTTAACTTTGGGTCTCAAAGTGTTTTTCAGTCTGCAGCAGATTACAGTTATTTCACTTCTTCAGTACTTCAGTGCTCCTTTCTGTAACTGTCCTCCCTCAGTGGATGTCACAGCTTTGTAATGAAAGGTAAATCTTACCGTCTGTCTGTGGGTGCGTCTCTTCTCACTGACAACTCAACAGTAACAAACCGGTTTACCTGGTTTGTCTCAGATGATGTAACGTAAGGTGTGGAGCTTTCCCAGGCAGCTGATAAGTTTTATCTCAAAGGCAAAGTTCAGATGTTATGAAGTGTGGTTTTATGAGCTACTTCTCTATAGTCAGAAGCTAAGCATTAGCCTGCTGTATAGGGGGGCAGCAGCACATTTTAGGCTCCTAAAAACAGATATCAGTTTAATTGGACGTTATATTTACAATATTTCCGGCGCTTTACCTTGCTGTCAGACAGCCCTTTACAATGGGGAACTGAAGCTGTTCTCTTTGCTCTCTTCAAAGCAGTGATGGGATAAAAAAAACGGCCCTGGCATTTGCAACACAACAGCACTCCCCACTAACTCAGAACGTTTAGGGAACGTTAGGGAATGTTAGTTTATGGTTCTCTAAAGGTTAGTTCGAACCAAACCAAAAACCAACGTTCAGGGAATGTTCCCTCAGGGTTATATTCCCTAAACATTAAGGGAACCAACTGAAACATTCTCCTGTGGTCGTTTTTGGTTGTTTTTGGTTGTTCTCAGTGCGGTTTTGAATTTTTTTATTTAAACCAGTTTTTGAAGTAGCATATAACAGGTTTGCAGCCACTTGATGTCGATTCACTCAAAAGTGATTGGTCTTATCAAATCTAAGTAAGATAAACAGCATAGCAAAAGAGAATATATTTATTTTTAGGCTGATGTCAATTTTGCTAAAAAACAATACTTTTGTGCTTGATTTCGTTTTTTTAACTGTATTAGGTGGAAATACTTAAAACAAGAATCTATCACTTGTGAACAACTCCAACTGTTACACCCCCCACGCCCGTGACCGATTCAAGTCCTATCCTGACTTCCGTGTTGGATACACAACCAACACGATTCGATTTGCTTCGCCACGCTACACAGCATCACACAAAAGTAAGTTTTGAACAATTCACTTTAGAAGTTGTTTTTCCCCTCGTCGCCATCTTGCTAATCAAGCAGTGAGTTTTCTTTTTAGGAAATTCTTGCATTTTGGCGAGAGTTACGCTTTAAATAGACTGCATATATATTGCGCTTTGCATATATAGTGCGCTTTGTTTGAGTCTTTGTTTGCTGCTGTGCACGACGTGTATGCTCTGCCGCATTGTATGTTTTGTGTCATCGTGTTACCCTGCTTGCATTCTTGTTACAAATAAGATATACCGGTTCTTTTAATTAGTTTCAGTCGGCAAGCTACTTTCCTATTTAAGTGAATGGGGAAGCATACAGGAAGGGACGGAATATGTGTAGGCTACACAGCTGCCATACTGGCTTTACAAACTAACCCCATGCATTTCTATGGATGCTGTGTCTCCCGATTAGAAAGTATCTGGTCTACAATGCAAAAATTCTGAGAAATCCTGTCACATACAATGTTTACACTGACTGGATATATTCAAATATTCTGTTTGCAATCAGCACACATTGTATAGTCTTTTATTTCAAATGAATCCGTTCCACAAGCAAGAAAGCATTCCAGGATGGAGCGTGTGTCTGGAAGTCCTGTTCGTAAGTGAATATTTTATTATGCATGCATGTAAAGGGATATTTCACCGCTGGAAAGCTGAATATATCTTTAAATTGGGTCACTTATGTAGTATAAATGGGAATTTTCTTTTTGACATTGGTGCCTTCTAGGCCGAGAAAAGCCAGAAATGTGTTTTTGGCTCATGTCAATGAAAGACACCAAATCCCAGAATGCACTTGCTTTGCTGCTTTATGAGTCGACTCCTAAGCCACACCTACCATTTACAGACAGACAGACAGTGAGGTATTCAACGCAACTGAAGTGTTTTATTGTCATTTCAACCATATACACAAAACGTTTCACCGTGGCTCAAGTGGTGTTACACATTTAAAATATATAACAACGACATTATATAAAAACGACATGCGAGACAGGCTACATTTAGTCCACAAACATTGCTCCGTAAACTTCAGCTACTAGCATTAGCGCTTGGTTGGATGTAAACACAAGTCATGAATTAGCGTCGAATGTAGAATGGTCGGCATTTATCATCACAAACTCCACTAGCAGTTAGCAGTTAGTTGGATACAAGCACCCCATTTCTGCACTAGTCCGTGTTAACACAGCCGACCTTCACGAGTCTTACCCGGCGACAGAGCATCTCTAGTTCGGAGGGCTAGCAAGCCTAGTAGACTGATACACTGTTGTTCAGCAATGTTTCCACAAAAACAAAAACACAGCAGTCTCTGAACTCGCATTGGGAGTTTCGTTGAAGTTGGATCTAGTCCAGTCCTGGCTCCAGCCCTGGCTCATCTTGAACAAGCCTATTATATATTCATCCTGGCGCCTCGGGATCCCCCAGTCAGAGCTGGCTAATGTGGCTCAGGAAAGGGAAGTTTAGCGCCACCTGCTGGAGCTGCTGCCCCTGTGACCTGACCCCGATATGTGGATGATGATGGATGGATGGATGGATGGATGGATGGATGGATGGATGGATGGATGGATGGATGGATGGATTTATCAGATATCCAAGTAATAAGCTGGATAGATACGTCTAGATAAATTCTCCATATCAGAAAGCAAAATAAATCCAAAGATCTGAAGCCATCTATTTATAATAGTTCAACACTTCTGTATATCATTTTCTATATTACAGTAGATGTTTCCCTTATATTCTCATTCTTTGAACTGTGATCCTTAAATATTTAACTTCAAAGTGACAGGTTTATTATACACAATAATCAGAGGGTAATTGTGAATAATGTATATCTTTCACATCTTTTCATATTTAAACATCAACCAGAAGCTTTAGAGAACAGAGACCTCATTTAGTACTGCCTGAATCTGTGCTGTGCAGTCAATCCAAGTCAAATAGTACAATTCATTAGAAGTATAAAGTATGATAATACCTTAAAAGTACAGTACATGAGCAAATGTACTAAGTTACATTCAACCACTGATCTTATCTCATATTATTAAATGATAGTGAGTAAAATCGACTCTTAAAACGCTATTTTATTCTGAAGGGCAGCGTGTTGCGGAAGTTGTGTTTGTGTTTCCGGGTCCCGGAAGACGCTACGACCTCCGTCCCATTGTTAGCATTTTAGCTCGTGATGAGGCCGGCGGAGTAAAAGTCGTCAGTGTTTGGTGTCCTTCCAGAGAGAAACATCACAAACTGCTGCATGAGGTTTTAAAACCTGAAACGAAGCTACAAAGAGCAGGTCTGTTTTCTTTCTCTGACCGGAAACGCGTTTACTGCTGTTGTTGCAGGGAGTACGCGCGCTAAGCTAACGTTAGCCGCAGCTAGCTCCTGCTAACGTGTGTTATTGGATATGTTGTGAGCTTCGTATTTTTCTCAAATTGCAGGTCGGGGAGAAGTTGAGGAGAGACACTTCAACATGAACTCTGAGAGGAAACTGTCAGCTGGCCAGCGGAGAGGTGGGACACGTTTACAATGTTAGATATTCTTCTTCTATGTTTTCTTACTTAACGTTAACGTTACTAAAGTCAGTCCAAACTGAAAAAGTACATTAATAAGTAAGATCTGCTGTCAATGCCTGAATTGGAGGACAGGAGTTGCTCCACTTTTCTCCACCTTTTCGATGTCAGTGTACTGTATTCCAGCCTCATACAGGCTCTGCCTCCCTCCTCTCTTTCTTTTTTAGTCAACACTGAGATGGCTATCATATCTAATGTGATTAAACATCCATGGAAAGGGGAGTACTGCATCTAAACATCCAGTGGGGGAAACATTGAGTGATGATGGAGCCAGAGACAGAGCTCAAAACACACAGGAACTATTTGTTTTGTCGAGGTCAGTAGTTATATATTTAATCAGCAATGTACCAGTCTACTAGTGTTATCAATGTAGCACTAGTAAACTTAATATTTGACAATAAGGCCTACTGTTTTCCATCATATAGTTGACTGGAGCTTTATTCCACGGAGGAGAAAAAGAAAAGAGACAAAGTGGCTGTGTGTTGTTGTTTTGGCAAACAGTAGCTGCTGCACAAACTCCTGAGGCCTGTAACATGAATGCAGATCAACATGTCCTGGATTTTATTGCCGTTACCCAAATTCACCAAACTTAACAACCGCGGTCCCGCATAACCTGTGTCACGACGTTGGTTAACGACTAGTTCAATCAAACCCAGAGCCGCATATTTTACATAAGAAGAGCAAACGATAATCCTACAGAAATGTGAAGAACACAGACACGGTTTTACAGGCAAAAAGCAATACAGCCGCTGCTTCCTAACTCAGGAAGGAAAGCTGGCAAAAAATAGAGGCAATAATACAGTAGGCCTACATGACAATAATAATACTTTACATTTCTGAATGTGCATTTGTTAAGCACCATTCAAATAAAGTTCAGTGACTGTGAACTAAAATATATGACAGCAGATTGTAGCTTCTGTATTTACTACAGCAGAATGGACAGAGTCCAAAGCAAATTTCCCTTTGGGGACAATAAAGTATATCTTATATTGTATTACCAAAGCATTAATCAGTAGCCTAATACAGTTAAAATGTGGGAAATGTAAAAAAAATGTGTTGCAGGTCGATTCTACATGGGCCCCTAACCGCGGCGAGGCAAAAGTCAGGAAAATTGACAAAGTGCGAGCTCCACAGTCCGTAGTGAAATGCAATTGCAAATTTCCTCTTCATTGCGTAAAAGGCCCAAACACTTCTACCTCGATTATAGCTCCCCCTAAAGGGCGATCATCACCAAATCTGGTGGGGAGCCGCAGAGTGGCATGGCGAACAATAATCTCAAGTTTTGTGATGATAGCTTTCACTGCTGCAGAGATATTTCCATTGCAAATTATTCCCATTTAAATGCATTGACTCATTTGCCAAAAAGCCTCTACGTTAATTATAGCGCCCTCTGAAGGCCGATTTTCACCAAATTTGGTACGGTGGCTCGGATTGGGATGTCGAACAGGAGTACCTCTTAATTTGGCCGAAATATATATGCCAAAGTTCGTGTTTTGTGGCTAGCTACAAAAAATTAGTTTGCTTCTAAATTGCGAATGGTGTAGCTAACATAGCAAAATTCTTTTAATAACTTTAGGTCAGCTCCCTATACAGATGGTATCTACCAGATTTCGTGCACATCGCTCTCAAGGCCAGGGACAAGTTCAAAAACTTTGTTTTTGCAAAAAAACTTCTTAGTGCAAATGGGCCTGGCCTATATCGTCAGATTCACATGGATTCAAGGAATACTTGGATGTAAGAATTTCTCATCTGCGATGTAGACTGGGAGTTATAGGCAAAAACACGTTTTACGTCATTGTAGCGCCACCTAGTGGTCCATGTATTTAATATTTGGTAGGTTAGGTCCATGAACCATTGTACATCAACACTGTAAATTTTAAGTTGCTCACATTAGTGTAAGTGGTGGATGCAAACCTGGGTCCCATAGGCCACGCCCACTTTGACGAGCGAGTACCCCACTGCAGGGGTGGCCTCAGGAGTGGGCCTAGATGGTACCCTCCAAATTTCGTAAAAGTCTGATGAGCCGTTCATGAGATATAAACTTTTTGTACTTGTGGCGCCACCTAGTGGCCAATCTTTGTAGAATTGGTTGAGGAGGCTTAGAGGGTCATGCCGAACAAGAATCTAAAGATTTGCGATGATACCATTTATTTTGGCCGAGATATGGCAACATTTGTGTCTTCGTAGCTAGCTACACAAATTTGTTTGTGCGTAATTTACACAATTTTCATCCGACAAAAATTCTTTTATAATAATTTAATAATTTTTTGTGAGGTCGGTCTGGAGATGCTACATACCAAGTTTCATGCAGATCGGTCGCACGGTCTAGGAGTATGAAAAAGCAGGTTTACGATAAATCGCGATTTTTCACGTAAAAAAAAGTCTAGGCGGAAATGGGCTTGGCCTATATCAGGAGATTCAGTTGGATCCAGGGAACGCGTGGATATGTGAATTTTTAATATGCGATGTACGGTTTGGGAGTTATATGGCCAAACGTGTTTCTTCTGCTATAGCGCCACCTAGTGGTGGAAGTGGCTGAATTTTTTTTTTTTGTCCGAGGTCCCTGCAGGGATCTGGAGCAGTCCTGAAAATTCCCACCATGTACGGTTTAGGCTGTAGTATCAGTTTTATCGGCGGAATAATAATAATAATAATAATAATAATAAGAAACCTTAGAAAAGAAATAGGGTTCCACAGCCCTGCTGTGCAAACGGCGTAGCTTCCCTACCGCCGATTCTTCCAGCCTCGGGCTTGGACCCCTAATTATGAACCTGAAAATGAGCATTATATGGGATCTTTAACACTACAGTCAACAGCAGGTGACGTTAGCCTACCGCTAGCTAGCAGCTGGATTAAACACGGTTAAAATGCTGACAGCTAACGGGGTAAAGTTTGACTGTATTTGTACCATTGTCGGAAAAACATAGACGGAGACGGTGCTTTCAATGAAACTGGTAACCTACACCCGTGCGGTGCATTCATAGTTACTGTAAAATACTCTTTTGAATGTATTTCCTCAGCATGCTAGGTCATATTGTTGATTGTTATGGTCATTAGGGATGCACTGATCCATATTTTTTCACATCCGATCCCGATACCTGAATTTGGATATCGGCCGATACGATACTATTACGATACCAGAGCTGTGTTTGCTTTAATATTATTAGCATTATTGTTGATTTTATATGATGCAGAAATCAACTCCTCTCAACAGACAAGTGTTAACAGGGAAAATCCCATTCTGTAAACAAATATACAACTGTAAGGGTTTCATATTGATTGTCATGTCAATATTTATTACAAATTACCAAAATGTCAAATACTTGAGTCTTGAAATATAAGAAAAGTGCAAGTGTAAAAAATATTACACTCACACACTATCAATAAAACAGTGTGCATCTGAACAGCGCAAATCAAGTAGGCTACACTGGCTCTTCATCAAGAAATCAAGGTTTTAAAATGTCAAATATCTGAAACAAGAAAAGTGCAATAACTGTAAACAAAACACACACACACACACACACATCTCTGTTTTCACAAACTGCCATGAGACTGGGCTGCAGCCGCTGCTCTGAAACACCGGCCGCCCGGACACGATGCCGCCGGGCGTCGGGAATTAAATTAACCCGACAAGCACCAAAATGAATAGTTAAGATTAAAGAAAAGTGAAGGGGGAGATCGTTCCGGGCAGCTTGGAGATGTTCTGCTGCTGCACATCGGCCGCCCTCGCTGTCCCGGGCCCGGCCGGAGATTCCCCCGGCAATCCCCACCCACACCTGTCTCTCAGCCTCGTTGAATAGCTAGCTAGCGTTACAACAAACCCCGTCCCACCCCGGTGTTGAAACCATCCAAAAGGTGACCGTGACATGTGAAATATATTGTGATAGTCACTGATATACAACCCCAAATCAGAAAAAGTTGGGACAGTATGGAAAACACAAATAAAAAAAGAAAGTAGTGATTTCTAAATGTTTTTTTCAATTTCAGTCCAAGTCACACATCTGTAATATGATTAAAATACACTGCTGTGAACACATATTCCAGGTGACAGACAATCCAGGACATTAGCCACATGTGTCTGCTTACTACAGAAAAAATACAGAAGCCAAAAGACTCAAATTGATTTTATATGATTTTTTTTTTCTACAAATATGGCTGTGCGTTTCAATGTTGTATCGCATGGCCATACATTTTGAAGATTTAATGCTTTAAAGTTATAAAAACGTTTAGAGGTAACAGCGACACCAAAACCAGCAGGTGTGACTTATACGGTACAGTGACCCTTAAGTGACTATACGTTTGTACCGTATACGTAACACCTGCTGGTGTTGGTGTCGCTGTTACCTCCAAAAGCGTTAAATCTTCACAATATATGGCCATGCGATACAACATTTGAAAGCTTAGCCTCTCAAGATTCAATTAAGCCCGCACACAAAGCATAAGGTGATTTATAGCAGTTATAGCCTACAACTGTTATAAAGTTAAAGAAAATAAATGAATTCAGAATTACACTGCCAACCCTGAGTGTCCCTTTATCCACAGAGGTGATATAATCCCACAAACTTTGTTTTCATAAATCCACAAGAGTCCAAGGAAATGAAATATCTAAGCAGTTTAATCCAAAACGAGCTATTCGACTCAAAATCTTAAGGTTTACAAGCCCAGAGTTACAAAAACAGCGACGCGAGATACTACTGCTGCGCTCTTCCAACGGGTCTCTCTCCTCCCTCCGGCAGTCTAACGGCCAATGAGCGCTTCCATGTTATTCTCTGAAGCCTTAGGAATCAAACACGACCTCTCATAAGTCAATACGTCTCCGGGAGCCGGAGATAGATAGGTTTAAAGCCGAATCACGGCTCGGAAGTGAACTCGGCCACGTGGAGCTTGATCGACATTTGCTTTAGCCAGTTAAAATTCCATGCTATGAAACGCCCCTAGTAGGGCTGCAGCTAACGATTCTTTTTGTAATCGATTAATCGATCGATTAATCGGATATTTTTTTTTGCGTTTTGAAACAACCAAAACAAACAATGCATAACGAAAATGATGTGGCTGTAAAATGATCAAGCATTTGGCTTTTATTTCTCAAAAGAACAGAGGTATTTATTCCAACTCCAACATTTGGCAATTTAACTTAATTAGGTTTCATGCTGTAATCTAGCCCTGATATCAAAGTAAATATCTGTTTTATGTAGATTTCTACAACTGCAGCATTTACCATTAGGCTACTAACAAATAATATAGAATTTCTGGGGTGAGCCTATTTGCTATGGTAACTTAGCAACCTGTGTGTGTGTGTGTGTGTGTGCGCGTGTGTGTGTGTGTGTGTGTGTGTGTGTGTTTGTGTGTGCACGCGGAAGAGTGAGAGACGAGGGTGTATGTGTGTGTGTTGCAATTGAACGTGAATAAGTTTACTACTTAAAAACATCAAAGCTAAACATCATATCTAGTCAACCCGCATCACGACATCGCTACAAATCCAGTATGTGATTAAAATCAGCGGAGCTTAGGCTACGTTGCCTTGTTTCAGCGACGCTCGGTGAAACGGCGTGGAGCGGATGTTTTCGGTTCAGATGCTGAATCATTGAGGTCGTACTGCTGTGGTATACCAGGTCAGTAGACGCATTGCACCTTGTTCTTTTCCAAAACTTTAGACATTCTCTGCCGTTTCTGGACATCCTTACTCTCCGCCATCGCGCTAACTAAATTCAAAATGTACCGCGCGCTAGTGGTGTGCTTCTTGAACAACGGTCCGTGTGGAACAATCAGATCCTTGCGTGTATAGTGCGCGTCATAGGAATTTAACGAGGCTTCGAGGCAGAATTTTTGCCTCGAGGAATTTTTATAATCGAGTTACTCGAGTAACTCTATGAATCGTTTCAGCCCTAGCCTTGTAGCCAATAAGGAGACGATTCGATTGATACATAACAACCCATCCATCCATCCATCCATCGTCGTCCGCTTATCCGGTGTCGGGTCGCGGGGGGATCTGCTCCAGCAGGGGACCCCAAACTTCCCTTTCCCGAGCCACATTAACCAGCTCTGACTGGGGGATCCCGAGGCGTTCCCAGGCCAGGTTGGAGATATAATCCCTCCACCTAGTCCTGGGTCTTCCCCGAGGTCTCCTCCCAGCTGGACGTGCCTGGAACACCTCCCTAGGGAGGCGCCCAGGGGGCATCCTTACCAGATGCCCGAACCACCTCAACTGGCTCCTTTCGACGTGAAGGAGCAGCGGCTCTACTCCGAGCTCCTCACGAATGACTGAGCTTCTCACCCTATCTCTAAGGGAGACGCCAGCCACCCTCCTGAGGAAACCCATTTCGGCCGCTTTTACCCTGGATCTCGTTCTTTCGGTCATGACCCAGCCTTCATGACCATAGGTGAGGGTAGGAACGAAAACTGACCGGTAGATCGAGAGCTTTGCCTTCTGGCTCAGCTCTCTTTTCGTCACAACGGTGCGATAAACTGAATGTAATACCGCCCCCACTGCGCCGATTCTCCGACCAATCTCCCGCTCCATTGTCCCCTCACTCGCGAACAAGACCCTAAGGTACTTAAACTCCTTCACTTGGGGTAAGGACTCATTCCCTACCTGGAGAAGGCACTCCATCGTTTTCCTGCTGAGAACCATGGCCTCAGATTTAGAGGTGCTGATCCTCATCTCAGCCGCTTCACACTCGGCTGCAAACTGATCCAGTGAGTGCTGAAGGTCACAGGCCGATGATGCCATCAGGACCACATCATCTGCAAAGAGCAGCGATGAGATCCCCAGCCCACCGAACATAACAACCCATTGAAATTTTAACCCTGTGATGACTGGCTCTGTGTTTCAGCACAAACAGTGACTGTTACAATGCAAAGCCCTCCCTGACCAATTTATGACTTATTTCTATATATTTATGTATATAGTTATTTAAAAGTATATGTGTGTGTGATTGATGTGGGTGTGTTTTTGTCTTTGAGAAGTTTTGTATTTTGCACTTTTTAGGCTTTTTTCTTTGCACCTTTCAAGAGAAACGCACAGCCATATTTGTAGAAAAAAAATCGTAAAATCAATTTTTGAATTTTGAATCTTTCTGGATTTTTTCTGTAGTAAGCAGACACATGTGGCTAATGTTCTGGATTGTCTGTCACCTGCTAGATGTGTTCACAGCAGTTTATTTTAATCATATTACAGATGTATGACTTTGACAGAAATAAAAAAAACTCTATTCTAGCCTCTGTAGCTCTGTGTCAGTGAGGCCTAGAATCACCCTGACACTTGTAACAAAACCTTGAGTGTTTCCTTTCCAATGATATCAGAGTGTCAAAGTATATTGGAGCTGTACCACTTTTAATTTGGGTATGCCGTTTAGACCAAAAAGCATGAAATTTCAAGTGTTTCTTAAGAGGTTAAATAATGGTAAATTATACACCTTAGTTCACTGTTATTAACAGTTAGTCAATTCTTGTTACTGCATTATCTAATGGTAGACACCTTAGTTGACTTTTAATAACGGTCAGTCAATGCATTTCCTAATGGTAAATAGATCCCTTAGTTAACTGTTACTAACAGTTTGTCCAGGCTTTTCACTATATTAACTAATAGTAGTATAGACACCTTAGTTAAGGGTTATTAACAGTTAGTCAAGCCTTAGTATTGCATTCTCTAATGATATAATATACACCTTAATTAACTGTTAACAGTTAGTCAACCCTTCTTACTGCATTAACTAATAGTAAAAAAGACACCTTACTTAACTGAGATTAACAGTTAGTTAAGGCATTAACTAATGGTAAATAATGCATAAATGAATACCTTAGTTAACATGAACACAAATAAGCATGATTAATACATATTTCATACACACCTTAATGGTTAATTAATGTTTATTAATGCATTAAGTAATGCTAATTGATGTAACCTTATTGTAAAGTCTTACCAGTTTTTTCACCACCTGCATTCAGTTTTTCGACAGTTTGTTCTGTTCTTACCCGTGACATTTCTCCATGGAGATCTTTTCTTACTAGAGACAGCTTTGACCTTAGTGGGAGCAATGGCATCAATAACATTTGTAATTTTAAAATTGAAATTATCTACAAGCTCATTGAGACCCCAGAGAGGGCGGGTGTGGAGGAGAAAAGCTGAATGAATGTTTCACTGGTGTTTTCAGTGATATACCGTTTTCTCATTATTTTAGTTTGGACAGTTTTGGCCACCGAGATACTGCCGTTAAAGAAAACACATGAATGATCAGAGAGAGCAACGTCAGTCAACACAACCTTGGAAATGTTCAAACCCTTGGAGATAATCAAGTCCAGAGTGTGCCCCTTACTGTGCGTGGGTTCCATCACATGCTGAGTCAGTCCATAGTTCTCAAAAACAACACAGTTCTCTGGTCCCTCTATCCCGCGGGAGGTCAACATGAATGTTGAAATCACCAGCAATTATTACAGTCAGTTAATACAGATTATAGACAGCAGTTCAGTAAAGTCTTTGAAGAAAGCTGCACAGTATTTGGGTGGTCTGTAGATATTTAGGAATATAGCTCGAGGGGAGGATCTTAGCTGAAGAGTCACATATTCAAAAGAAGCAAAATTTCCATAAGATATTTGAGTATAATGGAATGAGTCATTAAACAAAATGGCAACTCCACCTCCTTTCTTATTCACTCTATGCTCACTCATAAAACTGAAGTTAGGGGGAGCTGACTTGATAAGAACAGCACCACTGTTATTATAGTCCAACCAGGTTTCAGTTAAAAACATAAAATCAAGATTGTGTTTAATAATAAAATTATTGATTTCCTGCTCATTTTTTGGGACAGGCTGTGGTTGACGAGGAATGGATGCTAAATTTGCTAAGTTTGCAGTTAAGTGCTTCTTCTTACTTAGCGGATTCACCATTCTTTTTCTATTACCTATCACAACATAAATTGAGGAAGAATTTAATACACAGGGCCCAGGTTTGTCCAGGAAAGAGTCATGAGTGCCACTAGGCGTGCAGCCTGGACCCAACACATATCAGACAAAGCTTGCTGCATGTTGTACACAAGCGTACTTATCAGTCTGGGGAGGAGGTGTTAGCTGCCGTCCTTGGGTGGGCAGTGGTGCCTGCCATTTTACTTTTGGCCGGGGGCGAATGATGGGAGAAGGAAGGGGGGTAAATTTGGTTCCAGCATCTACCAGTTGCTTCATCTGGTCAGTGAACTCCAACATGGGGCAGGGGGAAAGAGGGGAAAGGGTGAGTGGAGAGAGCGATGGTATGGGCGGGGTAGGCTTTACGGATCCTGAAAGGTGTCCGGGTTGGTGAGGGGGTTTGAGGGGTGTTGGACGGGTGAAGAGGGTGATTGAGATTTCTCATCTCTGCTCTGTGATCTTCCATGGTCAAATCTTTGCTCAGGCGGGGGCTGTGGTGGATCACTGCCGTGCTTTATGTCTTCCTCTTGTTTAGATTCCTCTTGGCTCGTGTCCTTGGTCGAGGGAGCTGATGTGTGGCGCAGAAAGTAAAGTAGGTTAGAGGTGAACTGCTTTACTCCAGGTTTGTTAAGGAAAAGTCCACCTGCCTTAAAAAGATGTCTGCGCTCCCAGAAAATGTTAAAATTGTCAATGAACTGCAGAGAATGAGCGGTACACACAGTTGAAAGCCATTTGTTCAGTGCCAACAGTCTGCTGAATCTCTCATCTCCTCTTCTGACTGGCGGTAGAGGTCCACTGATAAACACCTTCGCGTTTAAGGAGCTGACTGTTTTCAGTATATCCATAAAGTCCTTTCTCGGCACTTCAAACTGTTGCTTTATAACATCATGTGACCCTATATGC
The DNA here is from genome assembly GCA_023631565.1 of Gymnocephalus cernua. Lineage (NCBI taxonomy): Eukaryota > Metazoa > Chordata > Actinopteri > Perciformes > Percidae > Gymnocephalus > Gymnocephalus cernua. The sequence continues at coordinate 3,995,144 of CM042448.1, read as the reverse complement.
AGTATAATGTTATTCACAGTTGGGTGTGCTGCCACGATATCCGGGATTCTGTTGGCCAAGTCAGACACCATTTCTTTGGGAAAACAGTGTTTTGGTGTTTTGTCTTTTATAGCAGAGTCACCTACAGTCAGAGTTTGAGGCCCAGTCGTTAGCTTTCCCTGTAGCCTTTTACTTTTTGAATTGCTCTCACTCATTACCCTGCTATGTGACGATGAGACACAATCCAGGTCATCAGATGAAGGTCCAGAGTCCTGCTGCAGTGGAGCAAATCTGTTATCAACTTGCAGACTCGGTTGTTGGGGAGGCATTTTGTTGCTAATTCTCCCTTTTGCAGCTGTCCACGGCTGTGTCATACTGAGTACAGGGGTTGAAGAGGCGCTCTGCATGGATGATAATGCAGGTCAGCCGTTCATATCACAAATCTCAGGGCGCTATGCCCTGCCCGTTAGTCGACCTCCCATTTCCCAGGACGATTTACTCTTAGGCTTTGCACCGAAAGAGTTCCAGGGAGGACTAGCACTTGTTGATTTATTACCTGTTTTACAATCCTCCTGTTTCTTTGTAGTCTTGTTGGTGCTAATTAGCCATGTGTTAGCATGCTTTTGTCCATTGTTTTGGGTCCATGGTAAAGTGGTGTCATTCCTACGTGATGTGTTCACTTCCACGTTTACTTCTAACAGTTGAATTTTGGTTTCCAGAACAGCAATCTTCTGAAGGAGTTTGTAGTAGTCATCCACGGAGAAGGGAGGCATCTTGCTGCTAATTAGCTTTAGCTAAGTACCATGTTTCCAGTCACTGTAGTATAGTCTTGAGCTATTGGTAGGCCACGCTCATGCAGAAAAATTATTAAATATGGGAATAGCCTACTATTTGTACAAAAAGTGTATAGTCCAGTGATTTATTAGTATCCAAGAGCCGCTGCTCATAGTTTCTCTAAGAGGAAAAGCACGATTATCAGCAGAAATATGCAAGCAGAGGCAGGAGCAAACAGCAAAGCATCTACACTGTAAGAAGCAGGAAGTGAAAGTCACCATAGGGTGACGTTGGTTTTCCTTTCTCCAAAAGATGAATCGTTCACAACTTTTTGTTGCAGGCATTCACAGTAACTGGAAGGACCTGCGTTTTCGCCAGATTGTCTGTCTGACAAGTGATGAAGTATTTTGTAAGTAAATGCTTATCCAGCATTGGCAACATGCTGCTAATCTCCCCATGAGTGGTGCATCTTGTCTAGCAGCTCCTCCAACTTTTAGACACACCAGCTAGCAGGGCCGTTTCTAGCCATAAAAAGGTCCAACTTCTTCTTAAGGACAACACTGTTGTTGCCAACTTGGCCTTTGGTTGTGTTGTGACTGATTTACCTCTATTTTCTAATCTTTTCAAATTAATTTAAATAAAAAGGTTGATCATATAATCATTTCCAAAACATTCAAAACTGTTAGTGTTATTTCTTTCAAAAGGCAGCAATACATAACAAATTAAAATCTACAGTGTTAATGTGATTTCACACATTAGCAGTGAAATAATTAATACACAGTAATCATCAAACCGTGATTATTCTTCAAACCGTAATCGTATCAACAAAGTCTATAATTGTTGCATCCCTAAAACAACAGAACTGGACAATCCTCATGCTTCTTTTGAGCTACCAGTGTGACGGCATTTTGCCTTCCCCTGTGAGTTATGTAAACAAACAATTGTTAAAGCTTGTTGGCTCCGACTGGACTTCATGGTGCATTCAGCTGACCCTCTGTAAACTCACATTGCATTCATGTCCCCCTTGTTATTGGTAGTGTCAGTGCTGGGAAAAAAGTCTTTAAATCGAAGATTGAATTGAAAATCCTGACACCGCTACTTATTATTAGACTGAATAGAGCTACTTGTCAAAGTATTGTTAAGATTGTTCACATTAATAGCTGTTAGTTTCTGTTTCAGCTTTACCTCCAGATGTCCAGAAAGTGATTGTTGGTGAAGAACATCAGCAGGAGTGGAGCTCCAGTCTGGACCAGGAGGACATGAAGCCCCCACACATTAAAGAGGAACAGGAGGAACTCCGGATCAGTCAGGATGAAGAGCAGCTTCAAGGGCTGGAGGAGGCTGATATCACCAAGTTCACATTCACTCTGGTTCCTGTGAAGAGTGAAGATGATGAAGAGAAACCTGAGTTCTCACAGATTCATCAAAAACAAACTGAAGAGATTAAAACAGAAGCTGATGGAGAGGACTGTGGAGGACCAGAACCAGCCATGAAATCAGATCCAGATACACATTTACAACCAGATACTGAAGACGAGCCTGAAGACTCTTCTGAAACTGAGACTGATGACAGTGATGATTGGAAAGAGACCAGAGAACCTCAGTCAGGTTTAAACTCTCAGAATAAAGATAGATTACATGTTACTGCTTCAAGATGTACTACTGATGAGAAAGCATTTAGCTGCTCTGAGTGTAAGAAAGATTTTACAAGGAGTGGAAGTTTACAGACACACATGAGAATCCACACAGGAGAGAAACCATTTAGCTGCTCAGTCTGTAAGAAAGCCTTTGCACTGAGTGGACGTTTAAATCGACACATGAGAATCCACACAGGAGAGAAACCATTTAGCTGCTCAATCTGTCAGAAAGATTTTCGACAGAGTGGAAACTTACAGAAACACATGAAAATCCATACAGGAGATAAACCATTTAGCTGCTCAGTCTGTAAGAAAGATTTTCGACAGGGTGGAAACTTACAGATACACATGAGAATCCACACAGGAGAGAAACCATTTAGCTGCTCTGTCTGTAAGAAAGCTTTTATAGAGAGTGGACATTTAAATCGACACATGAGAATTCACACAGGAGAGAAACCATTTAGCTGCTCAGTCTGTAAGAAAGCTTTTACAGAGAGTGGAGGTGTAAAGCGACACATGATAATCCACACTGGAGAGAAACCTTTTAGCTGCTCAGTCTGTAAGAAAGATTTTGGAAAGAGAGGAACATTACAGATGCACATGAGAATCCACACAGGAGAGACACCATTTAGCTGCTCACTCTGTAAGCAAGCTTTTAAACGGAGTGGAGAAATAAAGGCACACATGAGAATACACACAGGAGAGAAACCATTTAGCTGCTTAGTTTGTAAGAAAGATTTTGGACAGAGGGGAAGTTTACAGAAACACATAAGAATCCACACAGGAGAGAAACCATTTAGCTGCTCAATCTGTCAGAAAGCTTTTACAGAGAGCGGAAGTTTAAAGAAACACATAAGAACCCAACACGTGACTGTTACAAACTCCCCCCTTGTTTAGCTTCTCCCTGTCGGCTCTACTCAGGTGATCCTGATTTAATCGTTAGTGGTTGGCTCTGCCCCATATACTTAAGGAAGGCTAGAGGACTCTTTCAGACTGAAGCACATTTGTACCAGTGTGTTTATTTTTGGGGGGATTGAGGTCTGAGGTGTATGGCACAAAAACGAGATGATCTTTGGAACTAAATTCATAATATTTGGATATTGGTCTATAAATACAGATGTATAAATAGTAATTGATAATGAAATAATTGAAAGAGTCTATGAAAATAAATTTGTGGGTGTTGTACTTGACCCCAAACCGTGCTGGAAGCCCCAAACTAAATATCTGTGCATGAAGTTGGCCAGGAGTATTGGTATATTGAACAAAACTATATATATGTTGAACCAGAATACACTACATACTCTGTACTACATGCTAATTTTACCATATTTGTTAAACCGCATTTGTAAATGTATGCTGTATTTGCGTATCTATTTGTTTTGTAATAATATATTATAAGTAGGGGAGGACCTAATAAGCTGCATGCTTCCGCCTGCTCCTTCTCAAACTTAACCTTTTCTCATTTCTGTCAGGTCCATTACGTCAAGAACAACGCAGTCAATAAAATGCTTTAAGAAATTTTATTGCATAAATTATGAATTTAATTTGTTCAGTTTATCTGTTCAGAGGAGTCTCCTGACATTTCATGAGCACCATGAAAGAGGAGTGAACCAGGAGAAAGCAGTAGCAGCAATAGGGGACGCTCACACAGTTTAAGACTGGGAGAGCAAGTGAACAGAGCAGAGCAGCAATGATGACATAGAAGCAAATGCCATGTCATACACAACAAGGTGAAGCATGGGAGAAGGTGGGTAGCAAAAATGCGAGCAGCAAGCATTTGCCGCAAACTAAAGTAGCAGTTGGGAGTAAACTAGCAGCACGCCTTTAGGAGCAAACTAAAAGCAGAAAGAACAAACTGAATCAGCTTTAAGTAGGGCGCCTGTTGAGTGTAGCCATTTAGCAGCAAGGGTTCGGCCGATAGTTGAACCTCGGGTTGAAGAGGAACAATGCGGATTCTGTCCTGGTCGAGGAACAACGGATCAGATCTTCACTCTCGCAAGGATCCTGGAGGGAGCCTGGGAGTGTGCCCATCCGGTCTACTTGTGTTTTGTGGATCTGGAGAAAGCGTATGACCGGGTCCCCCGGGAGATTCTGTGGGAGGTGCTGCGGGAGTATGGGGTGAGGGGGTCCCTTCTCAGGGCCATCCAATCTCTGTATGACCAAAGCGAGAGCTGTGTCCGGGTTCTCGGCAGTAAGTCAGACTCGTTTCAGATGAGGGTTGGCCTCCGCCAGGGCTGCGCTTTTTCACCAATCCTGTTCGTAGTATTTATGGACAGGATATCGAGGCATAGTTGTGATGGGGAGGGGTTGCAGTTCGGTGGGCTGGGGATCTCATCGCTGCTCTTTGCAGATGATGTAGTCCTGATGGCATCATCGGCCTGTGACCTTCAGCACTCGCTGGATCGGTTTGCAGCCGAGTGTGAATGGGCTGGGATGAGGATCAGCACCTCTAAATCTGAGGCCATGGTTCTCAGCAGGAAACCGATGGAGTGCCTTCTCCAGGTAGGGAATGAGTCCTTTCCCCAAGTGACGGAGTTTAAATACCTGGGGGTCTTGTTCGCGAGTGAGGGGACAATGGAACGGGAGATTGGTCGAAGAATCGGCGCAGCGAGGGTGGTATTACATTCAGTGTATCGCACCGTTGTGACGAAAAGAGAGCTGAGCCAGAAGGCAACCGGACAGTTTTCGTTCCTACCCTCACCTATGGTCATGAAGGTTGGATCATGACCGAAAGAACGAGATCCAGGGTACAAACGGCCAAAATGGGTTGCTGGCATCTCTCTTAGAGATAGGGTGAGAAGCTCAGTCATCCGTGAGGAGCTCGGAGTAGAGCCGCTGCTCATTTGCGTCGAAAGGAGCCAGTTGAGGTGGTTCGATCATCCGGTAAGGATGCCCCCTGGGCGCCTCCGTAGGGAGGTGTTACAGGCACGTCCAGCTGGGAGGAGACCTCGGGGAAGACCCAGGACTAGGTGGAGGGATTATATCTCCAACCTGGCTTGGGATGCTTCGGGATCCCCCAGTCAGAGCTGGTTAATGTGGCTCGGGAAAGGGAAGTTTGGGGTCCGCTGCTGGAGCGGCTCCCCCCGCGACCCGACAACAGATATGCGGAAGACGATGGCTGGATGGATGGATGGATGGATGGGAGTGACCAGCTGATGCGCTGATGCAGATCACCTGATGCAGATCAGCTGATGCAGATCACCTGGTGCGACGGTGTTGTTGGCCAATAGCTGTTAGCAGCGTTCTTCCTGTGATGTCATACTGCTGCGTGGCTTATTTGTCAAGAAGCAAGCAGAAAGGCAACAAATGTGTTGATTTTTCCACTATGACTCATGGCACAGCAGTGCAAGCATTTTGCCCAGGTTTGATTTCCGGCCACCGCAGTTGTAATTTTAGGTTTTAAAGCAATATACAACATTGATGTTACATTTTTTACCCTGATTTCTTCATTTATTCAGCGATCTCACAAAAAACTCTAAACAATTTTTCTGGGGATGTAGCTCAGTGGTAGAGCGCATGCTTTGCATGTATGAGGCCCTGGGTTCAATCCCCAGCATCTCCAGCAGGTATTATGGTACAGTCTGTAACAGAGCTGGATAAGATATTACACTGACAGAGGAAATAAAAGAATGCAGCAAGTATTACAAAGGCAACAAAGTGGAAGATTCAGCAATTGAGAAGGATCCGAACAATTGAGCAAATTTGTACAGCAGTGTTGTGGTGGCCTTCTTGCATTAACCATTGTATTGTCCTTCGTGTCACCGGGACTTGTTTAGTTTGCTTACATTGTGCCTTCCGGCTTACTATTTCCATTCACTCGGCATCAACTGCCATGGCCTCAGCCTTCGACCCCCCCCCCCCCCCCCATTTTATTTTGTTTGGTCTCACTTTCTTTCTACAAACCTGAAATGCAATGGAACACAGGACGGGTCCCAGAGACCCGAAGGCCGCGGGAGCAGTGAAATACAATGGAATACCACCCAGGGTCCCAGAGACCCAAAGGCTGAGGCCGCAGTAGGAGTGAAACTCAATGGAATACTGGCCAGGGTCTCTGGGACCCGAAGGCAGAGGCGGCGGTAGTAGTGAAACACAATGGAATACAGGACAGTTTGCAGAGACCCAAAGGCCGGGGTAGCAGTGAAACACAATGGAATACCGCCCAGGCTCCCAGAGACCCAAAGTCCGAGGCCACTGACAGAGGAAATAAAAGAATGCAGCAAGTATTGCAAAGGCAACAAAGTGGAAGATTAACTTAACAAACGTTAACATAACTTCTCTGTGGACTTTACTAATGTCCTGCTTTATTCAGCAATTGAGAAGGATCTGAACAATTGAGAAAATTTATACAGCAGTGTTATGGGGTCCGTCTTGCATGAATGTCGATTAATGCAAAAATCACAGTCACTTTTCCCAGAACCCCCAAACTTTGTATTTCGAAACTGTAATCATGTGTTCCTAGAAAATTCCTTAAATAACTTATTATTAACTTACTTGCCCAACCAGTTTTGATAAAATATTAGATCTCTGTTATGGTACAAATTAGGGAGCATATCAATCAATCAAGCGGCCTCCACTAGGATCCGCAGACACAGGCAGTGCACTGCAATTTTCCCATGTCTGGGATTTCTAACCAATTGAGAAGGTTATGAACATTCGATATTGGTGCAGCTCCACTTCGTAGGTTGTCGTGGCCGAGTGGTTAAGGCGATGGACTAGAAATCCATTGGGGTCTCCCCGCGCAGGTCCGAATCCTGCCGACAACGAAAGGCATCCTTTAACGTTGGTAGTAAACCAGTGACACATCACATTATACCAGATCACAGATGTTCCTTCATGAACAATATTGTATTGTCTCATAGGTACTGGGAGCCACCCGTCTCCACCAATGCATCTCTTAGCATTTATTTTCAGTCTCAATGGCCAGATGAGTTGCATGATTTGCAGTGAATGTTTTTGTTTTCAAGCAATGGTGGTATAGTGGTGAGCATAGCTGCCTTCCAAGCAGTTGACCTGGGTTTGATTCCAAGCCATCGCATTTGTCAAGAAGTAAGCAGAAAGGCAACAAATGTGATGATTTTTCCACTATGATTCATGGCAAAGCAGTGCAAGCATTTTGCCCAGGTTTGATTTCCAGCCACCGCAGTTGTATTTTTAGGTTTTAAAGCAATATACAACATTGACATTACATGTTTTACCCAGATTTCTTCATTTATTCAGGGATCTCACAAAAAACTCTAGACAATTTTTCAGGGGATGTAGCTCAGTGGTAGAGCGCATGCTTTGCATTTATGAGGCCCTGGGTTCAATCCCCAGCATCTCCAACAGGTATTATGGTACAGTCTGTAACAGAGCTGGAAAAGATATTACACTGACAGAGGAAATAAAAGAATGCAACAAAGTGGAATATTAACTTAACTAACTTTAACATAACTTCTCTGTGGTCTTGCTTTACCAATGTCCTGCTTTATTCAGCAATTGAGAAGGATCCGAACAATTGAGCAAATTTGTACAGCAGTGTTGTGGTGGCCTTCTTGCATTAACCATTGTATTGTCCTTCGTGTCACCGGGACTTGTTTAGTTTGCTTACATTGTGGCTTCCGGCTTACTATTTTCATTCACTCGGCATCAACTGCCATGGCCTCAGCCTTCAAGACCCCCCCACCCCCCCTTTTTTTTTGTTTGGTCTCACTTTCTTGCTACAAACCTGAAATGCAATGGAACACAGGACGGGTCCCAGAGACACGAAGGCCGCAGGAGCAGTGAAATACAATGGAATACCACCCAGGGTCCCAGAGACCCGAAGGCCGCGGTAGTAGCGAAATACCATTGAATACTTCACAGAGTCCCAGAGACCCAAAGGCCGAGGACGCAGTAGTAGTGAAACACAATGGAATACTGGCCAGGGTCTCTGGGACCCGAAGGCAGAGGCGGCGGTAGTAGTGAAACGCAATGGAATACAGGACAGTTTGCAGAGACCGAAAGGCCTCAGTAGCAGTGATATACAATTGAATCCCGCCCAGGGTCCCAGAGACCCAAAGGCCGCGGTAGCAGTGAAACACAATGGAATACTGACCAGGCTCCCAGAGACCCAAAGGCCGAGGCCGCAGTAGTAGTGAAACACAATGGAATACTGGCCAGGGTCTCTGGGACCCGAAGCCAGAGGCGGCGGTAGTAGTGAAACGCAATGGAATACAGGACAGTTTGCAGAGACCCAAAGGCCGGGGTAGCAGTGAAACACAATGGAATACCACCCAGGGTCCCAGAGACCCGAAGGCCGCGGTAGTAGCGAAATACCATTGAATACTTCACAGAGTCCCAGAGACCCAAAGGCCGAGGACGCAGTAGTAGTGAAACACAATGGAATACTGGCCAGGGTCTCTGGGACCCGAAGGCAGAGGCGGCGGTAGTAGTGAAACGCAATGGAATAAAGGACAGTTTGCAGAGACCCAAAGGCCGGGGTAGCAGTGAAGCAGTCACTTTTCCCAGAACCCCCAAACTTTGTATTTCGAAACTGTAATCATGTGTTCCTAGAAAATTCCTTAAATAACTTATTATTAACTTACTTGCCCAACCAGTTTTGATAAAATATTAGATCTCTGTTATGGTACAAATTAGGGAGCATATCAATCAATCAAGCGGCCTCCACTAGGATCCGCAGACACAGGCAGTGCACTGCAATTTGCCCATGTCTGGGATTTCTAACCAATTGAGAAGGTTATGAACATTCGATATTGGTGCAGCTCCTCTTCGTAGGTTGTCGTGGCCGAGTGGTTAAGGCGATGGACTAGAAATCCATTGGGGTCTCCCCGCGCAGGTCCGAATCCTGCCGACAACGAAAGGCATCCTTTAACGTTGGTAGTAAACCAGTGACACATCACATTATACCAGATCACAGATGTTCCTTCATGAACAATATTGTATTGTCTCATAGGTACTGGGAGCCACCCGTCTCCACCAATGCATCTCTTAGCATTTATTTTCAGTCTCAATGGCCAGATGAGTTGCATGATTTGCAGTGAATGTTTTTGTTGTCAAGCGATGGTGGTATAGTGGTGAGCATAGCTGCCTTCCAAGCAGTTGACCTGGGTTCGATTCCCAGCCATCGCATTTGTCAAGAAGTAAGCAGAAAGGCAACACATGTGATGCTTTTTCCACTATGATTCATGGCAAAGCAGTGCAAGCATTTTACCCAGGTTACATTTCCAGCCACCGCAGTTGTATTTTTAGGTTTTAAAGCAATATACAACATTGACATTACATGTTTTACCCAGATTTCTTCATTTATTCAGGGATCTCACAAAAAACTCTAGACAATTTTTCAAGGGATGTAGCTCAGTGGTAGAGCGCATGCTTTGCATTTATGAGGCCCTGGGTTCAATCCCCAGCATCTCCAACAGGTATTATGGTACAGTCTGTAACAGAGCTGGAAAAGATATTACACTGACAGAGGAAATAAAAGAATGCAACAAAGTGGAATATTAACTTAACTAACTTTAACATAACTTCTCTGTGGTCTTGCTTTACCAATGTCCTGCTTTATTCAGCAATTGAGAAGGATCCGAACAATTGAGCAAATTTGTACAGCAGTGTTGTGGTGGCCTTCTTGCATTAACCATTGTATTGTCCTTCGTGTCACCGGGACTTGTTTAGTTTGCTTACATTGTGGCTTCCGGCTTACTATTTCCATTCACTCGGCATCAACTGCCATGGCCTCAGCCTTCAAGACCCCCCCACCCCCCCCTTTTTTTTTGTTTGGTCTCACTTTCTTGCTACAAACCTGAAATGCAATGGAACACAGGACGGGTCCCAGAGACCCGAAGGCCGCGGGAGCAGTGAAATACAATGGAATACCACCCAGGGTCCCAGAGACCCGAAGGCCGCGGTAGTAGCGAAATACCATTGAATACTTCACAGAGTCCCAGAGACCCAAAGGCCGAGGCCGCAGTAGTAGTGAAACACAGTGGAATACTGGCCAGGGTCTCTGGGACCCGAAGGCAGAGGCGGCGGTAGTAGTGAAACGCAATGGAATACAGGACAGTTTGCAGAGACCCAAAGGCCGGGGTAGCAGTGAAACACAATGGAATACCGCCCAGGCTCCCAGAGACCCAAAGTCCAAGGCCACTGACAGAGGAAATAAAAGAATGCAGCAAGTATTACAAAGGCAACAAAGTGGAAGATTAACTTAACAAACGTTAACATAACTTCTCTGTGGACTTTACCAATGTCCTGCTTTATTCAGCAGTTGAGAAGGATCCGAACAATTGAGCAAATTTGTACAGCAGTGTTATGGTGACCGTCTTGCCTGAATGTCGATTAATGCAAAAATCACAGTCACTTTTCCCAGAACCCCCAAACTTTGTATTTCGAAACTGTAATCATGTGTTCCTAGAAAATTCCTTAAATAACTTATTATTAACTTACTTGCCCAACCAGTTTTGATAAAATATTAGATCTCTGTTATGGTACAAATTAGGGAGCATATCAATCAATCAAGCGGCCTCCACTAGGATCCGCAGACACAGGCAGTGCACTGCAATTTGCCCATGTCTGGGATTTCTAACCAATTGAGAAGGTTATGAACATTCGATATTGGTGCGGCTCCACTTCGTAGGTTGTCGTGGCCGAGTGGTTAATGCGATGGACTAGAAATCCATTGGGTTCTCCCCGTGCAGGTCCGAATCCTGCCGACAACGAAAGACATCCTTTAACGTTGGTAGTAAACCAGTGACACATCACATTATACCAGATCACAGATGTTCCTTCACGAACAATATTGTATTGTCTCATAGGTACTGGGAGCCACCCGTCTCCACCAATGCATCTCTTAGCATTTATTTTCAGTCTCAATGGCCAGATGAGTTGCATGATTTGCAGTGAATGTTTTTGTTGTCAAGCGATGGTGGTATAGTGGTGAGCATAGCTGCCTTCCAAGCAGTTGACCTGGGTTCGATTCCCAGCCATTGCATTTGTCAAGAAGTAAGCAGAAAGGCAACAAATGTGCTGATTTTTCCCCTATGATTCATGGCAAAGCAGTGCAAGCATTTTACCCAGGTTACATTTCCAGCCACCGCAGTTGTATTTTTAGGTTTTAAAGCAATATACAACATTGACATTACATGTTTTACCCAGATTTCTTCATTTATTCAGGGATCTCACAAAAAACTCTAGACAATTTTTCAGGGGATGTAGCTCAGTGGTAGAGCGCATGCTTTGCATGTATGAGGCCCTGGGTTCAATCCCCAGCATCTCCAACAGGTATTATGGTACAGTCTGTAACAGAGCTGGAAAAGATATTACACTGACAGAGGAAATAAAAGAATGCAACAAGTATCACAAAGGCAACAAAGTGGAATATTAACTTAACTAACTTTAACGTAACTTCTCTGTGGACTTTACCAATGTCCTTCTTTATTCAGCAATTGAGAAGGATCCGAACAATTGAGCAAATTTGTACAGCAGTGTTGTGGTGGCCTTCTTGCATTAACCATTGTATTGTCCTTCGTGTCACCGGGACTTGTTTAGTTTGCTTACATTGTGGCTTCCGGCTTACTATTTCCATTCACTCGGCATCAACTGCCATGGCCTCAGCCTTCAAGACCCCCCCACCCCCCCCCCCTTTTTTTTTGTTTGGTCTCACTTTCTTGCTACAAACCTGAAATGCAATGGAACACAGGACGGGTCCCAGAGACCCGAAGGCCGCAGGAGCAGTGAAATACAATGGAATACCACCCAGGGTCCCAGAGACCCGAAGGCCGCGGTAGTAGCGAAATACCATTGAATACTTCACAGAGTCCCAGAGACCCAAAGGCCGAGGACGCAGTAGTAGTGAAACACAATGGAATACTGGCCAGGGTCTCTGGGACCCGAAGGCAGAGGCGGCGGTAGTAGTGAAACGCAATGGAATACAGGACAGTTTGCAGAGACCGAAAGGCCTCAGTAGCAGTGATATACAATTGAATCCCGCCCAGGGTCCCAGAGACCCAAAGGCCGCGGTAGCAGTGAAACACAATGGAATACTGCCCAGGCTCCCAGAGACCCAAAGGCCGAGGCCGCAGTAGTAGTGAAACACAATGGAATACTGGCCAGGGTCTCTGGGACCCGAAGCCAGAGGCGGCGGTAGTAGTGAAACGCAATGGAATACAGGACAGTTTGCAGAGACCCAAAGGCCGGGGTAGCAGTGAAACACAATGGAATACCACCCAGGGTCCCAGAGACCCGAAGGCCGCGGTAGTAGCGAAATACCATTGAATACTTCACAGAGTCCCAGAGACCCAAAGGCCGAGGACGCAGTAGTAGTGAAACACAATGGAATACTGGCCAGGGTCTCTGGGACCCGAAGGCAGAGGCGGCGGTAGTAGTGAAACGCAATGGAATACAGGACAGTTTGCAGAGACCCAAAGGCCGGGGTAGCAGTGAAGCAGTCACTTTTCCCAGAACCCCCAAACTTTGTATTTCGAAACTGTAATCATGTGTTCCTAGAAAATTCCTTAAATAACTTATTATTAACTTACTTGCCCAACCAGTTTTGATAAAATATTAGATCTCTGTTATGGTACAAATTAGGGAGCATATCAATCAATCAAGCGGCCTCCACTAGGATCCGCAGACACAGGCAGTGCACTGCAATTTGCCCATGTCTGGGATTTCTAACCAATTGAGAAGGTTATGAACATTCGATATTGGTGCAGCTCCTCTTCGTAGGTTGTCGTGGCCGAGTGGTTAAGGCGATGGACTAGAAATCCATTGGGGTCTCCCCGCGCAGGTCCGAATCCTGCCGACAACGAAAGGCATCCTTTAACGTTGGTAGTAAACCAGTGACACATCACATTATACCAGATCACAGATGTTCCTTCACGAACAATATTGTATTGTCTCATAGGTACTGGGAGCCACCCGTCTCCACCAATGCATCTCTTAGCATTTATTTTCAGTCTCAATGGCCAGATGAGTTGCATGATTTGCAGTGAATGTTTTTGTTGTCAAGTGATGGTGGTATAGTGGTGAGCATAGCTGCCTTCCAAGCAGTTGACCTGGGTTCGATTCCCAGCCATTGCATTTGTCAAGAAGTAAGCAGAAAGGCAACAAATGTGCTGATTTTTCCCCTATGATTCATGGCAAAGCAGTGCAAGCATTTTACCCAGGTTACATTTCCAGCCACCGCAGTTGTATTTTTAGGTTTTAAAGCAATATACAACATTGACATTACATGCTTTACCCAGATTTCTTCATTTATTCAGGGATCTCACAAAAAACTCTAGACAATTTTTCAGGGGATGTAGCTCAGTGGTAGAGCGCATGCTTTGCATGTATGAGGCCCTGGGTTCAATCCCCAGCATCTCCAACAGGTATTATGGTACAGTCTGTAACAGAGCTGGAAAAGATATTACACTGACAGAGGAAATAAAAGAATGCAACAAGTATCACAAAGGCAACAAAGTGGAATATTAACTTAACTAACTTTAACGTAACTTCTCTGTGGACTTTACCAATGTCCTTCTTTATTCAGCAATTGAGAAGGATCCGAACAATTGAGCAAATTTGTACAGCAGTGTTGTGGTGGCCTTCTTGCATTAACCATTGTATTGTCCTTCGTGTCACCGGGACTTGTTTAGTTTGCTTACATTGTGGCTTCCGGCTTACTATTTCCATTCACTCGGCATCAACTGCCATGGCCTCAGCCTTCAAGACCCCCCCACCCCCCCCCCCCCCTTTTTTTTTGTTTGGTCTCACTTTCTTGCTACAAACCTGAAATGCAATGGAACACAGGACGGGTCCCAGAGACCCGAAGGCCGCAGGAGCAGTGAAATACAATGGAATACCACCCAGGGTCCCAGAGACCCGAAGGCCGCGGTAGTAGCGAAATACCATTGAATACTTCACAGAGTCCCAGAGACCCAAAGGCCGAGGACGCAGTAGTAGTGAAACACAATGGAATACTGGCCAGGGTCTCTGGGACCCGAAGGCAGAGGCGGCGGTAGTAGTGAAACGCAATGGAATACAGGACAGTTTGCAGAGACCCAAAGGCCGGGGTAGCAGTGAAACACAATGGAATACCGCCCAGGCTCCCAGAGACCCAAAGTCCGAGGCCACTGACAGAGGAAATAAAAGAATGCAGCAAGTATTACAAAGGCAACAAAGTGGAAGATTAACTTAACCAACGTTAACATAACTTCTCTGTGGACTTTAACAATGTCCTGCTTTATTCAGCAATTGAGAAGGATCCGAACAATTGAGAAAATTTGTACAGCAGTGTTATGGGGTCCGTCTTGCATGAATGTCGATTAATGCAAAAATCACAGTCACTTTTCCCAAAACCCCCAAACTTTGTATTTCGAAACTGTAATCATGTGTTCCTAGAAAATTCCTTAAATAACTTATTATTAACTTACTTGCCCAACCAGTTTTGATAAAATATTAGATCTCGGTTATGGTACAAATTAGGGAGCATATCAATCAATCAAGCGGCCTCCACTAGGATCCACAGACACAGGCAGTGCACTGCAATTTGCCCATGTCTGGGATTTCTAACCAATTGAGAAGGTTATGAACATTCAATATTGGTGCAGCTCCACTTCGTAGATTGTCGTGGCCGAGTGGTTAAGGCGATGGACTAGAAATCCATTGGGGTCTCCCCGCGCAGGTCCGAATCCTGCCAACAACGAAAGGCATCCTTTAACGTTGGTAGTAAACCAGTGACACATCATTATTATTAACTTACTTGCCCAACCAGTTTTGATAAAATATTAGATCTCTGTTATGGTACAAATTAGGGAGCATATCAATCAATCAAGCCGCATCCACTAGGATCCGCAGACACAGGCAGTGCACTGCAATTTGCCCATGTCTGGGATTTCTAACCAATTGAGAAGGTTATGAACATTCGATATTGGTGCAGCTCCTCTTCGTAGGTTGTCGTGGCCGAGTGGTTAAGGCGATGGACTAGAAATCCATTGGGGTCTCCCCGCGCAGGTCCGAATCCTGCCGACAACGAAAGGCATCCTTTAACGTTGGTAGTAAACCAGTGACACATCACATTATACCAGATCACAGATGTTCCTTCATGAACAATATTGTATTGTCTCATAGGTACTGGGAGCCACCCGTCTCCACCAATGCATCTCTTAGCATTTATTTTCAGTCTCAATGGCCAGATGAGTTGCATGATTTGCAGTGAATGTTTTTGTTTTCAAGCGATGGTGGTATAGTGGTGAGCATAGCTGCCTTCCAAGCAGTTGACCTGGATTTGATTCCCAGCCATCGCATTTGTCAAGAAGTAAGCAGAAAGACAACAAATGTGATGATTTTTCCACTATGATTCATGGCAAAGCAGTGCAAGCATTTTGCCCAGGTTTGATTTCCAGCCACCGCAGTTGTATTTTTAGGTTTTAAAGCAATATACAACATTGACATTACATGTTTTACCCAGATTTCTTCATTTATTCAGGGATCTCACAAAAAACTCTAAACAATTTTTCAGGGGATGTAGCTCAGTGGTAGAGCGCATGCTTTGCATGTATGAGGCCCTGGGTTCAATCCCCAGCATCTCCAGCAGGTATTATGGTACAGTCTGTAACAGAGCTGGAAAAGATATTACACTGACAGAGGAAATAAAAGAATGCAACAAGTATCACAAAGGCAACAAAGTGGATTTTTATCTTAACTAACTTTAACATAACTTCTCTCTGGACTTTACCAATGTCCTGCTTTATTCAGCAATTGAGAAGGATCCGAACAATTGAGCAAATTTGTACAGCAGTGTTGTGGTGGCCTTCTTGCATTAACCATTGTATTGTCCTTCGTGTCACCGGGACTTGTTTAGTTTGCTTACATTGTGGCTTCCGGCTTACTATTTCCATTCACTCGGCATCAACTGCCATGGCCTCAGCCTTCAAGACCCCCCCACCCCCCCCTTTTTTTTTGTTTGGTCTCACTTTCTTGCTACAAACCTGAAATGCAATGGAACACAGGACGGGTCTCAGAGACCCGAAGGCCGCGGGAGCAGTGAAATACAATGGAATACCACCCAGGGTCCCAGAGACCCAAAGGCAGAGGCCGTGGTAGTAGAGAAATACCATTGAATACTTCACAGGGTCCCAGAGACCCAAAGGCCGAGGCCACGGTAGCAGTGAATTACCATTGAATACTTCACAGGGTCCCCGAGACCCAAAGGCAGAGGCTGCAGTACTAGTGAAACACAATGGAATACCGCCCAGGGTCCCAGAGACCCAAAGGCCGAGACCACGGTAGCAGTGAAACACAATGGAATACAGGACAGTTCGCAGAGACCCAAAGGTCGCGATAGCAGTGAAATACAATCGAATACCGCCCAGGGTCTCTGGTTCCCGAAGGCCGCGGTAACAGTGAAGCACAATGGAATACCTCACAGGCTCCCAGAGACCCAAAGGCCGAGGCCACGGTAGTAGTGAAACACAATGGAATACAGGACAGTTTGCAGAGACCCAAAGGCCTCAGTAGCAGTGATATACAATTGAATCCCGCCCAGGGTCCCAGAGACCCAAAGGCCGCGGTAGCAGTGAAACACAATGGAATACTGCCCAGGCTCCCAGAGACCCAAAGGCCGAGGCCGCAGTAGTAGTGAAACACAATGGAATACTGGCCAGGGTCTCTGGGACCCGAAGCCAGAGGCGGCGGTAGTAGTGAAACGCAATGGAATACAGGACAGTTTGCAGAGACCCAAAGGCCGGGGTAGCAGTGAAACACAATGGAATACCGCCCAGGCTCCCAGAGACCCAAAGTCGGAGGCCACTGACAGAGGAAATAAAAGAATGCAGCAAGTATTACAAAGGCAACAAAGTGGAAGATTAACTTAACAAACGTTAACATAACTTCTCTGTGGACTTTACCAATGTCCTGCTTTATTCAGCAATTGAGAAGGATCCGAACAATTGAGCAAATTTGTACAGTAGTGTTATGGTGACCGTCTTGCATGAATGTCGATTATTGCAAAAATCACAGTCACTTTTCCCAGAACCCCTAAACTTTGTATTTCGAAACTGTAATCATGTGTTCCTAGAATATTCCTTAAATAACTTATTATTAACTTACTTGCCCAACCAGTTTTGATAAAATATTAGATCTCTGTTATGGTACAAATTAGGGAGCATATCAATCAATCAAGCGGCCTCCACTAGGATCCGCAGACACAGGCAGTGCACTGCAATTTGCCCATGTCTGGGATTTCTAACCAATTGAGAAGGTTATGAACATTCGATATTGGTGCAGCTCCTCTTCGTAGGTTGTAGTGGCCGAGTGGTTAAGGCGATGGACTAGAAATCCATTGGGGTCTCCCCGCGCAGGTCCAAATCCTGCTGACAACGAAAGGCATCCTTTAACGTTGGTAGTAAACCAGTGACACATCATTATTATTAACTTACTTGCCCAACCAGTTTTGATAAAATATTAGATCTCTGTTATGGTACAAATTAGGGAGCATATCAATCAATCAAGCCGCATCCACTAGGATCCGCAGACACAGGCAGTGCACTGCAATTTGCCCATGTCTGGGATTTCTAACCAATTGAGAAGGTTATGAACATTCGATATTGGTGCAGCTCCTCTACGTAGGTTGTCGTGGCCGAGTGGTTAAGGCGATGGACTAGAAATCCATTGGGGTCTCCCCGCGCAGGTCCGAATCCTGCCGACAACGAAAGGCATCCTTTAACGTTGGTAGTAAACCAGTGACACATCACATTATACCAGATCACAGATGTTCCTTCATGAACAATATTGTATTGTCTCATAGGTACTGGGAGCCACCCGTCTCCACCAATGCATCTCTTAGCATTTATTTTCAGTCTCAATGGCCAGATGAGTTGCATGATTTGCAGTGAATGTTTTTGTTTTCAAGCAATGGTGGTATAGTGGTGAGCATAGCTGCCTTCCAAGCAGTTGACCTGGGTTTGATTCCAAGCCATCGCATTTGTCAAGAAGTAAGCAGAAAGGCAACAAATGTGATGATTTTTCCACTATGATTCATGGCAAAGCAGTGCAAGCATTTTGCCCAGGTTTGATTTCCAGCCACCGCAGTTGTATTTTTAGGTTTTAAAGCAATATACAACATTGACATTACATGTTTTACCCAGATTTCTTCATTTATTCAGGGATCTCACAAAAAACTCTAGACAATTTTTCAGGGGATGTAGCTCAGTGGTAGAGCGCATGCTTTGCAGGTATGAGGCCCTGGGTTCAATCCCCAGCATCTCCAACAGGTATTATGGTACAGTCTGTAACAGAGCTGGAAAAGATATTACACTGACAGAGGAAATAAAAGAATGCAACAAGTATCACAAAGGCAACAAAGTGGATTTTTATCTTAACTAACTTTAACATAACTTCTCTCTGGACTTTACCAATGTCCTGCTTTATTCAGCAATTGAGAAGGATCCGAACAATTGAGCAAATTTGTACAGCAGTGTTGTGGTGGCCTTCTTGCATTAACCATTGTATTGTCCTTCGTGTCACCGGGACTTGTTTAGTTTGCTTACATTGTGGCTTCCGGCTTACTATTTCCATTCACTCGGCATCAACTGCCATGGCCTCAGCCTTCAAGACCCCCCCACCCCCCCCCCCTTTTTTTTTGTTTGGTCTCACTTTCTTGCTACAAACCTGAAATGCAATGGAACACAGGACGGGTCCCAGAGACCCGAAGGCCGCAGGAGCAGTGAAATACAATGGAATACCACCCAGGGTCCCAGAGACCCGAAGGCCGCGGTAGTAGCGAAATACCATTGAATACTTCACAGAGTCCCAGAGACCCAAAGGCCGAGGACGCAGTAGTAGTGAAACACAATGGAATACTGGCCAGGGTCTCTGGGACCCGAAGGCAGAGGCGGCGGTAGTAGTGAAACGCAATGGAATACAGGACAGTTTGCAGAGACCCAAAGGCCGGGGTAGCAGTGAAACACAATGGAATACCGCCCAGGCTCCCAGAGACCCAAAGTCCGAGGCCACTGACAGAGGAAATAAAAGAATGCAGCAAGTATTACAAAGGCAACAAAGTGGAAGATTAACTTAACCAACGTTAACATAACTTCTCTGTGGACTTTACCAATGTCCTGCTTTATTCAGCAATTGAGAACGATCCGAACAATTGAGAAAATTTGTACAGCAGTGTTATGGGGTCCGTCTTGTATGAATGTCGATTAATGCAAAAATCACAGTCACTTTTCCCAGAACCCCCAAACTTTGTATTTCGAAACTGTAATCATGTGTTCCTAGAAAATTCCTTAAATAACTTATTATTAACTTACTTGCCCAACCAGTTGGGCAATTAAGTTGCCCAACTGGTTGTTCGATTCCCAGCCATCGCATTTGTCAAGAAGTAAGCAGAAAGGCAACAAATGTGATGATTTTTCCAATATTATTCATGGAAAAGCAGTGCAAGCATTCTGCCCAGGTTTGATTTCCAGCCACCGCAGTTGTATTTTTAGGTTTTAAAGCAATATACAACATTGACATTACATGTTTTACCCACATTTCTTCATTTGTTCAGCGATCTCACAAAAAACTCTAAGCAATTTTTCAGGGGATGTAGCTCAGTGGTAGAGCGCATGCTTTGCATGTATGAGGCCCATGGTTCAATCCCCAGCATCTCCAGCAGGTATTATGGTTCAGTCTACAGAGGAAATAAAAGAATGCAACAAGTATTACAAAGGCAACAAAGTGGAATATTAACTTAACTAACTTTAACATAACTTCTCTGTGGACTTTACCAATGTCCTGCTTTATTCAGCAATTGAGAAGGATCCGAACAATTGAGCAAATTTGTACAGCAGTGTTGTGGTGGCCTTCTTGCATTAACCATTGTATTGTCCTTCGTGTCACCGGGACTTGTTTAGTTTGCTTACATTGTGCCTTCCGGCTTACTATTTCCATTCACTCGGCATTAACTGCCATGGCCTCAGCCTTCAAGACACCCCCCCCCCCCTCCCCCTTTTTTTTTGTTCTGTCTCACTTTCTTGCTACAAACCTGAAATGCAATGGAACACAGGACGGGTCCCAGAGACCCGAAGGCCACGGGAGCAGTGAAATACAATGGAATGCCACCCAGGGTCCCAGAGACCCAAAGGCAGAGGCCGTGGTAGTAGAGAAATACCATTAAATACTTCACAGGGTCCCAGAGACCCAACGGCCAAGGCCACGGTAGCAGTGAATTACCATTGAATACTTCACAGGGTCCCCGAGACCCAAAGGCAGAGGCTGCAGTACTAGCGAAACACAATGGAATACCGCCCAGGGTCCCAGAGACCCAAAGGCCGAGGCCACGGTAGCAGTGAAACACAATGGAATACAGGACAGTTCGCAGAGACCCAAAGGTCGCGGTAGCCGTGAAATACAATCGAATACCGCCCAGGGTCTCTGGTTCCCAAAGGCCGCGGTAACAGTGAAGCACAATGGAATACCTCACAGGCTCCCAGAGACCCAAAGGCCGAGGCCACGGTAGTAGTGAAACACAATGGAATACAGGACAGTTTGCAGAGACCCAAAGGCCGCAGTAGCAGTGATATACAATCGAATACCGCCCAGGGTCTCTGGGACCCAAAGGCCGCGGTAGCAGTGAAACACAATGGAATACTGCCCAGGCTCCCAGAAACACAAAGGCTGAGGCCATGGTAGCAGTGAATTACCATTGAATACTTCACAGGGTCCCAGAGACCCAAAGGCAGAGGCAGCGGTACTAGTGAAACACAATGGAATACCGCCCAGGGTCCCAGAGACCCGAAGGCCACGGTAGTAGCGAAATACCATTGAATACTTCACAGAGACCCAGAGACCCAAAGGCCGAGGACGCAGTAGTAGTGAAACACAATGGAATACTGGCCAGGGTCTCTGGGACCCGAAGGCAGAGGCGGCGGTAGTAGTTAAACGCAATGGAATACAGGACAGTTTGCAGAGACCCAAAGGCCGGGGTAACAGTGAAACACAATGGAATACCGCCCAGGCTCCCAGAGACCCAAAGTCCGAGGCCACTGACAGAGGAAATAAAGGAATGCAGCAAGTATTACAAAGGCAACAAAGTGGAAGATTAACTTAACAAACGTTAACATAACTTCTCTGTGGACTTTACCAATGTCCTGCTTTATTCAGAAATTGAGAAGGATCCGAACAATTGAGCAAATTTGTACAGCAGTGTTATGGTGACCGTCTTGCATGAATGTTGATTAATGCAAAAATCACAGTCACTTTTCCCAGAACCCCCAAACTTTGTATTTCGAAACTGTAATCATATGTTCCTAGAAAATTCCTTAAATAACGTATTATTAACTTACTTGCCCAACCAGTTTTGATAAAATATTAGATCTCTGTTATGGTACAAATTAGGGAGCATATCAATCAATCAAGCGGCCTCCACTAGGATACGCAGACACAGGCAGTGCACTGCAATTTGCCCATGTCTGGGATTCCTAACCAATTGAGAAGGTTATGAACATTCGATATTTGTGCATTTATCCGTCACAACTTAATGGCCGGTACGTGAAAATATTGTCTGACATTAAACCGGTCCATTGCGCAAAAACGTTTGGCGACCGCTGCTTTAGAGAACAGACCTCATTTAGTACTGTTGGAATCTGTGCTGTGCAGTCAATCCAAGACAAAAAAGTGCAATTCATTAGAAGTATAATAATACCGTAAAAGTACAATACATGAGCAAATGTACTAAGTTACATTCAACCACTGATCTTATCTCATCTTATTAATGGACAGTGGGTAAAATCGACTCTTAAAACGCTGTTTTATTCTGAAGGGCAGAGGAGTGAAGCGGAAGTTGTGTTTGTGTTTCCGGGTCCCGGAAGACGCTACGACCTCCGTCCCATTGTTTTCATTTTCCCTCGTGATGAGGACGGCGGAGTAAAAGTCGCCAGTGTTTGGTGTCCTTCCAGAGAGAAACATCACAAACTGCTGCATGAGGTTTTAAAACCTGAAACGAAGCTACAAAGAGCAGGTCTGTTTTCTTTCTCTGACCGGAAACGCGTTTTCTGCTGTTGTTGCAGGGAGTCCGCGCGCTAAGCTAACGTTAGCCGCAGCTAGCTCCTGCTAACGTGTGTTATAGGATATGTTGTGAGCTTCGTATTTTTCTCAAATTCCAGGTCGGGGAGAAGTTGAGGAGAGACACTTCAACATGAACTCTGAGAGGAAACTGTCAGCTGGCCAGCGGAGAGGTGGGACACGTTTACAATGTTAGATATTCTTCTTCTATGTTTTCTTACTTAACGTTAACGTTACCCTGTTGGGTGAGAGTCATTGTTGTATGATCTGGCTCTGGTTTATAATGCCATGTAACGTTTATTATTATCTAGTTTGAAAGTCAGTCATAATTGAAAAAAGTACATTAATAAGTAAGATCTGCTGTCAGTGCCTGAATTGGAGGACAGGAGGTGCTCCACTTTTTCGATGTCAGTGTACTGTATTCCAGCCTCATACAGGCTCTGCCTCCCTCCTCTCTGTCTTTTTTAGTCAACACTGAGATGGCTATCATATCTAATGTGATTAAACATCCATGGAAAGTGGAGTACTAGTAATGGCGAACTGAAGCTTTCTGAACCAGTGAAGCTTTCAATCCAATTGTATCGAAAAAAGGTTCAGTACTCGAAGCTTCAGACCTCTATGAGGACATCTGGTGGTGAAAGTTAAGATAGCATTGTGTCACAAACTGTTTCACAGATATTAGCCATGAATGTCTTTGAGTCGAAGATGAATACATTTTGAGTATGAATTCATGGATAAATAAATAATGACATAAATAACTAAGCCTATTTTGGACCTTGCATGAATAAAAATGTAATTGCCTTTTTCACAGGGTTCCTCGATTTCAAAATTCCATACTTCTACAGCTCCTACAAATCAATTTACACCAAACCCAGACGTGTTCATTCAAACAGCAATAAACCAGTAGGGGTTGAAATTAGTGACATAACATAAAACAGTTCACTATGAACCCTATTCAAGAAACTAAAAATAAAGTAAAATAATTACATACGTATATTAAAATAATGCATTTTTAAACTTAACACAGAACTTATATTAACATGTGAAGTATTTAATCAGAAACGCACACACACACAGTTAGGCTTTTGGTTGTAAACGTGTCATGTGTTTGTAAACAAATACATTAATTTGGGAGGGAAATAAATAAAGCACACATTGCTCACACATTTCTGTGATTATATTGAATACGTAGCTTAGAGCAACATTATCTCCTCAGTCAAATAGGTGAGAGAGGCAGTGCAGAAGGCGTAGGAGTAGAGGTGCAGCGGTACCTACTTCTATACACTCTCTACTGGCTATACACTTTCTATGAACTCTCTACTCGTTATAATAATCGCTATAATAACCTCTATTCACTAACTCTCCTGACTCTGTTGACTGCAACAACCCACAAAGGCGCGCCCCGTGTCGCGCAGCTTTGAATTCAACTTTGAAGCAGTCACGTGGGTGTGTCTGAAACAAAGCTTCGGACGTCACTGGTCACGTGATTATCCCAAAACGAATCAAGCTCCGATACAAAGCTTCATTCCAAACTGGTTCATGTTTTCGATACATGCCTCGAAGCAGGGCGTTCACGGGTAACATCACTATGGAGTACTGTATCTAAGCATCCAGTGGGGGAAACATTGAGTGAATATCGAGCCAGAGACAGCTCATAACACACAAGAACTATTTGTTTTGTCTATGGAGCTAGCTGACATGACCTACTATCTGAGCTACTGAGCATGTGCGAGTTGAATCAAAGAGTACAGAAGAAAAGATGTCTCACTGCGGCACTTAAAACAGAGACCTGAACACAAGGTGAAAAGCGGAGCTGAAGAACTATTTGTTTTGTCGAGGTCAATAGTTATATATTCAATCAGCAATGTACCAGTCTACTAGTGCTATCAATGTAGCACTAGTAGTACCATTCATACACTGTGGCCGAGGCTGCCGTACAAGGTGCCAACTGCTATCAGATATACATTCACACACAAGTTGGGGTGCAGTGTCTTGCCCGAGGACACTTCGACATGGGACTGCAGGGCCAGGAATCGGATCATCGACCTTCCGATTGAGAGGCAACAGCTCTACTACTGAGCCACAGTCGCCCCGAGTCACTATGGTGGTTAACGACTAGTTCAGTCAAACCCAGGGTTTCCCAATCTGGCGACGTGCACGTCCATATAGGCGTTTTCCCACCAGAGGGACTTTTGCAGTTCCTAGAACTAAATCGTTCCTAGAACGTTCCTTTTTTCGTTGTGTTCCCACCGGACAAATTTGGGGAGTTTTTAGTTTCTCTGGCTTTTTAGCTCCTACTTCAGAGCAGGGTCTTTTCCCTTTTCCTAGGTCTACTTGACTGGTCGAAATTGTAAGTCACGCCCACTGCCAACCCAGATCTTGCAGTGCGCCGTCTGTACTTGCAGACAGCAACAGCGGGACGTTTTTAAAGTGCTGACCTGGACCAGTCACAGCAGTATACGCATATTCTAATAAATTATAGTGTTGTAATCATGACTAACTAAAAATTACTTCTTCATTACTTCATGTTTGTGGCCCTTCAAATAAAGTCAGCCCTGTTTATTTACACAATATTTCATCTGCTCAAAGATGATCTGTCACTAAAGCTTAACATTGAAGTCTGAAATGTCAAATAACACATGTAGGCATCACATTTTTGTTTTATAAATTACAAAAACTGCTGTGACTGGTCCAGGTCAGCACTTTATTTCAGGGGCCACAAACATGATGAAGTAATGAAGAAATAATGTTTAGTTAATCATCATTACAACACTATAATTCATTAGAACATATGTACACTTCTGTGACTGGACAGTTTTTTGTTCTGTCACTTTAACTACAAATTTACCTGATGAAGAAGACATGAACATCATTAATAAATCAGAAGTCATGATGATTCAAATACCTTAATTAATGCATTAATTAAGGTATTAAACGTTAATAAACGTATTGTTCCTGCATTAAGTCATGCATGAGATACTATAAATCCATGTATATTGATGATCGTTCATGAAGTACTACATGAATGAATTCATGCTTTTTCATGCATGAATTCATGCATGAATTCATGATAATTCATGTACCATTATTATAAAGTGTTACCAAGTCACTTCTGACAACGTTTTAGGCGATAAATTAACTGTTTAGATTTTGAATATAGGCAGTCTTCCGAAAATCTTTGCCGAATTGACAATTTGCTTCAAAGTTTTCAGAGTTGAGAAGCTCCATAAAGTGTAGGGACTGCCAGCTGGTGGCGGCCGGGATGCTTGCTCGCTGGCCGACCTGTCATCCTCGGACGCCCCGCTGTAAACTGGAGGTCTCTCAGACCGTACTCGTAAAGAAGAGGCTTTTAATTCGCCGTTGAGGGATTGTTTGTTTAAATACACATTAAACGCATGTCCATCATAAGATTAACGGGAACGTGTGGTTAACTGCCTTTTTGCTGTTGAATTCCACAAGCGCCTGGTCTGCCGTCACACACACACACACACACACACACACACACACACACCCTGTTGCGGTGCTTGCGTCACTCCCTTACCCCTCCTACCAGTCCTTGTGGCCACTTGGCCGGTGGGAATGCAAATGGTGAAAAAAAGATTTTGGGGGAGAGTAGTTCTTAGAACTGCTTAGAAGTGTACTTTTCCCCTAAAAAGTACTATCCGGTGGGAAAACGCCTATAAAAGAGGTGGTGTTTGCACCATCTAAGCAATCGAAAACATGGATAAGTCTACCAGAGCCGCATATTTTACATAAGAAGAGCAAACGATAATCCTATAGAAATATGAAGAACACAGTAGGGCTGGGCGATAAAACGATAATGATATGTATCGCGATAGACATGTAATCAATATCAATAAAAAATGCGCTCGATAAAAGTTCGATCATTTTTTTTTTTTTTTTTTTTTTCTTCGTCGGAAGAAACCAGAGGTTTCAAAGCAAGTTTGGTTGCATGAACAAAGGCACTCGCTCTCTGGTAGCCTAGCAACGTAGGGAGTGACACGCTAACAGCCAATCATGTAACAGTATTGTGTTTGGTTGCGCCATATCGTTGTCTCGTGTTGGATTCTTCAATAACAGAAGCGGCGTGGAGTGATAAGTTGAAAATGCGTGAAGCAGCGAGCGCGGAAGTTCTTGATGAAACGGGAAACGTCAGCTCGCCAATATGGCAGTTTTTTGGATTTTATAAGTCTGACCGTAGTCAGACCAATGTCGTCTGCAAATTATGCAAGACCATCATCCGCACCGCAAACCTGTTTTACCACTTTAGCCGCGCTCACCCTTTGGAGCACAGCCGTATTCGCCAGCAACGTCCAACAACATCTGCAGCTGGAACCCCGCACAAGCAGCAAAGCACCACGGAGAGGTACTCTCAGTGCCTTATGACTGTAAAAGCTAAACGGTACAAATAAATAACGGAGGCAGTGGCATATCACATAGCCAAAGACATGCTTCCGCTGAGCACCCCCCCACCATGTACGGTTTAGGCTGTAGCGTGACTGTTAGACGGAGAAAAATAATAACTGTTACTGTGCTGTATCAGGTTTGTTTTTTATGTTACAGATGTAAAGTCTACCTCAGTTTTATTTCAATTTCTCCTATGTTTACAAAACACTGCACATATTTTAAAACACTTCATTCACCAGAAGTGTTCATTGTGATTTTAGACTTATGTTTACATTTGAATTATTTGAGTGTTTTCCATGGTTGTGTTGACATTTCTGCTTTTATAACTGAGAGGATTATAATCGGAGGAAGGAATTAAGCTTAAAATAAAAACGTTTAAATTGAATACATTTTTTTCTCCTGGTCCTTATTTTAAATAGGTCATAAAAAATATCAATAATTATCGATATTGACTGATATGAAACACTTATAATGTGATACAGTTTTCAGCCATATCGCCCAGCCCTAGAACACAGACACGGTTTTACAGGCAAAAAGCAATACAGCCCATGCTTCCTAACTCAGGAAGGAAAGCTGGCAAAAAATAGAAGCAATAAAAGAGGCAATAATACAGTAGGCCTACATGACAATAATAATAATTACATTTCTGAATGTGCATTTGTTAAGCACCATTAAAATAAAGTATTTGCAGCCTGATAGAAAAGTAAACTTTCACTGTTCTCCTTTTACATGATTGTTAGCAGCCGGCCCCTCCCCTTTAAAGCCTCATTGTGTAACATTTGTAGTTGTTTATTATCAAAATCTGTATTGCCCTTCACAAACTTGTCCTTTTTTATGAATATTGACCACCACCATTAATTTCAAGTATTCCTATTGGCTTGAAATTTTACATTTGCGCTTGCATGAACTGTGGTCGACGCTCCATATTCATGCGCCATCTTGAAATACGTTAGCCGGTAAGGGACATACAGGACATACTGCTCCGCCTTTCGCGTTTTCAACTCACAGCTGCAGCTAATGGGTATCGTCCCTTCCCGGCCCCGGCAAGTTTGAAACAGGAAACACGGAGGACCACATGTATTCAAAATCCAAATTTCAGGTACAGGAGTCTTCTTCTTCGCCCAGAATAAGTAAACTGATACTGAAAAGAGCAAGAGACTAGAGTCATCAGAAGAAAGAGTGAACATGGGAGCTGTTTTCCCCAATCCCAACTACAACCCCAAATCAGAAAAAGTTGGGACAGTATGGAAACACAAATAAAAAAAGAAAGTAGTGATTTCTCAGATTCCCACCAAGCTAAGCTAAAACTACAACCGACAGCTTTATTTGTTTTAGCTTGTTGGTAAAAAATGAGCAGAGTAGAGCTGTGTTTGCCTAAAACAGCGCGGTGGACGAGAGCAGACAGAGCACATTAAAATATCGCTTTCTACATGTTTATGCCGGTCTATACAGGTGAGTGCATTGATAAGTATTGACTTTTTACTCACAAAGGTTTTATCGTAACCTACTTGCAGTAACGAGACTAGCGTTCTCGCCACACATCTCAGCGTTCGCGCCACACATCTCAGCTGCGTGTGTGTGTGGCGCGCAGGCAAGAATCCCGGCATATGAATAGAGACGGGGGCTGGGTTTGTGCTCTACCTGTGAAGCGCGTGTCCGCGCTATTCTCTGACAATCATGTATATGTGTGTATATATATATATATATATATATATATACAACCCCAAATCAGAAAAAGTTGGGACAGTATGGAAAACACAAATAAAGAAAGAAAGTAGTGATTTCTAAATGTACTTTGACTTGTATGTCATTGCAGACAATACAACAGCACATAATGTAATGTGTTCCTCATGATTTTTATTGTTTTTCTTTCAAAAAACTAAATTCCTATTCTGGTTCTTGCAACACATTTCAAAAAAGTTGGAACAGTAAAGCATTTACCACTTTGTAATGTTGCCATTCCTTTTCACAACACTTAAAAGACGTTTAGGGACTGAAGACACCAAGTGATGAAGTGTTTCAGGTGTAATTTTGTCCCATTCTTGCTGCAACAAGTCTTAAGGTGAGCAACAGTATGGGGTCTTCGTTGTCGCATTTTGCGTTTCAAAATGTGCCACACATTCTCTATTGGAGACAGGTCGGGACTGCAGGCAGGCCAGTCAAGTACCCGTATCCTCTTCCTCCGCAGCCAGGACTTTGTAATGTGTGCAGAATGTGGTTTTGCATTATCTTGTTGAAATATGCATGGACGTCCCTGGAAAAGATGTCTTCTTGAAGGCAACATATTGTGCTCCAAAATCTCTATGTACTTTTAAGCATTAATGGTGCCATCACAGAAGTGCAAGTTACCTTTGCCAAGGGCACTGACCTAACCCCATACCATGACAGACCCTGGCTTTTGGACTTGTTGCTGGTAACAGTCTGGATGATCCTTTTCTTCTTTGGTCCGGAGCACACGGCGTCCATTTCTCCCAAAAAATACCTGAAATACTGATTCATCTGACCACAGTACATGTTTCCACTGTGTGATAGTCCATCCCAGATGCCTCCGAGCCCAGAGAAGTCGACGGCGCTTCTGGACACTGTTAACATAGGGCTTCTTTTTGGCACAGTACAGTTTTAACTGGCATTTGTGGCTGTAACTACGTATTGTGGTACTTGACAAAGGTTTGCCAAAGTAGTCCTGAGCCCATGTGGTGATATCGCTTATAGATGAATGACGATTCTTGATGCAGTGCCGCCTGAGGGATCGGAGATCACGGTTGTTCAGCTTAGACTTGCTCCCTTGTCCTTTATGCACTGAAATTCCTCCTCATTCCTTGAATCTTTTAATTGTTATGCACTGTTGAAGGTGAAATAAGCAAATGTCTTCCTATCTTTCTTTGAGGAACATTGTTTTTAAACATTTCAATAATTTTCTCACGTATTTGTTGGCAAACTGGCGATCCTCGGCCCATCTTTGCTCCTAAAGGACTAGACCTTTCTTGGATGCTGCTTTTGTACCAAATCATAATTACAATCACCTGTTGACATCACCTGTTTCAAATCACATCATTATTTAACCAATTTACCTGATTACTAGCCCTATATTGCTCCTGTCCCAACGTTTTTTGGAATGTGTTGCAGGTCTGAATGACAGGAAAGGATGTATATTTACAAATGAAATTAAGTTGACCAGACAAAACATGGAATATTTTGTGTTCACATTGTGTGCAATGAAATACAAGTCAAAGTACATTTAGAAATCACTAATTTCCTAGTGCGCTCTTAATACATCCATGGTAGTGCGTCATCTGATCGGCCTATCTGATCGGCATTTATGGAGACCACTGATCAAACTATTTAAAGCCATTCAGGGCTCGAGA
Organism: Gymnocephalus cernua; assembly: GCA_023631565.1. Taxonomy (NCBI): domain Eukaryota; kingdom Metazoa; phylum Chordata; class Actinopteri; order Perciformes; family Percidae; genus Gymnocephalus; species Gymnocephalus cernua. The sequence continues at coordinate 3,964,975 of CM042448.1, read as the reverse complement.
GTGCGACCATTTTGGTCGCACATGCGCCCAAATTTTGTAAGGGTGCGACTAACATTCTTCCTAGGTTGCACCGGTGCACCTCCGCGCAGCCCCGCCGCACCTTTGCGCAGCCCCGCCCCCATTCACACACACGGCCACCGTGCAACACGAGAGACACGGCATCGGTTTACACTGCGACATTTGTCTACAGTTTTAATTGTTATTAACACAGCTGTATATCGTTAAGCATGAGAGGGAAACCTGTATTTGTAGCAGTGTTTCCGATGACATGCAGTAAAGGGCCGCAGGTCGGAGTCGAAACTGGCCCGCTGCGTCGAGGAGTAAACCTCTATATATACCACCTGAGCTATCCAGGCGCCCTCTTTCTCTTTTAATCTGTTTAATTCTCTAGTTTGGAGAATTTTGATTTTTTTTTTTTTTTTTAATTTTGATGCTAGGGAGTGTGGCAAGCTGGTTTAGGCAAGGCTAAAGGGGAAGAAGGCCAAATTACAAGTGTTGTCCATCTGAGGGGCAGAGGACAGAAGGGGGGGGGGGCTATAAGACTTTGAGCCATGAAATGTTAGATCTCAGTTCAGGGAAGCACTTTGATCTATTTTGAAATGTTTTACTTAAAGGTATAGTGGTCGCTGACAGGTCAGCGAGCAGACGGCCACGGCCTCCGACCATAGACAGTATATAAAAGCCTCCGACCGCTGCCCCCCCCGCTATCGGCGATAGCTTGTTTGTTGGCCTGTAGCATGCTAACGTTAGCTATAGAGATGCTTGTCCTAAATAGATTTCCACTTACCGGTGGCGAGTCTGACATAGTGGAAAAAGTGCAAATCTTCTTTTGGAAAGTAGGCTTGTAGAGCCATGCCGACAGCAACTTGTAAACAGAGAACGAGAGAGCGTGCACGAGGAGAACTAGGCTCGTGCATGCTCTCTCGTGCACGCGTTTAATAGGCGTTCCCTCTCGGGAGCAGGTAGGGTGTTGTGCATGTGCATTTTTTCAAAAAGTGGAGAGGGCTGTTCTTTTCTAAAATTCGGCTGCGTGTGTGTGGCGGCTCAGTGAAGCACTTCAAACTTTTTTTGTTAATATTTTTATTTGTATATGCAGTATGATTGTGTTTCAACTAAAAAGTATTTACCTACACCTTATTCTTGTTTAAAATCATTTACATAATATAAATGAATGTATATGGAGCGTGATAAAAAGGTAACCTTGAAATTGTGGCGTGAAAAATTTGGGTGCACCTAAATTGTCTGCTGGTGCACCTAAATAAAAAAGTTAGGCGCACCAGTGCAACCAAGGCAAAAAGTTAGTGTGGAGCCCTGCCATTATCGGCCGATACCGACCAGTGACCGATCAATCGGAGCACCCTTAACTTTAATATATGTACATAAAAACCATTCAGCAACCATTCCTTCAATCATCAATTAACGATCACCAACCTTCATGGTGTTAAAAACGTTTTGTGGCGGCGATAAAGGCAAAGATGTTTCCTGGTAAGTAACAAGCAAGAATGATCAGCGTCCACCATAGGGTGACGTTGGGTTGCCTTTCTCCAAAAGATGAATCATTCACAACTTTTTGTTGCAGGCAGTCACAGTAAATGGAAGGACCTGCGTTTTCACCAGATTGTCTGACAAGTGATGCAGTATTTGTAAATAAATGCGTATCCAGCATTGGCAACATGCTGCTAATCTCCCCATGATTGGTGCATCTTGTCTAGCAGCTCCTCCAACTTTTAGACACACCAGTTAGCAGGGCTGTTTCTAGCCATACAAAGGTCAAACTTCTGCTTATTGACAACACTGTTGTTGCCAACTTGGCCATTGGTTGTGTTGTGACTGATTTACCTCTAGTCTCTAATCTTTTCAAATTAATTTAAATAAAAAGGTTGATCATATAATCATTTTCACAACATTAAAAACTGTTAGTGTTATTTCTCTTTCAAAAGGCAGCAATACATGAATTAAAACCTACAGTGTTAATGTGATTTAATACATTAGCAGTGAAATAATTAATGCACAGTAATCATGAAACCGTGATTATTTTTCAGACCATAATCGTACCAACAAAGTCTATAATTGCTGCATCCCTACAAACAACAGAACTGGACAATCCTCATGCTTCTTTTGACCTACCAGTGTGACGGCATTTTGCCTTCCCCTGTGAGTTATGTAAACAAACAATTGTTAAAGCTTATTGGCTCCGACTGGACTTCATGGTGCATTCAGCTGACCCTCTGTAAACTCATATTGCATTCATGTCACCCTTGTTATCGGTAGTGTCAGTGCTGTGAAAAAAGTCTTTAAATCAGAGATTGAATTGAAAATCCTGACACCCCTATTCATTATGAGAGTGAATAGAGCTATTTATCAAAGTATTTTTTAGATTAACATTAATAGCTGTTAGTTTCTGTTTCAGCTTTACCTCCAGATGTCCAGAAAGTGATTGTTGGTGAAGAACAGCAGCAGGAGTGGAGCTCCAGTCTGGACCAGAAGGACATGAAGCCCCCATACATTAAAGAGGAACAGGAGGAACTCTGGATCAGTCAGGATGAAGAGCAGCTTCAAGGGTTGGAGGAGGCTGATATCACCAAGTTCCCATTCACTCCTGTCCCTGTGAAGAGTGAAGATGATGAAGAGAAACCTGAGTTCTCACAGCTTCATCAAAGACAAACTGAAGAGATGAAAACAGAAGCTGATGGAGAGGACTGTGGAGGACCAGAACCAGCCATGAAATCAGATCCAGATACACATTTACAACCAGATACTGTTAACGAGACTGGAGACTCTTCTGAACCTGAGACTGATGACAGTGCTGATTGGAAGGAGACCAGAGAACCTCAGTCAGGTTTAAACTCTCCGAATAATGATACATTTCCTGTTAGTGATTCAAGATGTACTACTGATGAGAAAGAATTTAGCTGCTCTAAGTGTAAGAAATTTTTTACAAGGAGTGGAAATTTACAGACACACATGAGAATCCACACAGGAGAGAAACCATTTAGCTGCTCAATATGTAAGAAAGATTTTCGACAGAGTGGAAACTTACAGAAACACATGACAATCCACACAGGAGAGAAACCATTTAGGTGCTCAATCTGTAAGAAAGATTTTCGACAGAGTGGAAGTTTACAGACACACATGAGAATCCACACAGGAGAGAAACCATTTAGCTGCTCTGTCTGTAAGAAAGCTTTTATAGAGAGTGGACATTTAAATCGACACATGAGAATTCACACAGGAGAGAAACCATTTAGCTGCTCAATCTGTAAGAAAGATTTTAGACTGAGTGGAAACTTACAGATACACATGAAAATCCACACAGGAGATAAACCATTTAGCTGCTCAATCTGTAAGAAAGATTTTAGACTGAGTGGAAACTTACAGATACACATGAAAATCCACACAGGAGAGAAACCATTTTGCTGCTCAATCTGTAAGAAAGATTTTCGACAGAGTGGAAGTTTACAGACACACATGAGAATCCACACAGGAGAGAAACCATTTAGCTGCTCGGTCTGTAAGAAAGCTTTTGCACTGAGTGTACGTTTAAATCGACACATGACAATCCACACAGGAGAGAAACCATTTAGCTGCTCAATATGTAAGAAAGATATTGTACTGAGTGGAAACTTACAGAAACACATGAAAATCCACACAGGAGAGAAACCATTTAGCTGCTCAATCTGTAAGAAAGATTTTCGACAGAGTGGAAGTTTACAGACACACATGAGAATCCACACAGGAGAGAAACCATTTAACTGCTCTGTCTGTAAGAAAGCTTTTATAGAGAGTGGACATTTAAATCGGCACATGAGAATTCACACAGGAGAGAAACCATTTAGCTGCACAATCTGTAAGAAAGCGTTTACAGAGAATGGAATTTTAAAGAAACACATGAGAACCCAACACGTGAGTGTTACAAGCTCCCCCCTTGTTTAGCTTCTCCCTGTCGGCTCTACTCAGGTGATCCTGATTTGGCCCCACCCCCTGTACTTAAGGAAGGCTGGAGGTTCTCTTTCAGACTGAACCAGATGTGCACCAGTGTGTTTATTTTTGGGGGGATTGATGTCTGAGGGGTATGGCACAAAACCAAGATGATGGCCCTATTTCAGAAAGCAGGTTTAGTGAAAACTGAGTTTGTTAACCCTGAGATGAGGGAAACTGGGGTTTCCATTTCAGAAAGAGAGGTAACTTAACCTCAGAGTCAGTTACTATGGTAACTGAGCCTATGAACCTATCCTGGTCGGGAGCAGGTTTTCCTCAATAAACCCCGCGAGTTTCTCTCAGACTCCTCCCTCTGACACATTGCTCTTTCATTTCCTCATTCATTCATTTAGTCTGTATCAGGCGCATTTTAGCGCAGTGTGTTATCGGTATAAATACAAAATTATTATGTTGATTTATTAACTGTTAGTCAGACTTTAAAACGTTTTTTCTCAAAACATGGCATTTCCTTCCCGTTGATGAAGAAGCTGCTTTAGCCTACTTCGCAGGGTGTTAGATGTCGGGAGATGATATTGAACCCCGACATTATAATTTTCAGATAACTTCCTATTTGAGCAGTATCGTTTTTTCTTTCCAGTCGATCAGTTATGTAGCCTAGGCTACATAACCTTATCCGTCCTCATATCACTAACGTCACCCATCTATGCTCTTACATCCCGTAGATTATTTGTGTCGCATTACGTTTTTTTTGTAAACGGCATTTGTCTTTACAACATTGGTGTGTAATGCGGAGCATTTTAGTAAAGCCACTGTAGCAAAGCGCCGTCAGAAGACCGACTTGCTCGGAAACGTGTTTTAAACATTTTTAAAAGGAGTTTCACAGTAGCCTATTGCAGGTGAATGATGTAAACCCTTTGAAATAAAAGATTATGGATTATAATTCAGTTAATGATGGTGCTGCAGCCTCAGAATTGGATTAGTAGGCCTAAGACTTTTTCGTCCGCAGTATTGCAGCTAAATGAAATATAGGTTCAATACCATTTCACCAGTAATATTAGGTTATACTTATGATTAAATATGATATACACTATATTGGAATATATGCATTTATTTTAGAAATTGTCTCCCATGCAAATTCTTTCTCTTTTGCAGCAGCCGCTGCATTTGTTGCGTTTTTAAACTCGCTGTATGGGCGCATGAGTATTTACGCCAACCCGTTTGTTTGTGGTCCTGGCCATGGTGAATCGTAGTATCATGGCTCCATTCATGCTTCCTTTTTATTGTGGTGGTGTACGTGTGTGAACCAACTCCGAGTTTATTGAACCAACTCATATCATCTGTTCTGGAACCGAAAACTCAGTTTCCCATCTCAGGGTGAATCAACTCAGACGTCAGGGTTAGACTCAGAGTTTGGTAAACCTTCTACCTGAAATAGGGCCCTGATTTGGAACTAAATTCATGATATTTGGATATTGGGCTATAAATACAGATGTATAAATAGTAATTGATAATGAAATAATTGAAAGAGTCTATGAAAATAAATTTCTGGGTGTTGTACTTGACCATGAACTGTGCTGGAAGCCCATTAAATTCAATTAAACATTAAATATCTGTGCATGAAGTTGGCCAGGAGTATTGGTATATTTAGTGCTGGGCGGTATGACCAAAAATTTATATCACAGTATTTTTTAAGATTCTGGCGGTATCACGGTATATCACGGTATTTTCTTTCTTTGCTTGACTGGGTCTTTATATAGGTTTATAATGGCTTATTCTACTGTCAGTACATAGGATATCACAAAAACATTTTAATGCCATCATGTTTACTAAAAGCTTTGATTAATGAAGGGTTTGCTTGGCTCTACAACATTTTATTTATATATATATATATATATATATATATATATATATATATATATATATATATATATATATATATATATGGCTTTAAATAGTTTGATCAGTGGTCTCCATAAATGCCGATCAGATGACGCACTACCATGGATGTATTAAGAGCGCACTAGGAAATTAGTGATTTCTAAATGTACTTTGACTTGTATTTCATTGCACACAATGTGAACACAAAATATTCCATGTTTTGTCTGGTCAACTTAATTTCATTTGTAAATATACATCCTTTCCTGTCATTCAGACCTGCAACACATTCCAAAAAAGGTTGGGACAGGAGCAATGTAAGGCTAGTACTACTTTTGTCTCTTGGCTCTCAACGAAGGCGGTCGCATTTTCTCTCCCTCTCCACTCCCACACCTCCCCTGCTTTGCTCCTCTTGTCTTGTCTTTGCCTAACTTTTTGAGAGACTCTCTCAGCACTGCTCTCCAAACTCAAAAATCATGGATTTGATCAACTGGTCTCTCAACGCAATTGACACCATCTTCTCGACGAGAAGCTTGGGTTAGGGGGAACCTGCTTGCCCTGCCAGAACGTTTGCAGCTGGCTACACGATGGACGCGTGGGAGAAGTGACGGGTCGTGTGTCTCGCGGCTCTTTCCGTGGAGGACGTTGAGGATATCTACCTATTTGGAACCATGATAACAGGCCTTTTGCTGACCGGATTAGGCATTGCCCTGGTTTATCGACAAATTGACAAGACTGACAGCTGTTCAAAGCCCCAAAAAGCTGCCCGGAATGATTGAAGTGGTGGGCAGAGTGGTCAGCGTTTGAAGCTGGGACTTTTAACCACATTATGGATAACAACATGGAGATGAACTGCAATTTGGATATTATCTTGGATAGAACACCACTTTGCTAAGACAGATTGACCAGAATTGACTAACAGAGTGGTTGTGTAAAGGAATGCAGCTACTCACGCTGAGACTTTCGGTCCCCTTATCCAGCACTGGCCTCGGCCAAGGCCGCTGCTGGAACAAAACATCTCCTGGAAGAGCATTGCAGAGAGACACTCTTGCGTTCCTCCCCCAGCTTCCCTCAGACACCTGCTGATTGTTGACTCTGCTTGGGACCTATTCAAGGTTGTCTCCATGGCATTCTGCTGTGTTAACACTATGACATCCTGCGGACTGAGACGCAATGATTGGGATGACAGGCAAAGCGATTCTCTGGGTCGGGACTGTAGGCAGGCCAGTCAAGTACCCGTGTCCTCTTCTTCTGCAGCCAGGACTTTGTAATTTGTGCATAATGTGGTTTTGCATTATCTTGTTGAAATATGCATGGACGTCCCTGGAAAAGATGTCTTCTTGAAGGCAGCATATTGTGCTCCAAAATCTCTATGTACTTTTAAGCATTAATGGTGCCATCACAGAAGCGCAAGTTACCTTTGCCAAGGGCACTGACACAACCCCATACCATGACAGACCTTGGCTTTTGGACTTGTTGCTGGTAACAGTCTGGATGATCCTTTTCTTCTTTGGTCCGAGCACACTGTGTCCAATTCTTCCAAAAAATACCTGAACTACTGATTCATCTGACCACAGTACACGTTTCCACTGTGTGATGGTCCATCCCAGATGCCTCCGAGCCCAGAGAAGTCAACGGCGCTTCTGGACACTGTTAACATAGGGCTTCCTTTTGGCACAGTACAGTTTTAACTGCCATTTGTGGCTGTAACTACGTATTGTGGTACTTGACAAAGGTTTGCCAAAGTAGTCCTGAGCCCATGTGGTGATATTGCTTATAGATGAATGACGATTCTTGATGCAGTGCCGCCTGAGGGATCGGAGATCACGGTTGTTCAGCTTAGGCTTGCGCCCTTGTCCTTTACGTACTGAAATTCCTCCACATTCCTTGAATCTTTTAATTATGTTATGCACTGTTGAAGGTGAGATAAGCAAATGTCTTCCTACCTTTCTTTGAGGAACATTGTTTTTAAACATTTCAATAATTCTCTCACGTATTTGTTGGCAAACTGGCGATCCTCGGCCCATCTTTGCTCCTAAAGGACTAGACCTTTCTTGGATGCTGCTTTTGTACCAAATCATAATTACAATCACCTGTTGACATCACCTGTTTCAAATCACATCATTATTTAACCAATTTACCTGATTACTAGCCCTACATTGCTCCTGTCCCAACCTTTTTTGGAATGTGTTGCAGGTCTGAATGACAGGAAAGGATGTATATTTACAAATGAAATTAACTTGACCAGACAAAACATGAAATATGTGTGTGTGTGTGTGTGTATATATATATAATATATATAAACATTATACAATGTTATATGAAGGAGAATTCATCAAACAGTTACAGAATCTAGTTTTATTGTGCAAACTGCAAAGTAGTAAAATAAACTTAAATCAAATGAATGCACATACAAACAACTTTAACATGGTTTCCCTTTCAAAACAAAATAGCTGTCAGCCTGCTTCGTGTTTGAATAATGTTAGTAGGGTGGCGGACGTATTTCAGCGAGGCAAGACATCTTAAATCCAGTGTTTTAATCATTGCTCTGTCCCGTCTTTCTCAGCTGTGTGTAGCGGGACCATAGGTGGATTGTTATTGCGTTCATAATGTTGCTCCGCTGCATGCTTCAAGTGCCGTGCTAACGTTAGCACGGAGAGTAAAGTTAGCTAGCACAACCAAGTAATGTTTAGCGACGGCCAACCTTAGTGGCTAAATTATGTCTGATTTTTAGAAACAAAAAAATTTGGAACAGACTGCTCCACTCTTGAGCATACGTTGTTCTGGTGTATCTCCGGTCTTTCTTCATCCTCTAACTTTCTTCTCTGTTCTTGAATGTGCAGTAGCGACCGGAGCCTCTCCCAGCTTAACAGACTGTAATGCTACCTGGCTAGCTAGCTAGCAACTATAATGTTACCCAGCATGCCGTTCCGCGGTGTAAATTTGTAAATGTAGAATGATTAGCTAGTGTTAGAAATAGTTTAAGTCACAAATAGTTGTGTGCTATGGTGTTTTGTCATGTAAAAGAGTTAGTTGTGGGTTATTAACTGTTGTGTTTTGAAGTTACTTCCATGAGTGAGACGGGTACGTAGTTAACAGGGCTCCCGTTCTGAAGTCACTCGCAGATTACTTTGGCCTTAGCGCCATCTGCAGCAATTCACCGGTATTACGGTATATGAAAAATTCATATACGGGAAATTAATACCGGTATACGGTACAAACCGGTATACTGCCCAGCACTAGGTATATTGAACAAAACTAGATACATGTTGAACCAGAATACACTACATACTCTGTACTACATGCTAATTTTACCATATTTGTTAAACCGCATTTGTAAATGTTGTATTCTGTATTTGCATATCTATTTGTTTTGTAATGTGATATTGTGAAGTAGGGGAGGACCTAATAAGCTGCATGCTTCCACCTGCTCCTTCTCAAACTTAACCTTTTCTTATTTCTGTCAGGTCCATTACGTCAAGAACAACGTAGACAATAAAATGCTTTAGAAATTTTATTGCATAAATGATTAATTAAATTTGGCGGTATGGCTCTGTTCAGAGGAGGCTCCTGACTTTTCATGAGCACCATGAAAGAGCAGTGAACCAGGAGAGCAGCAGCAGCAGCATTAGGGGACGCTCATACATTTTAAGACTGGGAGAGCTAAACTATTCCCCCATATGAACAGAGCAGCAATAATGACATAGAAGCAAATGCCACGTTATACACGACAAGGTGGAGCAGGGGAGGAGGTGGGTAGCAAAAATGCAAGCAGCAAGCATTTGGAGCAAACTAAAGTAGCAGTTGGGAGTAAACTAGCAGCATTCCTTTAGGAGTAAACTAAAGGCAGAAAGAACAAACTGAATCAGCTTTGAGTAGGGCGCCTGTTGAGTGTAGCCATTTAGCAGCGAGGGGAGTGACGAGCTGATGCCCTGATGCAGATCAGCTGGTGCGATGGTGTTGTTGGCCAATAGCGGTTAGCAGCGTTTTGACTACCCGGTCCTTCCAGAACTGACGCTGACGCTCAATTTCTGTCCGGTCCATTACGTCAATAACAACGCAGACAATAAAATGCTTTAAGATATTTCATTGCATCAATTATAAATTAAATTTGGCGGTATTGCTCTGTTCAGAGGAGTCTCCTGACCTTTCATAAACACCATGAAACAGCAGTGAATCAGGAGAAAGCAGCAGCAGCAGCATTAGGGGACGCTAACACAGTTTAAGACTGGGAGAGCTAAACTATTCCCCCCAAACAAACCATACCTTGCCATCCTCTCATGATAAAAATAAAAACGACAGGATGGAATTGCAATTACGTAAGGTCGATTTTACATGTCATTTAAGTCGAACAGCGCAGACAATAAAAATACTTTAAGAAATTATTGAATAAATGATGGATTCAATTTGGCGGTATGGCTCTGTTCAGATGACAGCAGTAGCAGCAACCGGGGACGTGCACACAGTTTAAGACTGGGAGAGCTAACTATTCCCCCCAAACATACCATACCTTTATCATATCCTTGTGATAAAACGAGAGGATGGAATTAAGTAGCCTTTAAGCGCATTTAGATAATGAGTGTCCTAGTTAAGAGTGTTTACATAATATCTGTGCAAGGCCTGAAACACCCTTCACCAAATGTGATGTCATTTTAGCTAAAGGGAATGTGAAAGGGATAAATTAGCATTGCTTCGAGGAGAGTCCCTTTTGAGGCCATTCAGCAAAAATGTATGGATGGGTTCCAGAATACAGGTAGCAGATTGATCCATGCAGCGCAGATGGAATTGGATGTCAGCGACCGTACTTATGATGAAAGAAGATTGCATTTTTCGAGTCACAAAGCGGTGGGCAATAAAAGCACTAATATATAGATATTTTAACAAGCAGAGGGGCTACAGATAAAGTAGCACAAAATGTGGTGAAAGAAGACCAAGCTGAGTCACGCGTTCTGATGTAGATTTCTTTCCAGATCCCCATGCATGTACTGCGCAGCAGCGTGTGCATAGAAATGAGTGGATCATTTAAACTAGAATGGTTTGGCTAAAAGGGGGGCATCCAGACTTGATTTCACTGCTTCTAAACATGAGATGGAATTCTGAAAATCTAAGCGAGACAGAGAATCAGCTACTTGATTACTCAAACCAGAATATGAGCTGCGTGAAAATTATAATTGGCCAAATTTGCCAGCCATGTCAGACATCTCATGAATCCATAATGGATGGAACGGATGAGCACCCCTCGTCAATGTTGTTAACAGTTGCCTCATCGCAGAACAACAGAATTGTTTCCTAGTCCAATGAGTACCCGAGAGAATGCGGGCTACAATATGGTATACCTCCAGTAAGGCTGTTGAGGACTCACCGGCCAGTAAAGTGAGTAATTATTTCGGCCAAACGCTTGCAAAAACCATCATTGAAGCATATGAAAAAGGAAAAGCCAGTCCAATTACCCATGAGCAGAGACCAACATTTGCTCTGATCTACATCCAGCGTCTAAGGTAACAATATATTGAACAACACGGCAGACAAATGCAAAAGACTGGCACCTTAAGTAGACCAGCCAAATAATCCACGAAACAGCGTTTCGGATGCTTTCACAATGCCCATCCCATCAAAGGGACGTTGACGGGTTAACTTCAGCTGCTCAGCTTTCATGAAGCGGGTTCTCCTCGGACACCGACTTGGGGTTGGCATCCCCACAATAGCCACAAACAAGAAGATATTTACAGTTATACATTCTACATTAAAGTTGAGCAACTATAATTTCTGAACGTCAGAACATTGCTTGAAATTGGTCGGTATTACCGCCACTTACAAAGTGCCTGTTTAGTTCCACATTGTGTTAATAGTGACAAAATCGTTAGCGATCGAAGCGGTTTTCTGTTATCGATCATTTCACTGTGTGGGGAATTGACACATCAGCACCCCCAGCAGCTGCAGGCGCCCTGCTTGCTGAGAGAGGTCAACACCCCCTAGTTTCACAATGAAATGGACTAGTCCGTAACAGTGCGCCGAAAGATGAACACAAAGTGACAGGAGAACTGGGAATTACACAGAGACGGAGCAAGACGAGTCTAAACCTGTCTTTACTGTCAATGGTCAAAACGCGAAAATGAAACAAAGTTACCCAAGCGGCTCAAACAAAAGAAAAAAATTGAAAAATGGTGTCGCAGCAGTGGCATATATGCACAGTGAGGAGACTCAGGAAGAGAGGGACAGAGATGAGAGAGTGAGGGTCCAACCTGCGGTAAGCAGAACTCCCCTTAAAACACTTTGCCCCTGGATAAAACTCAGTGGTGGACAAACTGTTGATGATAACACTACAACAATAAAATGAGTAGGCATGCTTTACTGTATGATTGCATTAGTAGCCTAGGTAAACATTGCACATCTGCAGCATTTTTCCCAGGTTTGATTTCCAGCCACCGCAGTTGTATTTTTAGGTTTTAAAGCAATATACAACATTGACATTACATGTTTTACTCAGATATCTTCATTTATTCAGGGATCTCAAAAGAAACTCTAAACAGTCTGAAGATCTTCAGGGGATGTAGCTCAGTGGTAGAGCGCATGCTTCGCATGTATGAGGCCCTGGTTTCAATCCCCAGCATCTCCAGCAGGTATTATGGTACAGTCTGTAACAGAGCTGGAAAAGATATTACACTGACAGAGGAAATAAAATAATTTGTCAAGAAGTAAGCAGAAAGGCAACAAATGTGCTGTTTATTCATCTATGATTCATGGCACAGCAGTGCAAGCACTTTGCCCAGGTTTGATTTCTAGCCACCGCAGTTGTATTTTTAGGTTTTAAAGCAATATACAACATTGACATTACATGTTTTACCCAGATTTCTTCATTTATTCAGGGATCTCAGAAAAAACTCTAAACAGTTTTTCAGGGGATGTAGCTCAGTGGTAGAGCGCATGCTTTGCATGTATGAGGCCCTGGGTTCAATCCCCAGCATCTCCAGCAGGTATTATGGTACAGTCTGTAACAGAGCTGGAAAAGATATTACATTGACAGAGGAAATTAAAGAATGCCACAAGTATTACAAAGGCAACAAAGTGGAAGATTAACTTAACAAACATTAACCTAACATCTCTGTGGACTTTCCCAATGTCCTCCTTTATTCAGTATAATTTGCCCGTGTCTGGGATTTCTAACCAATTGAGAATGTTATGAACATTCAACACACACCCGAAGGCCGCGGTAGTAGTGAAACACAATGGAATACAGGATGGGTCCCAGAGACCTGAAGGCCACGGTACTAGTGAAATACAATGGAATACCGCCCAGGCTCACAGAGACCCAAAGGCCGAGGCCACGGTAGCAGTGAAACACAATGGAATACAGGACAGTTTGCAGAGAACCAAAGGCCGTTGTAGTAGTGAAACACAATGGAATACCGCCCAGGGTCTCTGGGACCCAAAGTCCGAGGCCACTGACAGAGGAAATAAAAGAATGCAGCAAGTATTACAAAGGCAACAAAGTGACTTTGTATTTCGAAACTGTAATCATGTGCTCCTAGAACATTCCTTAAATAACTTATTATGAACTTACTTGCCCAACCAGTTTTGATAAAATATTAGATCTCTGTTATGGTACAAATTGGGGAGCATATCAATCAATCAAGCGGCCTCCACTAGGATCCGCAGACACAGGCAGTGCACTGCAATTTGTAATTTGCCCGTGTCTGGGATTTCTAACCAATTGAGAAGGTTATGAACATTCGATATTGGTGCACCTCCACTTCGTAGGTTGTCGTGGCCGAGTGGTTAAGGCGATGGACTTGAAATCCATTGGGGTCTCCCCGCGCAGGTCCGAATCCTGCCGACAACGAAAGGCATCCTTTAACTTTTGTAGTAAACCAGTGACACATCACATTATACCAGATCACAGATGTTCCTTCATGAACAATATTGTATTGTCTCATAGGTACTGGGAGCCACCCGTCTCCACCAATGCATCTCTCAGCATTTATTTTCAGTCTCCATGCCCAGATGGGTTGCATGATTTGCAGTGAATGTTTTTGTTTTCAAGCGATGGTGGTATAGTGGTGAGCATAGCTACCTTCCAAGCAGTTGACCTGGGTTCGATAGTAAGCAGAAAGGCAACAAATGTGCTGTTTATTCCTCTATGATTCATGGCACAGCAGTGCAAGCACTTTGCCCAGGTTTGATTTCTAGCCACCGCAGTTGTATTTTTAGGTTTTAAAGCAATATACAACATTGACATTACATGTTTTACCCAGATTTCTTCATTTATTCAGGGATCTCAGAAAAAACTCTATACAGTTTTTCAGGGGATGTAGCTCAGTGGTAGAGCGCATGCTTCGCATGTATGAGGCCCTGGGTTCAATCCCCAGCATCTCCAGCAGGTGTTATGGTACAGTCTGTAACAGAGCTGGAAAAGATATTACATTGACAGAGGAAATTAAAGAATGCCACAAGTATTACAAAGGCAACAAAGTGGAAGATTAACTTAACAAACATTAACCTAACATCTCTGTGGACTTTCCCAATGTCCTCCTTTATTCAGTATAATTTGCCCGTGTCTGGGATTTCTAACCAATTGAGAAGGTTATGAACATTCAACACACACCCGAAGGCCGCGGTAGTAGTGAAACACAATGGAATACAGGATGGGTCCCAGAGACCTGAAGGCCACGGTACTAGTGAAATACAATGGAATACCGCCCAGGCTCACAGAGACCCAAAGGCCGAGGCCACGGTAGCAGTGAAACACAATGGAATACAGGACAGTTTGCAGAGAACCAAAGGCCGTTGTAGTAGTGAAACACAATGGAATACCGCCCAGGGTCTCTGGGACCCAAAGTCCGAGGCCACTGACAGAGGAAATAAAAGAATGCAGCAAGTATTACAAAGGCAACAAAGTGACTTTGTATTTCGAAACTGTAATCATGTGCTCCTAGAACATTCCTTAAATAACTTATTATGAACTTACTTGCCCAACCAGTTTTGATAAAATATTAGATCTCTGTTATGGTACAAATTGGGGAGCATATCAATCAATCAAGCGGCCTCCACTAGGATCCGCAGACACAGGCAGTGCACTGCAATTTGTAATTTGCCCGTGTCTGGGATTTCTAACCAATTGAGAAGGTTATGAACATTCGATATTGGTGCACCTCCACTTCGTAGGTTGTCGTGGCCGAGTGGTTAAGGCGATGGACTTGAAATCCATTGGGGTCTCCCCGCGCAGGTCAGAATCCTGCCGACAACGAAAGGCATCCTTTAACTTTTGTAGTAAACCAGTGACACATCACATTATACCAGATCACAGATGTTCCTTCATGAACAATATTGTATTGTCTCATAGGTACTGGGAGCCACCCGTCTCCACCAATGCATCTCTCAGCATTTATTTTCAGTCTCCATGCCCAGATGGGTTGCATGATTTGCAGTGAATGTTTTTGTTTTCAAGCGATGGTGGTATAGTGGTGAGCATAGCTGCCTTCCAAGCAGTTGACCTGGGTTCGATAGTAAGCAGAAAGGCAACAAATGTGCTGTTTATTCCTCTATGATTCATGGCACAGCAGTGCAAGCACTTTGCCCAGGTTTGATTTCTAGCCACCGCAGTTGTATTTTTAGGTTTTAAAGCAATATACAACATTGACATTACATGTTTTACCCAGATTTCTTCATTTATTCAGGGATCTCAGAAAAAACTCTATACAGTTTTTCAGGGGATGTAGCTCAGTGGTAGAGCGCATGCTTCGCATGTATGAGGCCCTGGGTTCAATCCCCAGCATCTCCAGCAGGTATTATGGTACAGTCTGTAACAGAGCTGGAAAAGATATTACATTGACAGAGGAAATTAAAGAATGCCACAAGTATTACAAAGGCAACAAAGTGGAAGATTAACTAAACAAACATTAACCTAACATCTCTGTGGACTTTCCCAATGTCCTCCTTTATTCAGTATAATTTGCCCGTGTCTGGGATTTCTAACCAATTGAGAAGGTTATGAACATTCAACACACACCCAGGGCCGCGGTAGTAGTGAAACACAATGGAATACAGGATGGGTCCCAGAGACCTGAAGGCCACGGTACTAGTGAAATACAATGGAATATCACCCAGGGTCCCAGAGACTCAAAGGCAGAGACTGCGGTAGTAGAGAAATACCATTGAATACTTCACAGGGTCCCAGAGACCTAAAGGCCGAGGCTGCCGTAGTAGTGAAACACAATGGAATACCGGCCAAGGTCTCTGAGACCCAAAGGCAGAGGCCGCGGTAGTAGTGAAACACAATGAAATACCGCCCAGGCTCACAGAGACCCAAAGGCCGAGGCCACGGTAGCAGTGAAACACAATGGAATACAGGACAGTTTGCAGAGAACCAAAGGCCGTTGTAGTAGTGAAACACAATGGAATACCGCCCAGGGTCTCTGGGACCCAAAGTCCGAGGCCACTGACAGAGGAAATAAAAGAATGCAGCAAGTATTACAAAGGCAACAAAGTGACTTTGTATTTCGAAACTGTAATCATGTGCTCCTAGAACATTCCTTAAATAACTTATTATGAACTTACTTGCCCAACCAGTTTTGATAAAATATTAGATCTCTGTTATGGTACAAATTGGGGAGCATATCAATCAATCAAGCGGCCTCCACTAGGATCCGCAGACACAGGCAGTGCACTGCAATTTGTAATTTGCCCGTGTCTGGGATTTCTAACCAATTGAGAGGGTTATGAACATTCGATATTGGTGCATCTCCACTTTGTAGGTTGTCGTGGCCGAGTGGTTAAGGCAATGGACTTGAAATCCATTGGGGTCTCCCCGCGCAGGTCCGAATCCTGCCGACAACGAAAGGCATCCTTTAACTTTTGTAGTAAACCAGTGACACATCACATTATACCAGATCACAGATGTTCCTTCATGAACAATATTGTATTGTCTCATAGGTACTGGGAGCCACCCGTCTCCACCAATGCATCTCTCAGCATTTATTTTCTGTCTCCATGCCCAGATGGGTTGCATGATTTGCAATGAATGTTTTTGTTTTCAAGCGATGGTGGTATAGTGGTGAGCATAGCTGCCTTCCAAGCAGGTTTGATTTCTAGCCACCGCAGTTGTATTTTTAGGTTTTAAAGCAATATACAACATTGACATTACATGTTTTACCCAGATTTCTTCATTTATTCAGGGATCTCAGAAAAAACTCTAAACAGTTTTTCAGGGGATGTAGCTCAGTGGTAGAGCGCATGCTTCGCATGTATTAGGCCCTGGGTTCAATCCCCAGCATCTCCAGCAGGTATTATGGTACAGTCTGTAACAGAGCTGGAAAAGATATTACATTGACAGAGGAAATTAAAGAATGCCACAAGTATTACAAAGGCAACAAAGTGGAAGATTAACTTAACAAACATTAACCTAACATCTCTGTGGACTTTCCCAATGTCCTCCTTTTTTCAGTATAATTTGCCCGTGTCTGGGATTTCTAACCAATTGAGAAGGTTATGAACATTCAACACACACCCGAAGGCCGCGGTAGTAGTGAAACACAATGGAATACAGGATGGGTCCCAGAGACCCAAAGGCTGAGGCCACGGTAGCAGTGAATTACCGTTGAATACAGGACAGTTCGCAGAGACCCAAAGGTTGCGGTAGCAGTGAAGCACAATGGAATACCTCACAGGCTCCCAGAGACCCAAAGGCAGAGGCAGCGGTACTAGTGAAACCCAATGGAATATCGCCCAGGGTCCCAGAGACCCGAAGGCCGCGGTAGTAGCGAAATACCATTGAATACTTCACAGGGTCCCAGAGACCCAAAGGCCGAGGCTGCGGTAGTAGTGAAACACAATGGAATACCGGCCAAGGTCTCTGAGACCCAAAGGCAGAGGCCGCGGTAGTAGTGAAACACAATGAAATACCGCCCAGGCTCACAGAGACCCAAAGGCCGAGGCCACGGTAGCAGTGAAACACAATGGAATACAGGACAGTTTGCAGAGAACCAAAGGCCGTTGTAGTAGTGAAACACAATGGAATACCGCCCAGGGTCTCTGGGACCCAAAGTCCGAGGCCACTGACAGAGGAAATAAAAGAATGCAGCAAGTATTACAAAGGCAACAAAGTGACTTTGTATTTCGAAACTGTAATCATGTGCTCCTAGAACATTCCTTAAATAACTTATTATGAACTTACTTGCCCAACCAGTTTTGATAAAATATTAGATCTCTGTTATGGTACAAATTGGGGAGCATATCAATCAATCAAGCGGCCTCCACTAGGATCCGCAGACACAGGCAGTGCACTGCAATTTGTAATTTGCCCATGTCTGGGATTTCTAACCAATTGAGAGGGTTATGAACATTCGATATTGGTGCATCTCCACTTTGTAGGTTGTCGTGGCCGAGTGGTTAAGGCGATGGACTTGAAATCCATTGGGGTCTCCCCGCACGTCCAAATCCTGCCGACAACGAAAGGCATCCTTTAACTTTTGTAGTAAACCAGTGACACATCACATTATACCAGATCACAGATGTTCCTTCATGAACAATATTGTATTGTCTCATAGGTACTGGGAGCAACCCGTCTCCACCAATGCATCTCTCAGCATTTATTTTCAGTCTCCATGCCCAGATGGGTTGCATGATTTGCAATGAATGTTTTTGTTTTCAAGCGATGGTGGTATAGTGGTGAGCATAGCTGCCTTCCAAGCAGGTTTGATTTCTAGCCACCGCAGTTGTATTTTTAGGTTTTAAAGCAATATACAACATTGACATTACATGTTTTACCCAGATTTCTTCATTTATTCAGGGATCTCAGAAAAAACTCTAAACAGTTTTTCAGGGGATGTAGCTCAGTGGTAGAGCGCATGCTTCGCATGTATGAGGCCCTGGGTTCAATCCCCAGCATCTCCAGCAGGTATTATGGTACAGTCTGTAACAGAGCTGGAAAAGATATTACATTGACAGAGGAAATTAAAGAATGCCACAAGTATTACAAAGGCAACAAAGTGGAAGATTAACTTAACAAACATTAACCTAACATCTTTCCCAATGTCCTCCTTTTTTCAGTATAATTTGCCCGTGTCTGGGATTTCTAACCAATTGAGAAGGTTATGAACATTCAACACACACCCGAAGGCCGCGGTAGTAGTGAAACACAATGGAATACAGGATGGGTCCCAGAGACCCAAAGGCTGAGGCCACGGTAGCAGTGAATTACCGTTGAATACAGGACAGTTCGCAGAGACCCAAAGGTTGCGGTAGCAGTGAAGCACAATGGAATACCTCACAGGCTCCCAGAGACCCAAAGGCAGAGGCAGCGGTACTAGTGAAACCCAATGGAATATCGCCCAGGTTCCCAGAGACCCGAAGGCCGCGGTAGTAGCGAAATACCATTGAATACTTCACAGGGTCCCAGAGACCCAAAGGCCGAGGCTGCGGTAGTAGTGAAACACAATGGAATACCGGCCAAGGTCTCTGAGACCCAAAGGCAGAGGCCGCGGTAGTAGTGAAACACAATGAAATACCGCCCAGGCTCACAGAGACCCAAAGGCCGAGGCCACGGTAGCAGTGAAACACAATGGAATACAGGACAGTTTGCAGAGAACCAAAGGCCGTTGTAGTAGTGAAACACAATGGAATACCGCCCAGGGTCTCTGGGACCCAAAGTCCGAGGCCACTGACAGAGGAAATAAAAGAATGCAGCAAGTATTACAAAGGCAACAAAGTGACTTTGTATTTCGAAACTGTAATCATGTGCTCCTAGAACATTCCTTAAATAACTTATTATGAACTTACTTGCCCAACCAGTTTTGATAAAATATTAGATCTCTGTTATGGTACAAATTGGGGAGCATATCAATCAATCAAGCGGCCTCCACTAGGATCCGCAGACACAGGCAGTGCACTGCAATTTGTAATTTGCCCATGTCTGGGATTTCTAACCAATTGAGAGGGTTATGAACATTCGATATTGGTGCATCTCCACTTTGTAGGTTGTCGTGGCCGAGTGGTTAAGGCGATGGACTTGAAATCCATTGGGGTCTCCCCGCACGTCCAAATCCTGCCGACAACGAAAGGCATCCTTTAACTTTTGTAGTAAACCAGTGACACATCACATTATACCAGATCACAGATGTTCCTTCATGAACAATATTGTATTGTCTCATAGGTACTGGGAGCAACCCGTCTCCACCAATGCATCTCTCAGCATTTATTTTCAGTCTCCATGCCCAGATGGGTTGCATGATTTGCAGTGAATGTTTTTGTTTTCAAGCGATGGTGGTATAGTGGTGAGCATAGCTGCCTTCCAAGCAGTTGACCTGGGTTTGATTCCCAGCCATCGCATTTGTCAAGAAGTAAGCAGAAGGGCAACAAATGTGCAGTTTATTCCTCTATGATTCATGGCACAGCAGTGCAAGCACTTTGCCCAGGTTTGATTTCTAGCCACCGCAGTTGTATTTTTAGGTTTTAAAGCAATATACAACATTGACATTACATGTTTTACCCAGATTTCTTCATTTATTCAGGGATCTCAGAAAAAACTATACAGTTTTTCAGGGGATGTAGCTCAGTGGTAGAGCGCGTGCTTCGCATGTATGAGGCCCTGTGTTCAATCCCCAGCATCTCCAGCAGGTATTATGGTACAGTCTGTAACAGAGCTGGAAAAGATATTACATTGACAGAGGAAATTAAAGAATGCCACAAGTATTACAAAGGCAACAAAGTGGAAGATTAACTTAACAAACATTAACCTAACATCTCTGTGGACTTTCCCAATGTCCTCCTTTATTCAGTATAATTTGCCCGTGTCTGGGATTTCTAACCAATTGAGAAGGTTATGAACATTCAACACACACCCGAAGGCCGCGGTAGTAGTGAAACACAATGGAATACAGGATGGGTCCCAGAGACCTGAAGGCCACGGTACTAGTGAAATACAATGGAATACCACCCACGGTCCCAGAGACCCAAAGGCAGAGACTGCGGTAGTAGGGAAATACCATTGAATACTTCACAGGGTCCCAGAGACCTAAAGGCCAAGGCCGCGGTAGTAGTGAAACACAATGGAATACAGGACAGTTTGCAGAGACCCAAAGGCCGCGGTAGCAGTGAAACACAATCGAATACCGCACAGGGTCTCTGGGACCCGAAGGCCGCGGTAGCAGTGAAACACAATGGAATACTGCCCAGGCTCCCAGAGACCCAAAGGCTGAGGCCACGGTAGCAATGAATTACCATTGAATACAGGACAGTTCGCAGAGACCCAAAGGTTGCGGTAGCAGTGAAGCACAATGGAATACCTCACAGGCTCCCAGAGACCCAAAGGCAGAGGCAGCGGTACTAGTGAAACACAATGGAATATCGCCCAGGGTCCCAGAGACCCGAAGGCCGCGGTAGTAGCGAAATACCATTGAATACTTCACAGGGTCCCAGAGACCCAAAGGCCGAGGCTGCCGTAGTAGTGAAACACAATGGAATACCGGCCAAGGTCTCTGAGACCCAAAGGCAGAGGCCGCGGTAGTAGTGAAACACAATGAAATACCGCCCAGGCTCACAGAAACTGTAATCATGTGCTCCTAGAACATTCCTTAAATAACTTATTATTAACTTACTTGCCCAACCAGTTTTGATAAAATATTAGATCTCTGTTATGGTACAAATTGGGGAGCATATCAATCAATCAAGCGGCCTCCACTAGGATCCGCAGACACAGGCAGTGCACTGCAATTTGTAATTTGCCCGTGTCTGGGATTTCTAACCAATTGAGAGGGTTATGAACATTCGATATTGGTGCATCTCCACTTCGTAGGTTGTCGTGGCCGAGTGGTTAAGGCGATGGACTTGAAATCCATTGGGGTCTCCCCGCGCAGGTCCGAATCCTGCCGACAATGAAAGGCATCTTTTAACTTTTGTAGTAAACCAGTGACACATCACATTATACCAGATCACAGATGTTCCTTCATGAACAATATTGTATTGTCTCATAGGTACTGGGAGCCACCCGTCTCCACCAATGCATCTCTCAGCATTTATTTTCAGTCTCCATGCCCAGATGGGTTGCATGATTTGCAGTGAATGTTTTTGTTTTCAAGCGATGGTGGTATAGTGGTGAGCATAGCTGCCTTCCAAGCAGTTGACCTGGGTTCGATTCCCAGCCATCGCATTTGTCAAGAAGTAAGCAGAAGGGCAACAAATGTGCTGTTTATTCCTCTATGATTCATGGCACAGCAGTGCAAGCACTTTGCCCAGGTTTGATTTCTAGCCACCGCAGTTGTATTTTTAGGTTTTAAAGCAATATACAACAGTGACATTACATGTTTTACCCAGATTTCTTCATTTATTCAGGGATCTCAGAAAAAACTATACAGTTTTTCGGGGGATGTAGCTCAGTGGTAGAGCGCGTGCTTCGCATGTATGAGGCCCTGGGTTCAATCCCCAGCATCTCCAGCAGGTATTATGGTACAGTCTGTAACAGAGCTGGAAAAGATATTACATTGACAGAGGAAATTAAAGAATGCCACAAGTATTACAAAGGCAACAAAGTGGAAGATTAACTTAACAAACATTAACCTAACATCTCTGTGGACTTTCCCAATGTCCTCCTTTATTCAGTATAATTTGCCCGTGTCTGGGATTTCTAACCAATTGAGAAGGTTATGAACATTCAACACACACCCGAAGGCCGCGGTAGTAGTGAAACACAATGGAATACAGGATGGGTCCCAGAGACCTGAAGGCCACGGTACTAGTGAAATACAATGGAATACCACCCACGGTCCCAGAGACCCAAAGGCAGAGACTGCGGTAGTAGAGAAATACCATTGAATACTTCACAGGGTCCCAGAGACCTAAAGGCCAAGGCCGCGGTAGTAGTGAAACACAATGGAATACAGGACAGTTTGCAGAGACCCAAAGGCCGCGGTAGCAGTGAAACACAATCGAATACCGCACAGGGTCTCTGGGACCCGAAGGCCGCGGTAGCAGTGAAACACAATGGAATACTGCCCAGGCTCCCAGAGACCCAAAGGCTGAGGCCACGGTAGCAATGAATTACCATTGAATACAGGACAGTTCGCAGAGACCCAAAGGTTGCGGTAGCAGTGAAGCACAATGGAATACCTCACAGGCTCCCAGAGACCCAAAGGCAGAGGCAGCGGTACTAGTGAAACACAATGGAATATCGCCCAGGGTCCCAGAGACCCGAAGGCCGCGGTAGTAGCGAAATACCATTGAATACTTCACAGGGTCCCAGAGACCCAAAGGCCGAGGCTGCCGTAGTAGTGAAACACAATGGAATACCGGCCAAGGTCTCTGAGACCCAAAGGCAGAGGCCGCGGTAGTAGTGAAACACAATGAAATACCGCCCAGGCTCACAGAAACTGTAATCATGTGCTCCTAGAACATTCCTTAAATAACTTATTATGAACTTACTTGCCCAACCAGTTTTGATAAAATATTAGATCTCTGTTATGGTACAAATTGGGGAGCATATCAATCAATCAAGCGGCCTCCACTAGGATCCGCAGACACAGGCCGAGTGGTTAAGGCGATGGACTTGAAATCCATTGGGGTCTCCCCGCGCAGGTCCGAATCCTGCCGACAACGAAAGGCATCTTTTAACTTTTGTAGTAAACCAGTGACACATCACATTATACCAGATCACAGATGTTCCTTCATGAACAATATTGTATTGTCTCATAGGTACTGGGAGCCACCCGTCTCCACCAATGCATCTCTCAGCATTTATTTTCAGTCTCCATGCCCAGATGGGTTGCATGATTTGCAGTGAATGTTTTTGTTTTCAAGCGATGGTGGTATAGTGGTGAGCATAGCTGCCTTCCAAGCAGTTGACCTGGGTTCGATTCCCAGCCATTGCATTTGTCAAGAAGTAAGCAGAAGGGCAACAAATGTGCTGTTTATTCCTCTATGATTCATGGCACAGCAGTGCAAGCACTTTGCCCAGGTTTGATTTCTAGCCACCGCAGTTGTATTTTTAGGTTTTAAAGCAATATACAACATTGACATTACATGTTTTACCCAGATTTCTTCATTTATTCAGGGATCTCAGAAAAAACTATACAGTTTTTCGGGGGATGTAGCTCAGTGGTAGAGCGCGTGCTTCGCATGTATGAGGCCCTGGGTTCAATCCCCAGCATCTCCAGCAGGTATTATGGTACAGT
This sequence comes from Gymnocephalus cernua, assembly GCA_023631565.1. Taxonomy (NCBI): domain Eukaryota; kingdom Metazoa; phylum Chordata; class Actinopteri; order Perciformes; family Percidae; genus Gymnocephalus; species Gymnocephalus cernua. The sequence goes on along the minus strand of CM042448.1, from coordinate 3,941,003 downwards.
CTGTAACAGAGCTGGAAAAGATATTACATTGACAGAGGAAATTAAAGAATGCCACAAGTATTACAAAGGCAACAAAGTGGAAGATTAACTTAACAAACATTAACCTAACATCTCTGTGGACTTTCCCAATGTCCTCCTTTATTCAGTATAATTTGCCCGTGTCTGGGATTTCTAACCAATTGAGAAGGTTATGAACATTCAACACACACCCGAAGGCCGCGGTAGTAGTGAAACACAATGGAATACAGGATGGGTCCCAGAGACCTGAAGGCCACGGTACTAGTGAAATACAATGGAATACCACCCACGGTCCCAGAGACCCAAAGGCAGAGACTGCGGTAGTAGAGAAATACCATTGAATACTTCACAGGGTCCCAGAGACCTAAAGGCCAAGGCCACGGTAGTAGTGAAACACAATGGAATACAGGACAGTTTGCAGAGACCCAAAGGCCGCGGTAGCAGTGAAACACAATCGAATACCGCACAGGGTCTCTGGGACCCGAAGGCCGCGGTAGCAGTGAAACACAATGGAATACTGCCCAGGCTCCCAGAGACCCAAAGGCTGAGGCCACGGTAGCAATGAATTACCATTGAATACAGGACAGTTCGCAGAGACCCAAAGGTTGCGGTAGCAGTGAAGCACAATGGAATACCTCACAGGCTCCCAGAGACCCAAAGGCAGAGGCAGCGGTACTAATGAAACACAATGGAATATCGCCCAGGGTCCCAGAGACCCGAAGGCCGCGGTAGTAGCGAAATACCATTGAATATTTCACAGGGTCCCAGAGACCCAAAGGCCGAGGCTGCCGTAGTAGTGAAACACAATGGAATACCGGCCAAGGTCTCTGAGACCCAAAGGCAGAGGCCGCGGTAGTAGTGAAACACAATGAAATACCGCCCAGGCTCACAGAAACTGTAATCATGTGCTCCTAGAACATTCCTTAAATAACTTATTATGAACTTACTTGCCCAACCAGTTTTGATAAAATATTAGATCTCTGTTATGGTACAAATTGGGGAGCATATCAATCAATCAAGCGGCCTCCACTAGGATCCGCAGACACAGGCAGTGCACTGCAATTTGTAATTTGCCCGTGTCTGGGATTTCTAACCGATTGAGAGGGTTATGAACATTCGATATTGGTGCATCTCCACTTCGTAGGTTGTCGTGGCCGAGTGGTTAAGGCGATGGACTTGAAATCCATTGGGGTCTCCCCGCGCAGGTCCGAATCCTGCCGACAACGAAAGGCATCTTTTAACTTTTGTAGTAAACCAGTGACACATCACATTATACCAGATCACAGATGTTCCTTCATGAACAATATTGTATTGTCTCATAGGTACTGGGAGCCACCCGTCTCCACCAATGCATCTCTCAGCATTTATTTTCAGTCTCCATGCCCAGATGGGTTGCATGATTTGCAGTGAATGTTTTTGTTTTCAAGCGATGGTGGTATAGTGGTGAGCATAGCTGCCTTCCAAGCAGTTGACCTGGGTTCGATTCCCAGCCATCGCATTTGTCAAGAAGTAAGCAGAAGGGCAACAAATGTGCTGTTTATTCCTCTATGATTCATGTCACAGCAGTGCAAGCACTTTGCCCAGGTTTGATTTCTAGCCACCGCAGTTGTATTTTTAGGTTTTAAAGCAATATACAACATTGACATTACATGTTTTACCCAGATTTCTTCATTTATTCAGGGATCTCAGAAAAAACTATACAGTTTTTCGGGGGATGTAGCTCAGTGGTAGAGCGCGTGCTTCGCATGTATGAGGCCCTGGGTTCAATCCCCAGCATCTCCAGCAGGTATTATGGTACAGTCTGTAACAGAGCTGGAAAAGATATTACATTGACAGAGGAAATTAAAGAATGCCACAAGTATTACAAAGGCAACAAAGTGGAAGATTAACTTAACAAACATTAACCTAACATCTCTGTGGACTTTCCCAATGTCCTCCTTTATTCAGTATAATTTGCCCGTGTCTGGGATTTCTAACCAATTGAGAAGGTTATGAACATTCAACACACACCCGAAGGCCGCGTTAGTAGTGAAACACAATGGCATACAGGATGGGTCCCAGAGACCTGAAGGCCACGGTACTAGTGAAATACAATGGAATACCACCCACGGTCCCAGAGACCCAAAGGCAGAGACTGCGGTAGTAGAGAAATACCATTGAATACTTCACAGGGTCCCAGAGACCTAAAGGCCAAGGCCGCGGTAGTAGTGAAACACAATGGAATACTGCCCAGGCTCCCAGAGACCCAAAGGCTGAGGCCACGGTAGCAATGAATTACCATTGAATACAGGACAGTTCGCAGAGACCCAAAGGTTGCGGTAGCAGTGAAGCACAATGGAATACCTCACAGGCTCCCAGAGACCCAAAGGCAGAGGCAGCGGTACTAGTGAAACACAATGGAATATCGCATGCCGAGTGGTTAAGGCGATGGACTTGAAATCCATTGGGGTCTCCCCGCGCAGGTCCGAATCCTGTCGACAACGAAAGGCATCCTTTAACTTTTGTAGTAAACCAGTGACACATCACATTATACCAGATCACAGATGTTCCTTCATGAACAATATTGTATTGTCTCATAGGTACTGGGAGCCACCCGTCTCCACCAATGCATCTCTCAGCATTTATTTTCAGTCTCCATGCAGTGAATGTTTTTGTTTTCAAGCGATGGTGGTATAGTGGTGAGCATAGCTGCCTTCCAAGCAGTTGACCTGGGTTCGATTCCCAGCCATCGCATTTGTCAAGAAGTAAGCAGAAGGGCAACAAATGTGCTGTTTATTCCTCTTGTCGTGGCCGAGTGGTTAAGGCGATGGACTTGAAATCCATTGGGGTCTCCCCGCGCAGGTCCGAGTCCTGCCGACAACGAAAGGCATCCTTTAACTTTTGTAGTAAACCAGTGACACATCACATTATACCAGATCACAGATGTTCCTTCATGAACAATATTGTATTGTCTCATAGGTACTGGGAGCCACCCGTCTCCACCAATGCATCTCTCAGCATTTATTTTCAGTCTCCATGCCCAGATGGGTTGCATGATTTGCAGTGAATGTTTTTGTTTTCAAGCGATGGTGGTATAGTGGTGAGCATAGCTGCCTTCCAAGCAGTTGACCTGGGTTCGATTCCCAGCCATTGCATTTGTCAAGAAGTAAGCAGAAGGGCAACAAATGTGCTGTTTATTCCTCTATGATTCATGGCACAGCAGTGCAAGCACTTTGCCCAGGTTTGATTTCTAGCCACCGCAGTTGTATTTTTAGGTTTTAAAGCAATATACAACATTGACATTACATGTTTTACCCAGATTTCTTCATTTATTCAGGGATCTCAGAAAAAACTATACAGTTTTTCAGGGGATGTAGCTCAGTGGTAGAGCGTGTGCTTCGCATGTATGAGGCCCTGGGTTCAATCCCCAGCATCTCCAGCAGGTATTATGGTACAGTCTGTAACAGAGCTGGAAAAGATATTACATTGACAGAGGAAATTAAAGAATGCCACAAGTATTACAAAGGCAACAAAGTGGAAGATTAACTTAACAAACATTAACCTAACATCTCTGTGGACTTTCCCAATGTCCTCCTTTATTCAGTATAATTTGCCCGTGTCTGGGATTTCTAACCAATTGAGAAGGTTATGAACATTCAACACACACCCGAAGGCCGCGGTAGTAGTGAAACACAATGGAATACAGGATGGGTCCCAGAGACCTGAAGGCCACGGTACTAGTGAAATACAATGGAATACCACCCACGGTCCCAGAGACCCAAAGGCAGAGACTGCGGTAGTAGAGAAATACCATTGAATACTTCACAGGGTCCCAGAGACCTAAAGGCCAAGGCCGCGGTAGTAGTGAAACACAATGGAATACAGGACAGTTTGCAGAGACCCAAAGGCCGCGGTAGCAGTGAAACACAATCGAATACCGCACAGGGTCTCTGGGACCCGAAGGCCGCGGTAGCAGTGAAACACAATGGAATACTGCCCAGGCTCCCAGAGACCCAAAGGCTGAGGCCACGGTAGCAATGAATTACCATTGAATACAGGACAGTTCGCAGAGACCCAAAGGTTGCGGTAGCAGTGAAGCACAATGGAATACCTCACAGGCTCCCAGAGACCCAAAGGCAGAGGCAGCGGTACTAGTGAAACACAATGGAATATCGCCCAGGGTCCCAGAGACCCGAAGGCCGCGGTAGTAGCGAAATACCATTGAATACTTCACAGGGTCCCAGAGACCCAAAGGCCGAGGCTGCCGTAGTAGTGAAACACAATGGAATACCGGCCAAGGTCTCTGAGACCCAAAGGCAGAGGCCGCGGTAGTAGTGAAACACAATGAAATACCGCCCAGGCTCACAGAGACCCAAAGGCCGAGGCCACGGTAGCAGTGAAACACAATAGAATACAGGACAGTTTGCAGAGAACCAAAGGCCGTTGTAGTAGTGAAACACAATGGAATACCGCCCAGGGTCTCTGGGACCCAAAGTCCGAGGCCACTGACAGAGGAAATAAAAGAATGCAGCAAGTATTACAAAGGCAACAAAGTGACTTTGTATTTCGAAACTGTAATCATGTGCTCCTAGAACATTCCTTAAATAACTTATTATGAACTTACTTGCCCAACCAGTTTTGATAAAATATTAGATCTCTGTTATGGTACAAATTGGGGAGCATATCAATCAATCAAGCGGCCTCCACTAGGATCCGCAGACACAGGCAGTGCACTGCAATTTGTAATTTGCCCGTGTCTGGGATTTCTAACCAATTGAAAGGGTTATGAACATTCGATATTGGTGCATCTCCACTTCGTAGGTAGGTAGTGGTGAGCATAGCTGCCTTCCAAGCAGTTGACCTGGGTTCGATTCCCAGCCATCGCATTTGTCAAGAAGTAAGCAGAAGGGCAACAAATGTGCTGTTTATTCCTCTTGTCGTGGCCGAGTGGTTAAGGCGATGGACTTGAAATCCATTGGGGTCTCCCCGCGCAGGTCCGAATCCTGCCGACAACGAAAGGCATCCTTTAACTTTTGTAGTAAACCAGTGACACATCACATTATACCAGATCACAGATGTTCCTTCATGAACAATATTGTATTGTCTCATAGGTACTGGGAGCCACCCGTCTCCACCAATGCATCTCTCAGCATTTATTTTCAGTCTCCATGCAGTGAATGTTTTTGTTTTCAAGCGATGGTGGTATAGTGGTGAGCATAGCTGCCTTCCAAGCAGTTGACCTGGGTTCGATTCCCAGCCATCGCATTTGTCAAGAAGTAAGCAGAAGGGCAACAAATGTGCTGTTTATTCCTCTTTCAGGACAGTTTGCAGAGAACCAAAGGCCGTTGTAGTAGTGAAACACAATGGAATACCGCCCAGGGTCTCTGGGACCCAAAGTCCGAGGCCACTGACAGAGGAAATAAAAGAATGCAGCAAGTATTACAAAGGCAACAAAGTGACTTTGTATTTCGAAACTGTAATCATGTGCTCCTAGAACATTCCTTAAATAACTTATTATGAACTTACTTGATCTCTGTTATGGTACAAATTGGGGAGCATATCAATCAATCAAGCGGCCTCCACTAGGATCCGCAGACACAGGCAGTGCACTGAAATTTGTAATTTGTAAGTTTTTCAGGGGATGTAGCTCAGTGGTAGAGCGCGTGCTTCGCATGTATGAGGCCCTGGGTTCAATCCCCAGCATCTCCAGCAGGTATTATGGTACAGTCTGTAACAGAGCTGGAAAAGATATTACATTGACAGAGGAAATTAAAGAATGCCACAAGTATTACAAAGGCAACAAAGTGGAAGATTAACTTAACAAACATTAACCTAACATCTCTGTGGACTTTCCCAATGTCCTCCTTTATTCAGTATAATTTGCCCGTGTCTGGGATTTCTAACCAATTGAGAAGGTTATGAACATTCAACACACACCCGAAGGCCGCGGTAGTAGTGAAACACAATGGAATACAGGATGGGTCCCAGAGACCTGAAGGCCACGGTACTAGTGAAATACAATGGAATACCACCCACGGTCCCAGAGACCAAAAGGCAGAGACTGTGGTAGTAGAGAAATACCATTGAATACTTCACAGGGTCCCAGAGACCTAAAGGCCAAGGCCGCGGTAGTAGTGAAACACAATGGAATACAGGACAGTTTGCAGAGACCCAAAGGCCGCGGTAGCTGTGAAACACAATCGAATACCGCACAGGGTCTCTGGGACCCGAAGGCCGCGGTAGCAGTGAAACACAATGGAATACTGCCCAGGCTCCCAGAGACCCAAAGGCTGAGGCCACGGTAGCAATGAATTACCATTGAATACAGGACAGTTCGCAGAGACCCAAAGGTTGCGGTAGCAGTGAAGCACAATGGAATACCTCACAGGCTCCCAGAGACCCAAAGGCAGAGGCAGCGGTACTAGTGAAACACAATGGAATATCGCCCAGGGTCCCAGAGACCCGAAGGCCGCGGTAGTAGCGAAATACCATTGAATACTTCACAGGGTCCAAGAGACCCAAAGGCCGAGGCTGCCGTAGTAGTGAAACACAATGGAATACCGGCCAAGGTCTCTGAGACCCAAAGGCAGAGGCCGCGGTAGTAGTGAAACACAATGAAATACCGCCCAGGCTCACAGAGACCCAAAGGCCGAGGCCACGGTAGCAGTGAAACACAATGGAATACAGGACAGTTTGCAGAGAACCAAAGGCCGTTGTAGTAGTGAAACACAATGGAATACCGCCCAGGGTCTCTGGGACCCAAAGTCCGAGGCCACTGACAGAGGAAATAAAAGAATGCAGCAAGTATTACAAAGGCAACAAAGTGACTTTGTATTTCGAAACTGTAATCATGTGCTCCTAGAACATTCCTTAAATAACTTATTATGAACTTACTTGCCCAACCAGTTTTGATAAAATATTAGATCTCTGTTATGGTACAAATTGGGGAGCATATCAATCAATCAAGCGGCCTCCACTAGGATCCGCAGACACAGGCAGTGCACTGCAATTTGTAATTTGCCCGTGTCTGGGATTTCTAACCAATTGAAAGGGTTATGAACATTCGATATTGGTGCATCTCCACTTCGTAGATTGTCGTGGCCGAGTGGTTAAGGCGATGGACTGGAAATCCATTGGGGTCTCCCCGCGCAGGTCAGAATCCTGCCGACAACGAAAGGCATCTTTTAACTTTTGTAGTAAACCAGTGACACATCACATTATACCAGATCACAGATGTTCCTTCATGAACAATATTGTATTGTCTCATAGGTACTGGGAGCCACCCGTCTCCACCAATGCATCTCTCAGCATTTATTTTCAGTCTCCATGCCCAGATGGGTTGCATGATTTGCAGTGAATGTTTTTGTTTTCAAGCGATGGTGGTATAGTGGTGAGCATAGCTGCCTTCCAAGCAGTTGACCTGGGTTCGATTCCCAGCCATCGCATTTGTCAAGAAGTAAGCAGAGGGGAAACAAATGTGCTGTTTATTCCTCTATGATTCATGGCACAGCAGTGCAAGCACTTTGCCCAGGTTTGATTTCTAGCCACCGCAGTTGTATTTTTAGGTTTTAAAGCAATATACAACATTGACATTACATGTTTTACCCAGATTTCTTCATTTATTCAGGGATCTCAGAAAAAACTATACAGTTTTTCGGGGGATGTAGCTCAGTGGTAGAGCGCGTGCTTCGCATGTATGAGGCCCTGGGTTCAATCCCCAACATCTCCAGCAGGTATTATGGTACAGTCTGTAACAGAGCTGGAAAAGATATTACATTGACAGAGGAAATTAAAGAATGCCACAAGTATTACAAAGGCAACAAAGTGGAAGATTAACTTAACAAACATTAACCTAACATCTCTGTGGACTTTCCCAATGTCCTCCTTTATTCAGTATAATTTGCCCGTGTCTGGGATTTCTAACCAATTGAGAAGGTTATGAACATTCAACACACACCCGAAGGCCGCGGTAGTAGTGAAACACAATGGAATACAGGATGGGTACCAGAGACCTGAAGGCCACGGTACTAGTGAAATACAATGGAATACCACCCACGGTCCCAGAGACCCAAAGGCAGAGACTGCGGTAGTAGAGAAATACCATTGAATACTTCACAGGGTCCCAGAGACCTAAAGGCCAAGGCCGCGGTAGTAGTGAAACACAATGGAATACAGGACAGTTTGCAGAGACCCAAAGGCCGCGGTAGCAGTGAAACACAATCGAATACCGCACAGGGTCTCTGGGACCCGAAGGCCGCGGTAGCAGTGAAACACAATGGAATACTGCCCAGGCTCCCAGAGACCCAAAGGCTGAGGCCACGGTAGCAATGAATTACCATTGAATACAGGACAGTTCGCAGAGACCCAAAGGTTGCGGTAGCAGTGAAGCACAATGGAATACCTCACAGGCTCCCAGAGACCCAAAGGCAGAGGCAGCGGTACTAGTGAAACACAATGAAATATCGTCCACAGTCCCAGAGACCCGAAGGCCGCGGTAGTAGCGAAATACCATTGAATACTTCACAGGGACCCAGAGACCCAAAGGCCGAGGCTGCGGTAGTAGTGAAACACAATGGAATACCGGCCAAGGTCTCTGAGACCCAAAGGCAGAGGCCGCGGTAGTAGTGAAACACAATGAAATACCGCCCAGGCTCACAGAGACCCAAAGGCCAACGCCACGGTAGCAGTGAAACACAATGGAATACAGGACTTCATGTTCCTTCATGAACAATATTGTATTGTCTCATAGGTACTGGGAGCCACCCGTCTCCACCAATGCATCTCTCAGCATTTATTTTCAGTCTCCATGCCCAGATGGGTTGCATGATTTGCAGTGAATGTTTTTGTTTTCAAGCGATCGTGGTATAGTGGTGAGCATAGCTGCCTTCCAAGCAGTTGACCTGGGTTCGATTCCCAGCCATTGCATTTGTCAAGAAGTAAGCAGAAGGGCAACAAATGTGCTGTTTATTCCTCTATGATTCATGGCACAGCAGTGCAAGCACTTTGCCCAGGTTTGATTTCTAGCCACCGCAGTTGTATTTTTAGGTTTTAAAGCAATATACAACATTGACATTACATGTTTTACCCAGATTTCTTCATTTATTCAGGGATCTCAGAAAAAACTATACAGTTTTTCAGGGGATGTAGCTCAGTGGTAGAGCGCGTGCTTCGCATGTATGAGGCCCTGGGTTCAATCCCCAGCATCTCCAGCAGGTATTATGGTACAGTCTGTAACAGAGCTGGAAAAGATATTACATTGACAGAGGAAATTAAAGAATGCCACAAGTATTACAAAGGCAACAAAGTGGAAGATTAACTTAACAAACATTAACCTAACATCTCTGTGGACTTTCCCAATGTCCTCCTTTATTCAGTATAATTTGCCCGTGTCTGGGATTTCTAACCAATTGAGAAGGTTATGAACATTCAACACACACCCGAAGGCCGCGGTAGTAGTGAAACACAATGGAATACAGGATGGGTCCCAGAGACCTGAAGGCCACGGTACTAGTGAAATACAATGGAATACCACCCACGGTCCCAGAGACCAAAAGGCAGAGACTGTGGTAGTAGAGAAATACCATTGAATACTTCACAGGGTCCCAGAGACCTAAAGGCCAAGGCCGCGGTAGTAGTGAAACACAATGGAATACAGGACAGTTTGCAGAGACCCAAAGGCCGCGGTAGCAGTGAAACACAATCGAATACCGCACAGGGTCTCTGGGACCCGAAGGCCGCGGTAGCAGTGAAACACAATGGAATACTGCCCAGGCTCCCAGAGACCCAAAGGCTGAGGCCACGGTAGCAATGAATTACCATTGAATACAGGACAGTTCGCAGAGACCCAAAGGTTGCGGTAGCAGTGAAGCACAATGGAATACCTCACAGGCTCCCAGAGACCCAAAGGCAGAGGCAGCGGTACTAGTGAAACACAATGGAATATCGCCCAGGGTCCCAGAGACCCGAAGGCCGCGGTAGTAGCGAAATACCATTGAATACTTCACAGGGTCCAAGAGACCCAAAGGCCGAGGCTGCCGTAGTAGTGAAACACAATGGAATACCGGCCAAGGTCTCTGAGACCCAAAGGCAGAGGCCGCGGTAGTAGTGAAACACAATGAAATACCGCCCAGGCTCACAGAGACCCAAAGGCCGAGGCCACGGTAGCAGTGAAACACAATGGAATACAGGACAGTTTGCAGAGAACCAAAGGCCGTTGTAGTAGTGAAACACAATGGAATACCGCCCAGGGTCTCTGGGACCCAAAGTCCGAGGCCACTGACAGAGGAAATAAAAGAATGCAGCAAGTATTACAAAGGCAACAAAGTGACTTTGTATTTCGAAACTGTAATCATGTGCTCCTAGAACATTCCTTAAATAACTTATTATGAACTTACTTGCCCAACCAGTTTTGATAAAATATTAGATCTCTGTTATGGTACAAATTGGGGAGCATATCAATCAATCAAGCGGCCTCCACTAGGATCCGCAGACACAGGCAGTGCACTGCAATTTGTAATTTGCCCGTGTCTGGGATTTCTAACCAATTGAAAGGGTTATGAACATTCGATATTGGTGCATCTCCACTTCGTAGATTGTCGTGGCCGAGTGGTTAAGGCGATGGACTGGAAATCCATTGGGGTCTCCCCGCGCAGGTCAGAATCCTGCCGACAACGAAAGGCATCTTTTAACTTTTGTAGTAAACCAGTGACACATCACATTATACCAGATCACAGATGTTCCTTCATGAACAATATTGTATTGTCTCATAGGTACTGGGAGCCACCCGTCTCCACCAATGCATCTCTCAGCATTTATTTTCAGTCTCCATGCCCAGATGGGTTGCATGATTTGCAGTGAATGTTTTTGTTTTCAAGCGATGGTGGTATAGTGGTGAGCATAGCTGCCTTCCAAGCAGTTGACCTGGGTTCGATTCCCAGCCATCGCATTTGTCAAGAAGTAAGCAGAGGGGAAACAAATGTGCTGTTTATTCCTCTATGATTCATGGCACAGCAGTGCAAGCACTTTGCCCAGGTTTGATTTCTAGCCACCGCAGTTGTATTTTTAGGTTTTAAAGCAATATACAACATTGACATTACATGTTTTACCCAGATTTCTTCATTTATTCAGGGATCTCAGAAAAAACTATACAGTTTTTCAGGGGATGTAGCTCAGTGGTAGAGCGCGTGCTTCGCATGTATGAGGCCCTGGGTTCAATCCCCAGCATCTCCAGCAGGTATTATGGTACAGTCTGTAACAGAGCTGGAAAAGATATTACATTGACAGAGGAAATTAAAGAATGCCACAAGTATTACAAAGGCAACAAAGTGGAAGATTAACTTAACAAACATTAACCTAACATCTCTGTGGACTTTCCCAATGTCCTCCTTTATTCAGTATAATTTGCCCGTGTCTGGGATTTCTAACCAATTGAGAAGGTTATGAACATTCAACACACACCCGAAGGCCGCGGTAGTAGTGGAATACAGGATGGGTCCCAGAGACCTGAAGGCCACGGTACTAGTGAAATACAATGGAATACCACCCACGGTCCCAGAGACCCAAAGGCAGAGACTGCGGTAGTAGAGAAATACCATTGAATACTTCACAGGGTCCCAGAGACCTAAAGGCCAAGGCCGCGGTAGTAGTGAAACACAATGGAATACAGGACAGTTTGCAGAGACCCAAAGGCCGCGGTAGCAGTGAAACACAATCGAATACCGCACAGGGTCTCTGGGACCCGAAGGCCGCGGTAGCAGTGAAACACAATGGAATACTGCCCAGGCTCCCAGAGACCCAAAGGCTGAGGCCACGGTAGCAATGAATTACCATTGAATACAGGACAGTTCGCAGAGACCCAAAGGTTGCGGTAGCAGTGAAGCACAATGGAATACCTCACAGGCTCCCAGAGACCCAAAGGCAGAGGCAGCGGTACTAGTGAAACACAATGAAATATCGTCCACTGTCCCAGAGACCCGAAGGCCGCGGTAGTAGCGAAATACCATTGAATACTTCACAGGGACCCAGAGACCCAAAGGCCGAGGCTGCGGTAGTAGTGAAACACAATGGAATACCGGCCAAGGTCTCTGAGACCCAAAGGCAGAGGCCGCGGTAGTAGTGAAACACAATGAAATACCGCCCAGGCTCACAGAGACCCAAAGGCCAACGCCACGGTAGCAGTGAAACACAATGGAATACAGGACAGTTTATTGATTCCTTTATTCAGTGTATTCAGTATAATTTGTCCGTGTCTGGGATTTCTAACCAATTGAGAAGGTTATGAACATTCAACACACACCCGAAGGCCGCGGTAGTAGTGAAACACAATGGAATACAGGATGGGTCCCAGAGACCCAAAGGCTGAGGCCACGGTAGCAGTGAATTACCGTTGAATACAGGACAGTTCGCAGAGACCCAAAGGTTGCGGTAGCAGTGAAGCACAATGGAATACCTCACAGGCTCCCAGAGACCCAAAGGCAGAGGCAGCGGTACTAGTGAAACCCAATGGAATATCGCCCAGGGTCCCAGAGACCCGAAGGCCGCGGTAGTAGCGAAATACCATTGAATACTTCACAGGGTCCCAGAGACCCAAAGGCCGAGGCTGCGGTAGTAGTGAAACACAATGGAATACCGGCCAAGGTCTCTGAGACCCAAAGGCAGAGGCCGCGGTAGTAGTGAAACACAATGAAATACCGCCCAGGCTCACAGAGACCCAAAGGCCGAGGCCACGGTAGCAGTGAAACACAATGGAATACAGGACAGTTTGCAGAGAACCAAAGGCCGTTGTAGTAGTGAAACACAATGGAATACCGCCCAGGGTCTCTGGGACCCAAAGTCCGAGGCCACTGACAGAGGAAATAAAAGAATGCAGCAAGTATTACAAAGGCAACAAAGTGACTTTGTATTTCGAAACTGTAATCATGTGCTCCTAGAACATTCCTTAAATAACTTATTATGAACTTACTTGCCCAACCAGTTTTGATAAAATATTAGATCTCTGTTATGGTACAAATTGGGGAGCATATCAATCAATCAAGCGGCCTCCACTAGGATCCGCAGACACAGGCAGTGCACTGCAATTTGTAATTTGCCCATGTCTGGGATTTCTAACCAATTGAGAGGGTTATGAACATTCGATATTGGTGCATCTCCACTTTGTAGGTTGTCGTGGCCGAGTGGTTAAGGCGATGGACTTGAAATCCATTGGGGTCTCCCCGCGCAGGTCCGAATCCTGCCGACAACGAAAGGCATCCTTTAACTTTAACCAGGGTCCCAGAGACCCGAAGGCCGCGGTAGTAGCGAAATACCATTGAATACTTCACAGGGTCCCAGAGACCCAAAGGCCGAGGCTGCGGTAGTAGTGAAACACAATGGAATACCGGCCAAGGTCTCTGAGACCCAAAGGCAGAGGCCACGGTAGCAGTGAATTACCGTTGAATACAGGACAGTTCGCAGAGACCCAAAGGTTGCGGTAGCAGTGAAGCACAATGGAATACCTCACAGGCTCCCAGAGACCCAAAGGCAGAGGCAGCGGTACTAGTGAAACCCAATGGAATATCGCCCAGGTTCCCAGAGACCCGAAGGCCGCGGTAGTAGCGAAATACCATTGAATACTTCACAGGGTCCCAGAGACCCAAAGGCCGAGGCTGCGGTAGTAGTGAAACACAATGGAATACCGGCCAAGGTCTCTGAGACCCAAAGGCAGAGGCCGCGGTAGTAGTGAAACACAATGAAATACCGCCCAGGCTCACAGAGACCCAAAGGCCGAGGCCACGGTAGCAGTGAAACACAATGGAATACAGGACAGTTTGCAGAGAACCAAAGGCCGTTGTAGTAGTGAAACACAATGGAATACCGCCCAGGGTCTCTGGGACCCAAAGTCCGAGGCCACTGACAGAGGAAATAAAAGAATGCAGCAAGTATTACAAAGGCAACAAAGTGACTTTGTATTTCGAAACTGTAATCATGTGCTCCTAGAACATTCCTTAAATAACTTATTATGAACTTACTTGCCCAACCAGTTTTGATAAAATATTAGATCTCTGTTATGGTACAAATTGGGGAGCATATCAATCAATCAAGCGGCCTCCACTAGGATCCGCAGACACAGGCAGTGCACTGCAATTTGTAATTTGCCCATGTCTGGGATTTCTAACCAATTGAGAGGGTTATGAACATTCGATATTGGTGCATCTCCACTTTGTAGGTTGTCGTGGCCGAGTGGTTAAGGCGATGGACTTGAAATCCATTGGGGTCTCCCCGCGCAGGTCCGAATCCTGCCGACAACGAAAGGCATCCTTTAACTTTAACCAGGGTCCCAGAGACCCGAAGGCCGCGGTAGTAGCGAAATACCATTGAATACTTCACAGGGTCCCAGAGACCCAAAGGCCGAGGCTGCGGTAGTAGTGAAACACAATGGAATACCGGCCAAGGTCTCTGAGACCCAAAGGCAGAGGCCGCGGTAGTAGTGAAACACAATGAAATACCGCCCAGGCTCACAGAGACCCAAAGGCCGAGGCCACGGTAGCAGTGAAACACAATGGAATACAGGACAGTTTGCAGAGAACCAAAGGCCGTTGTAGTAGTGAAACACAATGGAATACCGCCCAGGGTCTCTGGGACCCAAAGTCCGAGGCCACTGACAGAGGAAATAAAAGAATGCAGCAAGTATTACAAAGGCAACAAAGTGACTTTGTATTTCGAAACTGTAATCATGTGCTCCTAGAACATTCCTTAAATAACTTATTATGAACTTACTTGCCCAACCAGTTTTGATAAAATATTAGATCTCTGTTATGGTACAAATTGGGGAGCATATCAATCAATCAAGCGGCCTCCACTAGGATCCGCAGACACAGGCAGTGCACTGCAATTTGTAATTTGCCCGTGTCTGGGATTTCTAACCAATTGAGAAGGTTATGAACATTCAATATTGCTGCATCTCCACTTCGTAGGTTGTCGTGGCCGAGTGGTTAAGGCGATGGACTTGAAATCCATTGGGGTCTCCCCGTGCAGGTCCGAATCCTGCCAACAACGAAAGGCATCCTTTAACTTTTGTAGTAAACCAGTGACACATCACATTATACCAGATCACAGATGTTCCTTCATGAACAATATTGTATTGTCTCATATGTACTGGGAGCCACCCGTCTCCACCAATGCATCTCTCAGCATTTATTTTCAGTCTCCATGCCCAGATGGGTTGCATGATTTGCAGTGAATGTTTTTGTTTTCAAGCGATGGTGGTATAGTGGTGAGCATAGCTGCCTTCCAAGCTGTTGACCTGGGTTCGATTCCCAGCCATCGCATTTGTCAAGAAGTAAGCAGAAAGGCAACAAATGTGCTGTTTATTCCTCTATGATTCATGGCACAGCAGTGCAAGCACTTTGCCCAGGTTTGATTTCTAGCCACCGCGGTTGTATTTTTAGGTTTTAAAGCAATATACAACATTGACATTACATGTTTTACCCAGATTTCTTCATTTATTCAGGGATCTCAGAAAAAACTCTAAACAGTTTTTTAGGGGATGTAGCTCAGTGGTAGAGCGCATGCTTCGCATGTATGAGGCCCTGGGTTCAATCCCCAGCATCTCCAGCAGGTATTATGGTACAGTCTGTAACAGAGCTGGAAAAGATATTACATTGACGGAGGAAATTAAAGAATGCCACAAGTATTACAAAGGCAAAAAAGTGGAAGATTAACTTAAGAAACATTAACCTAACATCTCTGGGGACTTTCCCAATGTCCTCCTTTATTCAGTATAATTTGCCCGTGTCTGGGATTTCTAACCAATTGAGAAGGTTATGAACATTCAACACACACCCGAAGGCCGCGGTAGTAGTGAAACACAATGGAATACAGGATGGGTCCCAGAGACCTGAAGGCCACGGTACTAGTGAAATACAATGGAATACCACCCAGGGTCCCAGAGACCTAAAGGCCGAGGCCGCGGTAGTAGTGAAACACAATGGAATACAGGACAGTTTGCAGAGACCTAAAGGCCGCGGTAGCAGTGAAACACAATCGAATACCGCACAGGGTCTCTGGGACCCGAAGGCCGCGGTAGCAGTGAAACACAATGGAATACTGCCCAGGCTCCCAGAGACCCAAAGGCTGAGGCCACGGTAGCAGTGAATTACCATTGAATACAGGACAGTTCGCAGAGACCCAAAGGTTGCGGTAGCAGTGAAGCACAATGGAATACCTCACAGGCTCCCAGAGACCCAAAGGCAGAGGCAGCGGTACTAGTGAAAAACAATGGAATATCGCCCAGGGTCCCAGAGACCCGAAGGCCGCGGTAGTAGCGAAATACCATTGAATACTTCACAGGGTCCCAGAGACCCAAAGGCCGAGGCTGCCGTAGTAGTGAAACACAATGGAATACCGGCCAAGGTCTCTGAGACCCAAAGGCAGAGGCCGCGGTAGTAGTGAAACACAATGAAATACCGCCCAGGCTCACAGAGACCCAAAGGCCGAGGCCACGGTAGCAGTGAAACACAATGGAATACAGGACAGTTTATTGACTCCTTTATTCAGTGTATTCAGTATAATTTGCCCGTGTCTGGGATTTCTAACCAATTGAGAAGGTTATGAACATTCAACACACACCCGAAGGCCGCGGTAGTAGTGAAACACAATGGAATACAGGATGGGTCCCAGAGACCTGAAGGCCACGGTACTAGTGAAATACAATGGAATACCACCCAGGGTCCCAGAGACCCAAAGGCCGAGCCTGCGGTAGTAGAGAAATACCATTGAATACTTCACAGGGTCCCAGAGACCTAAAGGCCGAGGCCGCGGTAGTAGTGAAACACAATGGAATACAGGACAGTTTGCAGAGAACCAAAGGCCGTTGTAGTAGTGAAACACAATGGAATACCGCCCAGGGTCTCTGGGACCCAAAGTCCGAGGCCACTGACAGAGGAAATAAAAGAATGCAGCAAGTATTACAAAGGCAACAAAGTGACTTTGTATTTCGAAACTGTAATCATGTGCTCCTAGAACATTCCTTAAATAACTTATTATGAACTTACTTGCCCAACCAGTTTTGATAAAATATTAGATCTCTGTTATGGTACAAATTGGGGAGCATATCAATCAATCAAGCGGCCTCCACTAGGATCCGCAGACACAGGCAGTGCACTGCAATTTGTAATTTGCCCGTGTCTGGGATTTCTAACCAATTGAGAAGGTTATGAACATTCAATATTGCTGCATCTCCACTTCGTAGGTTGTCGTGGCCGAGTGGTTAAGGCGATGGACTTGAAATCCATTGGGGTCTCCCCGCGCAGGTCCGAATCCTGCCGACAACGAAAGGCGTCCTTTAACTTTTGTAGTAAACCAGTGACACATCACATTATACCAGATCACAGATGTTCCTTCATGAACAATATTGTATTGTCTCATAGGTACTGGGAGCCACCCGTCTCCACCAATGCATCTCTCAGCATTTATTTTCAGTCTCCATGCCCAGATGGGTTGCATGATTTGCAGTGAATGTTTTTGTTTTCAAGCGATGGTGGTATAGTGGTGAGCATAGCTGCCTTCCAAGCATTTGACCTGGGTTCGATTCCCAGCCATCGCATTTGTCAAGAAGTAAGCAGAAAGGCAACAAATGTGCTGTTTATTCCTCTATGATTAATGGCACAGCAGTGCAAGCACTTTGCCCAGGTTTGATTTCTAGCCACCGCAGTTGTATTTTTAGGTTTTAAAGCAATATACAACATTGACATTACATGTTTTACCCAGATTTCTTCATTTATTCAGGGATCTCAGAAAAAACTCTAAACAGTTTTTTAGGGGATGTAGCTCAGTGGTAGAGCGCATGCTTCGCATGTATGAGGCCCTGTGTTCAATCCCAAGCATCTCCAGCAGGTATAATGGTACAGTCTGTAACAGAGCTGGAAAAGATATTACATTGACGGAGGAAATTAAAGAATGACACAAGTATTACAAAGGCAACAAAGTGGAAGATTAACTTAACAAACATTAACCTAACATCTCTGTGGACTTTCCCAATGTCCTCCTTTATTCAGTATAATTTGCCCGTGTCTGGGATTTCTAACCAATTGAGAAGGTTATGAACATTCAACACACACCCGAAGGCCGCGGTAGTAGTAAAACACAATGGAATACAGGACAGTTTGCAGAGAACCAAAGGCCGTTGTAGTAGTGAAACACAATGGAATACCGCCCAGGGTCTCTGGGACCCAAAGTCCGAGGCCACTGACAGAGGAAATAAAAGAATGCAGCAAGTATTACAAAGGCAACAAAGTGACTTTGTATTTCGAAACTGTAATCATGTGCTCCTAGAACATTCCTTAAATAACTTATTATGAACTTACTTGCCCAACCAGTTTTGATAAAATATTAGATCTCTGTTATGGTACAAATTGGGGAGCATATCAATCAATCAAGCGGCCTCCACTAGGATCCGCAGACACAGGCAGTGCACTGCAATTTGTAATTTGCCCGTGTCTGGGATTTCTAACCAATTGAGAAGGTTATGAACATTCGATATTGGTGCATCTCCACTTCGTAGGTTGTCGTGGCCGAGTGGTTAAGGCGATGGACTTGAAATCCATTGGGGTCTCCCCGCGCAGGTCCGAATCCTGCCGACAACGAAAGGCGTCCTTTAACTTTTGTAGTAAACCAGTGACACATCACATTATACCAGATCACAGATGTTCCTTCATGAACAATATTGTATTGTCTCATAGGTACTGGGAGCCACCCGTCTCCACCAATGCATCTCTCAGCATTTATTTTCAGTCTCCATGCCCAGATGGGTTGCATGATTTGCAGTGAATGTTTTTGTTTTCAAGCGATGGTGGTATAGTGGTGAGCATAGCTGCCTTCCAAGCATTTGACCTGGGTTCGATTCCCAGCCATCGCATTTGTCAAGAAGTAAGCAGAAAGGCAACAAATGTGCTGTTTATTCCTCTATGATTAATGGCACAGCAGTGCAAGCACTTTGCCCAGGTTTGATTTCTAGCCACCGCAGTTGTATTTTTAGGTTTTAAAGCAATATACAACATTGACATTACATGTTTTACCCAGATTTCTTCATTTATTCAGGGATCTCAGAAAAAACTCTAAACAGTTTTTTAGGGGATGTAGCTCAGTGGTAGAGCGCATGCTTCGCATGTATGAGGCCCTGGGTTCAATCCCAAGCATCTCCAGCAGGTATAATGGTACAGTCTGTAACAGAGCTGGAAAAGATATTACATTGACGGAGGAAATTAAAGAATGACACAAGTATTACAAAGGCAACAAAGTGGAAGATTAACTTAACAAACATTAACCTAACATCTCTGTGGACTTTCCCAATGTCCTCCTTTATTCAGTATAATTTGCCCGTGTCTGGGATTTCTAACCAATTGAGAAGGTTATGAACATTCAACACACACCCAAAGGCCGCGGTAGTAGTGAAACACAATGGAATACAGGATGGGTCCCAGAGACCTGAAGGCCACGGTACTAGTGAAATACAATGGAATACCACCCAGGGTCCCAGAGACCCAAAGGCAGAGACTGCGGTAGTAGAGAAATACCATTGAATACTTCACAGGGTCCCAGAGACCTAAAGGCCGAGGCCACGGTAGTAGTAAAACACAATGGAATACAGGACAGTTTGCAGAGACCCAAAGGCCGTGGTAGCAGTGAAACACAATCGAATACCGCACAGGGTCTCTGGGACCCGAAGGCCGCGGTAGCAGTGAAACACAATGGAATACTGCCCAGGCTCCCAGAGACCCAAAGGCTGAGGCCACGGTAGCAATGAATTACCATTGAATACAGGACAGTTCGCAGAGACCCAAAGGTTGCGGTAGCAGTGAAGCACAATGGAATACCTCACAGGCTCCCAGAGACCCAAAGGCAGAGGCAGCGGTACTAGTGAAACACAATGGAATATCGCCCAGGGTCCCAGAGACCCGAAGGCCGCGGTAGTAGCGAAATACCATTGAATACTTCACAGGGTCCCAGAGACCCAAAGGCCGAGGCTGCCGTAGTAGTGAAACACAATGGAATACCGGCCAAGGTCTCTGAGACCCAAAGGCAGAGGCCGCGGTAGTAGTGAAACACAATGAAATACCGCCCAGGCTCACAGAGACCCAAAGGCCGAGGCCACGGTAGCAGTGAAACACAATGGAATACAGGACAGTTTGCAGAGAACCAAAGGCCGTTGTAGTAGTGAAACACAATGGAATACCGCCCAGGGTCTCTGGGACCCAAAGTCCGAGGCCACTGACAGAGGAAATAAAAGAATGCAGCAAGTATTACAAAGGCAACAAAGTGACTTTGTATTTCGAAACTGTAATCATGTGCTCCTAGAACATTCCTTAAATAACTTATTATGAACTTACTTGCCCAACCAGTTTTGATAAAATATTAGATCTCTGTTATGGTACAAATTGGGGAGCATATCAATCAATCAAGCGGCCTCCACTAGGATCCGCAGACACAGGCAGTGCACTGCAATTTGTAATTTGCCCGTGTCTGGGATTTCTAACCAATTGAGAAGGTTATGAACATTCGATATTGGTGCATCTCCACTTCGTAGGTTGTCGTGGCCGAGTGGTTAAGGCGATGGACTTGAAATCCATTGGGGTCTCCCCGCGCAGGTCCGAATCCTGCCGACAACGAAAGGCATCCTTTAACTTTTGTAGTAAACCAGTGACACATCACATTATACCAGATCACAGATGTTCCTTCATGAACAATATTGTATTGTCTCATAGGTACTGGGAGCCACCCGTCTCCACCAATGCATCTCTCAGCATTTATTTTCAGTCTCCATGCCCAGATGGGTTGCATGATTTGCAGTGAATGTTTTTGTTTTCAAGCGATGGTGGTATAGTGGTGAGCATAGCTGCCTTCCAAGCAGTTGACCTGTAGAGAAATACCATTGAATACTTCACAGGGTCCCAGAGACCCAAAGGCCGAGGCTGACGTAGTAGTGAAACACAATGGAATACCGGCCAAGGTCTCTGAGACCCAAAGGCAGAGGCCACGGTAGCAGTGAAACACAATGGAATACAGGACAGTTTGCAGAGAACCAAAGGCCGTTGTAGTAGTGAAACACAATGGAATACCGCCCAGGGTCTCTGGGACCCGAAGGCCGCGGTAGCAGTGAAACACAATGGAATACTGCCCAGGCTCCCAGAGACCCAAAGGCTGAGGCCACGGTAGCAGTGAATTACCATTGAATACAGGACAGTTCGCAGAGACCCAAAGGTTGCGGTAGCAGTGAAGCACAATGGAATACCTCACAGGCTCCCAGAGACCCAAAGGCAGAGGCAGCGGTACTAGTGAAAAACAATGGAATATCGCCCAGGGTCCCAGAGACCCGAAGGCCGCGGTAGTAGCGAAATACCATTGAATACTTCACAGGGTCCCAGAGACCCAAAGGCCGAGGCTGCCGTAGTAGTGAAACACAATGGAATACCTACCAAGGTCTCTGAGACCCAAAGGCAGAGGCCGCGGTAGTAGTGAAACACAATGAAATACCGCCCAGGCTCACAGAGACCCAAAGGCCGAGGCCACGGTAGCAGTGAAACACAATGGAATACAGGACAGTTTATTGACTCCTTTATTCAGTGTATTCAGTATAATTTGCCCGTGTCTGGGATTTCTAACCAATTGAGAAGGTTATGAACATTCAACACACACCCGAAGGCCGCGGTAGTAGTGAAACACAATGGAATACAGGATGGGTCCCAGAGACCTGAAGGCCACGGTACTAGTGAAATACAATGGAATACCACCCAGGGTCCCAGAGACCCAAAGGCAGAGACTGCGGTAGTAGAGAAATACCATTGAATACTTCACAGGGTCCCAGAGACCTAAAGGCCGAGGCCGCGGTAGTAGTGAAACACAATGGAATACAGGACAGTTTGCAGAGACCCAAAGGCCGCGGTAGCAGTGAAACACAATCGAATACCGCACAGGGTCTCTGGGACCCGAAGGCCGCGGTAGCAGTGAAACACAATGGAATACTGCCCAGGCTCCCAGAGACCCAAAGGCTGAGGCCAAGGTAGCAGTGAATTACCATTGAATACAGGACAGTTCGCAGAGACCCAAAGGTTGCGGTAGCAGTGAAGCACAATGGAATACCTCACAGGCTCCCAGAGACCCAAAGGCAGAGGCAGCGGTACTAGTGAAAAACAATGGAATATCGCCCAGGGTCCCAGAGACCCGAAGGCCGCGGTAGTAGCGAAATACCATTGAATACTTCACAGGGTCCCGGAGACCCAAAGGCCGAGGCTGCCGTAGTAGTGAAACACAATGGAATACCGGCCAAGGTCTCTGAGACCCAAAGGCAGAGGCCGCGGTAGTAGTGAAAAACAATGAAATACCGCCCAGGCTCACAGAGACCCAAAGGCCGAGGCCACGGTAGCAGTGAAACACAATGGAATACAGGACAGTTTATTGACTCCTTTATTCAGTGTATTCAGTATAATTTGCCCGTGTCTGGGATTTCTAACCAATTGAGAAGGTTATGAACATTCAACACACACCCGAAGGCCGCGGTAGTAGTGAAACACAATGGAATACAGGATGGGTCCCAGAGACCTGAAGGCCACGGTACTAGTGAAATACAATGGAATACCACCCAGGGTCCCAGAGACCCAAAGGCAGAGACTGCGGTAGTAGAGAAATACCATTGAATACTTAACAGGGTCCCAGAGACCTAAAGGCCGAGGCCGCGGTAGTAGTGAAACACAATGGAATACAGGACAGTTTGCAGAGACCCAAAGGCCGTGGTAGCAGTGAAACACAATCGAATACCGCACAGGGTCTCTGGGACCCGAAGGCCGCGGTAGCAGTGAAACACAATGGAATACTGCCCAGGCTCCCAGAGACCCAATGGCTGAGGCCACGGTAGCAGTGAATTACCATTGAATACAGGACAGTTCGCAGAGACCCAAAGGTTGCGGTAGCAGTGAAGCACAATGGAATACCTCACAGGCTCCCAGAGACCCAAAGGCAGAGGTAGCGTACTAGTGAAACACAATGGAATATCGCCCAGGGTCCCAGAGACCCAAAGGCCGAGGCCACGGTAGCAGTGAAACACAATGGAATACAGGACAGTTTGCAGAGAACCAAAGGCCGTTGTAGTAGTGAAACACAATGGAATACCGGCCAAGGTCTCTGGGACCCAAAGTCCGAGGCCACTGACAGAGGAAATAAAAGAATGCAGCAAGTATTACAAAGGCAACAAAGTGACTTTGTATTTCGAAACTGTAATCATGTGCTCCTAGAACATTCCTTAAATAACTTATTATGAACTTACTTGCCCAACCAGTTTTGATAAAATATTAGATCTCTGTTATGGTACAAATTAGGGAGCATATCAATCAATCAAGCGGCCTCCACTAGGATCCGCAGACACAGGCAGTGCACTGCAATTTGTAATTTGCCCGTGTCTGGGATTTCTAACCAATTGAGAAGGTTATGAACATTCGATATTGGTGCATCTCCACTTCGTAGGTTGTCGTGGCCGAGTGGTTAAGGCGATGGACTTGAAATCCATTGGGGTCTCCCCGCGCAGGTCCGAATCCTGCCGACAACGAAAGGCATCCTTTAACTTTAACCAGGGTCCCAGAGACCCGAAGGCCGCGGTAGTAGCGAAATACCATTGAATACTTCACAGGGTCCCAGAGACCCAAAGGCCGAGGCTGCGGTAGTAGTGAAACACAATGGAATACCGGCCAAGGTCTCTGAGACCCAAAGGCAGAGGCCGCGGTAGTAGTGAAACACAATGAAATACCGCCCAGGCTCACAGAGACCCAAAGGCCGAGGCCACGGTAGCAGTGAAACACAATGGAATACAGGACAGTTTGCAGAGAACCAAAGGCCGTTGTAGTAGTGAAACACAATGGAATACCGCCCAGGGTCTCTGGGACCCAAAGTCCGAGGCCACTGACAGAGGAAATAAAAGAATGCAGCAAGTATTACAAAGGCAACAAAGTGACTTTGTATTTCGAAACTGTAATCATGTGCTCCTAGAACATTCCTTAAATAACTTATTATGAACTTACTTGCCCAACCAGTTTTGATAAAATATTAGATCTCTGTTATGGTACAAATTGGGGAGCATATCAATCAATCAAGCGGCCTCCACTAGGATCCGCAGACACAGGCAGTGCACTGCAATTTGTAATTTGCCCGTGTCTGGGATTTCTAACCAATTGAGAAGGTTATGAACATTCAATATTGCTGCATCTCCACTTTGTAGGTTGTCGTGGCCGAGTGGTTAAGGCGATGGACTTGAAATCCATTGGGGTCTCCCCGCGCAGGTCCGAATCCTGCCGACAACGAAAGGCATCCTTTAACTTTTGTAGTAAACCAGTGACACATCACATTATACCAGATCACAGATGTTCCTTCATGAACAATATTGTATTGTCTCATAGGTACTGGGAGCCACCCGTCTCCACCAATGCATCTCTCAGCATTTATTTTCAGTCTCCATGCCCAGATGGGTTGCATGATTTTCAGTGAATGCTTTTGATTTCAAGCGATGGTGGTATAGTGGTGAGCATAGCTGCCTTCCAAGCAGTTGACCTGGGTTCGATTCCCAGCCATTGCATTTGTCAAGAAGTAAGCAGAAAGGCAACAAATGTGCTGTTTATTCCTCTATGATTCATGGCACAGCAGTGCAAGCACTTTGCCCAGGTTTGATTTCTATCCACTGCAGTTGTATTTTTAGGTTTTAAAGCAATATACAACATTGAAATTACATGTTTTACCCAGATTTCTTCATTTATTCAGGGATCTCAGAAAAAACTCTAAACAGTTTTTTAGGGGATGTAGCTCAGTGGTAGAGCGCATGCTTCGCATGTATGAGGCCCTGGGTTCAATCCCCAGCATCTCCAGCAGGTATAATGGTACAGTCTGTAACAGAGCTGGAAAAGATATTACATTGACGGAGGAAATTAAAGAATGCCACAAGTATTACAAAGGCAAAAAAGTGGAAGATTACCTTAACAAACATTAACCTAACATCTCTGTGGACTTTCCCAATGTCCTCCTTTATTCAGTATTATTTGCCCGTGTCTGGGATTTCTAACCAATTGAGAAGGTTATGAACATTCAACACACACCCGAAGGCCGCGGTAGTAGTGAAACACAATGGAATACAGGATGGGTCCCAGAGACCTGAAGGCCACGGTACTAGTGAAATACAATGGAATACCACCCAGAGACCTAAAGGCCGAGGCCGCGGTAGTAGTGAAACACAATGGAATACAGTACAGTTTGCAGAGACCCAAAGGCCGCGGTAGCAGTGAAACACAATCGAATACCGCACAGGGTCTCTGGGACCCGAAGGCCGCGGTAGCAGTGAAACACAATGGAATACTGCCCAGGCTCCCAGAGACCCAAAGGCTGAGGCCACGGTAGCAGTGAATTACCATTGAATACAGGACAGTTCGCAGAGACCCAAAGGTTGCGGTAGCAGTGAAGCACAATGGAATACCTCACAGGCTCCCAGAGACCCAAAGGCAGAGGCAGCGGTACTAGTGAAAAACAATGGAATATCGCCCAGGGTCCCAGAGACCCGAAGGCCGCGGTAGTAGCGAAATACCATTGAATACTTCACGGGGTCCCAGAGACCCAAAGGCCGAGGCTGCCGTAGTAGTGAAACACAATGGAATACCGGCCAAGGTCTCTGAGACCCAAAGGCAGAGGCCGCGGTAGTAGTGAAACACAATGAAATACCGCCCAGGCTCACAGAGACCCAAAGGCCGAGGCCACGGTAGCAGTGAAACACAATGGAATACAGGACAGTTTGCAGAGAACCAAAGGCCGTTGTAGTAGTGAAACACAATGGAATACCGCCCAGGGTCTCTGGGACCCAAAGTCCGAGGCCACTGACAGAGGAAATAAAAGAATGCAGCAAGTATTACAAAGGCAACAAAGTGACTTTGTATTTCGAAACTGTAATCATGTGCTCCTAGAACATTCCTTAAATAACTTATTATGAACTTACTTGCCCATCCAGTTTTGATAAAATATTAGATCTCTGTTATGGTACAAATTGGGGAGCATATCAATCAATCAAGCGGCCTCCACTAGGATCCGCAGACACAGGCAGTGCACTGCAATTTGTAATTTGCCCGTGTCTGGGATTTCTAACCAATTGAGAAGGTTATGAACATTCAATATTGCTGCATCTCCACTTTGTAGGTTGTCGTGGCCGAGTGGTTAAGGCGATGGACTTGAAATCCATTGGGGTCTCCCCGCGCAGGTCTGAATCCTGCCGACAACGAAAGGCATCCTTTAACTTTTGTAGTAAACCAGTGACACATCACATTATACCAGATCACAGATGTTCCTTCATGAACAATATTGTATTGTCTCATAGGTACTGGGAGCCACCCGTCTCCACCAATGCATCTCTCAGCATTTATTTTCAGTCTCCATGCCCAGATGGGTTGCATGATTTTCAGTGAATGCTTTTGATTTCAAGCGATGGTGGTATAGTGGTGAGCATAGCTGCCTTCCAAGCAGTTGACCCGGGTTCGATTCCCTGCCATTGCATTTGTCAAGAAGTAAGCAGAAAGGCAACAAATGTGCTGTTTATTCCTCTATGATTCATGGCACAGCAGTGCAAGCACTTTGCCCAGGTTTGATTTCTATCCACTGCAGTTGTATTTTTAGGTTTTAAAGCAATATACAACATTGAAATTACATGTTTTACCCAGATTTCTTCATTTATTCAGGGATCTCAGAAAAAACTCTAAACAGTTTTTTAGGGGATGTAGCTCAGTGGTAGAGCGCATGCTTCGCATGTATGAGGCCCTGGGTTCAATCCCCAGCATCTCCAGCAGGTATAATGGTACAGTCTGTAACAGAGCTGGAAAAGATATTACATTGACGGAGGAAATTAAAGAATGCCACAAGTATTACAAAGGCAAAAAAGTGGAAGATTACCTTAACAAACATTAACCTAACATCTCTGTGGACTTTCCCAATGTCCTCCTTTATTCAGTATTATTTGCCCGTGTCTGGGATTTCTAACCAATTGAGAAGGTTATGAACATTCAACACACACCCGAAGGCCGCGGTAGTAGTGAAACACAATGGAATACAGGATGGGTCCCAGAGACCTGAAGGCCACGGTACTAGTGAAATACAATGGAATACCACCCAGAGACCTAAAGGCCGAGGCCGCGGTAGTAGTGAAACACAATGGAATACAGTACAGTTTGCAGAGACCCAAAGGCCGCGGTAGCAGTGAAACACAATGGAATACTGCCCAGGCTCCCAGAGACCCAAAGGCTGAGGCCACGGTAGCAGTGAATTACCATTGAATACAGGACAGTTCGCAGAGACCCAAAGGTTGCGGTAGCAGTGAAGCACAATGGAATACCTCACAGGCTCCCAGAGACCCAAAGGCAGAGGCAGCGGTACTAGTGAAAAACAATGGAATATCGCCCAGGGTCCCAGAGACCCGAAGGCCGCGGTAGTAGCGAAATACCATTGAATACTTCACGGGGTCCCAGAGACCCAAAGGCCGAGGCTGCCGTAGTAGTGAAACACAATGGAATACCGGCCAAGGTCTCTGAGACCCAAAGGCAGAGGCCGCGGTAGTAGTGAAACACAATGAAATACCGCCCAGGCTCACAGAGACCCAAAGGCCGAGGCCACGGTAGCAGTGAAACACAATGGAATACAGGACAGTTTATTGACTCCTTTATTCAGTGTATTCAGTATAATTTGCCCGTGTCTGGGATTTCTAACCAATTGAGAAGGTTATGAACATTCAACACACACCCGAAGGCCGCGGTAGTAGTGAAACACAATGGAATACAGGATGGGTCCCAGAGACCTGAAGGCCACGGTACTAGTGAAATACAATGGAATACCACCCAGGGTCCCAGAGACCCAAAGGCAGAGCCTGCGGTAGTAGAGAAATACCATTGAATACTTCACAGGGTCCCAGAGACCTAAAGACTGAGGCCGCGGTAGTAGTGAAACACAATGGAATACAGGACAGTTTGCAGAGAACCAAAGGCCGTGGTAGTAGTGAAACACAATGGAATACAGGATGGGTCCCAGAGACCTGAAGGCCACGGTACTAGTGAAATACAATGGAATACCACCCAGGGTCCCAGAGACCCAAAGGCAGAGACTGCGGTAGTAGAGAAATACCATTGAATACTTCACAGGGTCCCAGAGACCTAAAGGCCGAGGCCGCGGTAGTAGTAAAACACAATGGAATACAGGACAGTTTGCAGAGACCCAAAGGCCGTGGTGGCAGTGAAACACAATCGAATACCGCACAGGGTCTCTGGGACCCGAAGGCCGCGGTAGCAGTGAAACACAATGGAATACTGCCCAGGCTCCCAGAGACCCAAAGGCTGAGGCCACGGTAGCAGTGAATTACCATTGAATAGAGGACAGTTCGCAGAGACCCAAAGGTTGCGGTAGCAGTGAAGCACAATGGAATACCTCACAGGCTCCCAGAGACCCAAAGGCAGAGGCAGCGGTACTAGTGAAACACAATGGAATATCGCCCAGGGTCCCAGAGACCCGAAGGCCGCGGTAGTAGCGAAATACCATTGAATACTTCACAGGGTCCCAGAGACCCAAAGGCCGAGGCTGCGGTAGTAGTGAAACACAATGGAATACCGGCCAAGGTCTCTGAGACCCAAAGGCAGAGGCCGCGGTAGTAGTGAAACACAATGAAATACCGCCCAGGCTCACAGAGACCCAAAGGCCGAGGCCACGGTAGCAGTGAAACACAATGGAATACAGGACAGTTTGCAGAGAACCAAAGGCCGTTGTAGTAGTGAAACACAATGGAATACCGCCCAGGGTCTCTGGGGCCCAAAGTCCGAGGCCACTGACAGAGGAAATAAAAGAATGCAGCAAGTATTACAAAGGCAACAAAGTGACTTTGTATTTCGAAACTGTAATCATGTGCTCCTAGAACATTCCTTAAATAACTTATTATGAACTTACTTGCCCAACCAGTTTTGATAAAATATTAGATCTCTGTTATGGTACAAATTGGGGAGCATATCAATCAATCAAGCGGCCTCCACTAGGATCCGCAGACACAGGCAGTGCACTGCAATTTGTAATTTGCCCGTGTCTGGGATTTCTAACCAATTGAGAAGGTTATGAACATTCAATATTGCTGCATCTCCACTTCGTAGGTTGTCGTGGCCGAGTGGTTAAGGCGATGGACTTGAAATCCATTGGGGTCTCCCCGCGCAGGTCCGAATCCTGCCGACAATGAAAGGCATCCTTTAACTTTTGTAGTAAACCAGTGACACATCACATTATACCAGATCACAGATGTTCCTTCATGAACAATATTGTATTGTCTCATAGGTACTGGGAGCCACCCGTCTCCACCAATGCATCTCTCAGCATTTATTTTCAGTCTCCATGCCCAGATGGGTTGCATGATTTGCAGTGAATGTTTTTTGTTTTCAAGCGATGGTGGTATAGTGGTGAGCATAGCTGCCTTCCAAGCAGTTGACCTGGGTTCGATTCCCAGCCATCGCATTTGTCAAGAAGTAAGCAGAAAGGCAACAAATGTGCTGTTTATTCCTCTATGATTCATGGCACAGCAGTGCAAGCACTTTGCCCAGGTTTGATTTCTAGCCACCGCAGTTGTATTTTTAGGTTTTAAAGCAATATACAACATTGACATTACATGTTTTACCCAGATTTCTTCATTTATTCAGGGATCTCAGAAAAAACTCTATACAGTTTTTCAGGGGATGTAGCTCAGTGGTAGAGCGCATGCTTCGCATGTATGAGGCCCTGGCTTCAATCCCCAGCATCTCCAGCAGGTATTATGGTACAGTCTGTAACAGAGCTGGAAAAGATATTACATTGACAGAGGAAATTAAAGAATGCCACAAGTATTACAAAGGCAACAAAGTGGAAGATTAACTTAACAAACATTAACCTAACATCTCTGTGGACTTTCCCAATGTCCTCCTTTATTCAGTATAATTTGCCCGTGTCTGGGATTTCTAACCAATTGAGAAGGTTATGAACATTCAACACACACCCGAAGGCCGCGGTAGTAGTGAAACACAATGGAATACAGGATGGGTCCCAGAGACCTGAAGGCCACGGTACTAGTGAAATACAATGGAATACCACCCAGGGTCCCAGAGACCCAAAGGCAGAGACTGCGGTAGTAGAGAAATACCATTGAATACTTCACAGGGTCCCAGAGACCTAAAGGCCGAGGCCGCGGTAGTAGTGAAACACAATGGAATACAGGACAGTTTGCAGAGACCCAAAGGTCGCGGTAGCAGTGAAACACAATCGAATACCGCACAGGTTCTCTGGGACCCGAAGCCCGCGGTAGCAGTGAAACACAATGGAATACTGACCAGGCTCCCAGAGACCCAAAGGCTGAGGCCACGGTAGCAGTGAATTACCATTGAATACAGGACAGTTCGCAGAGACCCAAAGGTTGCGGTAGCAGTGAACTACAATGGAATACCTCACAGGCTCCCAGAGACCCAAAGGCAGAGGCAGCGGTACTAGTGAAAAACAATGGAATATCGCCCAGGGTCCCAGAGACCCGAAGGCCGCGGTAGTAGCGAAATACCATTGAATACTTCACAGGGTCCCAGAGACCCAAAGGCCGAGGCTGCCGTAGTAGTGAAACACAATGGAATACCGGCCAAGGTCTCTGAGACCAAAAGGCAGAGGCCGCGGTAGTAGTGAAACAGAATGAAATACCGCCCAGGCTCACAGAGACCCAAAGGCCGAGGCCACGGTAGCAGTGAAACACAATGGAATACAGGACAGTTTGCAGAGAACCAAAGGCCGTTGTAGTAGTGAAACACAATGGAATACCGCCCAGGGTCTCTGGGACCCAAAGTCCGCGGCCACTGACAGAGGAAATAAAAGAATGCAGCAAGTATTACAAAGGCAACAAAGTGACTTTGTATTTCGAAACTGTAATCATGTGCTCCTAGAACATTCCTTAAATAACTTATTATGAACTTACTTGCCCAACCAGTTTTGATAAAATATTAGATCTCTGTTATGGTACAAATTGGGGAGCATATCAATCAATCAAGCGGCCTCCACTAGGATCCGCAGACACAGGCAGTGCACTGCAATTTGTAATTTGCCCGTGTCTGGGATTTCTAACCAATTGAGAAGGTTATGAACATTCAATATTGGTGCATCTCCTCTTCGTAGGTTGTCGTGGCCGAGTGGTTAAGGCGATGGACTTGAAATCCATTGGGGTCTCCCCGCGCAGGTCCGAATCCTGCCGACAACGAAAGGCATCCTTTAACTTTTGTAGTAAACCAGTGACACATCACATTATACCAGATCACAGATGTTCCTTCATGAACAATATTGTATTGTCTCATAGGTACTGTGAGCCACCCGTCTCCACCAATGCATCTCTCAGCATTTATTTTCAGTCTCCATGCCCAGATGGGTTGCATGATTTGCAGTGAATGTTTTTGTTTTCAAGCGATGGTGGTATAGTGGTGAGCATAGCTGCCTTCCAAGCAGTTGACCTGGGTTCGATTCCCAGCCATCGCATTTGTCAAGAAGTAAGCAGAAAGGCAACAAATGTGCTGTTTATTCCTCTATGATTCATGCCACAGCAGTGCAAGCACTTTGCCCAGGTTTGATTTCTAGCCACCGCAGTTGTATTTTTAGGTTTTAAAGCAATATACAACAGTGACATTACATGTTTTACCCAGATTTCTTCATTTATTCAGGGATCTCAGAAAAAACTCTAAACAGTTTTTCAGGGGATGTAGCTCAGTGGTAGAGCGCATCCTTCGCATGTATGAGGCCCTGTGTTCAATCCCCAGCATCTCCAGCAGGTATTATGGTACAGTCTGTAACAGAGCTGGAAAAGATATTACATTGAAAGAGGAAATTAAAGAATGCCACAAGTATTACAAAGGCAACAAAGTGGAAGATTAACTTAACAAACATTAACCTAACATCTCTGTGGACTTTCCCAATGTCCTCCTTTATTCAGCAATTGAGAAGGATCCGAACAATTGAGCAAATTTGTACAGCAGTGTTGTGGTGGCCTTCTTGCATTAATGTCGATTAATGCAAAAATCACAGTTACGTTTCCCAGAACCCCCAAACTTTGTATTTCGAAACTGTAATCATGTGTTCCTCGAAAATTCCTTAAATAACTTATTATTAACTTACTTGCCCAACCAGTTTTGATAAAACATTAGATCTCTGTTATGGTACAAATTAGGGAGCATATCAATCAATCAAGCGTCCTCCACTACGATCCGCAGACACAGGAAGTGCACTGCAATTTGCCCGTGTCTGGGATTTCTAACCAATTGAGAAGGTTATGAACATTCGATATTGGTGCAGCTCGACTTCGTAGGTTGTCGTGGCCGAGTGGTTAAGGCGATGGACTTGAAATCCATTGGGGTCTCCCCGCGCAGGTCCGAATCCTGCCGACAACGAAAAACGTCCTTTAACGTTGGTAGTAAACCAGTGACACATCACATTATACCAGATCACAGATGTTCCTTCATGAACAATATTGTATTGAATGTATTGAATCCTGCATGTCTATGCAAGAAGAAGATCAACTGCTGGAGATCACAAATGACGGCGGCCTTAAAAGTATGTTCAAGACAACAACTCTGCCGGTTTTCTGGATTAAAGTCACGGCAGAATACCCTGAGATCGCCACAAAACCAATGAAAACCCTGTTGCCATTTCTGACATCCTATTTGTGTGAAGCGGGATTTTCTGCAGTGACAGCAACCAAAACAAAATTACAGAGTAGACTGGACATAACACACAATGACACACTTCGGTTGTCATTGTCTCCCATTACCCTTAGATGGGAACGTCTCATTGCAGAGAAACAAGCTCAGGGCTCCCACTGATTTAGCGTTATGGTGAGTTGTATTTTTCATGCACTTTATATTTGTTTTTGTGTTGTATCTTATTTTGAAGGCATGTTTAAACGTTACCATAGCGACCAGAGAGTGTTAGGGGGCAGAGAGGATGTTACTCATGTTATGTTGTTGGCACGATATTACGAGGACGCTGCTAATAAAGTTGCATACGAGTACACAGTGGATTCACGTTTATTATTATATTTAGAAAATACCACCGTTTTTATGCCGGTCGTATCATTTTATTTTGTGTATTTATCCACCATCCTATTATTATCCTTAAATAACTTATTATTAACTTACTTGCCCAACCAGTTTTGATAAAACATTAGATCTCTGTTATGGTACAAATTAGGGAGCATATCAATCAATCAAGCGTCCTCCACTACGATCCGCAGACACAGGAAGTGCACTGCAATTTGCCCGTGTCTGGGATTTCTAACCAATTGAGAAGGTTATGAACATTCGATATTGGTGCGGCTCGACTTCGTAGGTTGTCGTGGCCGAGTGGTTAAGGCGATGGACTTGAAATCCATTGGGGTCTCCCCGCGCAGGTCCGAATCCTGCCGACAACGAAAAATGTCCTTTAACGTTGGTAGTAAACCAGTGACACATCACATTATACCAGATCACAGATGTTCCTTCATGAACAATATTGTATTGTCTCATAGGTACTGGGAGCCACCCGTCTCCACCAATGCATCTCTCAGCATTTATTTTCAGTCTCCATGCCCAGATGGGTTGCATGATTTGCAGTGAATGTTTTTGTTTTCAAGCGATGGTGGTATAGTGGTGAGCATAGCTGCCTTCCAAGCATTTGACCTGGGTTCGATTCCCAGCCATCGCATTTGTCAAGAAGTAAGCAGAAAGGCAACAAATGTGCTGTTTATTCCTCTATGATTAATGGCACAGCAGTGCAAGCACTTTGCCCAGGTTTGATTTCTAGCCACCGCAGTTGTATTTTTAGGTTTTAAAGCAATATACAACATTGACATTACATGTTTTACCCAGATTTCTTCATTTATTCAGGGATCTCAGAAAAAACTCTAAACAGTTTTTTAGGGGATGTAGCTCAGTGGTAGAGCGCATGCTTCGCATGTATGAGGCCCTGGGTTCAATCCCAAGCATCTCCAGCAGGTATAATGGTACAGTCTGTAACAGAGCTGGAAAAGATATTACATTGACGGAGGAAATTAAAGAATGACACAAGTATTACAAAGGCAACAAAGTGGAAGATTAACTTAACAAACATTAACCTAACATCTCTGTGGACTTTCCCAATGTCCTCCTTTATTCAGTATAATTTGCCCGTGTCTGGGATTTCTAACCAATTGAGAAGGTTATGAACATTCAACACACACCCGAAGGCCGCGGTAGTAGTGAAACACAATGGAATACAGGATGGGTCCCAGAGACCTGAAGGCCACGGTACTAGTGAAATACAATGGAATACCACCCAGGGTCCCAGAGACCCAAAGGCAGAGACTGCGGTAGTAGAGAAATACCATTGAATACTTCACAGGGTCCCAGAGACCTAAAGGCCGAGGCCACGGTAGTAGTAAAACACAATGGAATACAGGACAGTTTGCAGAGACCCAAAGGCCGTGGTAGCAGTGAAACACAATCGAATACCGCACAGGGTCTCTGGGACCCGAAGGCCGCGGTAGCAGTGAAACACAATGGAATACTGCCCAGGCTCCCAGAGACCCAAAGGCTGAGGCCACGGTAGCAGTGAATAACCATTGAATACAGAACAGTTCGCAGAGACCCAAAGGTTGCGGTAGCAGTGAAGCACAATGGAATACCTCACAGACTCCCAGAGACCCAAAGGCAGAGGCAGCGGTACTAGTGAAACACAATGGAATATCGCCCAGGGTCCCAGAGACCCAAAGGCCGCGGTAGTAGCGAAATACCATTGAATACTTCACAGGGTCCCAGAGACCCAAAGGCCGAGGCTGCCGTAGTAGTGAAACACAATGGAATACCGGCCAAGGTCTGTGAGACCCAAAGTCAGAGGCCGCGGTAGTAGTGAAACACAATGAAATACCGCCCAGGCTCACAGAGACCCAAAGGCCGAGGCCACGGTAGCAGTGAAACACAATGGAATACAGGACAGTTTGCAGAGAACCAAAGGCCGTTGTAGTAGTGAAACACAATGGAATTCCGCCCAGGGTCTCTGGGACCCAAAGTCCGCGGCCACTGACAGAGGAAATAAAAGAATGCAGCAAGTATTACAAAGGCAACAAAGTGACTTTGTATTTCGAAACTGTAATCATGTGCTCCTAGAACATTCCTTAAATAACTTATTATGAACTTACTTGCCCAACCAGTTTTGATAAAATATTAGATCTCTGTTATGGTACAAATTGGGGAGCATATCAATCAATCAAGCGGCCTCCACTAGGATCCGCAGACACAGGCAGTGCACTGCAATTTGTAATTTGCCCGTGTCTGGGATTTCTAACCAATTGAGAAGGTTATGAACATTCAATATTGGTGCATCTCCACTTCGTAGGTTGTCGTGGCCGAGTGGTTAAGGCGATGGACTTGAAATCCATTGGGGTCTCCCCGCGCAGGTCCGAATCCTGCCGACAACGAAAGGCATCCTTTAACTTTTGTAGTAAACCAGTGACACATCACATTATACCAGATCACAGATGTTCCTTCATGAACAATATTGTATTGTCTCATAGGTACTGTGAGCCACCCGTCTCCACCAATGCATCTCTCAGCATTTATTTTCAGTCTCCATGCCCAGATGGGTTGCATGATTTGCAGTGAATGTTTTTGTTTTCAAGCGATGGTGGTATAGTGGTGAGCATAGCTGCCTTCCAAGCAGTTGACCTGGGTTCGATTCCCAGCCATCGCATTTGTCAAGAAGTAAGCAGAAAGGCAACAAATGTGCTGTTTATTCCTCTATGATTCATGGCACAGCAGTGCAAGCACTTTGCCCAGGTTTGATTTCTAGCCACCGCAGTTGTATTTTTAGGTTTTAAAGCAATATACAACATTGACATTACATGTTTTACCCAGATTTCTTCATTTATTCAGGGATCTCAGAAAAAACTCTAAACAGTTTTTCAGGGGATGTAGCTCAGTGGTAGAGCGCATCCTTCGCATGTATGAGGCCCTGGGTTCAATCCCCAGCATCTCCAGCAGGTATTATGGTACAGTCTGTAACAGAGCTGGAAAAGATATTACATTGAAAGAGGAAATTAAAGAATGCCACAAGTATTACAAAGGCAACAAAGTGGAAGATTAACTTAACAAACATTAACCTAACATCTCTGTGGACTTTCCCAATGTCCTCCTTTATTCAGCAATTGAGAAGGATCCGAACAATTGAGCAAATTTGTACAGCAGTGTTGTGGTGGCCTTCTTGCATTAATGTCGATTAATGCAAAAATCACAGTTACGTTTCCCAGAACCCCCAAACTTTGTATTTCGAAACTGTAATCATGTCTTCCTCGAAAATTCCTTAAATAACTTATTATTAACTTACTTGCCCAACCAGTTTTGATAAAACATTAGATCTCTGTTATGGTACAAATTAGGGAGCATATCAATCAATCAAGCGTCCTCCACTACGATCCGCAGACACAGGAAGTGCACTGCAATTTGCCCGTGTCTGGGATTTCTAACCAATTGAGAAGGTTATGAACATTCGATATTGATGCAGCTCGACTTCGTAGGTTGTCGTGGCCGAGTGGTTAAGGCGATGGACTTGAAATCCATTGGGGTCTCCCCGCGCAGGTCCGAATCCTGCCGACAACGAAAAACGTCCTTTAACGTTGGTAGTAAACCAGTGACACATCACATTATACCAGATCACAGATGTTCCTTCATGAACAATATTGTATTGAATGTATTGAATCCTGCATGTCTATGCAAGAAGAAGATCAACTGCTGGAGATCACAAATGACGGTGGCCTTAAAAGTATGTTCAAGACAACAACTCTGCCGGTTTTCTGGATTAAAGTCACGGCAGAATACCCTGAGATCGCCACAAAACCAATGAAAACCCTGTTGCCATTTCTGACATCCTATTTGTGTGAAGCGGGATTTTCTGCAGTGACAGCAACCAAAACAAAATTACAGAGTAGACTGGACATAACACACAATGACACACTTCGGTTGTCATTGTCTCCCATTACCCTTAGATGGGAACGTCTCATTGCAGAGAAACAAGCTCAGGGCTCCCACTGATTTAGCGTTATGGTGAGTTGTATTTTTCATGCACTTTATATTTGTTTTTGTGTTGTATCTTATTTTGAAGGCATGTTTAAACGTTACCATAGCGACCAGAGAGTGTTAGGGGGCAGAGAGGATGTTACTCATGTTATGTTGTTGGCACGATATTACGAGGACGCTGCTAATAAAGTTGCATACGAGTACACAGTGGATTCACGTTTATTATTATATTTAGAAAATACCACCGTTTTTATGCCGGTCGTATCATTTTATTTTGTGTATTTATCCACCATCCTATTATTATCCTTAAATAACTTATTATTAACTTACTTGCCCAACCAGTTTTGATAAAACATTAGATCTCTGTTATGGTACAAATTAGGGAGCATATCAATCAATCAAGCGTCCTCCACTACGATCCGCAGACACAGGAAGTGCACTGCAATTTGCCCGTGTCTGGGATTTCTAACCAATTGAGAAGGTTATGAACATTCGATATTGGTGCGGCTCGACTTCGTAGGTTGTCGTGGCCGAGTGGTTAAGGCGATGGACTTGAAATCCATTGGGGTCTCCCCGCGCAGGTCCGAATCCTGCCGACAAGGAAAAATGTACTTTAACGTTGGTAGTAAACCAGTGACACATCACATTATACCAGATCACAGATGTTCCTTCATGAACAATATTGTATTGTCTCATAGGTACTGGGAGCCACCCGTCTCCACCAATGCATCTCTCAGCATTTATTTTCAGTCTCCATGCCCAGATGGGTTGCATGATTTGCAGTGAATGTTTTTGTTTTCAAGTGATGGTGGTATAGTGGTGAGCATAGCTGCCTTCCAAGCATTTGACCTGGGTTCGATTCCCAGCCATCGCATTTGTCAAGAAGTAAGCAGAAAGGCAACAAATGTGCTGTTTATTCCTCTATGATTAATGGCACAGCAGTGCAAGCACTTTGCCCAGGTTTGATTTCTAGCCACCGCAGTTGTATTTTTAGGTTTTAAAGCAATATACAACATTGACATTACATGTTTTACCCAGATTTCTTCATTTATTCAGGGATCTCAGAAAAAACTCTAAACAGTTTTTTAGGGGATGTAGCTCAGTGGTAGAGCGCATGCTTCGCATGTATGAGGCCCTGGGTTCAATCCCAAGCATCTCCAGCAGGTATAATGGTACAGTCTGTAACAGAGCTGGAAAAGATATTACATTGACGGAGGAAATTAAAGAATGACACAAGTATTACAAAGGCAACAAAGTGGAAGATTAACTTAACAAACATTAACCTAACATCTCTGTGGACTTTCCCAATGTCCTCCTTTATTCAGTATAATTTGCCCGTGTCTGGGATTTCTAACCAATTGAGAAGGTTATGAACATTCAACACACACCCGAAGGCCGCGGTAGTAGTGAAACACAATGGAATACAGGATGGGTCCCAGAGACCTGAAGGCCACGG
Source organism: Gymnocephalus cernua (assembly GCA_023631565.1). Lineage (NCBI taxonomy): Eukaryota > Metazoa > Chordata > Actinopteri > Perciformes > Percidae > Gymnocephalus > Gymnocephalus cernua. The sequence continues at coordinate 3,902,465 of CM042448.1, read as the reverse complement.
TACTAGTGAAATACAATGGAATACCACCCAGGGTCCCAGAGACCCAAAGGCAGAGACTGCGGTAGTAGAGAAATACCATTGAATACTTCACAGGGTCCCAGAGACCTAAAGGCCGAGGCCACGGTAGTAGTAAAACACAATGGAATACAGGACAGTTTGCAGAGACCCAAAGGCCGTGGTAGCAGTGAAACACAATCGAATACCGCACAGGGTCTCTGGGACCCGAAGGCCGCGGTAGCAGTGAAACACAATGGAATACTGCCCAGGCTCCCAGAGACCCAAAGGCTGAGGCCACGGTAGCAGTGAATAACCATTGAATACAGAACAGTTCGCAGAGACCCAAAGGTTGCGGTAGCAGTGAAGCACAATGGAATACCTCACAGGCTCCCAGAGACCCAAAGGCAGAGGCAGCGGTACTAGTGAAACACAATGGAATATCGCCCAGGGTCCCAGAGACCCAAAGGCCGCGGTAGTAGCGAAATACCATTGAATACTTCACAGGGTCCCAGAGACCCAAAGGCCGAGGCTGCCGTAGTAGTGAAACACAATGGAATACCGGCCAAGGTCTGTGAGACCCAAAGTCAGAGGCCGCGGTAGTAGTGAAACACAATGAAATACCGCCCAGGCTCACAGAGACCCAAAGGCCGAGGCCACGGTAGCAGTGAAACACAATGGAATACAGGACAGTTTGCAGAGAACCAAAGGCCGTTGTAGTAGTGAAACACAATGGAATTCCGCCCAGGGTCTCTGGGACCCAAAGTCCGCGGCCACTGACAGAGGAAATAAAAGAATGCAGCAAGTATTACAAAGGCAACAAAGTGACTTTGTATTTCGAAACTGTAATCATGTGCTCCTAGAACATTCCTTAAATAACTTATTATGAACTTACTTGCCCAACCAGTTTTGATAAAATATTAGATCTCTGTTATGGTACAAATTGGGGAGCATATCAATCAATCAAGCGGCCTCCACTAGGATCCGCAGACACAGGCAGTGCACTGCAATTTGTAATTTGCCCGTGTCTGGGATTTCTAACCAATTGAGAAGGTTATGAACATTCAATATTGGTGCATCTCCACTTCGTAGGTTGTCGTGGCCGAGTGGTTAAGGCGATGGACTTGAAATCCATTGGGGTCTCCCCGCGCAGGTCCGAATCCTGCCGACAACGAAAGGCATCCTTTAACTTTTGTAGTAAACCAGTGACACATCACATTATACCAGATCACAGATGTTCCTTCATGAACAATATTGTATTGTCTCATAGGTACTGTGAGCCACCCGTCTCCACCAATGCATCTCTCAGCATTTATTTTCAGTCTCCATGCCCAGATGGGTTGCATGATTTGCAGTGAATGTTTTTGTTTTCAAGCGATGGTGGTATAGTGGTGAGCATAGCTGCCTTCCAAGCAGTTGACCTGGGTTCGATTCCCAGCCATCGCATTTGTCAAGAAGTAAGCAGAAAGGCAACAAATGTGCTGTTTATTCCTCTATGATTCATGGCACAGCAGTGCAAGCACTTTGCCCAGGTTTGATTTCTAGCCACCGCAGTTGTATTTTTAGGTTTTAAAGCAATATACAACATTGACATTACATGTTTTACCCAGATTTCTTCATTTATTCAGGGATCTCAGAAAAAACTCTAAACAGTTTTTCAGGGGATGTAGCTCAGTGGTAGAGCGCATCCTTCGCATGTATGAGGCCCTGGGTTCAATCCCCAGCATCTCCAGCAGGTATTATGGTACAGTCTGTAACAGAGCTGGAAAAGATATTACATTGAAAGAGGAAATTAAAGAATGCCACAAGTATTACAAAGGCAACAAAGTGGAAGATTAACTTAACAAACATTAACCTAACATCTCTGTGGACTTTCCCAATGTCCTCCTTTATTCAGCAATTGAGAAGGATCCGAACAATTGAGCAAATTTGTACAGCAGTGTTGTGGTGGCCTTCTTGCATTAATGTCGATTAATGCAAAAATCACAGTTACGTTTCCCAGAACCCCCAAACTTTGTATTTCGAAACTGTAATCATGTCTTCCTCGAAAATTCCTTAAATAACTTATTATTAACTTACTTGCCCAACCAGTTTTGATAAAACATTAGATCTCTGTTATGGTACAAATTAGGGAGCATATCAATCAATCAAGCGTCCTCCACTACGATCCGCAGACACAGGAAGTGCACTGCAATTTGCCCGTGTCTGGGATTTCTAACCAATTGAGAAGGTTATGAACATTCGATATTGATGCAGCTCGACTTCGTAGGTTGTCGTGGCCGAGTGGTTAAGGCGATGGACTTGAAATCCATTGGGGTCTCCCCGCGCAGGTCCGAATCCTGCCGACAACGAAAAACGTCCTTTAACGTTGGTAGTAAACCAGTGACACATCACATTATACCAGATCACAGATGTTCCTTCATGAACAATATTGTATTGAATGTATTGAATCCTGCATGTCTATGCAAGAAGAAGATCAACTGCTGGAGATCACAAATGACGGTGGCCTTAAAAGTATGTTCAAGACAACAACTCTGCCGGTTTTCTGGATTAAAGTCACGGCAGAATACCCTGAGATCGCCACAAAACCAATGAAAACCCTGTTGCCATTTCTGACATCCTATTTGTGTGAAGCGGGATTTTCTGCAGTGACAGCAACCAAAACAAAATTACAGAGTAGACTGGACATAACACACAATGACACACTTCGGTTGTCATTGTCTCCCATTACCCTTAGATGGGAACGTCTCATTGCAGAGAAACAAGCTCAGGGCTCCCACTGATTTAGCGTTATGGTGAGTTGTATTTTTCATGCACTTTATATTTGTTTTTGTGTTGTATCTTATTTTGAAGGCATGTTTAAACGTTACCATAGCGACCAGAGAGTGTTAGGGGGCAGAGAGGATGTTACTCATGTTATGTTGTTGGCACGATATTACGAGGACGCTGCTAATAAAGTTGCATACGAGTACACAGTGGATTCACGTTTATTATTATATTTAGAAAATACCACCGTTTTTATGCCGGTCGTATCATTTTATTTTGTGTATTTATCCACCATCCTATTATTATCCTTAAATAACTTATTATTAACTTACTTGCCCAACCAGTTTTGATAAAACATTAGATCTCTGTTATGGTACAAATTAGGGAGCATATCAATCAATCAAGCGTCCTCCACTACGATCCGCAGACACAGGAAGTGCACTGCAATTTGCCCGTGTCTGGGATTTCTAACCAATTGAGAAGGTTATGAACATTCGATATTGGTGCGGCTCGACTTCGTAGGTTGTCGTGGCCGAGTGGTTAAGGCGATGGACTTGAAATCCATTGGGGTCTCCCCGCGCAGGTCCGAATCCTGCCGACAAGGAAAAATGTACTTTAACGTTGGTAGTAAACCAGTGACACATCACATTATACCAGATCACAGATGTTCCTTCATGAACAATATTGTATTGTCTCATAGGTACTGGGAGCCACCCGTCTCCACCAATGCATCTCTCAGCATTTATTTTCAGTCTCCATGCCCAGATGGGTTGCATGATTTGCAGTGAATGTTTTTGTTTTCAAGTGATGGTGGTATAGTGGTGAGCATAGCTGCCTTCCAAGCATTTGACCTGGGTTCGATTCCCAGCCATCGCATTTGTCAAGAAGTAAGCAGAAAGGCAACAAATGTGCTGTTTATTCCTCTATGATTAATGGCACAGCAGTGCAAGCACTTTGCCCAGGTTTGATTTCTAGCCACCGCAGTTGTATTTTTAGGTTTTAAAGCAATATACAACATTGACATTACATGTTTTACCCAGATTTCTTCATTTATTCAGGGATCTCAGAAAAAACTCTAAACAGTTTTTTAGGGGATGTAGCTCAGTGGTAGAGCGCATGCTTCGCATGTATGAGGCCCTGGGTTCAATCCCAAGCATCTCCAGCAGGTATAATGGTACAGTCTGTAACAGAGCTGGAAAAGATATTACATTGACGGAGGAAATTAAAGAATGACACAAGTATTACAAAGGCAACAAAGTGGAAGATTAACTTAACAAACATTAACCTAACATCTCTGTGGACTTTCCCAATGTCCTCCTTTATTCAGTATAATTTGCCCGTGTCTGGGATTTCTAACCAATTGAGAAGGTTATGAACATTCAACACACACCCGAAGGCCGCGGTAGTAGTGAAACACAATGGAATACAGGATGGGTCCCAGAGACCTGAAGGCCACGGTACTAGTGAAATACAATGGAATACCACCCAGGGTCCCAGAGACCCAAAGGCAGAGACTGCGGTAGTAGAGAAATACCATTGAATACTTCACAGGGTCCCAGAGACCTAAAGGCCGAGGCCACGGTAGTAGTAAAACACAATGGAATACAGGACAGTTTGCAGAGACCCAAAGGCCGTGGTAGCAGTGAAACACAATCGAATACCGCACAGGGTCTCTGGGACCCGAAGGCCGCGGTAGCAGTGAAACACAATGGAATACTGCCCAGGCTCCCAGAGACCCAAAGGCTGAGGCCACGGTAGCAGTGAATAACCATTGAATACAGAACAGTTCGCAGAGACCCAAAGGTTGCGGTAGCAGTGAAGCACAATGGAATACCTCACAGGCTCCCAGAGACCCAAAGGCAGAGGCAGCGGTACTAGTGAAACACAATGGAATATCGCCCAGGGTCCCAGAGACCCAAAGGCCGCGGTAGTAGCGAAATACCATTGAATACTTCACAGGGTCCCAGAGACCCAAAGGCCGAGGCTGCCGTAGTAGTGAAACACAATGGAATACCGGCCAAGGTCTGTGAGACCCAAAGTCAGAGGCCGCGGTAGTAGTGAAACACAATGAAATACCGCCCAGGCTCACAGAGACCCAAAGGCCGAGGCCACGGTAGCAGTGAAACACAATGGAATACAGGACAGTTTGCAGAGAACCAAAGGCCGTTGTAGTAGTGAAACACAATGGAATTCCGCCCAGGGTCTCTGGGACCCAAAGTCCGCGGCCACTGACAGAGGAAATAAAAGAATGCAGCAAGTATTACAAAGGCAACAAAGTGACTTTGTATTTCGAAACTGTAATCATGTGCTCCTAGAACATTCCTTAAATAACTTATTATGAACTTACTTGCCCAACCAGTTTTGATAAAATATTAGATCTCTGTTATGGTACAAATTGGGGAGCATATCAATCAATCAAGCGGCCTCCACTAGGATCCGCAGACACAGGCAGTGCACTGCAATTTGTAATTTGCCCGTGTCTGGGATTTCTAACCAATTGAGAAGGTTATGAACATTCAATATTGGTGCATCTCCACTTCGTAGGTTGTCGTGGCCGAGTGGTTAAGGCGATGGACTTGAAATCCATTGGGGTCTCCCCGCGCAGGTCCGAATCCTGCCGACAACGAAAGGCATCCTTTAACTTTTGTAGTAAACCAGTGACACATCACATTATACCAGATCACAGATGTTCCTTCATGAACAATATTGTATTGTCTCATAGGTACTGTGAGCCACCCGTCTCCACCAATGCATCTCTCAGCATTTATTTTCAGTCTCCATGCCCAGATGGGTTGCATGATTTGCAGTGAATGTTTTTGTTTTCAAGCGATGGTGGTATAGTGGTGAGCATAGCTGCCTTCCAAGCAGTTGACCTGGGTTCGATTCCCAGCCATCGCATTTGTCAAGAAGTAAGCAGAAAGGCAACAAATGTGCTGTTTATTCCTCTATGATTCATGGCACAGCAGTGCAAGCACTTTGCCCAGGTTTGATTTCTAGCCACCGCAGTTGTATTTTTAGGTTTTAAAGCAATATACAACATTGACATTACATGTTTTACCCAGATTTCTTCATTTATTCAGGGATCTCAGAAAAAACTCTAAACAGTTTTTCAGGGGATGTAGCTCAGTGGTAGAGCGCATCCTTCGCATGTATGAGGCCCTGGGTTCAATCCCCAGCATCTCCAGCAGGTATTATGGTACAGTCTGTAACAGAGCTGGAAAAGATATTACATTGAAAGAGGAAATTAAAGAATGCCACAAGTATTACAAAGGCAACAAAGTGGAAGATTAACTTAACAAACATTAACCTAACATCTCTGTGGACTTTCCCAATGTCCTCCTTTATTCAGCAATTGAGAAGGATCCGAACAATTGAGCAAATTTGTACAGCAGTGTTGTGGTGGCCTTCTTGCATTAATGTCGATTAATGCAAAAATCACAGTTACGTTTCCCAGAACCCCCAAACTTTGTATTTCGAAACTGTAATCATGTCTTCCTCGAAAATTCCTTAAATAACTTATTATTAACTTACTTGCCCAACCAGTTTTGATAAAACATTAGATCTCTGTTATGGTACAAATTAGGGAGCATATCAATCAATCAAGCGTCCTCCACTACGATCCGCAGACACAGGAAGTGCACTGCAATTTGCCCGTGTCTGGGATTTCTAACCAATTGAGAAGGTTATGAACATTCGATATTGATGCAGCTCGACTTCGTAGGTTGTCGTGGCCGAGTGGTTAAGGCGATGGACTTGAAATCCATTGGGGTCTCCCCGCGCAGGTCCGAATCCTGCCGACAACGAAAAACGTCCTTTAACGTTGGTAGTAAACCAGTGACACATCACATTATACCAGATCACAGATGTTCCTTCATGAACAATATTGTATTGAATGTATTGAATCCTGCATGTCTATGCAAGAAGAAGATCAACTGCTGGAGATCACAAATGACGGTGGCCTTAAAAGTATGTTCAAGACAACAACTCTGCCGGTTTTCTGGATTAAAGTCACGGCAGAATACCCTGAGATCGCCACAAAACCAATGAAAACCCTGTTGCCATTTCTGACATCCTATTTGTGTGAAGCGGGATTTTCTGCAGTGACAGCAACCAAAACAAAATTACAGAGTAGACTGGACATAACACACAATGACACACTTCGGTTGTCATTGTCTCCCATTACCCTTAGATGGGAACGTCTCATTGCAGAGAAACAAGCTCAGGGCTCCCACTGATTTAGCGTTATGGTGAGTTGTATTTTTCATGCACTTTATATTTGTTTTTGTGTTGTATCTTATTTTGAAGGCATGTTTAAACGTTACCATAGCGACCAGAGAGTGTTAGGGGGCAGAGAGGATGTTACTCATGTTATGTTGTTGGCACGATATTACGAGGACGCTGCTAATAAAGTTGCATACGAGTACACAGTGGATTCACGTTTATTATTATATTTAGAAAATACCACCGTTTTTATGCCGGTCGTATCATTTTATTTTGTGTATTTATCCACCATCCTATTATTATCCTTAAATAACTTATTATTAACTTACTTGCCCAACCAGTTTTGATAAAACATTAGATCTCTGTTATGGTACAAATTAGGGAGCATATCAATCAATCAAGCGTCCTCCACTACGATCCGCAGACACAGGAAGTGCACTGCAATTTGCCCGTGTCTGGGATTTCTAACCAATTGAGAAGGTTATGAACATTCGATATTGGTGCGGCTCGACTTCGTAGGTTGTCGTGGCCGAGTGGTTAAGGCGATGGACTTGAAATCCATTGGGGTCTCCCCGCGCAGGTCCGAATCCTGCCGACAACGAAAAATGTCCTTTAACGTTGGTAGTAAACCAGTGACACATCACATTATACCAGATCACAGATGTTCCTTCATGAACAATATTGTATTGTCTCATAGGTACTGGGAGCCACCCGTCTCCACCAATGCATCTCTCAGCATTTATTTTCAGTCTCCATGCCCAGATGGGTTGCATGATTTGCAGTGAATGTTTTTGTTTTCAAGCGATGGTGGTATAGTGGTGAGCATAGCTGCCTTCCAAGCATTTGACCTGGGTTCGATTCCCAGCCATCGCATTTGTCAAGAAGTAAGCAGAAAGGCAACAAATGTGCTGTTTATTCCTCTATGATTAATGGCACAGCAGTGCAAGCACTTTGCCCAGGTTTGATTTCTAGCCACCGCAGTTGTATTTTTAGGTTTTAAAGCAATATACAACATTGACATTACATGTTTTACCCAGATTTCTTCATTTATTCAGGGATCTCAGAAAAAACTCTAAACAGTTTTTTAGGGGATGTAGCTCAGTGGTAGAGCGCATGCTTCGCATGTATGAGGCCCTGGGTTCAATCCCAAGCATCTCCAGCAGGTATAATGGTACAGTCTGTAACAGAGCTGGAAAAGATATTACATTGACGGAGGAAATTAAAGAATGACACAAGTATTACAAAGGCAACAAAGTGGAAGATTAACTTAACAAACATTAACCTAACATCTCTGTGGACTTTCCCAATGTCCTCCTTTATTCAGTATAATTTGCCCGTGTCTGGGATTTCTAACCAATTGAGAAGGTTATGAACATTCAACACACACCCGAAGGCCGCGGTAGTAGTGAAACACAATGGAATACAGGATGGGTCCCAGAGACCTGAAGGCCATGGTACTAGTGAAGTACAATGGAATACCACCCAGAGACCTAAAGGCCGAGGCCGCGGTAGTAGTGAAACACAATGGAATACAGTACAGTTTGCAGAGACCCAAAGGCCGCGGTAGCAGTGAAACACAATCGAATACCGCACAGGGTCTCTGGGACCCGAAGGCCGCGGTAGCAGTGAAACACAATGGAATACTGCCCGGGCTCCCAGAGACCCAAAGGCTGAGGCCACGGTAGCAGTGAATTACCATTGAATACAGGACAGTTCGCAGAGACCCAAAGGTTGCGGTAGCAGTGAAGCACAATGGAATACCTCACAGGCTCCCAGAGACCCAAAGGCAGAGGCAGCGGTACTAGTGAAAAACAATGGAATATCGCCCAGGGTCCCAGAGACCCGAAGGCCGCGGTAGTAGCGAAATACCATTGAATACTTCACGGGGTCCCAGAGACCCAAAGGCCGAGGCTGCCGTAGTAGTGAAACACAATGGAATACCGGCCAAGGTCTCTGAGACCCAAAGGCAGAGGCCGCGGTAGTAGTGAAACACAATGAAATACCGCCCAGGCTCACAGAGACCCAAAGGCCGAGGCCACGGTAGCAGTGAAACACAATGGAATACAGGACAGTTTATTGACTCCTTTATTCAGTGTATTCAGTATAATTTGCCCGTGTCTGGGATTTCTAACCAATTGAGAAGGTTATGAACATTCAACACACACCCGAAGGCCGCGGTAGTAGTGAAACACAATGGAATACAGGATGGGTCCCAGAGACCTGAAGGCCACGGTACTAGTGAAATACAATGGAATACCACCCAGGGTCCCAGAGACCCAAAGGCAGAGCCTGCGGTAGTAGAGAAATACCATTGAATACTTCACAGGGTCCCAGAGACCTAAAGACCGAGGCCGCGGTAGTAGTGAAACACAATGGAATACAGGACAGTTTGCAGAGAACCAAAGGCCGTTGTAGTAGTGAAACACAATGGAATACCGCCCAGGGTCTCTGGGACCCAAAGTCCGAGGCCACTGACAGAGGAAATAAAAGAATGCAGCAAGTATTACAAAGGCAACAAAGTGACTTTGTATTTCGAAACTGTAATCATGTGCTCCTAGAACATTCCTTAAATAACTTATTATGAACTTACTTGCCCAACCAGTTTTGATAAAATATTAGATCTCTGTTATGGTACAAATTGGGGAGCATATCAATCAATCAAGCGGCCTCCACTAGGATCCGCAGACACAGGCAGTGCACTGCAATTTGTAATTTGCCCGTGTCTGGGATTTCTAACCAATTGAGAAGGTTATGAACATTCAATATTGCTGCATCTCCACTTCGTAGGTTGTCGTGGCCGAGTGGTTAAGGCGATGGACTTGAAATCCATTGGGGTCTCCCCGCGCAGGTCCGAATCCTGCCGACAACGAAAGGCATCCTTTAACTTTTGTAGTAAACCAGTGACACATCACATTATACCAGATCACAGATGTTCCTTCATGAACAATATTGTATTGTCTCATAGGTACTGTGAGCCACCCGTCTCCACCAATGCATCTCTCAGCATTTATTTTCAGTCTCCATGCCCAGATGGGTTGCATGATTTGCAGTGAATGTTTTTGTTTTCAAGCGATGGTGGTATAGTGGTGAGCATAGCTGCCTTCCAAGCAGTTGACCTGGGTTCGATTCCCAGCCATCGCATTTGTCAAGAAGTAAGCAGAAAGGCAACAAATGTGCTGTTTATTCCTCTATGATTCATGGCACAGCAGTGCAAGCACTTTGCCCAGGTTTGATTTCTAGCCACCGCAGTTGTATTTTTAGGTTTTAAAGCAATATACAACATTGACATTACATGTTTTACCCAGATTTCTTCATTTATTCAGGGATCTCAGAAAAAACTCTAAACAGTTTTTCAGGGGATGTAGCTCAGTGGTAGAGCGCATGCTTCGCATGTATGAGGCCCTGGGTTCAATCCCCAGCATCTCCAGCAGGTATTATGGTACAGTCTGTAACAGAGCTGGAAAAGATATTACATTGAAAGAGGAAATTAAAGAATGCCACAAGTATTACAAAGGCAACAAAGTGGAAGATTAACTTAACAAACATTAACCTAACATCTCTGTGGACTTTCCCAATGTCCTCCTTTATTCAGCAATTGAGAAGGATCCGAACAATTGAGCAAATTTGTACAGCAGTGTTGTGGTGGCCTTCTTGCATTAATGTCGATTAATGCAAAAATCACAGTTACGTTTCCCAGAACCCCCAAACTTTGTATTTCGAAACTGTAATCATGTGTTCCTCGAAAATTCCTTAAATAACTTATTATTAACTTACTTGCCCAACCAGTTTTGATAAAACATTAGATCTCTGTTATGGTACAAATTAGGGAGCATATCAATCAATCAAGCGTCCTCCACTACGATCCGCAGACACAGGAAGTGCACTGCAATTTGCCCGTGTCTGGGATTTCTAACCAATTGAGAAGGTTATGAACATTCGATATTGGTGCGGCTAGACTTCGTAGGTTGTCGTGGCCGAGTGGTTAAGGCGATGGACTTGAAATCCATTGGGGTCTCCCCGCGCAGGTCCGAATCCTGCCGACAACGAAAAATGTCCTTTAACGTTGGTAGTAAACCAGTGACACATCACATTATACCAGATCACAGATGTTCCTTTATGAACAATATTGTATTGAATGTATTGAATCCAGCATGTCTATGCAAGAAGAAGATCAACTGCTGGAGATCACAAATGACGGCGGCCTTAAAAGTATGTTCAAGACAACAACTCTGCCGGTTTTCTGGATTAAAGTCACGGCAGAATACCCTGAGATCGCCACAAAACCATTGAAAACCCTGTTGCCATTTCTGACATCCTATTTGTGTGAAGCGGGATTTTCTGCAGTGACAGCAACCAAAACAAAATTACGGAGTAGACTGGACATAACACACAATGACACACTTCGGTTGTCATTGTCTCCCATTACCCTTAGATGGGAACGTCTCATTGCAGAGAAACAAGCTCAGGGCTCCCACTGATTTAGCGTTATGGTGAGTTGTATTTTTCATGCACTTTATATTTGTTTTGTGTTGTATCTTATTTTGAAGGCATGTTTAAACGTTACCATAGCGACCAGAGAGTGTTAGGGGGCAGAGAGGATGTTACTCATGTTATGTTGTTGGCAAGATATTACGAGGACGCTGCTAATAAAGTTGCATACGAGTACACAGTGGATTCACGTTTATTATTATATTTAGAAAATAACACCGTTTTTATGCCGGTCGTATCATTTTATTTTGTGTATTTATCCACCACACCTTAAAGGCCGGTCCGTGAAAATATTGTCTGACATTAAACCGGTCCATGGCGCAAAAAAGGTTGGTGACCGCTGCTTTAGAGAACAGAGAGACCTCATTTAGTACTGTTGGAATCTGTGCTGTGCAGTCAATCCAAGACAAAAAAGTACAATTCATTAGAAGTATAAAGTATGATAATACCGTAAAAGTACAATACATGAGCAAATGTATTAAGTTACATTCAACCACTGATCTTATCTCATCTTATTAATGGACAGTGGGTAAAATCGACTCTTAAAACGCTGTTTTATTCTGAAGGGCAGAGGAGTTTAGCGGAAGTTGTGTTTGTGTTTCCGGGTCCCGGAAGATGCTACGACCTCCGTCCCATTGTTTTCATTTTCCCTCGTGATGAGGACGGCGGAGTAAAAGTCGCCAGTGTTTGGTGTCCTTCCAGAGAGAAACATCACAAACTGCTGCATGAGGTTTTAAAACCTGAAACGAAGCTACAAAGAGCAGGTCTGTTTTCTTTCTCTGACCGGAAACGCGTTTACTGCTGTTGTTGCAGGGAGTCCGCGCGCTAAGCTAACGTTAGCCGCAGCTAGCTCCTGCTAACGTGTGTTATTGGATATGTTGTGAGCTTCCTATTTCTCTCAAATTCCAGGTCGGGGAGAAGTTGAGGAGAGACACTTCAACATGAACTCTGAGAGGAAACTGTCAGCTGGCCAGCGGAGAGGTGGGACACGTTTACAATGTTAGATATTCTTCTTCTATGTTTTCTTACTTAACGTTAACGTTACCCTGTTGGGTGAGAGTCATTGTTGTATGAGCTGGCTCTGGTTTATAATGCCATGTAACGTTTATTGTTATCTAGTTTGAAAGTCAGTCATAACTGAAAAAGTACATTAATAAGTAAGATCTGCTGTCAGTGCCTGAATTGGAGGACAGGAGGTGCTCCACCTTTTCGATGTCAGTGTACTGTATTCCAGCCTCATACAAGCTCTGCCTCCCTCCTCTCTGTCTTTTTTAGTCAACACTGAGATGGCTATCATATCTAATATGATTAAACATCCATGGAAAGGGGAGTACTGTATCTAAGCATGCAGCGGGGGAAACATTGAGTGATGATGGAGCCAGAGACAGAGCTCAAAACACACAGGAACTATTTGTTTTGTCGAGGTCAATAGTTATATATTTAATCAGCAATGTACCAGTCTACTAGTGCTATCAATGTAGCTCTAGTAGACTTAATATTTGACAATAATTTTGCCTACTGTTTTCCGTCGCATCGTTTATAGATCTCAGCGGAGCCGACCGCAGTTGACTGGAGCTTTATTCCACGGAGGAGAAAAAGAAAAGAGACAAAGTGGCTGTGTGTTGTTTGGCAAACAGTAGCTGCTGCACAAACTCCTGAGGCCTGTAACATGAATCAAGATCAACATGTCCTGGGTTTTATTGCTGTTACCCAAATTCACCAAACCTAACAACCCGCATAACCTGTAAATGTAAATTGACTGTATTTATATAGCGCTTTTCTAGTCTTAACAACTACTCAAAGCGCTTTTACATAGTACAGGGACCATTCACTATTCACACTATGGGAAACGCCTATAAAAGAGGCGGTGTTTGCACCATATAACCAATCGAAAACATGGATAAGTCTACCAGAGCCGCATATTTTACATAAGAAGAGCAAACGATAATCCTACATAAATATGAAGAACACAGACTTGGTTTTTCAGGCAAAAAGCAATACAGCCGCTGCTTCCTAACTCAGGAAGGAAAGCTGGCAAAAAATAGAGCCAATAAAAGAGGCAATAATACAGTAGGCCTACATGACAATAATAATACTTTACATTTCTGAATGTGCATTTGTTAAGCACCATTCAAATAAAGTTCAGTGACTGTGAACTAAAATATATGACAGCAGATTGTAGTTCCTATATGTATTACCACAGCATTAATCAGTAATACAGTTAAAATGTTAAAACTATGTGAGCATAGTCCCATCGCAGTACGTTCTGATGTTGACGCTAAAACCTTTTTGCAGCCTGATAGAAAAGTAAACTTTCACTGTTCTCCTTTTACATGATTGTTAGCAGCCGGCCCCTCCCCTTTAAAGCCCCAGTGTGTAACATTTGTAGTTGTTTATTATCAAAATCTGTGTTGCCCTTCACAAACTTGTCCTTTTTTATGAATATTGACCACCACCATCAATTTCAAGTATTCCTATTGGCTTGAAATTTTACATTTGCGCTTGCATGAACTGTGGTCGACGCTCCGTACTCATGCGCCATCTTGAAATATGTTAGCCGGTAAGGGACATACAGGACATACTGCTCCGCCTTTCGCATTTTCGACTCACAGCTGCTGCTAATGGGTATTGCATGTTTGAAGAAGGAAACACGGAGGACCACATGTATGAAAAATCCAAATTTCAGGTACAGGAGTCTTCTTCTTTGCCCAGAATAAGTAAACTGGTATTGAAAAGAGCAAGAGACTAGCGTCATCAGAAGAAAGAGTGAACATGGGAGCTGTTTTCCCAAATACAACTAGTTAAATATCCTCCGGACCGCTGCAGGCTCTTTTTTTTCTTTCTCTCCTTTCCGTCCGGGTGGTGCTCGTGCCCATTCGTGGTGTGAAGCGCGCGTCCGCGCCACTGTGCGACATGCACTCCAACTACCACGGCTGATTGACGGCCTTTTGTACACTTTCACTTTTTGAAGCGTGGCGGCTACCGTAGCTGCAAAATGTACTTTCAACTGCGTGGTGAGAGAGAATTGATTGCGATACATGATCTCAACGCTAGATCGGAGTCATTCTTACACAATGTAGCTTTAGTCTAACTGGGTTTGTTATGGGAAGTGATGCTCTCCGTGTGTAGAAAAGTACCGTAAGCTGCAGCTGACACAGTGATGCACATACTTTTCCATGGGTAGTGAAGCTACAGTAGTCAGTGTTTTATGTACGCTGCAAAGACGAACTAAATCACCAGATTAATGCAACATAATCACATCATCTCCTGGTCATTTTTCACCGCAGAAAGCCACTACTAGCCAGGCTAAGGCTAATATAGTTAGCCTAAAGAAACTGTCCCCAACTAACGCTATGGTTCGGAGCAGCGGCCCTTGAAACGTAGTCAACGTAGTGTCTCTCTCCAAAATCACTTCAGAAGAAGAGTCAAAGCCTTACAGTACCCAGTAAGCACACATACGTCGCCAAAGTCCGCATATTTGTGCGAGGGCCACATTTTTTCAAATACGCCGCACTCTCGCCGCATAAATTGCAGATTTCCACGCAAAATGTGCAGGGCTTGCATGATTTCATAATCTCCACATTTTTCTTGCAAAAAAAATCACATATCTTAGCAGAAAGTTGAAAAATGTTGCATTTACTTCACACAAGAGCAGCCATTTCCCCCTGTTGCCAGGAACTGTATACAGTGGGGTTCGAAAGTTTGGGCACCCCAGGTAAAAACTTGTATTAATGAAGCCAAGAAAAGATGGAAAAATCTCCAAAAGGCATCAAATGACAGATTAGACATTCTTATAATATGTCAATAAAAAGTTAGATTTTATTTCCATCATTTACACTTTCAAAATAACAGAAAACAAAAAAAAGGCGTCTGCAAAAGTTTGGGCACCCTGCAGAGTGAATACCTGGTACTGCCCCCTTTTGGCAAGTATCACAGCTTGTAAACGCTTTTTGTAGCCAGCCAAGAGTCTTTCAATTCTTGTTTGAGGTATCTTCGCCCATTCTTCCTTACAAAAGTCTTCCAGTTCTTTGAGATTTCTGGGCTGTCTGTCACGCACTGCTCTTTTAAGGTCTATCCATAGATTTTCAATTATGTTGAGGTCAGGAGATTGCGAAGGCCGTGGCAAAACCTTCAGTTTACGCCTCTTGAAGTAATCCACCGTGGATTTTGAGGTGTGTTTAGGATCATTATCCATTTGTAGAAGCCATCCTCTCTTTAACTTCAGCTTTTTCACAGATGGCATCAAGTTAGCGTCCAAAATTTGCTGAAATTTGATTTAATCCATTTTTCTTTCTACTCGTGAAATGTTCCCTGTGCCACTGGCTGCAATACAACCCCAAAGCAACTGGCGCAGAAGTTGTATGTGAGTTACTGGTTATTTTATATTAGGCTTTGTCCGTGCCTTGGATAGTTTTGAGTTACATTTTGACAAAACCTGTCAGATCTAAGTAGTATTATGTTTTTGGGTAAGTTATTATTTAACATGATTATTAACGAGGGTCTCTGTTTAAGAAGGCCGGCTCGCAGCAACGGTTCCGCTGCTTCAGGGCGCCGCAGCGCATATATCTTCAAGTTTAGCCTAACCTCCAGTTTCACTGCCACAAGTTGTTCTTCTTGTAATTAAGATCTCATCGAGGAACAAACACTATATTTTTGTATTTTCATTGCATTTTTAATTTATAAAAAGGTAAATAAATAATGAATTTTAATATAAAAATATTAATGATTAATCGATAGTCCATCGAAGAAAATGTAATCGAATGCCCATCCCTAACACCCACACCTTGAAATTGGCACATTTCAGGCGAAAAGCTCATTTTGGATTAAACGGCTTGGATATTCCATTTCCTTGGACTCTTGTGGATTTATGAAAACAAAATTTTTGGGATTATATCACCTCTGTGGATAAAGGGACAATGAAAAAAGTATGAATGCACAGATAGCAGCTGCGCAGTCTAATTCTGAATTAATTTATTTTCTTTAACTTTATAACAGTTGTATAACTGCTATAAATCGGGGAGAAGGCGGTCGGGCTAGAGGCCGCAGAAAGCGACAACTACCTAGGGACGAGCACGTACGACGGCCTTACGTAAACATATCAGCAGAATGATTGACAACTAGGAGGACCACTAGTCTTGATGATCCACCCGGAAAAAGAAAATCCTCCACTATATCTTTAAGAGGTTGAACTGAATTGAGGATTGCAGATTCTCGGTATATAGTTCTGATACTAAGTCAGTTAAAATCACTATGCACATGAAAACCATTCAGCAAACATTCCTTCAATCATCAATTTACGATCACCAACCTTCATGGTGTTAAACTTTTTGTGGCAGCGGTAAACGCAAAGATGTTTCCTGGTAAGTAAAAAGCAAACTGACCAGAATGATCAGCGTCCACCATAGGGTGACGTTGGGTTGCCTTTCTCCAAAAGATGAATCATTCACAACCTTTTGTTGCCGGCAGTCACAGTAAATGGAAGGACCTGCGTTTTCACCAGATTGTCTGACAAGTGATGCAGTATTTGTGAATAAATGCGTATCCAGCATTGGCAACATGCTGCTAATCTCCCCATGATTGGTGCATCTTGTCTAGCAGCTCCTCCAACTTTTAGACACACCAGGTAGCAGGGCTGTTTCTAGCCATAAAAAGGTCCATCTTCTTATTACGGAAAACTTGGCCATTGGTTGTGTTGTGACTGATTTACCCCTAGTCTCTAATCTTTTCAAATTAATTTAAATAAAAAGGTTGATCATATAATTATTTTCACAACATTCAAAACTGTTTGTGTTATTTCTCTTTCAAAAGGCAGCAATACATAAATTAAAATCTACAGTGTTAATGTGATTTCATACATTAGCAGTGAAATAATTAATGCACAGTAATCATGAAACCATGGTTATTCTTCAGACCATAATCGTACCAACAAAGTCTATAATTGCTGCATCCCTACAAACAACAGAACTGGACAATCCTCATGCTTCTTTTGAGCTACCAGTGTGACGGCATTTTGCCTTCCCCTGTGAGTTATGTAAACAAACAATTGTTAAAGCTTGTTGGCTCCGACTGGACTTCATGGTGCATTCAGCTGACCCTCTGTAAACTCATATTGCATTCATGTCCCCCTTGTTATCGGTAGTGTCAGTGCTGGGAAAAAAGTCTTTAACTCAAAGAATGAATTGAAAATCCTGACACCCCTATTCATTATGAGAGTAAATAGAGCTACTTGTCAAAGTATTGTTAAGATTCACATTAATAGCTGTTAGTTTCTGTTTCAGCTTTACCTCCAGATGTCCAGAAAGTGATTGTTGGTGAAGAACAGCAGCAGGAGTGGAGCTCCAGTGTGGACCAGGAGGACACAAAGCCCCCAGACATTAAAGATGAACAGGAGGAACTCCGGATCAGTCAGGATGAAGAGCAGCTTCAAGGGCTGGAGGAGGCTGATATCACCAAGTTTACATTCATTCCTGTCCCTGTGAAGAGAGAAGAAGTTGAAGAGAAACCTGAGTTCTCACAGCTTCATCAAAGACAAACTGAAGAGATGAAAACAGAAGCTGATGGAGAGAACTGTGGAGGACCAGAACCAGCCATGAAATCAGATCCAGATACACATTTACAACCAGATACTGATGACGAGACTGAAGACTCTTCTGAAACTGAGACTGATAACAGTGCTGATTGGAAGGAGACCAGAGAACCTCAGTCAGGTTTAAACTCTCCGAATAATGATACATTTCCTGTTAGTGATTCAAGATGTACTACTGCTGAGAAAGAATTTAGCTGCTCTGAGTGTAAGAAAGATTTTACAAGGAGTGGAAATTTACAGGCACACATGAAAATCCACACAGGAGAGAAGCCATTTAGCTGCTCAGTCTGTAAGAAAGCTTTTGCACTGAGTGGACGTTTAAATCGACACATGACAATCCACACAGGAGAGAAACCATTTAGCTGCTCAATCTGTAAGAAAGATTTTCGACTGAGTGGAAACTTACAGAAACACATGAAAATCCACACAGGAGATAAACCATTTAGCTGCTCAATCTGTAAGAAAGATTTTCGACAGAGTGGAAGTTTACGGACACACATGAGAATCCACACAGGAGAGAAACCATTTAACTGCTCAGTCTGTAAGAAAGCTTTTGCACTGAGTGTACGTTTAAATCGACACATGACAATCCACACAGGAGAGAAGCCATATAGCTGCTCAATATGTAAGAAAGTATTTCGACAGAGTGGAAACTTACAGAAACACATGACAATCCACACAGGAGAGAAACCATTTAGCTGCTCAATCTGTAAGAAAGATTTTCGACAGAGTGGAAGTTTACAGACACACATGAGAATCCACACAGGAGAGAAACCATTTAGCTGCTCTGTCTGTAAGAAAGCTTTCATAGAGAGTGGACATTTAAATCGACACATGAGAATTCACACAGGAGAGAAACCATTTAGCTGCTTAGTTTGTAAGAAAGATTTTGGATATGGGGGAAGTTTACAGAAACACATGAGAATCCACACAGGAGAGAAACCATTTAGCTGCTCAATCTGTAAGAAAGCATTTACAGAGAGTGGAATTTTAAAGAAACACATGAGAACCCAACACGTGAGTGTTACAAGCTCCCCCCTTGTTTAGCTTCTCCCTGTTTGCTCTACTCAGGTGATCCTGATTTGATTGTTAGTGGTTGGCTCCGCCCCCTGTACTTAAGGAAGGCTGGAGGACTCTTTCAGACTGAACCAGATGTGCACCAGTGTGTTTATTTTTGGTGGGATTGAGGTCTGAGGGGTATGGCACAAAACCGAGATGATCTTTGGAATTAAATTCATAATATTTGGATATTGGACTATAAATACAGATGTATAAATAGTAATTGATAATGAAATAATTGAAAGAGTCTATGAAAATAAATTTCTGGGTGTTGTACTTGACCACAAACCGTGCTGGAAGCCCATTAAATTCAATTAAACATTAAATATCTGTGCATGAAGTTGGCCAGGAGTATTGGTATATTTAGTGCTGGGCGGTATGACCAAAAATTTATATCACAGTATTTTTTAAGATTCTGGCGGTATCACGGTATATCACGGTATTTTCTTTCTTTGCTTGACTGGGTCTTTATATATAGGTTTATAATGGCTTATTCTACTGTCAGGAGTACATAGGATATCACAAAAACATTTTAATGTCATCATGTTTACTAAAAGCTTTGATTAATAAAGGGTTTGCTTGACTCTACAACATTATATATATATATATATATATATATATATATATATATATATATATATATATATATATATATATATACATAGTTGGGACAGTACGGAAAACACAAATACAAAAAGAAAGTAGTGATTTCTAAATGTACTTTGACTTGTATTTCATTGAACACAAAATATTTCATGTTTTGTCTGGTCAACTTAATTTCATTTGTAAATATACATCCTTTCCTGTCATTCAGACCTGCAACACATTCCAAAAAAGGTTGGGACAGGAGTAATATAAGGCTAGTAATCAGGTAAATTGGTTAAATAATGATGTGATTTGAAACAGGTGATGTCAACAGGTGATTGTAATTATGATTTGGTACAAAAACAGCATCCAAGAAAGGTCTAGTCCTTTAGAAGCAAAGATGGGCCGAGGATCGCCAGTTTGCCAACAAATACGTGATAAAAATATTGAAATGTTTAAAAACAATGTTCCTCAAAGAAAGACATTTGCTTATTTCACCTTCAACAGTGCATAACATAATTAAAAGATTCAAGGAATTTGGAGGAATTCAGTGCGTAAAGGACAACGGCGCAAGCCTAAGCTGAACAACCGTGCCCTCCGAGCCCTGCATCAAGAATCGTCATTCATCTATAAGCGATATCACCACATGGGCTCAGGACTACTTTGGCAAACCTTTGTCAAGTACCACAATACGTAGTTACATCCACAAATGCCAGTTAAAACTGTACTGTGCCAAAAGGAAGCCCTATGTTAACAGTGTCCAGAAGCGCCGTTGACTTCTCTGGGCTCGGAGGCATCTGGGATGGACCATCACACAGTGGAAATGTCTACTGTGGTCAGATGAATCAGTATTTCAGGTATTGTTTGGGTGAAATGGACACTGTGTGCTCTGGACCAAAGAAGAAAAGGATCATCCAGACTGTTACCAGCAACAAGTCCAAAAGCCAGGGTCTGTCATGGTATGGGGTTGTGTCAGTGCCCTTGGCAAAGGTAACTTGCACTTCTGTGATGGCACCATTAATGCTGAAAAGTACATAGAGATTTTGGAGCACAATATGCTGCCTTCAAGAAGACATCTTTTCCAGGGATGTCCATGCATATTTCAACAAGATAATGCAAAAACCACATTCTGTACACATTACAAAGTCGTGGCTGCGGAGAAAGAGGACACGGGTACTTGACTGGCCTGCCTGCAGTCCCGACCTGTCTCCAATCGAGAATGTGTGGCGCATTTTGAAACGCAAAATGCGACAACGAAGACCCCGTACTGTTGCCCACCTTAAGACTTGTTGCAGCAAGAATGGGACAAAATTACACCTGAAACACTTCATCACTTGGTGTCTTCAGTCCCTAAACGTCTTTTAAGTGTTGTGAAAAGGAATGGCAACATTACAAAGTGGTAAATGCTTTACTGTTCCAACATTTTTTTAAATGTGTTGCAAGAACCAAAATAGGAATTTTGTTTATATATGAAAAAAAAAATCATGAGGAACACATTAAATGATGTGCTGTTGTATTGTCTGCAATGAAATACAAGTCAAAGTAGCCTACATTTAGAAATCACTACTTTCTTTTTTTATTTGTTTTCCATACTGTCCCAATTTTTTTCTGATTTGGGGTTGTATTTAGAATAGTTCAACTGTTCAGTATATCATTTTCTATATTACAGTATATGTTTCCCTTATATATATTATTTGAACTGCGATCCTTACATATTTAACTTCAAAGTTACAGGTTTATTATACACAATAATCAGAGGGTAATCATGAATAGTGTATATCTTTCACATTTTTTCATATTTAAACCGGTCCATGGCGCAAAAAAGGTTGGGGACCGCTGCTTTAGAAAACAGAGAGACCTCATTTAGTACTGCCGAAATATGTGCTGGGCAGTCAATCCAAGTCAAAAAGTATAATGCATTAGAAGTATAAAGTATGATAATACCTTAAAGGTCCCATGACATTCTTTGGATGGTTTTATATAGACCTTAGTGGTCCCTTAATACTATATCTGAAGTCTCTTTCCCAAAATTCAGCCTTGGTGCAGAATTACAGCCACTAGAGCCAGTCCCACAATGAGCTTTCCTCAGAACGTGCCATTTCTGTGTCTGTAGCTATTGAGGAGGAGAGGGGGGGGGCAAGGTGGAGGGTGGGGGTGTGGCCTTGACCAACTGCCACTTTGCTCTTTTGAAAGCCATGATGTCTTTCTCTCATGGGTTGGCCAAATTCTCTGGGCGGGCAAAGCAGAGAAAGGGGAGGTAACCTTGCTGCTTATGACCTCATAAAGAGGAGATTCCAGAACGGCTCATCTGAGCTTACTTTTTCTCAAAGGCAGAGCAGGATACCCAGGGCTCGGTTTACACCTATCACCATTTCAAGCCAATTGGGGACCATAGGCAGGCTGGGGGAACTCATATTAATGTTAAAAAACTCATGAAAAGTGAAGTTTTCATGCCATGGGACCTTTAAAAGTACAGTACATGAGCAAATGTACTAAGTTACATTCAACCACTGATCTTATCTCATCTTATTAAAGGACAGTGTGTAAAATCGACTCTAAAAACGCTGTTTTATTCTGAAGGGCAAAGGAGTGTAGCGGAAGTTGTGTTTGTGTTTCCTGGTCCCGGAAGATGCTACGACCTCCGTCCCATTGTTAGCATTTTAGCTCGTGATGAGGACGGCGGAGTAAAAGTCGCCAGTGTTTGGTGTCCTTCCAGAGATTCAAAGGTTTATTGGCATGAAGGTTTTACTAACCCAATAAACACATATATGAACATTATTAGGATGGACTTATTTATATAAATCAATTTAGATTGCAAATATGAAAACAAAAGTTAGTAAACAATATGAAACAAAAGCATTTTTTTATTCTCATAAAAATGTTGACAGAATTTAACATTAGATATACATATATACAGGCATTTAAAGAAACAACATAAGAGAGAGAGAGAGTTTAGAAATGATGCTCGGTGGTGACTTCACACTCGACATCATCGTCCTTGCTGAGTGGAGACATCTCCATGGGAACAAGGTGGTTCCTTCCTGCAAAGTGACGTAATAATTGTATTTTATTTCTTCTAAATGAAGCACGTTGTGATGAGGACATTGATTGACTGATGAACTGTAAAAACTTGTGAGCCTCTGACTTCTCATCAGTTCAACCAGGGGTGTAGTGCTATTTTTTTTTTAAAGTGCTCATATTATGCTTTTTGGCTTTTCCCTTTCCTTTGTTGTTATATATCTTTTTTTGTGCATGTTTTAGGTTTACAAAGTGAAAAAGCCCAAAGTACCCCCCCAAAGGGACTTACCATCTGTCACGATTATGGGTTTCTGTTGTAGTTCTTCCTGTTTTATTTTGTAGTCTCTCTCTCCCATGTTATGTCTTGTTTGACTTCCTGTCTTCTGCTTTCCCGCCTTTCTGATTGTCTGCCCCGCCCTGATGTGTCTCACCTGTTCCTGAGCCCTCGTGTCACCTGTCCCTTGTTTCACCCTCGTTACCTTGTGTATTTAGTCTCTGTGCTGTCTTTGTCTCTTGTCAGTTCATCGGCTTCCCTCCTTTTCATCTGCCGGCGTCGCTTCTTCCTGGTAGTTTTTCCCCTTTCGTGTCTTCTGGGTTTTTCTAGAGGTTTTTGGATTTTGGTTTATCTTCGTTTGTGCCTGCCTACCTGCCTGCCTTCCTCAGGACACCTTCTGTTGTAAGTCTTTTGTTTAAATAAATACCTCTAATCTACATGTTTTCTGTCAGGTCCATAAAGTCAAGAACACACATGACAATTAAAAATTCTAAGAAAATTTTTCATTGAATAATTGCATTTCAGCTAATAAATTCTGAATTAAATTTTGGCGGTATGGGTCTGTTCAGGGAGTCCTCTGACCTTTCATGAGCACCATGAAATAGCAGAGAGTCAGAGGAAAGCAGCAGCATTAGGGAACGCTCACACAGTTCAGGACTGTGTGAGCTGAACTATTCCCCCACATGAACAGAGCAGCAACGATGACAGAAGCAAATGCCACGTTATACACGACGAGGAGGAGAAGGGGAGGTGGCGGGCGGCAGAGAAGCGAGCAGCAAGCAGGTAGGAGCAAACTGAATCTGCTTTAAATAGGGCGCCCTGTTTGAGTGTAGCCATTGAGCAGCGAGGGGTGTTGACCAGCTGATGGGCTAATCCAGATCAGCTGATGCAGCTCAGCTGGAGCAGATCAGCTGATGAGACCGTGTTGATGGCCAATAGCGTTAGCAGCGTCTTGACTACCTGGCCTGCCAGAACTGACGCTGACGCTCAATTTGTGTCCAAGCCCCATATTCCTGACACCATCTCCAACAGAAAACACTGTTCACAAACTGCTCCAAACAGCTCTGTTGTAGTCCAGCCTTTACTTCAGAGACAAAGGTGGTCACTTTGGAACACACGTTATAATGCTCGCCTAGCTGCTAGCATGGCACGCCCTCATACTCTGCTTCTGACTGGCTAGTAGTCCTTACCTAGGTACTGTCAGGACACGCCCTCATACTCTGCTTCTGACTGGCTAGTAGTCCTTACCTAGGTACTGTCAGGACACGCCCTCATACTCTGCTTCTGACTGGCTAGTAGTCCTTACCTAGGTACTGTCAGGGCACGCCCTCATACTCTGCTTCTGACTGGCTAGTAGTCCTTACCTAGGTACTGTCGGGACACGCCCTCATACTCTGCTTCTGACTGGCTAGTAGTCCTTACCTAGGTACTGTCAGGACACGCCCTCATACTCTGCTTCTGACTGGCTAGTAGTCCTTACCTAGGTACTGTCAGGGCACGCCCTCATACTCTGCTTCTGACTGGCTAGTAGTCCTTACCTAGGTACTGTCAGGACACGACCTCATACTCTGCTTCTGACTGGCTAGTAGTCCTTACCTAGGTACTGTCAGGGCACGCCCTCATACTCTGCTTCTGACTGGCTAGTAGTCCTTACCTAGGTACTGTCAGGGCACGCCCTCATACTCTGCTTCTGACTGGCTAGTAGTCCTTACCTAGGTACTGTCAGGGCACGCCCTCATACTCTGCTTCTGACTGGCTAGTAGTCCTTACCTAGGTACTGTCAGGACACGCCCTCATACTCTGCTTCTGGCTGGCTAGTAGTCCTTACCTAGGTACTGTCAGGACACGCCCTCATACTCTGCTTCTGACTGGCTAGTAGTCCTTACCTAGGTACTGTCAGGACACGACCTCATACTCTGCTTCTGACTGGCTAGTAGTCCTTACCTATCTACTGCGCATGTGCGAATCCCAACAAAGATGGGACAGAAGTGAGATGCCTCACTCTCTAAAACGGAGAGCTCAACACACAGGGTAAAAAGAGGAGCTGCAGCAATGTGTAGTACAACAAAAGATGGTGTTTTTTGAAAATTAAACCATGTAAACCTATTCTTGTATAACCTCTAAATACAATTATGAACCTAAAAGTGAGCATAATATGAGCACTAAGTCATGTGCCAGGTGTGCTGAAATGGTTCTGGGTGTGCTGTCATGCTGATTTGAGCACTGTCTAAATGTCTAGTTGACCAATAGGATTGTCGGGTCAGATCTACTTGTTGTAAAATGTGAATCAATCAATGCACCTTAAATGTCAATACGAAAACTTTGACCAATCCATTTATTTTTATTGTCTCTCTTGCATGACATACGCTTTAGTGGTCATTGGATCTTTAATAGCGCTTGATTAATAAATGTGAATTTTGACCAGATTATGTGAACTGCCAATATTCTATTTCCTCACTTGGAACTACAAGTGCACTACACCCCTGTGGTCAACATGTTAATGTGTCCAATACGTTGGTACATGTAAGCATGGCTGCAGACGCTCATGAGAATATCAGTTACCTCTGGGCCTATGTCCACATAGCATAACAGCATGAGGACGGTGGTGATGAAGTATGGACAGACCACCACCAGATGGCGACCCACTGTCAGCATTAACTTGAAGGAGGATGCAGTGGATGGAGCCTCGGTGATATTGCTGTGGGGATCTGGAAAAACTGACACACCTGCTTGGGTGAATGTCTGAAACCAGCAAGCCATGACTTTTGAATGTGGTAATGTTAATTATAATCAAATATAATAACAATTTAATGTCATACATTGCACTTGGTTGAACTGTTTTCATTTTAATACATTTTTTGTGTGTGGATATCTCTTGCAGTGTGGTGTGATATGTACATATAAAAAAAAAAAAAAACAAGAGTCCATATTTTTTGTCGTACAACAATAAAAACCATGAAACACAAAAGAAAAGTAATAGTTTTATATGAAAATACACTACATGACCAACTGTAATGTTACCCAAATACCCCCCAATGATCTCTGAAAGACGACTTATTGTTTTTTAATTCACTTTATTGCAGAAATTTCTACAACAGGGTGCATTCATAAATTCCATGTACAATGATCAGTCCCTGGTGCATGTCCATGGTTTATAATTACAATATTATAGTCTGTATAAAGCAATGTTGTTCGTCTTAACTATGTCCCACTATTGGTTTGGATTAGCTTCAGCTCTTGTAGTTTGTTCCAGCAGGGCCCTCAAGTCCAACAGTGCATCCTGCAACAGATCAATCATCGCATCCTGCACAGCAGTGGCCTGGTGGTCTTCGCAAGTGTTGGATATCTTAGCATGGGCCACGAGGAGTTCAATGTTGTCATTCTTAATGCCATAGACAACGTCCAACTTTCCAGGATCATGGAAAAAACATATCCGACATCCAGCCTTTTTGGGTACCTGGTGAAAAGGGACAAAAGTGAAAAGGCAGCAGTTAGTTATTGTTGTAGCACTGAGAACTTTATAGGTATTTTCTGTGAATTTTAGTGGATCTTATTTTGAGGCTAAGCAAAACCGACCAGCAACATTTTCTGTGACATATTCCATTTGTATGGTGAATGATACTGGATACTGGTACTGGATACCAGTCCATACCTGACTTGTATACATTTGCACACTGACATCCTTGTCTAAGGTCTTATAGAATGAGGTGTCTGTGAAGATCTCTGGCATGGAGACTTTTTCCTCAATAGCCTGCGTCTTCAGAGCCCAGAGGTGGCTGGATATGTCAACGCCATCCCTTGTCTGTTAGGATGGAGAGTAGGGGTGGAATGGTACATGTATTCATATTGAACCAAAACGGTATGGCCGTCTCAGTTCGGTACATGAATTTACACGGAGAATACAAGGTATAAAAATAAATAAAATGTGCAAATGAATTAATGTAATGCAGAACTACAGTTAGATACGCGCTTCTTTAGGGACATGGATGCCTAATCTGTAGCCCCCCCCTTAGCTCCTCCCGAGCTCCGCCTACATGTCAAGACGGTCTCCTCCTCACTGTGCATTTATGCCACTGCTGCCGACACCACCACGGGTCCTGCTACTGCCACAAAGGTCCTGCTACTGCCGAAAACATGTCTTTTCGCTTTTTTTTATTTGAGCCGGTTAGGTAACTTTGTTTCATTTTTGCATTTAGACCATTGACATTAAAGAAAGGTTTAGACTCGTCTTGCTCCGTCTCTGTGAACTTCCCTTGTTCTCCTGTCACTTTGTGTTTATCTTTCGCGCCGCGGCGCACTGTTACGGACTAGTCCATTTCATTGTGAAAGTAGGGGGTGTTGACCTCTCTCAGCAAGCAGGGCGCCTCCGGCTGCTGGGGGCGCTGATGTGCCAATTCCCCACACAGTGAAATGATAGATAACAGAATACCGCTTCGCAGCGCAGAGGATTTTGTTTAAGTTCCCGTGCCGCCCCCCATGTGACATGAAAAAATGCCGACCCAGGCAGTTGCCCCGGTTCGCCCGTGCCTAAAACCGCCACTGGGAGTAGCCTACTTATGGTTTACTGTTTACATCTTACTTTATACACTTCAGGCTGTGGCAGCTAACTCAGGGGAGAGACTGTATGACTCTAGGTGGTCCAGCCTGACACATGCACAATGAAAAAATATTGCCTTCTGCATTTTTGTTTTGCCTTTCCCTCCATTATACCGAACCGTGATGTCTGAACCGAGGTATGAACCAAACCGTGACTTCT
This sequence comes from Gymnocephalus cernua, assembly GCA_023631565.1. Lineage (NCBI taxonomy): Eukaryota > Metazoa > Chordata > Actinopteri > Perciformes > Percidae > Gymnocephalus > Gymnocephalus cernua. Next base: position 3,874,718 of record CM042448.1, on the reverse strand, counting down.
GTGTACCGTTCCACCCATAATGGAGACAATACAATTTGTTTACAAAGTCGTAGACTGTTTTTTGCACTAAAGCCCATCGTGTGGCCTTGAGGTATAACACGGGTTAGATATATTTCCTTCCTTAAAACAAAACCTGGCCTAAAATGAACTGGATTCATCCTCAAAGTTTGGATCCTGCGCTGTTTACAATCAGGTCTTCTTCTTCCCTACCATTGCTGGTACATTGCAATAATGTATATTACAGTAACTGCTTACACATTGTAACGATCACTAATAACCTAGAGCACCACCCTCTTGTTTCCTATTGGATCAGCGTCTGCTGCTGCCGACCACCGGGTCACTTTTAACGGACGTCACAGGAGAGTCAAAAGAGGGCGTTCACTATCTAACTGGGACGTTTTGGGACCGATTGGTGGGGATTTTCTATGGAAAAAGTACACACAGCAATACATGCAAATTACTATTAACCATGTATCCAGCTAATTCAAATAGCTCTCACGTTACTGTATTGTGCGAACAATTAACTTCATCTATTGAACAGTCGGGTACAGCCCTAACTAGTCAAGAATATTTTGAAACTGTTCTACCCTATGTATTGTTGTCCATGTATTCATGTTTTATTTGTTACATTCACAGTGATGGTTATTAATGCTATTGCTCAGGAGTTAAAACAGTGTATAAACCAATATCTTCCACACACACAAACACACATACACACACACATGCTTACCCATACACTCAAACTCCCACACACATTTTTTGTATTTACAATAGTTTGGTGGGATAGTGTAAAAAGACAACTGTTTATAACAAACCAACAACAGTTATTGCTAAAAGGCATCTTTACACTGAACATAAACTCCACATACACTGAACTGAAGTAGAGTTTTGCTGTGAATGATACTCACCAAGTCAGTGTGCCGTTTGTGTACCGTTATAGCCTTCTCCAATAAATCCACCTTCTCTGAGTTCTGCCCAAAACAGGAAGAAGACAAGAATGTTACAACTCATCACTTGTAGCTGGTTAGTGTTTATTATTGTGATTTCTGTTCAGAAATAGTATAATATAAAGCAAGCCAAGTCTCTCTGATATCAACACATTTGTCATAGAGTTGCATTATATAAGAGTTGCATTACAAGTTTCCCTCTCTTCAGACCTGTTTGTTAGGGTCATCAAAGGCCTTGACGAAGGCAGCTGAGGCAGGCAAGTTTATATTGGTGAAACTTAAACGGCCCAGTCTGAAGTTACGCATGGAGACACATTCCAGCGCTACAGGGATCTGCTGGTATTTTCTGACAAAAGAAGGGAGAGGATTGTGGTTAACAAACTGTGTTTCAACATACAGAGCCCTGAATCTTGTTGACCAGTCAAAAAAAGAAATAATACTGGAGCTCAGCAAACACAGTGAGTGTAATGTTTCACTAACTATCCAGTTTGATTTTGCTGAGAGCATTTGTTTATCTATAACTCCAGTTACTGATGAGGAAATGAAATCATTCTGTTTCTTTAACAAAAAATGCCCTGATTTTAAGCACAACCTGAATGTGTGAATCAATTTCATTTCAGTTTGACAAGATTCTCTGTTGCTGCCTGACTGTATGGGCAAGGGTTTTTATGCAACCTTTGCCACTCTAGTTAAAGGTCCAATATGTAATACTGACAGCTAGTGTTTAAAATAGTTACTGCAATACAAATTCAAAATACTGGAGAGAGTCGTCTCCCCCCCCCCCTCCTCCCCAGACTCAAAGTTCACGTTGGTTGCCAGGCTGAGACCGGAGCATCCAACAATGTTGCTAGACGCTTGTCTCACATAACCAGACATTACTCCACAGCACAGCGGAGTAGCTAACGTTAGATGCTATACTGACAGTCATAAAGCCCGTGCTCACACGGAGCTCTGTACCCAACTGACACAAACACTTTTTCGGCTTAGAATTAGCTACAGTAGGAACCGCTAAAAATACAACGAAATTCACCGTCCTCTCCACACGCCAGACACACTTCCTCGGCTTAGAATTATGATAGGAACCGCTAAAAACACCACTGCCTTGCACTCTTTTTCCACCCAACTGAAATACACACTTTATTAGCCTTAGAATTACACAATCGCTAAACACACTGCAAACTCAAGGTCCTCTCTTTCCGACTTACAGCCCCCCCTCTTGGCTTCAAATAATTCACCGTTGTCGGCTAAGGCCGCTGAACAGGCTACACGGTGTAAACAGCCGTGGCCCGCCTGCCTGGTCCTCCGGTAATGTTAGCAATTAGCAGGGTTAGCATGGTGGCGTTAGCCAGGACCAGTCGGAATCACTTTACTGGCTGTCTCAGTTGTTTTTTGCGAGTAACCATCTAGCTATACAATTCATTGGAAGTAGCTACACGAATGTTGAAATGACACAAAGTGCTCGTCTCTAGTAGCTGTGCTAAATTAGCCTGAAGCTAATGCTTACCTGTACAGGAGGAAATTAGCCAACTCAGCGTCCTTTTGGGCTGTAAGCTGTCTCCATCTTTCAAATACATCTCCAATATTAACCCGGGGTTTGTTACGTCTCTGGTCAAGCAACTGTTAGAAACATGCTGTTTTTATCTATCTCTGTTGATCCCATTCATTAGTTTGGTGCATTCATGGCTGTACTAACGTTACTGCTGCAGCGCGCTGGTTTACGTGTTTACAGGTATATATCTGGCAACCCGGCCTGGCTGTCAAACTGGGCAGTTGATAACAACACACAAACCAAAACATAAAAATAAATTCCGTCACGGATCGTAAATTTCAAAAAGAAAAAATACTGACATTAGCATTGTTGTCAGAAAAGATAGATATTTGAGCCTAACATGTTTCCTTAATATCTGATGAGGCATTGGTGTCATTTTTGGATTTATTACAGTACAAATATTACATATTGGACCTTTAACCTTGGTTAAATAATACTACGGTAGTATAAAGCTTGTACAAAAAGACAGTCCATCTCCACATGACTATTAGGCACCTCACCTGTAGTAGGCCAGCTGTATCGCCATCTGCATGAAAGCATCAGGGCTCAACTTGAAGGCCTTTATGAGATCTTTCCCAAAGTGTGTGAATCCCGTACTCCTCATATCCAGGTCTTGTGCCCGTCTGTGGTGGTGGGAATGGAGAATGACATTTCTGGACAGTTAGACTTTTCTTGAGTAGTTTGACAGCACTGGAACATTTCATTGTCATCGAAAGAACCACACTAAGCTAGTGTGAGCCCCATTAATCAGATCTATCTCACTTTGTTAATGTGTAACATGAACCCTCCATACTCACTAACGTTAGTCAGGGTGCTCCGTAAGGCTCTGAGCTCAGACCTGTTCTAGTTACAGAGCTGCCAACTCTCCCGCTTTCGCCGTGTGACAGGTTTTTGCCTGTTTTCACACGTACTTGCGCCACACATCCAATTTCTCACACAAGAAAAATCTGGTTCGTTCCTTTTTTCAAACTCCCCAATGGAAGATGGCGCTGATGAGCGCCACGAAGTTAGCGACAGAAGAAGAGATACATTTCATTGCCGTGAAAGACAAAAGGAGAAGAAACGGTCACTACCTCAAGAAGTTTGATAAGCATCGAGCTGAGACTAGGTATGTAACAATGAAATGTCGTCCAATTGAGTACTCACTACAGTACTCTTAAACTTTAAATCTTGAAAGAAATTGTTTGTGCGTGTGAACATGATTTAGTGTGGTGAATGTAAACTCAGCTGTCATAACAAGCAGCAGGAGAGCACATTATTAGCTAGCCTCTTGGTATACTGAATGCTTAAAAACTAGCTAGGGATGCACTGAATCCAGGATTCAGGCGAATATTGGGCCTTTTGACGGGGTTCAGTTTTTGCCAAACCCCAAAAATCTGGATTCTGTGCATCCCCACTTAAAACATCAGCTCATAGCATTGTTTATTTACTCACATGGCATTTATCTTTTTATTAACAGGCCAAAGAAAATGACTCACTGTGGATGAAGAGTTTTTCTGTAGGGCCAAAAAGCATTTCGAACAGGTACGATGTATTCCAAAGAATTTAACATAAATATAGGAAATGTGTGCAATAGAAGTAGGTATGTTTTTGTAACTGAGAGTAGAGTTATTAAACCAACATGACCATTTGAATTGTTTAAGGTTTCAAAAGATGAAAATCTGTTAAAGATTAGGGATCATCTACAGCGTGTTGTTAATTAAAATCAGCAACAGATCGCATGAAGAGCATTTTGAGAGCTACTCTGTCATAAGTAAAACAACTGCAGACTGTGTACAGGCTGATATATGGGTCTGTTAACATTTTATTAAATCGGAATCTGACCACAGTGTTTCTGGCACTTCCTGTTCAGCCTGAAGGCTGCTGGAATCGACTGCAAACTGTCCGACTTGACAGCGGATTTTTGTCACCGCCCCCGGCTGCTGCCGCCTGCTGTCGTCCACTTTACAGGCGGAGGCGCAGTTCATCTCCAACGAGCCTATTGATTTTAACCAGCTTCTGATCTGCATCTGATACTGATTTCGCCTCATTTTGTTGTTATTTTTGTAATGCATCCATCTGTTTTATTGCTTGAAAAAGTTGTACTGTTTAAGTACTTTTAAGCACTTTGCTTGTTGCACTTTATTTGTTTCTGATGGGCCATGTGGTGGGAGGCTTTGAATGAAGAATAATGTCCCTCCCTAACTAATCTTGTGTCATTTTTGGCTGAACATAAATCATTAAGTGCTCTTTAAGAATACAGCTATTCACAACATGGGTAAGGTTTCAGTTTTACTAGGTTTAATTACTTTAATACCATTCTAATCAAAGTATCAGTCAACCTACCTAGGTCAAATCTTAAACACTAAGAATAAGGCTTAATTGTGGTGCATAGGCAGTCATTTAGACACAACAATAGTTTTCTGGTTGAATGTTCAGCTCAAGTCTAGAAGGCCTTACAAGCCATGATGCTGAACATGAATCAGAATAAGTTCAGGTATTGAAAATCTTTAGCAGACCACTCAAAAATCCACTAGAATGCAGGAAATCACAGCTATTTAATCCAAAATTTCATGGGGATGGACCTTCAGCTATGTCTCTTCACAGAATGTAACCAATATTGTCCATCTCCAATAGGCTGCCCCTATCAACGGCTTTGGGCCTCCCCACAAACCACCAGAATGCAGGGTACAACATGGGTTCAACATCAAACTAGAACTGCAAGCAGTTATGAACGGGGTCCAAGCCCCCCTGCACCAGTCCCCCCCCCCCCCCGAGTTGCCCCCGGCGACGCTAAGAGCCCGTGAAAACGGAGCCCGCGAAAGGAGAACCCAAAGCGCCACCGCGGCGAGGCAAAAGTCAGGAAATTTGACCGAGTGCGAGCTCCAAAGTCCGTAGTGAAATGCAATTGCAAATTTCCTCTTTGTTGCGTAAAAGGCCAAAACACTTCCACCTCGATTATAGCGCCCCCTAAAGGGCGAATGTCACCAAATCCGGTGGGGAGCCACAGAGTGGCATGATGAACAAGTTTTGTGATGATAGCATTTACTGCTGCAGAGAAATTTCCATTGCAAATTATTCCCATTTAAATGCATTGACTCATTTGCCAAGAGGCCTCTACGTTAATTATAGCGCCCCCCGACGGCCGATTTTCACCAAATTTGGTACGGAGGCTCGGAATGGGATGTCGAAGAACTCTACCAAGATTCGTTCTGATAACTATTAATTTGGCCAAAGTTCGTATTTTGTGGCTAGCTACGACAAATTAGTTCGCTTGTAAAGTGTGAACGGTGTAATATAGCAAAATTCTTTTGATAACTTTAGATCAGCTCCATATGCAGATGGTATCTACCAAGTTTCGTGCACATCGGTCACACGGTCTAGGACGAGTTCGAAAACGTTTTTTTCCGCATTGCGCGATTTTGCGAAAAAACTTTTAGTGTAAATGGGCGTGGCCTACATCATCAGATTCACATGGATTCAAGGAACACGTGGATGTAAGAATTTCTCATCTGCGATGTAGACTGGGAGTTAAAGGCAAAGACACGTTTTACGTCATTGTAGCGCCACCTAGTGGTCCATGTATGTAATATTTGGTAGCTCGGGTCCTTGAACCATTGTACATCTATGCTATAAATTTGAAGTTGCTCACATTAGTGTAAGTGGTGAATCCACGAATCAGTACCCCACTGTAGGCGTGGCCTCAGGAGTGGGCCTAGATGGTACACTCCAAATTTCGTAAAAATCGGATGAGCCGTTCATGAGATATAAACTTTTTGTACTTGTGGTGCCCCCTAGTGACCGAGTTTTGCAAAATTGGTTGGGGAGCCTTTATTATGGCCGAGATATGGCAACGTTTGTGTCTTCCTAGCTAGCTAAACAAATTTGTTTGTGTGTAATTTACGAAAATTTTATCCGACAAAAAATCTTTTAATAACGTTTTGTCAGGTCGGTCTGAAGATGCTACATACCAAGTTTCATGCAGATCGGTCGCATGGTCTAGGAGTATGAAACAGCAGGTTTACAATAAATCGCGATTTTTTTCACGCAAAAATGTCGAGGCGGAAATGGGCTTGGCCTATATCACGAGATTCAGTTGGATCCAGGGAACGCGTGGATATATGTATTTATAATGTGCGATGTACGGTTTGGGAGTTATAAGGCCAAACGCGTTGTTTTTTGGTATAGCGCCACCTAGTGGTGGAAGTGGCTGAAGTTTTTTGTCCGAGGTCCCTGCAGGGATCTGGACCAGTCCTGAAAACAACTTCCCACCATGTACGGTTTAGGCTGTAGTATCAGTTTTATCGGCGGAAGAAAAAGAAACCTTAGGAAAACAATAGGGTTCCACAGCCCTGCTGTGCGAACGGCGTAGCTTCGCTACCGCCGATTCTCCCAGCCTCGGGCTTGGACCCCTAATTAATTCCAATTCTCTGATATATGAGCCACCAACTTGTGTGGCTGCGTGCGCGGCATAATTTTGGTCATCGCCGACAAAATCTCACTCCAAGGTTTTTTGAAAAGTTGGCAGGTATGCTTCTTTTAGGCAAAATTATTAGGAAACACTCCATAATTGGAATTCTGCAACAGCTTCATAAAGCGTGCATGTCTGTAAAGGGGAGAGTTGTGGGTAGCCATAGAACCTGTTTTCATTTAGAGATCTTGAGGTGAGAAGTCAAGGGACCCCTTAAAAATGTACATGCTAGTTTTTCCCTTTTCAAAATTGAGTCTAACTTTGGAGCATTATTTAGCACCTTTCCTGTCAGGTTTCCTCAGTGGTTGCCATAATTCACTGTAAATATGTCATTGATCACGTTTATTTATATAGTCATGTAATGAATGGCATTAGCCATTTATATTTGAATGTGGACGTGTAGGGCAGGGCATGAGGTGTGATTTATAAAGTGAACAATTGCTGCATTTCTGTACGCACAGTTTTATAAGTCGGATTCTTTTTTTGGTGCAAGCAATTTTCTGCTTTTGAGAGCATTTAGACTTTTAGTATGAATCCTACGCATGAGAGCCAGGTCATTGGGTGTTTATGTAACTGTCACAACTAAAAGCTGTTCTCACATTTCCAGGTGCCGATTGGCCTCCTCAATGTCCTTCTTGAGTTCTGGTGGGATGTTGAAGTGTAGTCTCTGGGGTTCGGGAAGCGGTTCCAAGGGAGATTCCCTCACCTGTGGCTTGTCCCTGTTTTCACACAAATGATACATGGGAGGGAACAGAAGGGAATTACATGAAAAACCAAAGTCACATAAAAATACACAGAAACACTAACCAAGCACGTCTGACAGCTAAAATACCAGGAGCAAATATCTGAAATGATTGTGTCTTAATAAGCCAATACTGACTCACAAAAAATAAACTGGATCTAAGATCCTGCAGATCAGTTTGGAACAATGTTGAATTAAATGTCTGATTTAGAGTAAGTGGATAAATTAAGGCTTAGAAGAAGAAAGCCCATAAACGAAAGAACTAAACACAAGAGGGAAAGCCTGAATGCTTACTGGAATGGACAAAACAAACTGGCATAGAACGGGGAAGACTCTGTTGACCATGAATGCCTTATCCAAAACTTATAAGCAACGTTTCTTTTACTGCACTTATTGCACTAAAAGCATTCTTTGGTTATGTATACAGTGGGGGTGCCTGGCGCCTTTCATCTGCATGTAAGCAGTACAGAGAGTCTTCAGACTTTCCCTCAAGTTACCAGCTAACGCTAGCGCTAGCTATCTACTGTAGCTAAGTTGGCAGAATGCAGAACAAGATATTTTTAGGCGACCAAAATGTTCCAGTTAACTTTGATGAAGTTAAAACACACAGTGAGGGGGTCAAAGTTTACAATAACAGCGACAACACCCCAAAAACAAGTGCGTGTCTATTTTAATGTCCACGGTGCCATGGATACGCATTGCTAAGCCTCTACCCTGAATGCCTTGTCCAAAACTTAGAAGCAACGTTTCTTTTACTGCACTTATTGCACTAAAAGCATTCTTTAGTTATGTATACAGTGGGGGTACAGGCGCCTTTCATCTGCATGTAAGCAGTACAGTAAGTCTTCAGACTTTCCCTCAAGTTACCAGCTAACGCTAGTGCTAGCTAGCTAGCTTAGTTGGCAGAATGCAAAACAAGACATTTTTAGGCGACCAAAGTGTTCCAGTTAACTTTGATGAAGTAAAAACACACAATGAGGGGGTCAAAGTTTACGATAACACCACCAAAACACCCCAACACCCCAAAAACGAGTGTGGGTCTATTTTAATGTCCACAGTGCCATGGATACGCATTTCTAGGCTTCTGTCCTGATTGACATGTCGGTGTGTAGCCTGGCACCATAACTTACTGAATGAACATTATGCTGTATGGAAAAGACTTGATGTAGAGATTAAGACCCAAAACTCACAGTTAAAATGTTTATTGAGGTAATAAATCAAGTGAAAAGTAGTAGGTTCAATTTCTCGTAGATCTCTTTAGACACTTCCTTTTTTTCCCCTGCTGGAAATTACATACTTTGACCACTATTTTTTTTACAGTCTATGGGTAGACCTCACGAATGGTGAGCAACACTGAATGTAAACAGAAACTTTGTCCATATCAAAACTCCACAGGACACCTTTGAATAGCTCAGTATTGTAGACATATGTGTGATTGGACAAAGAGAGAAATCCTTTCACTGGTCCATGCCGCAGCACGATGTTATGATTTTAAACTCTATGTGCACACTTGCCTTACTTTTTATCATGTGACTATTACAGCAAATCAAAACACCTACACTTACAGAAGCGAATATATTTTTGGTCTACTCACATTAGCTGTAACAAACGTTCGGCTATGTCCATAAGGACCACACCATCAACATTGATATTCGCGGTGATAGCACCACATGACCCGTCTTCTCCAATAATTACCTGAAAAAATATTTAAAAAAACAAAACACAATTAGCATTACATCCCAACTTCTCATGAGTCTGTTTGTTCCTGTATGTGTGACTGTGTTGCTGAAGTTATTCTAACCAGTGAGTGCTTAAGCGAGAAGTTTAGATTTGCTCAGCAGTTGATTGGTGCTTTCATTGTACTGATTATTATTGACTATCATCAGTGCTCGAAGTGGGCCGGTACGCACCGGTACGCAGTACCGGCACTTCTACATTTTACTCTTAAGCGCACCTGCACTTTTTCTTGCGTACCGCTACTTCTCGCATGCAGCCGGTACTCTACCACTGACAGAGAAAGCGTCAGTGTCAGAGAGATGACCCTAACATTACATAAACTACACTACCCAGAGGGCACTACATGTTTACATTTTAGATCTTGACGAATCACGTAAAGGCAAGCAGTCCGCCCACCCTATCAGAAGTTAGCTTCTCCACGGACGCTAGTTTGAAAAAGTTGTCAGCCTGACCGTAACAGAGTTTTCATTGCTGAAAACCTAGAAACTAATAATAAGTATCAAGTTTGTAAGTCATTATGTTAGCCGCCTGGCTTCAGAACGGTACTAAAAGAACGCGTGTGCCAGAGCCAGACACGTCAGCAGAGGTCCAAGTCCAACCAGAAACATAAGGAGGTAGTACGATTCGTGAGCTTCAAGCTAACGTTCAAGCTAACGTTAGCGTTGATGTGAGTCTGCCGCTACCAACCTTAACGTTACCTTACTCAATGACACCGACGTCAACAATAACGTGAGTAACGAAACACACGGATGGCCTGACTGTTGGTCAAAGAACCAAATTATGTATTTTTGCTCCACGAACAGCTAGCTCGTTTTTAAAGATAACAAACTGAGCTGCAAAACATACAAACATCCCGTCACTATCTGCCCAGACAGAGAGGGGACTGAAGCTGTCTGGCATAAACCCTGTTCCCCCTTTCTCTGTTGTGTGTGTGTGTGTGTGTGTGTGTGTCCCTAGTTTTCTCACTCACTCACTCACTCACTCACTCACTCACTCACACACACACACACACACACACACACACACACACTCACTGAGAGTGACTGTTTTGCATCTGTTTGAGCACCAAATTATTGTTAACATGAATAGTTTTGATGAATGAATGAATGATTTTTTTTTTCTTAACATGAATCCAATTGATACTAGCCTATATGTAAATTAGTCGCTTAGGCCATCCATAGATAGTTAATAAGGATTCACTGTGCCACATGTATGTTTAAAATGTTTAATAGCTTATGCACTGAAGTTATGTAAACTAGTTTAAATAAATCTATACATTTATATAGTTAATAAATGACAATAAATTGTTGTTGTACCAGCAATATCTCCAAGTTTTGTTTTTCACTATAGAAATCTCAAATGTCATAATGATCTGCCAATGCAAGAGAGTACCGGCACCTTTTTTTTTCCTGACTTCAAGCACTGACTATCATTAGTGGTTAACTATGATAGATCGGCTGATACAGCAGTACAAGCGTATCATTAATGCACTATATACTGAAGAGAGAGAGAGAGAGAGAGAGAGAGAGAGAGAGAGAGAGAGAGAGAGAGAGAGAGAGAGAGAGAGAGAGAGAGAGAGAGAGAGAGAGAGAGAGATGTATTCAACAATAAGAAAGTGTCTTCTGGCTGTCTGTTTTCAAATTTCTGATATCAGTTTTAAGTGCTTGTGCCAAAAAAAGAAAAAACTCAGTGTTTTGTGGATAATTTTCCTTTGTGTTATATCACCTGCAGTGCCTTGTCAAACCAGCGGTTTCCACTGTTCCACTGACTGCCTCCTCCGTGCAGTATCTGGTCAGTGGCATTGTTGTCATACGTCTCATCCGGGGGCATCGCTCCATCCAAACACACTGTGAAGATGCTGCTTTGGATAGCCAACACTGACTCTTTGTTGGTCTTATCTAATATTGATACAAATAATAACTTTAGCAGCTTTAAAACAGAGTTCACAATGTGCTTTGACAGACAAAGCAGGATATCCAGGGGTCAGTATAACAGAGGGCTAAACAGTGGGGCCAAACATTAGCAAGACAACATTTGGGTAAATAAAAACGAGGATAAAAGAGTAGTTGTCAGTACCCGATCCGTTCCATCTGCCCGATCCGTTCTGCGCATGTGCATAATTGCGTAGCAGAAAACCTGTGCAATTTGTACCACGCATGCGTTAAAAAACACTTGACGGCAAATTTTCTTTTTTATAAAGATATTTAAATTAAGACTTGTTGTCACCGATACAAAGCCGCTAGCGACGTCATTGTTGTGTTGTTTATGTTGATAGTTTTACTGGTAATACTTCGTCTTGACCATAGACCATTAATTAATTATTAATATACCTGTATATGGTCTTGACTAATAAAGTAAGTGTCCTTTCAAAGACGAGATGACAGCTCTTCCAGCGACCACTGCTGTATACCACTATAGTAGCTACATGCTAACGGCAGTAAACGTCATCTTGTTGGCCATTGTTGTTAAATTCTCCCCAATTCTGGGTCTCATTCCTGCTGAAACATGTCCGATTGGGTCGTGTTTGGTTCAGAAGCCTTTATCTGAGATTTCTGATGTTAGAAAGTGCTGCTTCGTTCCACAACAATCTAACATTAGCATACTCATAGCGGCTAACTATTATGTAGCATGCTAACGCGACATAGCTAGCTGTAATCTTGGCCAATGCTGGTAATTTCTCCCAAAATTCCGGTCACTTTAGTGCTGGGACATGGGACATGTCCGGTTGTGTAGTATTTGGTTTAGAAGCCTTTATTTGTGATTGTGATCCGTGAAAAATCACCACCGTTGGCCAAGATTGCAGCTGTGTTGCGTTAGCATGCAGCTACATAATAGTTAGCTATAGGTGCATGCTGGGCTCTCACAGAGATCTCATTTGTAGCACTGTTTTACCTTATATTTTTATAAAAGTACAAACACATGAAGTGAGAGGTGTATACACATGATTACTCTTTATTTAAAGCATGATTAACCTGAAGAAGGATGGAGCAAGGCTCTTAGCTCAGGCTAGCTAGCGTTAGCAAATTACCTTCAAAGTTGCAAAGAAATTAAGCAACGTAGCTAAGTCTTTGTTTAATTTGCTACGTGGTGTCGTACTGGATGCCCGGACAACCCTCCGTATATCATTAACAGATACTTTAGGCAACTCCAGCAAACAACTTGTACTGTCAATGTCCAACCGGCGGAATGTCCAAAACATAGAACCGATCAGGTAGTGTCGTAAAAGCATGAGCTTCTGCCCATGCGCAGATTTATGCACATGCGCAGAACGGACCGGCAATCGCGCATGCGTAGAACCGATCGGGTAGGGTCATAAAAGTATGAGTTTCTGCGCATGTGCAGACCTTATGCACATGCGCAGAACGTATCGGGCAGGCGGAACGGATCGGGTACTGACAGTAGTAGAGAGAAGACAACATAGAAAACAATAATAAAAAAAAACAGCAAATAAAAATAGTCAAATAAAAAAGGGTAAAAGCATTAAAATCAATAAGTAAATGAATAAATAAAAGTGATGTGAAGTGAAAAATAGACATCACATAAAAGCAAGTCATGTGAATTCAAAGAACATATTAAGGCTCAAACACTTATAAACACTAAAAAAAGTAACAGAACTGTCAAACTGTATGGTGAACTTAGTAGAATAATGTATTTTGTTTTGTTTCTTTGTATTATAGAAGTTTATTCATCCCCATTTTATATATACTAGTACTACCCCAAAATTACTTACAGAAGGACCCCAAAGCACTTAATGTGCAACTCTATTTGCACACTATATCCTACTACTGACTTACTGTGTACTTCTACTTCAGAGGAAAAAAAATTGTACTACTACATTTACCGGACAGAAAATGTTGCAGATTCAAATTTTGGTCCCAAATATAACAACTAAAATATAGAGTAATCACAAACATTTGCCTCCAGCAGTCATGGATGCCATAAGCTACCCAATCCGGTACGTTATGAGAGGCGTGCAGCAAAAATTGGCGTAAATCAACCACAATAACCACAATAACCGGACCGAGTATAGGGACGGACTCACATTGGACTCAGAAAGACGGAGTCAGCCGGCTCAACAACGTCAGTGGGTTGCTGTGGGGGGTTTAGAGAGTTTTGGAGTAACCCTAACTACATTTTAGTGACTTTAGTGCTGTCTTTCGTCAACAATACATGTTGACATTGCCACAGTCAGCGTCCTTATTATCGTTATAGTGCAGCAGATTAGTAAAAAAAAACGTTCAAATTGGTATAGAAGCATGAAATTTGGCACAGATACTCTCTAAGGGCCACTATTTTGAAAAAAATATTCAATATGGCGGTCATTTTTCAAGATGGCTGCCATTGCAATTCAATGCTTATTATAAAAATTATTCAAACAGTGATACAAGCATAACATTTGATACAAATACTCTCTAAGGACATGTTAATGGAAAGAGATGCGTATCCCTCAAAAATTTAATATGGCCACCATTTTTAAAGATGGCCACCGTTCCTGTCAAATATTAATTATTTTAATTGTTCAAATAGTGATGCAAGCATACAATTAGTCAGAAATACTCTTCAAGGAACACTCTTTTGGAAAAAGGTATGTGCTACTCAAAAATTCAGGATGTCGACCATTTTTTTTGATAGCATCACCATTTGAAAAATTGATGTAGGGATTCAAGAGAAATGGTGGCCATCTTGAAAAATGGTTGCCATCTTGAGTTTTTGAGGGACAAGCACTGTTTTCCAAAAAAACACATTCTTAAGAGAGTATTTTCACAAAATGTTATGCCTATATCACTGTTTGAATAATTTATATAATAAGCATTGAATAGCAATGGTGGCCATCTTGAATTTTTGGGTGGCCAACACCTTTTTCCCAAAAAGTGACCCTTAGAGAGTATCTGTGCCAAATTGCATGCCAAATATGCTATTAATCTGCTGCACTATTAATGAATTTGACACTTAAAGTTCACTTAAGTATTTTGCCAACAGTAATTTTATTAGTCTCATAAGTCAGCACCACACTTTAACAACTGGACCCAGGTCGAGTCTAAGTGAGGCAGAGGGCTCTCTTTGCCCGTCAACTCCGAGATTATATTATTTTCTGCTATGTGCTTGGAAGTGGTGAATTTTTCAGCTCACGGCAACTTAATGCAATATAGTGTCTGGCTTTTGTTTGATATCTAGTGTTGGAAAAAAATGCCTTTTATTCAGTTTCATATTAGCGAAATGACAGGGTAATGAGTATATCATGACATATGAATTGTGTTAGCCAGTGGGACAGTCTGCTCAGAGCTGCAGCATATCACTCCGCCCAAGTAGCACTGCTTCCCTTTCTGAGAATATAGTTCCCAGTTTATATACGGTTAGAAGATGGCTGTGTCTCAAGTGACGTTGTTATTTGTACACGCTGTGACTATACAAATCACAACATGTAAATAGGAACATGTTGCCGTTATTTTGTCACTATTCGGATCAGTAGGCTAGTTGGAGCCGGTTACCTCCAGGATCTGTGCTAGGCTAAGCTAACGGTGGAGCCGCCAGAGAGTTACGACACGCACGTAGATGAGAAGGGTATGTATCAACTTGTCTAACTGTCGGGGTTACAGTGAATAAACTAATGTCCCAATAAGTCGGCGTGTTCCTTTAAGCAAGGCACTGAACCCCCAACTGTGCATGGGCAACCCTCTCGCTTTGACATCTCGCCAGTAATGCATGTGTATACTGCAGGTCCTCTTTGTATGTGTGGGTATTTCAGGCCTGTGTGTATGATGCTTATTACAGTAAAAAATGCATGCAGTTTACAGTTCCTGCCACAAGATCACCTTTCTTACGGTAGACAATAAGTCGATTTCACAGGTTCTCATGAATGAGTGCAGAGTTGTTCTCACCCTTGATGAGTTCGATGTAGGCTTTGCCCCAGATGTCACGATGCTCGGTGGTGAGGATGCCGACAGGCTCCGGGTTGCTCTGTGGTGAGGAGTTGCAGATCCTCTCCAGCTGAGCACAGAGCTGATCAACTGTCAGGAGAGTCCCATCACTGTTGTACACGTCCAGCACAAAGAACTTAATCCAAAGGGAAGAAACGCACGAAAGCAAGACTGGATTACCAACTGAGAACAGCTCCAGTGCCCCCCCCCCCCCCCCCCCCTGCATGTAGCGCATCAATTTAGAATGCTAAACAGTCAGTTTCACCAGAACTCGTAAGTTGGTGTCCTACATCACTTTTTAATAGAAACCCTACAGCCAATCAGAATTGAGTATTCACCCAGACCATGGTATAATGACGTGATGTTTCTCACCTGAGAGTTGTGTACAACAGTGATGTGTTTCTCCGTGTAGAACTCCAATGAGTCTTTCTCCGGACCAGGGATAATGGAGGATGACAGACTCTGCTCGTACTGCTTCATACACTGCGGCTGCCCTCTTATGTAGTCAGCTGGTAGTGTCCCACTGCAAACATACAAACACGAAACACTAACTCAGTCAGCCGTTCAGTGTCGTATACAATTCTGGCCACTGATGACCATGAAGCTGCCGCATCCAGTGGCTGTTCAGGACCACTTTGAGTAATGTAGCTCTGCCTCCATCTTTACCGTAAGTTTAGTCTCTTCACCTACATAACAAGAGAAATTATAGGAGGCCTACACCAGATACAATGTAGCACTGATATAGTCAGCTCACCGTTCACTTTAACATGTGATAAAGCGTTTGATGCACACAATATTTTTTAATAAAGTTTGAATGAAAACAAACTTTTGCCGAAATCATTGTGCTCCAGAAGATGTGTTCAGCTTGAGCAATGTCTTTTCTGTGAATAGTCTTACACATAGATTTTGGTGCAAAATACAAATACTAAAGCTGATCTAAACACAGATGATAGTGTTTCTAAAAGAGAGAGCAAATGTCTGAACTTGGTTGAACTTCTACAAGTTCAACTTAAGTTGAAATCCAAACACCCCGTAATGCCATTCGTATCATATTTGATACTAGACGTTCAGTGACCTCTATGTCATCCACATGATATACTTTCCTGAAAAACCTGAAAATGGTAAATAATATGTTTTCTGCCCGATGGTGGGTGACCCATGCACTGCAGGCAGTATAGGTAAAATGCAGGCTTTAAATTGTTGAACGGAGGTTCAGATTGAAAACCCCAAAATACTAGAAACTATATCATTGCTTATATCATTATATCATTGCTGATATCATTGAAACTATGTCATTGCTTATATTGTATGTGTTTTTCTGCACTGATTCAGTACAGAGGAGGGAAAATAGCATTTTAAGAAACAGCTCCAAATACCTCCAATAGCCGGAGGTTTTATTTCTACCTTGCTCGACTAGAGCTAGGGGACCAAACCTTTGCAAGCTCCTCATTTCTTTGTATTTGTCACACCCGCCGCCAGGCGGGGAGGGGTTACCCTCACAAGTGGTTAGAGACTCCTCTTTAACCGCCCGTGGCGAGTTGCAGCCCGGCGGGAATCGATTTGGAAACGCAGACCACCTGTTATCTCCTAGTGGGAGTGCACTCCCTACCAGCTCGGCCCGGTCAGAGCCTCTGAGCACCTCTCTCAGTCCGCCGACCAAGAAAGGCCAGCGGGCGTCCTTGAGAAGGAAGGGACCTCTGGTGACCCTGGGAGGAGCGGCCGAGACCGTGAATACTTAAGAAAAATCATTGGTTGTAAAGATCCCCTCGGGCAGTGCTTTTCATACACAGGGGGGACCAGAGCCCGTGAGTTGGGGACGTCTAGGGTAGTGTGTCTAGCCTCTTGCCTCGCCTCCGGGTTCCCTGATCCAGGCGAGGGCCCTTTTTATCGGGGCGTGTGTCTCTGAAAACTGTCAATCAGGGAAGTATCAAAGATTAACTCCTTTTAAGATAGACCAAAACATCCGCTCCGCTGACGGTAACTGGTGTTGTCTGTACAGCAGAAGAGGGCATAGCAGGGTCGGGGGTTGCTGAGGGGAAGGCATAGAAGGAGTTGGCTCACCAAGTGAGCGACACAACGCTTCAGTAACTGTCACACCGGTCGAAAAATAAAAAATGGCTGCCCCAAGTAACTGACCTGGACATGTTTTGCATACAAATCTTTGATAATTTAAATAGAAATTGATATTGTTACAAATACTTCAATATCAATATTTACTTGATTGAAGCAACTTATCGTTAATTCATGATTTCATGATTCATGATTTCCCCGATTAATCGCGATTAATCGCATTGATATACGCAAAATCCAATAATGAATTCAAAAGTAGTGTATAGCGCAATTTTATTTAAAATGTTCTGCCATATGAACTAAAGTGCCATAACATTTGTTCTGCAAACACTTAACATCAGCATTTTGTTTATACAGTAGCAGTTAAATAAAATATTTAGTGAAAATCTCAACTTAAACAATGTAATCAAAGCAAATACTGGAGCATTCATGTTATTAATAGGACTGGGGCTGCAACTAACGATTATTTTAATAATTGATTAAAGGAGAACTCCGGCCAGAATACTACTCTCCAACGCCAGATGGATCGCACACAAAATGGATATATATCATATATATCCATATATATGCTACAAATACACACGGGACTGCTGCATGATGATTATTACTGAAGCCTTACTGAACACTCTCGTCCCAGACGACAGCTAGCTAGCTAGCTAGCAGCTAACAGGGTAGGTGAATGTTGAAAATGCATCTTGTTGTCATGTAAGGGCCCTGTTCATGTTACACAGACATTTTAATTGCATTTTGTGTCTGTTAAGATACACAAAGGCACTATTTCATTTATGCCCCCATAACTGCCGTTTAGCTAAGTGGGAGCAGTGGGCATTAGCTGCTGCAGCTCCGTCTAGGTAGCTGCTGTTGCGCTAACTGTTTTTGCTATAGACAGGTCTCGCATAGTTATATTTAGCAAGATTAACGTAAAAATTGGCCGGAGTTCTCCTTTAATGTGTCAATTATTTTTTTGATTAATCGATGAATTGGATAAAAAAACACAAAAAAACATTCATTTACATCAACTCAATACATACTAACATACATACTTGTTGTTTTAGTTGCTAGTTGTGTAAAGGTAAGTAGCCTAACCCAAAGAGCAGATACACACACACACACACACACACACTCACTCACTCACTCACTCACTCACACACACATACACACGTTCACTTGAAGCTTATTCATTAAATGATTACCATCATTGTAGTAAGTGCAAGTTAAGTTCATTCATACACCACATTTAAACACAGCTTAAGATGACCAAGTGCTATAAAAGAACTTTAAAATGAAATTAAAAAGTAGGCTACAGCACACACAAATATATTTGTTAACAATAACCGATATGGGACAAAGCACAGAATATATACATGACAACAGATTGAAAAATTAATGGGCCAAAAAAAAGGCGAGTGAAAACGTCTTGCAACCCTGCTTTACTACTGTTATTAACGAGCTAACGCTAACTTAGCTAGCTGGATAACGAGTAAACAGCAGCACCAGAAGAGCTACTGGAGGGACGTTACGTTCCTCATTTCAAAACGGAACAAAAGTAGGATTGTGTCTCCAACATGTTTACGTTGCTGAATCATCACCGTGGTGCTCCCCTATGCCATGCCATGTCGCTTCTGATTATCTTGCAATTAACACACTTTTTTGATTTATTTATTGTGAAATGCTCCCACACCTTGGATCAGAGTCGGGGTGGCAATCGGGAGAGTCGGGACTTTTCCCGGTGGGCCGGTAGTGTTTTGAGGCCGCTGCCCGGCCGCTGCTCAACCCGTACAGCGGGCCGGGTCTATTAAATTTCCCGGTAGATTTTTTGGTCCCACTCCGCCGCTGCCTTGAATGACTTAGGTCGTAGTCTACTGATTTCTCTGCCTCCGCCATGAATTCAGAACAACGTTACAAGTCTCTCCGATGGTATTTCCTCTACCTCCGATCTGCTCTTTTTTTTCTCTCTCTTGCTCGGCTCTGGTCTGCTCCGCTCTCAACTAAATCTTTTCAAAATAAAAGCTTGTGAACAACATACTTTTACAATAATAAGAGAAATAATAAAAACTGCGTTAATGCGCGATAAAATAATTGTCGGCGTTAATTAATGAATGCGTTAACGCGACAATAACGTGTTAACTTGCCCAGCCCTAATTTTGTAGCTTACTCCAAAGTAAAATTGTGTTGAGAATGTATGTATCAAATGTTATACTGCATGTATTTAGACTTGTAGGACTGGCGGCAATCTCTGCTTGTATTTATTTTCATATTTATATTCTAGGCTAGCGTGAAGGTAGTGGTATCACGTTAAACTAGATGATTTAAGGAATCCAGTGGAACCAAGCTTGGAAGAGGGAATATTAATGCTCCAAAATTTGCCTAAATTTTGGCGAAAGAACTGGCATATCCATTGCCAGATATTTAAATGAAAATGGCTTCCATGGGTACCCACGAGTCTCCTCTTTACAGACATGCACACTTTGCTAATGTCCATTTTTCTCATACAGTATAAAAGTGTTGTTTCCATCTATTCTAAAATATTTTGTTTGAATATTTCAGCATACTGCGGTCCCTAAACTGTCTTGGAGTTGCATAAATCACGTCTGACTGGAAAGGTGAGACTCTTGATGATGCTAGTCCCCAAAAGAGCCATTTCATTGTAGTAAGACCATTCACTGTAAAATGAGCTGTTGATGATGACCTTGAGGATAATCACAGACCAACAAAACTGTACAGCCACAAACTAGAGACCGATCAGAGGATGTCTGGCTTTCCTAATTTGGTTTTGTGTGTATTTTCAGATAGCAGTAAAATACAATGTTCAAGAGGCCTTTAGAATGATTGTGGATGGCAATTCATGTGAAATGGAGCAGTTAGGGGAAGATAAGGATGATAATGCCATAAAAGCATTTCTTTGTTCCTAAAAACAGTGACATGTTTTGTGATCAAATAATTCACATAAATGCCTGACATATCAAATATGATAGAAAAATATTATGTATTCAAAATAATCTTTAAAAATATTGTTTTACATTTTGTCAAAAGGTCCGTAAAAACTTTAATTTATTTATTTAATTTTTTTCTGGGCAGCATTTAATTGGTGGTTCAGGCTTTGGAGGAAAAAAACACCATTCAAATTCTTCATAGATTTGATTGACTGATAGATAGACTGATTTCATATCTCTGGCTTAAGACAACATCATTTTAAAAAAGCATATCACTGTTTCCAGGCAGCAGTTGAAACCTCTGACCGTTCTTAATGTCAATGTGTAATTTAACTGCTTCTTCTGCCAAAAACAACACTAGCTTTAGTAGATATTACGGTTCACTGTTGAGCTGCACAATAGTCATCAATTATAACATTGTGTGAAACAATAAATCATGACGGAAAAGAATTAAACAGTGAGGATGACAAAGATCCTGCGTGTCTAAGGGGAAAAACGAGAACATTTTAAGCATAGTACTCACTTGTCAATCATTGTCTTAAATTCCAACACAGCCGTAATTAGTTGGGCAGCACACCTGAACAAAATAAAACATGGTTATTCATGTTAATGTTCAAAAACAAACTAACAATTTGAGAATGATTTCATAAAGGAATGGTCCAAATTACAGAGGCTGAGATGTCCTGACTTTTTGACCCTCATATACGTCGACCTCTTAAAAGCCAAAATTTGAAGTCTAGAGTTATTTGGCTTTCATAAAGTTGCATCTAATGCTAAAAATAATTACTTAATAATTAATAAGTGGTTTACAAAGCATCATGTAACATTCATTTGGCCCCATTCAATCTTTCTAAAAGAGGTACTTTTGTGTACACCGACATCTGTCTAAATCATGTTAATAGATGCTTTAGAAAGTATTTATTAACCATTGACAAGGTATTATAGTCATCAGATGCAACGTAACGATAGCCAACTGTATATATATTAACAGTTTACAAATTATTTCTTAAAGGTTTACAAAACATTTGGTAATCATTAACAAATCCTTAATATAATATATAAAAGGATAAGAATGTGTGCAACAATAAACTGGTAAAATAACATAACAATAACATTATAGCATTACTAATAATTACTAATAATTAGTAAACATGAATAATGAAATAATTATCATTTAATTCTTTATTAACAGTAAAATAACTATGAACTCAGGTTTAAATAAATATCAATTTACTGTTGGTTATATATTATAAATTGCCGCCGACATTTCTTCTACCATTTTGTTAAAGGTGGATGGTGAACAGAGAGGCATCCGACAGGGTTGTCCCTCATCTAGGATGCTTTACTCTCTGGCCACTGAGCCTCTCTTGAATCAACTCAGACAGGGTTAGCCTTTTCAGAAAGTGTAAATTCAGACAGCTTGTCAGAATATGCTGATGATGTCAAAGTTTTCATCACAGGTCAAGCAGATATCTAAACATGCAAACCGAAGCTGGCAAAATACGAATGGGCATCCACTGCAAAGTGGGCCGAGTGTGAGGGGTTTGTACTGGGACAGTGGAGATATGAAAAGAGCCACCAACGCTACCAGCTGGACTGCAGACAGGGGATGAAGTGCTTAGGTATTTTTCCTGAATAAAAACTGGATAGGGGTTGTCCTACATGGGGAGGGTTATTTAACCCTAGGCTCGCATTGCCAGACCCTCCTCCACAGCTCTTCAGAGGCGGGTCTGGCTGTAGTGTGTGTGTGTGTGTGTGTGTGTGTGTGTGTGTGTGTGTGTGTGTGTGTGTGTGTGTGTGTGTGTGTGTGTGTGTGTGTGTGCGTGTGCGCGCCTGTGTGTATTTACCTTATTTGTCCCTTTTTTTCTCTGAAATCCATTCGTGGAAAAATCACCCCAGACCAAGTCAAGAGGGCCGTACGTTTGCTGGGATGATCAGCGATCACATAATGGTCTGTTAACTACAAACAGTAACAAAGTATAAGTGACACAAAGATACAAACAGACAGACATATGTATTTCATCCCCTGCAGGGTTGCACACAGTGTACGAAACCAGTACTGATCGCGTACCTTGACAACAAGTCTGGCTACAAAAGTCATGGTTTGAATTTATATTTAAAGTGACAATGCTTTGGGTAAATTTCTGGTTATGAATTTGGTGACACTTGCAGTTACTGATGGTAACATTTTATTGATACAAGTCCCAGAATTGTGTTTGAAAATACACTTCTATGATCGACTGGATGCAGCAAACACGTGTTAATATGGATGCTGTGAAACTTCTAGGCCCGCCCTATGAAGCAGCCCGATTGGTTGGCTTAGGATAACAAATTGGTCAGGGGACAAATCGGGTTCCGTTACCTTGTGTAAGCATGGACACCTGGCCAATAGTAGGGTGTGAATGCTATTGAAGGGCGGGTCTTGCCTAGAAGTTGCGTGGGTCCCATAATAACGCAGCAAACACGCCTTGAGCAACTCTGTCAGAAATGCAAAAGAAGCGGTGCTGCAGGATTGAGCAGGTTTTTATTTAGTTACTGTTATACCATTTGAAAAGTAAATTTAATGAATACGGTCCTCCTTTCCTCCAGCTACGATTGAGACTGATATGACATTAGTTCTAGGTTCAACATTGATAACTGATCAACAGGCAGATGTCTTCTAGCTAATTAGATCCAGATCTGGTGGGGGTAAATTCAGTTACCGTGGTCCTGCTCTCTTTAGTTATACTAGTTATTTTTGCTTTGTTCACATGTAAATGTCTACGTCTTCATATTTTCCCTTTCAATGTAAAGCACTGTGAGTTTAAGTGTAATGAAATCTGCTGTACATTTCACTTTATTACAACTACACTGTCAAATAGTTATCTAGTCAGCTCTGTGATGAAAACAATAAGTTTTACATTGAATGTAAAATCATCCTAAATACTTGTCACTGTGGCTTTAGGTTTGAGATTATTGAGTATGATGACATATTGAAGAATGACTCAACTTTAGAAATACAGATCAAGGACTATTATTGATATATATCGTATATATTGATCATATACGGTATATTGATATGTTCTCCAGCCCACCCCTCTCTTTCTGGCTCAACTCTCTCTCTCTCTCTCTCTCTCTAGTCCATCCCTCTCTTTCTGACTCAACCCTCTCTCTCTCTCTCTCTCTCTCTCTCTCTCCAGCCCACCCCTCTCTTTCTGACTCAACCCTCTCTCTCTCTCTCTCTCTCTCTCTCTCTCTCTCTCTCTAGTCCATCCCTCTCTTTGTGACTCAACCCTCTGTTTTATTTGGCACTAGATTTCAATAGACCCAGTTTTTCTAAGAAAGACGTGGTTTGATCCCACCCCCACACTGGGTCTGTGAGCTCTCCGTCACTGGCAGAATATGTCTGAATGGCAGTTCCAGGAGATGAATGCACTATGAGCTGCTCATTCAGTAAACCAGGAGCCAAATAACTGCAGAATGTGTGAGCAGGTCACCCCCACTGTGTCAGTGAAAGGGTCTACAGCTGGTGGTGTAGTTGTTGAGCTCACCCAGTTCTCAGTGTTGTCTGCTTTCCTCTCCAGGCCTCTCTGCAGTCTTTCTCCAACCCCTCCTGCTTTCCGAAACTCTTCCACCAGCTCTTTTGTTCGCCTCAGCTCGTCCGGCTCCACCATGGGCTCCACGTAGCTCAGGTAGAGCTCACAGGTCTGCTGCAGAGGGGGGACAGGCATCTTGGGCAGTCCGTTCTGCTGGCTCAGGTTTCTTCCAGCAGCCAGATTCACTGATACAGGTTTGACCAATTGCCAGGGCTTCACCATCCCCACCTTCACCTGAAAGACACAACAATGTGCTCAAATACATGTATGTTGTCACTTATGACAGCTGTTTCCTCTTGACCAGATACTAGTAAGTCCTTATTGTATTACAATTGATTCTACAAGAAGAAGACCTGGATTAAAGGGTCATTTTGTGTTATTTTCCAACCTTATAGACATTGTAAACAGGCAGAATTAACTGAAGTTTTGTTACTTACCAGAGCTCTGCTGCAAATTCTCAACATTGTGCTTTTCAGAGAAACCCCCACAGACTGAAGACAGACACTATTTACCGGTTAAATGTGTTTAAGGATATAGGCGGATAATGTCTGGAAAAGAAAAGCTCCTGGTGTATAAGAGGAGTTGGTAACAACGGCTCTGCTGCCAGGTCGGTGATCTGACTATCTGACATCAACTGAATATAAAGGTGGGTTACAGCCACACCGGTCTAACCACACCCACACAGCCCTGCAAAAGGTCCAATCAGCCACATGAACTATGATCACCTGTGTGTGTGTTCAGGGCCGTTAATGTTTGTTTGTACAGGACTGTAAAGATGTCACAAACTGTCACATTGAGCAAATTTGTCTATCAACGCGTTGTAGCTTGCAGGGTTTTTATCCTGACCGGGATGAGAGGTAAGCAAACACTCGTACCCTACTCTATGGCCCTGGGGGCTGTTTCACAAAAGCAGAATTTATAAATCCAGGATAACCGATAAAGCGAGGCTTGACCTGTGCAGCCTGGGCTAGGTCAAGCCAGGCTGAAGTAATTCAGATAGATGCACGTTCACGGCTTATACAGAGTGAGCAGCAGCTTCTTGTGGAAGTATGGTAACGTGAAACACATTTTTTTTTACCGACTGAATGTGTATGTAGCCTAAAGATATACATTAACTGACCACTGCTCTGAACTGAACCGTCATAATCAGACCATTCAAGGATTAGGCTACTAATCATTTGCACAAATTAACCATTGTACTCTTTGTCTTCAAAGTAAGCAGAAGATAATGTCACTCAGAAAATTTACCATGGAGATTCATTTTCTACAATGCTAGAATATGATGCATAGATATCTCTCTCACTTAGTCTCTCCCTCTCTCTCATAGGCTAAAATATAAATTACCTAATTACTTCCACTGCTCGCTTTTAATGCAGAGTGTACAACTGTTCGTTTTTGCAAATAACAAGTAAATCATTGAATGGTTTATTTTTTTTATAGAGGACGAGTTTCCTTCTTTACATATTATATGTTTTGCTCCCATATGGACATAGAAAAGAAAGACACTGAAGAAATTGGACTCTAAAATCTAGAAACTACAAAGATAATTTAGTGATAAATTTCATGCACACTGTACACATGAATGTAACAGAGTATATTTATCAGTTATTTCCCCCCCTCCAGCAAAATATAAGGTCAAAAACCATTGAGGTGTCCTCTCCCTGTTGTTACATGAATGTACAGTAATCTACACTATATAGTGAAATATTAATAGTATATACAGCATATATATATATATAGTAAATATGTAATTTTGAGATGGTTTCGCTAATCCGGGGGCCCATTTTTACCAAAGATAGTGCTGAAATATGCTGTTTGATTTTCGGTCTCAAGACCTCTAGTGTTTAAGTGTGGATTAACGTCAGTGTCAATCTTGTTTGCACGCGTAACTTATATTTGGTCTGCTGGTTGACTGCCTCATCTACTGTAAAATGAGTTTTGATTACTTAGAATTCCTCATGTGGGCGACAGAAACTAAGTCATTACAACAACACTGTCTGCCCTTCCACATAGTCAAATAAATGATATAGCCATAATTCCTGCTCCTGATACGTTACAAACCCCATTACTAAAATGTTCCAGAGCAGTAAGGCGACATCCGTGTCCACATCCATCCTTTTCTTTTTTCCGCCACCATTTTTCCATTTTCATTCATAGCGATACTGAAAAAGTAGTTTTGTGGGGCTGATAGGCCTAATTATCTTTGTATTAACTTATTTGGCTATGGCTTGTATACAGGGCTTGAAATTAACACCCGCCAACCCGCCAGATGCGGTGACATTGTAAAGTTACTAGCCCATTTGGCCGGTGATGAATGAAGCAAATTACACGGCGTCTGTTTGAATCAGCCGGCTGCAGAAACTATGCGAGGGGTCAGTGTTGCCAGATTGCTCACCAAGAAAATTTGGGCAGTTTTGTGTGGGTGTTTGGTTTGGAAATGTAATCTTTCTCTGGCAACACCATGTTGTGACGTTGTTTATACAACCATTGGCTACATGTCTAGCATGCAGTATTGATTACAAGGTACGGAGAAGCCGTACAGCCAATCACAGCGCTCAGGGACCAACTCCAGATCTGAGCCAGTGACTGGAGAACCTAGTACATGTTTTTTCATGGTGGGGGAAACCGCAGCACCCGGAGGAAACCCACGCAAACATGGGGAGAACATACAAACTCCACACAGAAAGGCCCGGAACGACCTGCATTCAAACCCAGAACCATCATACTGAGGCCACAGTGCTAACCACTGGGCCACCATGCTGCCACTTTAAAGAGTGTGCCGGTGTAACACAAGTGGCATGCCACTCCGACAACGGGTGTTGTATTGAACTCTGTTTCCCCATCAAGATCTGTCCCCCCCTACCTAAACCTGAACCAAACCCTAACCCTAACTATGCAGCGCTGTGGAGATAGGTCTCTAACCCTAACTACAAAACAGGGGGAATAGACTGTGGCACATCCCCGGCACTTGCCACTGTAGTGAGTGGGATAAGCTGTCAGGGGGGTCAGCTTGTGCCGCTGTACCACGATGGCATGCCATCTGCCACTTTTTAATCTCAGCGCTACTGAAAAAAACATTCTTGCTTGTTTATTGCTGCTCTGGTCTCAATACATCAAGCCAAAGTACGACAGGTGAAAATTAGACAGCTGGCTAATACTGTGACATGAACAGTGATGTTGATTCATTTGTGTTGTATTTCTGAATAAATAAATCAAAATGAAACATAAATGTGCAGAGCACCAGAACCAAAAACACGAACAGTATGATTATAATACCCGAAACACACGATTCACTCCCAGTGGTTTCTGTTACATGATAAATACTTTCAAAATACTGATGTTTATAA
This sequence comes from Gymnocephalus cernua, assembly GCA_023631565.1. Taxonomy (NCBI): domain Eukaryota; kingdom Metazoa; phylum Chordata; class Actinopteri; order Perciformes; family Percidae; genus Gymnocephalus; species Gymnocephalus cernua. The sequence continues at coordinate 3,847,450 of CM042448.1, read as the reverse complement.
TACACAGAGAGATACTATAGAGCCGTAGCACCGAAAAGCTACGCCACTTGAGACACACCTTCAAGTGGGTGGTAATGTTGTAATGGGAATGCAAATCCCTGCTGTGCTCGGCTGACACGCATAGAACCAAACTGAGTTGAGCCAAGCCAACACATCTATGGAAAGGGACATTGGACCCAATTATACAGATTTAGAACCAGCTTTGCATGATACAGTTGATATCTTCAATATGAGAGTATTCAGTATGGTCTTCTTATACAGAGATCTTCAGTTAGTGTGATGTGTAACTGTTCATATTTACTTTACCTGTTCTTCTGGATAAGGACCTGCAGCTGTGTGGCCCTAAGGTTTTTACAGCCCTAACCAGGATATGGTCATCCCCTTCCCCACCCTTCCTGTATTTGTTATGAACACAAACAAACAAATATGGTGTACTGAAGAGTTACACAAACAAACCTGCAAGACTTGAGCCTGAGGGCCCCGGTACTAGGGGCAACCCACTAAGCGATGTGGCGTGTTTTTTAGGCTGCAACATTTTTTGTAGTGGTGGGCCGTTATCAACGTTAACGTGCTGCGTTAACGTGAGACTCTTATCAGGTGATAAAAAAATATCGCTGTTAATCTATTCTCAAAGTTGGGTTGGGAGCTGGTCTATAGGATACTTCGCAAGCTAGGATGACTTTCACCTTGATATTTTAGCGCGGATGTATACAGCCTACTGACTGTAAAACAGTTCATCACGACCTCTTATGTAGGCCTACAGTTCAAAATGAATGTTTAACTGAGTAAACAGTTAGTAACACTGTTTCCCACACATGGACTAATGTGCGTTTATTAATTTTTTTTAATGCTATTTAAAACATGCGGCTATTCGTTCAGCAGCATTTCCTTCCCTGCTCTCCTCCGTCTCTCTGTCACTTGCGTCTGCCAGTGTGTTAATGTCAGAGTCCCGACCCGACTCTTAGCAAACCAGCGATTTCGCCCACAAGTCGCAAGTTTGCGGTAAAACTCAGATTTTCCACTAAACCTCCTACCTGAAACGGACCCCGGGTCAGTTTGTTTGTGTGTTTATAACAAATACAGGAAGGGTGGGGAAGGGGATGACCATAACCTGGTTAGGGCTCTAAAAACCTTAGGGCCACTCCTGCAGGTCCTTATCCAGAAGAACAGGTAAAGTAAATATGAACAGTTAAACATCACACTAACTGAAGATCTCTTTGTGAAAAGACTATACTGAGTAATATCTTATTGAGGATATCAATGGCATTATGCAGAACTGTTTTCTGTGAATGAATGTGAATAAGATAGCCTTGAACCGCCTACTTACATTCCACAACTAACGTTACTATAGCGAATCCAACTGCCAGTACGTTGTCACTACCCGATGTGAGTCGAGTGCAGATCTGAGTTGCGCATGCTCAGATTTAAATGGTTTACGGCATAATGCCAAGGCTGTGTCATACTGAAATTTGTGAAATCCATAAAATAATAAACTTTTCTCATTACAAACAATAACAGAAGATGGAATTCATTTCAAAAACGTTTTAGCTATCTATGATTGATTGCCAACGGTAGCTCAAAACGCCATTCAAGTGACAGTCTTTGTTGTGTTTGATTGCTAACTTGTAGCCAGCAGAGAACGAACTTCGTTATGTAGGTCCATTGTTACTGTATTGACATGACAGAAGTCTCTCGTTAGCAGGTTCTTGTCGGCTACTTCAGCCTCTAATCTAGAACTGACATCAGGGTTCATGCCGTGAAAATGTGATGCCTTACGCTAAATAATAAATTACTGTTATGTAATGTAGCTATCTCATCATTCTGTCGCAAAGTGACGCATGCACAACTCACATCTGCACTCGACTCACATCGGGTAGCGACAATGTTCTCTCCTGTGGTCCGCCGGACTTGTGTGGGGGTAACGTAAAGCAGGCAGTGGACCGAACCACTGTGAGGCAAGGGAGGGGGGACTCAAAATGTTTCTAAACTTAAAAAGCATTTTTTGGGGGGTTGTATTGTTTTACTACTCAGACAGATATTTTAAGTATACATCATTATGTTATTTACAATACACAGCATGATTTTTAATGATATTTCTAGGGAGGGACATCCCTTAGATGGGGGGTTCCTGCCCCCCCTGACCCCCTGGGATTTCTGCCCATGCCTGCTGGAGCTGCTGCCCCTGTGACCTGTCCCCGATATGTGGATGACAATGTATGGATGGATAGATAGAAGGATTTATCAGATATCCAAGTAATAAGCTGAGATAAATAGATACATTCTCCATCTCAGAAAGCTAAATGAATCCAAAGATGGATAAGTCCCTCTGAAGCATCTATTTAGACTAGTTCAACTGTTCTGTTTTGTGAATAGTGTTTTTCACATCTTTTAATATTTAAACGTCAACCAGAGGCTTTAGGCAAGGCAAGGCAAGGCAGCTTTATTTGTATAGCACTTTTCAGCAACAGGGCAATTCAAAGTGCTTTACATGAAGACAATCAAAATACAATAATCAAAGTTACAGTGCAGCAGACCTGCAATTTTCTGGAAGTTTGTTCCAGATATGTGGAGCATAGAAACTAAATGCTGCTTCTCCCTGTTTAGTTCTGACCCTTGGGACAGAAAGCAGACCTGTCCCAGACGACCTGAGAGGTCTGGGTGGTTCGTAGTTGACTAGCAGGTCAGAAATGTATTTTGGACCTAAACCGTTTAATGATTTATAAACTAGCAAAAGTATTTTGAAATCAACTCTCTGAGGCACAGGAAGCCAGTGTAAAGACTTCAGAACTGGAGTGATGTGATCCACTTTCTTGGTCTTAGTGAGGACTCGATCAGCAGCGTTCTGAATCAGCTGCAACTGTCTGATTGATTTTTTAGGGAGACCTGTAAAGACACCGTTACAGTAGTCCAGTCTACTGAAGATGAAAGCATGGACATGTTTTTCCAAGTCCTGCTGAGACATAAGTCCCTTTACCCTTGATATATTCTTAAGGTGGTAATAGGATGACTTTGTAATTGTCTTAATGTGGCTGTTGAAATTCAGGTCTGAGTCCATAATTACACCAAGATTTCTGGCTTTGTCTGTTGTTTTTAACATTGTCGTTTGAAGCTGAGCGCTGACTTTTAATCGTTCCTCTTTTGCTCCAAAAACAATCACCTCAGTTTTTTCTTAATTTAATTTAAGAAAGTTCTGGCACATCCAGTCATTAATTTGTTCAATGCACTTAGTCAGTGTTTGTATAGGACTATAGTCTCCTGGCGATAAGGTTATGTAAATTTGTGTGTCGTCCGCATAACTGTGGTAACATATTTTGTTGTTTTCCATAATCTGAGCCAGTGGAAGCATGTAGATGTTAAACAGAAGAGGCCCCAGAACGGAGCCTTGGGGAACTCCGCACGTCATATTTGTATGCTCAGATGTATAATTACTTATAGATACAAAGTAGTCCCTATTCTTTAAATAGGATTTAAACCAGTTTAGGACTGAGCCAGAAAGGCCAACCCAGTTTTTTAATCGGTGTAGTAATATGTCATGGTCGACCGTGTCAAATGCAGCACTGAGATCATGTAATACTAAGACTGCAGTTTTGCCACTATCTGTGTTTAAGTGGATATCATTAAATACTTTAACAAGAGCTGTCTCAGTGCTGTGGTGTGGTCGAAAACCCGACTGGAAGGCATCAAAACCATTGTTTAGTGACAAGATAAGGTTGAGTTGTTGAAAAACCGCTTTTTCAATGATTTTACTTAAAAATGGAAGGTTAGATATCGGCCTATAGTTGCTCAGTAGTGCTGTGTCTAGATTGTTCTTTTTTAAAAGTGGCTTGATGACTGCAGTTTTCAGGGCCTTTGGGAAGATACCTGAGAGTAGAGACGTGTTTACAATCTGTAAAAGATCAGAAGACATACAATTTGAAACATTTTCGAAAAGGCCTGTTGGTAGAATATCAAGGCAACAGGAGGAGGTTTTCAGATGTTGTATAATGTCCTCCAGGTTTTTATGGTTGATCATATGAAATTGTGTGATATTGGAATTTGTTTTGCCTGGACAGTGTGGCAACACATATCCCTTACTTGATATGGAGGAACTAACAGTCTAATTTTCTGAATTTTGTCTTCGAAAAAGGAGGCAAAATCATTGCAGGCCTTGGTAGATAAAAGTTCAGATGCTACTGGTACTGGAGGGTTTGTTAACCTATCAACAGTAGCAAATAGAGCACGTGAATTATTATTGTTTCTGGCGATAATGTCAGAGAAGAAGGACCACCTAGCATTCCTCAGTTCCAAATTATAAATGTGAAGTCTTTCTTTATAGGTGTTATAGTGGACCTGGAGATTAGTTTTTCGCCACCTGCGTTCAGCTTTTTGACACTCTGTTTTTTCTGTTCTTACCCATATGACATTTCTCCATGGAGATCTTTTCTTACTACAGACAGCTTTGACCTTAGTGGGAGCAATGGCATCAATAACATTTGTAATTTTAAAATTGAAATTATCTACAAGCTCATTGACTGAGACCCCAGTGAGGGCGGGTGTGGAGGAGAAAAGCTGAATGAATGTTTCACTGGTGTTTTCAGTGATATACCGTTTTCTGATTACCTTAGTTTGGACACTTTTGGGCACCGAGATAGTGCCGTTAAAGAAAACACATGAATGATCAGAGAGAGCAATGTCAGTCACCACAACCTTGGAAATGTTCAAACCCTTGGAGATAATCAAGTCCAGAGTGTGCCCCTTATTGTGCGTGGGTTCCGTCACATGCTGAGTCAGTCCATAGTTCTCTAGAACTATGGACTGTTCTTTAGAGAACAGAGACCTCATTTAGTACTGCCTGAATCTGTGCTGTGCAGTCAATCCAAGTCAAATAAGTATAATACATTAGAAGTATAAAGTATGATAATACCTTAAAAGTACAGTACATGAGCACATGTACTAAGTTACATTCAACCACTGATCTTATCTCATCTTATTAATGGACAGTGGGTAAAATCGACTCTAAAAACGCTGTTTTATTCTGAAGGGCAGAGGAGTGTAGCGGAAGTTGTGTTTGTGTTTCCTGGTCCCGGAAGATGCTACGACCTCCGTCCCATTGTTAGCATTTTAGCTCGTGATGAGGACGGCGGAGTAAAAGTCGCCAGTGTTTGGTGTCCTTCCAGAGATTCAAAGGGGCTTTATTGGCATGAAGGTTTTACTAACCCAATAAACACATATATGAACATTATTAGGATGGACTTATATTATTTATAGAAATCAATTTACATAGCAAATATGAAAACAAAAGTTAGTAAGCAACATGAAACAAAAAACTTTTTTTATTCTCATAAAAATGTAGACAGAATTAGACATTAGATATACATATATGCAGGCATTTAAAGCACTATAACTAACTTATAGCCATCATGGATGTGTGTGTGTGTGTGTGTGTGTGTGTGTGTGCGTGTGCATGCTCTCTCTCTCTCTCTCTCTCTCTCTCTCTCTCTCTCTCTCTCTCTCTCTCTCTCTCTCTCTCTCTCTCTCTCTCTCTCTCTTTGAAGCAGCAATAACATTGGCAACCAGCAGACTTTAAGCACAGAATTTCTTTCTGCCTAACGCTAAAGAAAGGCACACAATTACACAAACAAACTGGCCGATCGAGACAGCAGTAGACAAGCAACTCCCGTGTCCTGTGAGGTAGATGTGACGTTCTTATCAAAGGAGGCTGATGGTGGCTTTGACGAGAGCAGAGATAACAGCTTCAGTGCCCCGTCATAAAGGGCTGTCTGACGGCAAGGTAAAGCGGGGGAAATATTCTAAATACAGCGTACACTTACAGGGATATTATCTGTGGTAATCTGCTGTGGGGAAGTAGTTCTGCTCTACAACATTGTGATGCTAAACCCAAATGCCGAGATCATTCCGAAAAAAAATTCTGAGCCATTTTCAGAAAATATTATTAGTCAAAAGCGCGTGAATCTCTAATTTTCAAAAGTTATTGATACAGCATTTTGAAAATGTGGCAATGCAATACAAAATACAAAATTATAAGAATAAAACTAAACACACACTATCATTTCATGACACAACAAAATAACAAAAATACACACATAAGACAAGAACAGACACAGACAGCTCCACCAGTGCAGTCATCGGGCATTCCTCACATTTAGCTTGAACACATTTTTGAGACAGGTGTATACTATCGTCACATAACATCTCTCTCATCCACTCAGGGCACATCTCACAATTTAACAAACATACATACATTGGTACATATATTGTTAAACCTCAACCAATGTTGTTTCTTTGTCTACTCAACTTCTCTACTCAAAAGTTTTTTAACTAAGCTTTTAAATCTCCTTTTATTGTCGTCTTGTGTTATTTGTCCAGGTAACACTGCTCTATACATGACCATTCGTTTAACAGTATTTGTCTTTGCTTTAGGTACAGTAAAATTACCTCCTTGTGGCATGTCTAGTCGCATAGTCATGTATATCTAAACTTACAGGTAAGCTATTATACAAAATAGATGGTTTCTTTGTAACAATAATATTCCTAAAAAAAACCATAATGAATAGAGTAATCTATTTCTTACAGATAATCAACCTAAACATTTGTGCATTGAAACAACATTTGTCCTAAATCCACATTTAAGCGCTATACGCGCGGCTCTATTTTGCACCGTTTGCAATTTGGTTATTTTCTCTTGAGTTGCATTAGACCATACTACTGAACAATAGTCAATATTAGACAATATTAAAGCTGTAGTTAATACTTTGGTTAAGCTTTGTGATAAATATGGTGCACATCTTTTTACAACAGAGACAGCTCTTCCCATCTTAGCAACCATGTTATTTATATGTTTTGTCCATGATAATTTGCTATCTAAGATAACTCCTAAAAGTTTGGTCTCATCTACCTGTTCAACGGATACATCATTTATGCAAAGCTTCAAATCCGGTTGGTTATGCAGAGTATAATGTGTACCAAACATCATGCTTTTAGTCTTTGAAACATTTAAAACTAACTTATTTTGCTTTATCCATTCAACCACCGATTGCAGCTCTTGTGATAAGGTGGTATTTAACTCATGCTAACACGGTGCTGGTGACCTGGTTGTTGTGTGGCGGCCATCTTGGTTGTAGGCTGTTGCAGCTACATTGACAAGATGTGTCTGGCGTCCATGACAAGGCCTCTCATGTCTAAGTTGTATAGAAGTAAAATAGAAGCACAGGTTTGATTCTCTGCCTCTGTGTCGCTGATTAAAGATCATATTTACGCCGTGTGAACTGCAGTTCATTTTCTTTTCACCTTTTAATTTACGTACATAAAAGTGCTTGTTTTGCTGCTGACAGGCTCAGATTACTGCTCCATGTGTCTGAAAAGAATCCCTACAGAGGTCGACCTTTTTATAAGGTACGTTTTTTTTTCACAACAGGCCTAAACTTTCAACTTTATTTTGAAAATATTGAATACAGCGTAAACACAAGAAGACCAAAGCAAAAAACATCAAACCAAAAATGTAACTATATAAAACCAATACAAAGTCAGAAAGAAACAACATAAGAGAGAGAGAGAGTTTAGAAATGATGCTCGGTGGTGACTTCACACTTGACATCATCGTCCTTGCTGAGTGGAGACATTTCCATGGGAACAAGCTGGTTCCTTCCTGCAAAGTGACGTAATAATTGTATTTTTTTTATTCTAAATGAAGCACGTTGTGATGAGGACATTGCTTGACTGATGAACTGTAAAAACTTGTGAGCCTCTGACTTCTCATCAGTTCAACCAGGGGTGTAGTGCTATTTTTTTTTAAAGTGCTCATATTATGCTTTTTGGCTTTTCCCTTTCCTTTATTGTTATATATCTTTTTTTGTGCATGTTTTAGGTTTACAAAGTGAAAAAGCCCAAAGTCCCCCCCAAAGGGACTTACCATCTGTCACGATTATGGGTTTCTGTTGTAGTTCTTCCTGTTTTATTTTGTAGTCTCTCTCTCTCTCCCATGTTATGTCTTGTTTGACTTTCTGTCTTCTGCTTTCCCGCCTTTCTGTCTGCACCCGCCCTGATGTGTTTCACCTGTTCCTGAGCCCTCGTGTCACCTGTCCCTTGTTTCACCCTCGTTACCTTGTGTATTTAGTCTCTGTGCTGTCTTTGTCTCTTGTCAGTTCATCGGCTTCCCTCCTTTTCATCCGCCGGCGTCGCATCTTCCTGGTAGTTTTTCCCCTTTCGTGTCTTCTGGGTTTTTCTAGTGGTTTTTGGATTTTGGTTTATCTTCGTTTGTGCCTGCCTACCTGCCTGATTCCTCAGGACACCTTCTGTTGTAAGTCTTTTGTTTAAATAAATACATCTACTCTACATGTTTTGGGTCCAAGCCCCGTATTCCTGACACCATCTCCACCAGAAAACACTGTTCACAAACTGTTCCAACCAGCTCTGTTGTAGTCCAGCCTTTACTTCAGAGACAAACGTGGTCACTTTGGAACACACGTTATAATGCTCGCCTAGCTGCTAGCATGACACGCCCTCATACTCTGCTTCTGACTGGCTAGTAGTCCTTACCTCGGTACTGTCAGGGCACACCCTCATACTCTGCTTCTGATTGGCTAGTAGTCCTTGCCTAGGTACTGTCAGGACACACCCTCATACTCTGCTTCTGACTGGCTAGTAGTCCTTACCTAGGTACTGTCAGGACACGCCCTCATACTCTGCTTCTGACTGGCTAGTAGTCCTTACCTAGGTACTGTCAGGACACGCCCTCATACTCTGCTTCTGACTGGCTAGTAGTCCTTACCTAGGTACTGTCAGGACACGCCCTCATACTCTGCTTCTGACTGGCTAGTAGTCCTTACCTATCTACTGCGCATGTGCGAATCCCAACAAAGATGGGACAGAAGTGCGATGCCTCACTCTGTAGCTAAAACGGAGAGCTCAACACACAGGGTAAAAAGAGGAGCTGCAGCAATGTGTAGTACAACAAAAATATGGTGTTTTTTGAAAATGAAACCATGTAAACCTATTCTTGTATAACCTCTAAATACAATTATCAACCTAAAAGTGAGCATAATATGAGCACTTTAAGTCATGTGCCAGGTGTGCTCAAATGGCTCTGGGTGTGCTGTCATGCTGATTTGAGCACTGTCTAAATGTCTAGTTGACCAATAGGATTGTCAGACCAGATCTACTTGTTGTAAAATGTGAATCAATCAATGCACCTTAAATGTCAATACGAAAACTTTGACCAATCCATTTATTTTTATTGTCTCTCTTGCATGACATACGCTTTAGTGATTATTGCGCTTGATTAATAAATGTGAATTTCGACCAGGTTATGTGAACTGCCAATATTCTATTTCCTCACTTGGAACTACAAGTGCACTACACCCCTGTGGTCACTGTGTCCAATACGTTGGTAAATGTAAGCATGGCTGCAGACACTCATGAGAATATCAGTTACCTCTGGGCCTATGTCCACATAGCATAGACAGCATGAGGACGGTGGTGATGAAGTATGGACAGGCCACCACCAGATGGCGACCCACTGTCAGCATTAACTTGAAGGAGGATGCAGTGGATGGAGCCTCGGTGATATTGCTGTGGGGATCTGGAAAAACTGACACACCTGCTTGGGTGAATGTCTGAAACCAGCAAGCCATGACTTTTGAATGTGGTAATGTTAATTATAATCAAATATAATAACAATTTAATGTCATACATTGCACTTGGTTGAACTGTTTTCATTTTAATACATTTTTTGTGTGTGGATATCTCTTGCAGTGTGGTGTGATATGTACATATAAAAAAAAAAAAAAAACAAGAGTCCATATTTTTTGTCGTACAACAATAAAAACCATGAAACACAAAAGAAAAGTAATAGTTTTATATGAAAATACACTACATGACCAACTGTAATGTTACCCAAATACCCCCCAATGATCTCTGAAAGACGACTTATTGTTTTTTAATTCACTTTATTGCAGAAATTTCTACAACAGGGTGCATTCATAAATTCCATGTACAATGATCAGTCCCTGGTGCATGTCCATGGTTTATAATTACAATATTATAGTCTGTATAAAGCAATGTTGTTCGTCTTAACTATGTCCCACTATTGGTTTGGATTAGCTTCAGCTCTTGTAGTTTGTTCCATCAGGGCCCTCAAGTCCAACAGTGCATCCTGCAACAGATCAATCATCGCATCCTGCACAGCAGTGGCCTGGTGGTCTTCGCAAGTGTTGGATATCTTAGCATGGGCCACGAGGAGTTCAATGTTGTCATTCTTAATGCCATAGACAACGTCCAACTTTCCAGGATCATGGAAAAAACATATCCGACATCCAGCCTTGTTGGGTACCTGGTGAAAAGGGACAAAAGTGAAAAGGCAGCAGTTAGTTATTGTTGTAGCACTGAGAACTTTATAGGTATTTTCTGTGAATTTTAGTGGATCTTATTTTGAGGCTAAGCAAAACCGACCAGCAACATTTTCTGTGACATATTCCATTTGTATGGTGAATGATACTGGATACTGGTACTGGATACCAGTCCTTACCTGACTTGTATACATTTGCACACTGACATCCTTGTCTAAGGTCTTATAGAATGAGGTGTCTGTGAAGATCTCTGGCATGGAGACTTTTTCCTCAACAGCCTGCGTCTTCAGAGCCCAGAGGTGGCTGGATATGTCAACGCCATCCCTTGTCTGTTAGGATGGAGAGTAGGGGTGGAACGGTACATGTATTCATATTGAACCAAAACGGTATGGCCGTCTCAGTTCGGTACATGAATTTACACGGAGAATACAAGGTATAAAAATAAATAAAATGTGCAAATGAATTAATGTAATGCAGAACTACAGTTAGATACGCGCTTCTTTAGGGACATGGATGCCTAATCTGTAGCCCCCCCCTTAGCTCCTCCCGAGCTCCGCCTACATGTCAAGACGGTCTCCTCCTCACTGTGCATTTATGCCACTGCTGCCGACACCACCACGGGTCCTGCTACTGCCACAAAGGTCCTGCTACTGCCGAAAACATGTCTTTTCGCTTTTTTTTATTTGAGCCGGTTAGGTAACTTTGTTTCATTTTTGCATTTAGACCATTGACATTAAAGAAAGGTTTAGACTCGTCTTGCTCCGTCTCTGTGAACTTCCCTTGTTCTCCTGTCACTTTGTGTTTATCTTTCGCGCCGCGGCGCACTGTTACGGACTAGTCCATTTCATTGTGAAAGTAGGGGGTGTTGACCTCTCTCAGCAAGCAGGGCGCCTCCGGCTGCTGGGGGCGCTGATGTGCCAATTCCCCACACAGTGAAATGATAGATAACAGAATACCGCTTCGCAGCGCAGAGGATTTTGTTTAAGTTCCCGTGCCGCCCCCCATGTGACATGAAAAAATGCCGACCCAGGCAGTTGCCCCGGTTCGCCCGTGCCTAAAACCGCCACTGGGAGTAGCCTACTTATGGTTTACTGTTTACATCTTACTTTATACACTTCAGGCTGTGGCAGCTAACTCAGGGGAGAGACTGTATGACTCTAGGTGGTCCAGCCTGACACATGCACAATGAAAAAATATTGCCTTCTGCATTTTTGTTTTGCCTTTCCCTCCATTATACCGAACCGTGATGTCTGAACCGAGGTATGAACCAAACCGTGACTTCTGTGTACCGTTCCACCCATAATGGAGACAATACAATTTGTTTACAAAGTCGTAGACTGTTTTTTGCACTAAAGCCCATCGTGTGGCCTTGAGGTATAACACGGGTTAGATATATTTCCTTCCTTAAAACAAAACCTGGCCTAAAATGAACTGGATTCATCCTCAAAGTTTGGATCCTGCGCTGTTTACAATCAGGTCTTCTTCTTCCCTACCATTGCTGGTACATTGCAATAATGTATATTACAGTAACTGCTTACACATTGTAACGATCACTAATAACCTAGAGCACCACCCTCTTGTTTCCTATTGGATCAGCGTCTGCTGCTGCCGACCACCGGGTCACTTTTAACGGACGTCACAGGAGAGTCAAAAGAGGGCGTTCACTATCTAACTGGGACGTTTTGGGACCGATTGGTGGGGATTTTCTATGGAAAAAGTACACACAGCAATACATGCAAATTACTATTAACCATGTATCCAGCTAATTCAAATAGCTCTCACGTTACTGTATTGTGCGAACAATTAACTTCATCTATTGAACAGTCGGGTACAGCCCTAACTAGTCAAGAATATTTTGAAACTGTTCTACCCTATGTATTGTTGTCCATGTATTCATGTTTTATTTGTTACATTCACAGTGATGGTTATTAATGCTATTGCTCAGGAGTTAAAACAGTGTATAAACCAATATCTTCCACACACACAAACACACATACACACACACATGCTTACCCATACACTCAAACTCCCACACACATTTTTTGTATTTACAATAGTTTGGTGGGATAGTGTAAAAAGACAACTGTTTATAACAAACCAACAACAGTTATTGCTAAAAGGCATCTTTACACTGAACATAAACTCCACATACACTGAACTGAAGTAGAGTTTTGCTGTGAATGATACTCACCAAGTCAGTGTGCCGTTTGTGTACCGTTATAGCCTTCTCCAATAAATCCACCTTCTCTGAGTTCTGCCCAAAACAGGAAGAAGACAAGAATGTTACAACTCATCACTTGTAGCTGGTTAGTGTTTATTATTGTGATTTCTGTTCAGAAATAGTATAATATAAAGCAAGCCAAGTCTCTCTGATATCAACACATTTGTCATAGAGTTGCATTATATAAGAGTTGCATTACAAGTTTCCCTCTCTTCAGACCTGTTTGTTAGGGTCATCAAAGGCCTTGACGAAGGCAGCTGAGGCAGGCAAGTTTATATTGGTGAAACTTAAACGGCCCAGTCTGAAGTTACGCATGGAGACACATTCCAGCGCTACAGGGATCTGCTGGTATTTTCTGACAAAAGAAGGGAGAGGATTGTGGTTAACAAACTGTGTTTCAACATACAGAGCCCTGAATCTTGTTGACCAGTCAAAAAAAGAAATAATACTGGAACTCAGCAAACACAGTGAGTGTAATGTTTCACTAACTATCCAGTTTGATTTTGCTGAGAGCATTTGTTTATCTATAACTCCAGTTACTGATGAGGAAATGAAATCATTCTGTTTCTTTAACAAAAAATGCCCTGATTTTAAGCACAACCTGAATGTGTGAATCAATTTCATTTCAGTTTGACAAAATTCTCTGTTGCTGCCTGACTGTATGGGCAAGGGTTTTTATGCAACCTTTGCCACTCTAGTTAAAGGTCCAATATGTAATACTGACAGCTAGTGTTTAAAATAGTTACTGCAGTACAATTTCAAAATACTGGAGAGAGTCGTCTCCCCCCCCCCCCCCCCCTCCTCCCCAGACTCAAAGCTCACGTTGGTTGCCGGGCTGAGACCGGAGCATCCAACAATGTTGCTAGACGCTTGTCTCACATAGCCAGACATTACTCCACAGCACAGCGGAGTAGCTAACGTTAGATGCTATACTGACAGTCATAAAGCCCGTGCTCACACGGAGCTCTGTACCCAACTGACACACACACTTTTTCGGCTTAGAATTAGCTACAGTAGGAACCGCTAAAAATACAACGAAATTCACCGTCCTCTCCACACGCCAAACAGACACACTTCCTCGGCTTAGAATTATGATAGGAACCGCTAAAAACACCACTGCCTTGCACTCTTTTTCCACCCAACTGAAATACACACTTTATTAGCCTTAGAATTACACAATCGCTAAACACACTGCAAACTCAAGGTCCTCTCTTTCCGACTTACAGCCCCCCCTCTTGGCTTCAAATAATTCACCGTTGTCGGCTAAGGCCGCTGAACAGGCTACACGGTGTAAACAGCCGCGGCCCGCCTGCCTGGTCCTCCGGTAATGTTAGCAATTAGCAGGGTTAGCATGGTGGCGTTAGCCAGGACCAGTCGGAATCACTTTACTGGCTGTCTCAGTTGTTTTTTGCGAGTAACCAACGCGGCTACTCTAGCTATACAATTCATTGGAAGTAGCTACACGAATGTTGAAATGACACAAAGTGCTCGTCTCTAGTAGCTGTGCTAAATTAGCCTGAAGCTAATGCTTACCTGTACAGGAGGAAATTAGCCAACTCAGCGTCCTTTTGGGCTGTAAGCTGTCTCCATCTTTCAAATACATCTCCAATATTAACCCGGGGTTTGTTACGTCTCTGGTCAAGCAACTGTTAGAAACATGCTGTTTTTATCTATCTCTGTTGATCCCATTCATTAGTTTGGTGCATTCATGGCTGTACTAACGTTACAGCTGCAGCGCGCAGGTTTACCTGTTTACAGGTATATCTGGCAACCCGGCCTGGCTGTCAAACTGGGCAGTTGATAACAACACACAAACCAAAACATAAACATAAATTCCGTCACGGATCGTAAATTTCAAAAAGAAAAAATACTGACATTAGCATTGTTGTCAGAAAAGATAGATATTTGAGCCTAACATGTTATCTGATGAGGCATTGGTGTCATTTTTGGATTTATTACAGTACAAATATTACATATTGGACCTTTAACCTTGGTTAAATAATACTACGGTAGTATAAAGCCTGTACAAAAAGACAGTCCATCTCCACATGACTATTAGGCACCTCACCTGTAGTAGGCCAGCTGTATCGCCATCTGCATGAAAGCATCAGGGCTCAACTTGAAGGCCTTTATGAGATCTTTCCCAAAGTGTGTGAATCCCGTACTCCTCATATCCAGGTCTTGTGCCCGTCTGTGGTGGTGGGAATGGAGAATGACATTTCTGGACAGTTAGACTTTTCTTGAGTAGTTTGACAGCACTGGAACATTTCATTGTCATCGAAAGAACCACACTAAGCTAGTGTGAGCCCCATTAATCAGATCTATCTCACTTTGTTAATGTGTAACATGAACCCTCCATACTCACTAACGTTAGTCAGGGTGCTCCGTAAGGCTCTGAGCTCGGACCTGTTCTAGTTACAGAGCTGCCAACTCTCCCGCTTTCGCCGCGTGACAGGTTTTTGCCTGTTTTCACACGTACTTGCGCCACACATCCAATTTCTCACACAAGAAAAATCTGGTTCGTTCCTTTTTTCAAACTCCCCAATGGAAGATGGCGCTGATGAGCGCCACGAAGTTAGCGACAGAAGAAGAGATACATTTCATTGCCGTGAAAGACAAAAGGAGAAGAAACGGTCACTACCTCAAGAAGTTTGATAAGAAGCTGAGCTGAGACTAGGTATGTAACAATGAAATGTCGTCCAATTGAGTACTCACTACAGTACTCTTAAACTTTAAATCTTGAAAGAAATTGTTTGTGCGTGTGAACATGATTTAGTGTGGTGAATGTAAACTCAGCTGTCATAACAAGCAGCAGGAGAGCACATTATTAGCTAGCCTCTTGGTATACTGAATGCTTAAAAACTAGCTAGGGATGCACTGAATCCAGGATTCAGGCGAATATTGGGCCTTTTGACGGGGTTCAGTTTTTGCCAAACCCCAAAAATCTGGATTCTGTGCATCCCCACTTAAAACATCAGCTCATAGCATTGTTTATTTACTCACATGGCATTTATCTTTTTATTAACAGGCCAAAGAAAATGACTCACTGTGGATGAAGAGTTTTTCTGTAGGGCCAAACAGCATTTCGAACAGGTACGATGTATTCCAAAGAATTTAACATAAATATAGGAAATGTGTGCAATAGAAGTAGGTATGTTTTTGCAACTGAGAGTAGAGTTATTAAACCAACATGACCATTTGAATTGTTTAAGGTTTCAAAAGATGAAAATCTGTTAAAGATTAGGGATCATCTACAGCGTGTTGTTAATTAAAATCAGCAACAGATCGCATGAAGAGCATTTTGAGAGCTACTCTATCATAAGTAAAACAACTGCAGACTGTGTACAGGCTGATATATGGGTCTGTTAACATTTTATTAAATCGGAATCTGACCACAGTGTTTCTGGCACTTCCTGTTCAGCCTGAAGGCTGCTGGAATCGACTGCAAACTGTCCGACTTGACAGCGGATTTTTGTCACCGCCCCCGGCTGCTGCCGCCTGCTGTCGTCCACTTTACAGGCGGAGGCGCAGTTCATCTCCAACGAGCCTATTGATTTTTACCAGCTTCTGATCTGCAT
The DNA here is from genome assembly GCA_023631565.1 of Gymnocephalus cernua. Taxonomy (NCBI): domain Eukaryota; kingdom Metazoa; phylum Chordata; class Actinopteri; order Perciformes; family Percidae; genus Gymnocephalus; species Gymnocephalus cernua. Next base: position 3,831,308 of record CM042448.1, on the reverse strand, counting down.
CTGATACTGATTTCGCCTCATTTTGTTGTTATTTTTGTAATGCATCCATCTGTTTTATTGCTTGAAAAAGTTGTACTGAAAAAGTACTTTTAAGCACTTTGCTTGTTGCACTTTATTTGTTTCTGATGGGCCATGTGGTGGGAGGCTTTGAATGAAGAATAATGTCCCTCCCTAACTAATCTTGTGTCATTTTTGGCTGAACATAAATCATTAAGTGCTCTTTAAGAATACAGCTATTCACAACATGGGTAAGGTTTCAGTTTTACTAGGTTTAATTACTTTAATACCATTCTAATCAAAGTATCAGTCAACCTACCTAGGTCAAATCTTAAACACTAAGAATAAGGCTTAATTGTGGTGCATAGGCAGTCATTTAGACACAACAATAGTTTTCTGGTTGAATGTTCAGCTCAAGTCTAGAAGGCCTTACAAGTCATGATGCTGAACATGAATCAGAATAAGTTCAGGTATTGAAAATCTTTAGCAGACCACTCAAAAATCCACTAGAATGCAGGAAATCACAGCTATTTAATCCAAAATTTCATGGGGATGGACCTTCAGCTATGTCTCTTCACAGAATGTAACCAATATTGTCCATCTCCAATAGGCTGCCCCTATCAACGGCTTTGGGCCTCCCCACAAACCACCAGAATGCAGGGTACAACATGGGTTCAACATCAAACTAGAACTGCAAGCAGTTATGAACGGGGTCCAAGCCCCCCTGCACCAGTCCCCCCCCCCCCCCCGTCACGAGTTGCCCCCGGCGACGCTAAGAGCCCGTGAAAACGGAGCCCGCGAAAGGAGAACCCAAAGCGCCACCGCGGCGAGGCAAAAGTCAGGAAATTTGACCGAGTGCGAGCTCCAAAGTCCGTAGTGAAATGCAATTGCAAATTTCCTCTTCGTTGCGTAAAAGGCCAAAACACTTCCACCTCGATTATAGCGCCCCCTAAAGGGCGAATGTCACCAAATCCGGTGGGGAGCCACAGAGTGGCGTGATGAACAAGTTTTGTGATGATAGCATTTACTGCTGCAGAGAAATTTCCATTGCAAATTATTCCCATTTAAATGCATTGACTCATTTGCCAAGAGGCCTCTACGTTAATTATAGCGCCCCCCGACGGCCGATTTTCACCAAATTTGGTACGGAAGCTCGGAATGGGATGTCGAAGAACTCTACCAAGATTCGTTCTGATAACTATTAATTTGGCCAAAGTTCGTATTTTGTGGCTAGCTACGACAAATTAGTTCGCTTGTAAAGTGTGAACGGTGTAATATAGCAAAATTCTTTTGATAACTTTAGATCAGCTCCATATGCAGATGGTATCTACCAAGTTTCGTGCACATCGGTCACACGGTCTAGGACGAGTTCGAAAACGTTTTTTTCCGCATTGCGCGATTTTGCGAAAAAACTTTTAGTGTAAATGGGCGTGGCCTACATCATCAGATTCACATGGATTCAAGGAACACGTGGATGTAAGAATTTCTCATCTGCGATGTAGACTGGGAGTTAAAGGCAAAGACACGTTTTACGTCATTGTAGCGCCACCTAGTGGTCCATGTATGTAATATTTGGTAGCTCGGGTCCTTGAACCATTGTACATCTATGCTATAAATTTGAAGTTGCTCACATTAGTGTAAGTGGTGAATCCACGAATCAGTACCCCACTGTAGGCGTGGCCTCAGTAGTGGGCCTAGATGGTACACTCCAAATTTCGTAAAAATCGGATGAGCCGTTCATGAGATATAAACTTTTTGTACTTGTGGTGCCCCCTAGTGACCGAGTTTTGCAAAATTGGTTGGGGAGCCTTTATTATGGCCGAGATATGGCAACGTTTGTGTCTTCCTAGCTAGCTAAACAAATTTGTTTGTGCGTAATTTACGCAAATTTTATCCGACAAAAAATCTTTTAATAACGTTTTGTCAGGTCGGTCTGAAGATGCTACATACCAAGTTTCATGCAGATCGGTCGCATGGTCTAGGAGTATGAAACAGCAGGTTTACAATAAATCGCGATTTTTTTCACGCATAAATGTCGAGGCGGAAATGGGCTTGGCCTATATCACGAGATTCAGTTGGATCCAGGGAACGCGTGGATATATGTATTTATAATGTGCGATGTACGGTTTGGGAGTTATAAGGCCAAACGCGTTGTTTTTTGGTATAGCGCCACCTAGTGGTGGAAGTGGCTGAAGTTTTTTGTCCGAGGTCCCTGCAGGGATCTGGACCAGTCCTGAAAACAACTTCCCACCATGTACGGTTTAGGCTGTAGTATCAGTTTTATCGGCGGAAGAAAAAGAAACCTTAGGAAAACAATAGGGTTCCACAGCCCTGCTGTGCGAACGGCGTAGCTTCGCTACCGCCGATTCTCCCAGCCTCGGGCTTGGACCCCTAATTAATTCCAATTCTCTGATATATGAGCCACCAACTTGTGTGGCTGCGTGCGCGGCATAATTTTGGTCATCCCCGACAAAATCTCACTCCAAGGTTTTTTGAAAAGTTGGCAGGTATGCTTCTTTTAGGCAAAATTATTAGGAAACACTCCATAATTGGAATTCTGCAACAGCTTCATAAAGCGTGCATGTCTGTAAAGGGGAGAGTTGTGGGTAGCCATAGAACCTGTTTTCATTTAGAGATCTTGAGGTGAGAAGTCAAGGGACCCCTTAAAAATGTACATGCTAGTTTTTCCCTTTTCAAAATTGAGTCTAACTTTGGAGCATTATTTAGCACCTTTCCTGTCAGGTTTCCTCAGTGGTTGCCATAATTCACTGTAAATATGTCATTGATCACGTTTATTTATATAGTCATGTAATGAATGGCATTAGCCATTTATATTTGAATGTGGACGTGTAGGGCAGGGCATGAGGTGTGATTTATAAAGTGAACAATTGCTGCATTTCTGTACGCACAGTTTTATAAGTCGGATTCTTTTTTTGGTGCAAGCAATTTTCTGCTTTTGAGAGCATTTAGACTTTTAGTATGAATCCTACGCATGAGAGCCAGGTCATTGGGTGTTTATGTAACTGTCACAACTAAAAGCTGTTCTCACATTTCCAGGTGCCGATTGGCCTCCTCAATGTCCTTCTTGAGTTCTGGTGGGATGTTGAAGTGTAGTCTCTGGGGTTCGGGAAGCGGTTCCAAGGGAGATTCCCTCACCTGTGGCTTGTCCCTGTTTTCACACAAATGATACATGGGAGGGAACAGAAGGGAATTACATGAAAAACCAAAGTCACATAAAAATACACAGAAACACTAACCAAGCACGTCTGACAGCTAAAATACCAGGAGCAAATATCTGAAATGATTGTGTCTTAATAAGCCAATACTGACTCACAAAAAATAAACTGGATCTAAGATCCTGCAGATCAGTTTGGAACAATGTTGAATTAAATGTCTGATTTAGAGTAAGTGGATAAATTAAGGCTTAGAAGAAGAAAGCCCATAAACGAAAGAACTAAACACAAGAGGGAAAGCCTGAATGCTTACTGGAATGGACAAAACAAACTGGCATAGAACGGGGAAGACTCTGTTGACCATGAATGCCTTATCCAAAACTTATAAGCAACGTTTCTTTTACTGCACTTATTGCACTAAAAGCATTCTTTGGTTATGTATACAGTGGGGGTGCCTGGCGCCTTTCATCTGCATGTAAGCAGTACAGAGAGTCTTCAGACTTTCCCTCAAGTTACCAGCTAACGCTAGCGCTAGCTATCTACTGTAGCTTAGTTGGCAGAATGCAGAACAAGATATTTTTAGGCGACCAAAATGTTCCAGTTAACTTTGATGAAGTTAAAACACACAGTGAGGGGGTCAAAGTTTACAATAACAGCGACAACACCCCAAAAACAAGTGCGTGTCTATTTTAATGTCCACGGTGCCATGGATACGCATTGCTAAGCCTCTACCCTGAATGCCTTGTCCAAAACTTAGAAGCAACGTTTCTTTTACTGCACTTATTGCACTAAAAGCATTCTTTAGTTATGTATACAGTGGGGGTACAGGCGCCTTTCATCTGCATGTAAGCAGTACAGTAAGTCTTCAGACTTTCCCTCAAGTTACCAGCTAACGCTAGTGCTAGCTAGCTAGCTTAGTTGGCAGAATGCAAAACAAGACATTTTTAGGTGACCAAAGTGTTCCAGTTAACTTTGATGAAGTAAAAACACACAATGAGGGGGTCAAAGTTTACGATAACACCACCAAAACACCCCAACACCCCAAAAACAAGTGCGGGTCTATTTTAATGTCCACAGTGCCATGGATACGCATTTCTAGGCTTCTGTCCTGATTGACATGTCGGTGTGTAGCCTGGCACCATAACTTACTGAATGAACATTATGCTGTATGGAAAAGACTTGATGTAGAGATTAAGACTCAAAACTCACAGTTAAAATGTTTATTGAGGTAATAAATCAAGTGAAAAGTAGTAGGTTCAATTTCTCGTAGATCTCTTTAGACACTTCCTTTTTTTCCCCTGCTGGAAATTACATACTTTGACCACTATTTTTTTTACAGTCTATGGGTAGACCTCACGAATGGTGAGCAACACTGAATGTAAACAGAAACTTTGTCCATATCAAAACTCCACAGGACACCTTTGAATAGCTCAGTATTGTAGACATATGTGTGATTGGACAAAGAGAGAAATCCTTTCACTGGTCCATGCCACAGCACGATGTTATGATTTTAAACTCTATGTGCACACTTGCCTTACTTTTTATCATGTGACTATTACAGCAAATCAAAACACCTACACTTACAGAAGCGAATATATTTTTGGTCTACTCACATTAGCTGTAACAAACGTTCGCACATGGCCACAAGGACCACACCATCAACATTGATATTCGCGGTGATAGCACCACATGACCCGTCTTCTCCAATAATTACCTGAAAAAATATTTAAAAAAACAAAACACAATTAGCATTACATCCCAACTTCTCATGAGTCTGTTTGTTCCTGTATGTGTGACTGTGTTGCTGAAGTTATTCTAACCAGTGAGTGCTTAAGCGAGAAGTTTAGATTTGCTCAGCAGTTGATTGGTGCTTTCATTGTACTGATTATTATTGACTATCATCAGTGCTCGAAGTGGGCCGGTACGCAATACCGGCACTTCTACATTTTACTCTTAAGCGCACCTGCACTTTTTCTTGCGTACCGCTACTTCTCGCATGCAGCCGGTACTCTACCACTGACAGAGAAAGCGTCAGTGTCAGAGAGATGACCCTAACATTACATAAACTACACTACCCAGAGGGCACTACATGTTTACATTTTAGATCTTGACGAATCACGTAAAGGCAAGCAGTCCGCCCACCCTATCAGAAGTTAGCTTCTCCACGGACGCTAGTTTGAAAAAGTTGTCAGCCTGACCGTAACAGAGTTTTCATTGCTGAAAACCTAGAAACTAATAATAAGTATCAAGTTTGTAAGTCATTATGTTAGCCGCCTGGCTTCAGAACGGTACTAAAAGAACGCGTGTGCCAGAGCCAGACACGTCAGCAGAGGTCCAAGTCCAACCAGAAACATAAGGAGGTAGTACGATTCGTGAGCTTCAAGCTAACGTTCAAGCTAACGTTAGCGTTGATGTGAGCGGAACAGCTGGCGTTAATGAGGAGTCTGCCGCTACCAACCTTAACGTTACCTTACTCAATGACACCGACGTCAACAATAACGTGAGTAACGAAACACACGGATGGCCTGACTGTTGGTCAAAGAACCAAATTATGTATTTTTGCTCCACGAACAGCTAGCTCGTTTTTAAAGATAACAAACTGAGCTGCAAAACATACAAACATCCCGTCACTATCTGCCCAGACAGAGAGGGGACTGAAGCTGTCTGGCATAAACCCTGTTCCCCCTTTCTCTGTTGTGTGTGTGTGTGTGTGTGTGTGTGTCCCTAGTTTTCTCACTCACTCACTCACTCACTCACTCACACACACACACACACACACACACACACACACACACACACACACACACACACACACACACACACACACACACACACACTCACTGAGAGTGACTGTTTTGCATCTGTTTGAGCAGGCGCGTCGCACCCGTGGGGGATGTGGGTGTTTTAACACCCACACTTTTCCCGGTGAGAGGGTTGAACACCCACACTTTTTCTGCAGTTTTTCCGCAGTCGAACTGCCGCCGTAGCTACGTCGTAGGCTGTGTGCTGTGTGTAGCGATTGCGTCCATAGCAACGCTCTGTTTTTCATGGCAACGGTGTGTTCCCACTATGGCAACGCCAAGACCCGCCCTTCAATCACTACTATTGGCCAGGCGTCCAAGGTAAAGTGACCCCATTTGTTCAGGTCCTATCCCCTGACCAATCCGCTATCCTAACCATAACCACTCGAGGTGAAATGCCGAACCCCAACCAATCGAGCTGCTTCGGAGGGCAGGTCATGGCGTTGCCATAGTGGGATTCGTAATTTTGCCAGCGGTCTTAACAGACCGCGTCCAGTAATTTTAAGGAATAGGATAAGGTAATCTAAGTATCTTTAGTGTTTGCCGTACATTTGTTATCACCGTTAATGTGTTACATCAATGTAAAGCTTAACTCTTTAATGCTGGTACAAATTGCTATCGTAATTAGGTAGGTAGCGTTAGCTAACACAACCTATCATTTAACATTAGGCTTTTAGCTAGTTAGCTAGGTTGTCTTTTGCCATTTGTGTTGGTAAAGTTTAATGTGCGGTGGCATGTTCATCTCTTTTTATATGTCGTTACTGTAGCTATATGCGTAGCAGAGATTTAGAAAATGATGTGTTTATCAGTTGTAACTACAGGATGGGAGGTAACTGCACCTTTTTAACTTCACTAGCAACGTTAAATGAAAGCTAACATGTACGAGTAGTTTCCCATGTAAGAAGTATAACGTTCCGTAACATTAGCAACGTTATAGCATTCATAATAAACGGATAAACGGATCATAATATAATTACGTTATGTGCTAATTTGCATAAATAACACAACAGATCTAAACACTGGGCATAGCCAGGTGAAAATGTCTTGTTGACATATAACAGTAAAAGACTTAATGTAAAGGTCTGAATGGAACCCATTAGGCTACCCATGAGCATTAATACATAGAGGCAGGAAGAATTGCTTTACCAGTACTGATTGAGTGTATTAAACCAGTATTATTATTGCAGAGATGGGGTTTGCAGTATCAAGATGCAGAAAAGAAAGAGGCAGGAGAAGATTGACACTTTTTTCAAGAGAAATCCTGTAAGTGAAGTTGAAAGCTTGAAAAATGGTGACATTAAACAGCAGTAGCCTATTTCCATTAGATATTGTTTGCATTTATTTCATGATATTACTTTTCAATATTCACTGAGGTCTGCTAGTGCCATAGCTGTACCTGTTTGGCCCTATTCCTTTACCACTGCCCATTATTACCACTTTAGGAGAGGAAGTTGCTGGAGGCATCAGTTTCAGAGAGAGCACAGGAAGGTTCACAGGTGAGCAATGAAATGAATGTTACAGTTTGTGAAAGAGGTCTATATTAGAATTCTGCTAAAATACAACACATTTCTTGTTGAATTTAAAACAAATTAAATGAAATAATTCCTAACGTTCTTTTATTGAACGAATTGAACATTGAATTGAATGTAAAGGCAGCACTAAAAAAGAATGACCATTACATTTGAATGTGCTGTTTTCTACTCATATTTTCTTTCACCTAAAACAAAAAAAAATCAGTTTTGTGTCTATAGCGATATGTCACAGCCTTTCGCGATGTGTATATTGCGCCGGTTGATATTGCGATGACGATAAAAAAACGATATGTTGTGCAGCCCTAGTTCCGAGTGTGTTTTTATACTTTTCTAGTATCACTCATTTAAATGGGAAACTTTTTATATCTTGTATGTTATACATTTTGTACCCCTCTGTCATTGTATCCATCGTTTTTATTGTTAATAAACAAATCACATCCATCCCCCTCACTTTTGAAAAGCTTGCTACGCCCCTGTGTTTGAGCACCAAATTATTGTTAACATGAATAGTTTTGATGAATGAATGAATAATTTTTTTTTTCTTAACATGAATCCAACATATTAGCAAATATAAATCAGCTTATTTGTGGAAAAAATAAACAATATTGATACTAGCCTATATGTAAATTAGTCGCTTAGGCCATCCATAGATAGTTAATAAGGATTCACTGTGCCACATGTATGTTTAAAATGTTTAATAGCTTATGCACTGAAGTTATGTAAACTTGTTTAAATAAATCTATACATTTATATAGTTAATAAATGACAATAAATTGTTGTTGTACCAGCAATATCTCCAAGTTTTGTTTTTCACTATAGAAATCTCAAATGTCATAATGATCTGCCAATGCAAGAGAGTATCGGCACCTTTTTTTTTCCTGACTTCAAGCACTGACTGTCATTAGTGGTTAACTATGATAGATCGGCTGATACAGCAGTACAAGCGTATCATTAATGCACTATATACTGATGAGAGAGAGAGAGAGAGAGAGAGAGAGAGAGAGAGAGAGATGTATTCAACAATAAGAAAGTGTCTTCTGGCTGTCTGTTTTCAAATTTCTGATATCAGTTTTAAGTGCTTGTGTCAAAAAAAGAAAAAACTCAGTGTTTTGTGGATAATTTTCCTTTGTGTTATATCACCTGCAGTGCCTTGTCAAACCAGCGGTTTCCACTGTTCCACTGAATGCCTCCTCCGTGCAGTATCTGGTCAGTGGCATTGTTGTCATACGTCTCATCCGGGGGCATCGCTCCATCCAAACACACTGTGAAGATGCTGCTTTGGATAGCCAACACTGACTCTTTGTTGGTCTTATCTAATATTGATACAAATAATAACTTATATAGCAGCTTTAAAACAGAGTTCACAATGTGCTTTGACAGACAAAGCAGGATATCCAGGGGTCAGTATAACAGAGGGCTAAACAGTGGGGCCAAACATTAGCAAGACAACATTTGGGTAAATAAAAACGAGGATAAAAGAGTAGTTGTCAGTACCCGATCCGTTCCATCTGCCCGATCCGTTCTGCGCATGTGCATAATTGCGTAGCAGAAAACCTGTGCGATTTGTACCACGCTTGCGTTAAAAAACACTTGACGGCAAATTTTCTTTTTTATAAAGATATTTAAATTAAGACTTGTTGTCACCGATACAAAGCCGCTAGCGACGTCATTGTTGTGTTGTTTATGTTGATAGTTTTACTGGTAATACTTCGTCTTGACCATAGACCATTAATTAATTATTAATATACCTGTATATGGTCTTGACTAATAAAGTAAGTGTCCTTTCAAAGACGAGATGACAGCTCTTCCAGCGACCACTGCTGTATACCACTATAGTAGCTACATGCTAACGGCAGTAAACGTCATCTTGTTGGCCATTGTTGTTAAATTCTCCCCAATTCTGGGTCTCATTCCTGCTGAAACATGTCCGATTGGGTCGTGTTTGGTTCAGAAGCCTTTATCTGAGATTTCTGATGTTAGAAAGTGCTGCTTCGTTCCACAACAATCTAACATTAGCATACTCATAGCGGCTAACTATTATGTAGCATGCTAACGCGACATAGCTAGCTGTAATCTTGGCCAATGCTGGTAATTTCTCCCAAAATTCCGGTCACTTTAGTGCTGGGACATGGGACATGTCCGGTTGTGTAGTATTTGGTTTAGAAGCCTTTATTAGGGGTCCAAGCCCGAGGTTGCGAGAATCGGCGGTAGCGAAGCTACGCCGTTCGCACAGCAGGGCTGTGGAACCCTATTGGAATTGTAAGGTTTCTTATTATTAGGGGTCCAAGCCCGAGGTTGCGAGAACCGGCGGTAGCGAAGCTACGCCGTTCGCACAGCAGGGCTGTGGAACCCTATTGAAATTGTAAGGTTTCTTATTAGGGGTCCAAGCCCGAGGCTGCGAGAATCGGCGGTAGCGAAGCTACGCCGTTCGCACAGCAGGGCTGTGGAACCCTATTGGAATTGTAAGGTTTCTTATTATTATTTTTCCGCCGATAAAACTGATACTGCAGCCTAAACCGTAAATGGTGGGAGGTTGCCGTTTGCAGGACTGGTCCAAAACCCTGCAGGGACCTCGGACGAAAAAATTCAGCCACTTTCACCACTAGGTGGCGCTATAGCAGAAAAAACGTGTTTGGCATTATAACTCCCGAACCGTACATCGCACATTAAAAATACACATATCCACGCGTTCCTTGGATCCAGCTGAATCTCGGGGTATGGGCCACGCCCATTTCCGCCCTGACTTTTATGCGTGAAAAATCGCGATTTATCGTAAACCTGCTTTTTCGTACTCCTCCTAGACCGTGCAACGGATGTGCACGGAACTTGGTTGGTAGCATCAGTAGACCGACTTGACAAAAAGTTATCAAAAGATTTTTTTTCGGATGAAAATTGCGTAAACTACGCACACACAAATTTGTGTAGCTAGCTACGAAGACACAAACGTTACCATATCTCGGCCAAAGTAAATGATATCATCACAAATCTTTAGATTCTTGTTTCACATGAGACTCTTAGTGTAAGAAACTAATTTTACAAGATTTGGTCAATAGGGGGCGCCACAAGTACCAAAAGTTAATATCTCATGAACGGCTCATCCCATTTTCACGAAATTTGGTTCGTACCATCTAGACCCACTCCTGAGGCCAGGCCTACAGTGAGGTACTGATTCGTCAAAGTGGGCGTGGCCTATGGGACCCATGTTTGGATCTACCACTTACACTAAAGTGAGCAACTTAAGATTTACACTGTCGATGTAGAGTCATTCACGGACCTGACGTACCAAATATTACATAAGTGGACCACTAGGTGGCGCTACAATGACGTAAAACGTGTTTTTGCCTTTAACTCCCACAAGCTACAACGCAGACAAGAAATGTATACATCCACTTGTTCCTTGTATCCATGTGAAGCTGATGATATAGGTCCTGCCCATTTGCACTAAGAATCTTTTTCGCAAAATTGTGTAATGCGAAAAAAAATGTTTTCGTACTCGTCCTAGGCCATACAACCGATGTGCACGAAACTTGGTAGATACCATCTGTGTATGGAGGTGACCAAAAGTTATCAAAGGAATTTTGCTACATTACACCGTTCGCACTTTACAACTAAACTAATTTGTTGTAGCTAGCCACAAAACACGAACTTTGGCATATCTCTCCCAAATTAATAGTTATCAGAAAGAAACCTGGTAGTCTTCTTCAACATCCCATTCTGAGCCTCCACACCAAATTTGGTCAAAATTGTCCGTTAGGGGGCGCTATAATTAACGTAGAGGCTTTTTCGGCAAATAAGTCAATGCATTTGAATGGGAATACTTTGCAATGTAAATATCTCTGCAGCATTAAATGCTATCATCCCAAACCCTGGGAGTATTTTGTTCGTCATGCCACTCTGCAGCTTCCCACCAAATTTGGTGAAAATCGGCCGTTAGGGGGCGCTATAATTAACGTAGAGACCTTTTGGCAAATAAGTCAATGCATTTAAATATGTTTTTGCGTATAACTCCCACAGTCTGCATTGCAGATGAGAACTTCTTAGATCTCCTTGTTCCTTGAATCCATATGAATCTGATGATACAGGGTAATCCCATTTCCACGAAGAAGTTATTTCGTAAAATCACACAATGCGCAAAACAAAGTTTTCGTACTCGTCCTAGGCCATGCGACCGATGTGCACGAAACGTGGTAGATATCATCTGTGTATGGAGCTGACCAAAAGTTATCAAAGGAATTTCGCTACATTACACCGTTCGCACTTTACAACTAAACTAATTTGTTGTAGCTAGCCACAAAACACGAACTTTGGCATATCTCGCCCAAATTAATAGTTATCAGAAAGAAACCAGGTAGGCTTCTTCAACATCCCATTCTGAGCCTCCACACCAAATGTGGTCAAAATCGGCCGTTAGGGGGCGCTATAATTAACGTAGAGGCTTTTTCGGCAAATAAGTCAATGCATTTGAATGGGAATACTTTGCAATGTAAATATCTCTGCAGCATTAAATGCTATCATCACAAACCCTGGGAGTATTTTGTTCGTCATGCCACTCTGCAGCTTCCCACCAAATTTGGTGAAAATCGGCCGTTAGGGGGCACTATAATTAACGTAGAGACCTTTTGGCAAATAAGTCAATGCATTTAAATATGTTTTTGCGTATAACTCCCACAGTCTGCATTGCAGATGAGAAGTTCTTAGATCTGTTTGTTCCTTGAGTCCATATGAATCTGATGTTACAGGGTAATCCCATTTCCACGAAGAAGTTATTTCGTAAAATCACACAATGCGCAAAACAAAGTTTTCGTACTCGTCCTAGGCCTTGCGACCGATGTGCACAAAACCTGGTAGATACCATCTGTGTATGGAGCTGACCAAAATTTATCAAAGGAATTTTGCTACATTACACTTTTCGCACTTTACAACTAAACACATTTGTTGTAGCTAGCCACAAAACACAAACTTTTGCATATCTCGCCCAAATTAATAGTTATCAGAAATAAACCTGGTAGTCTTCTTCAACATCCCAGTCTGAGCCTCCATACCAAATTTGGTAAAAATCGGCCGTCAGGGGGTGCTATAATTAACGTGGAGGCCTTTCGGTAAATAAGTCAATGCATTTAAATGGGAATAAATTTCAATGTAAATATCTCTGCAGCAGTAAATACTATCATCACAAAACTTGAGGGTATTGTTCACCATGCCACTCCGAGCCTCCACACCAAATTCGGTGAAAATCCGCCGTCAGGGGGCGCTACAATTAACGAAGAGACCTTTCGGCAAATTAGTCAATGCATTTGAATGGGAATAATTTGCAATGGAAATATCTATGCAGCAGTAAATGCTATCATCACAAAACTTGAGACTATTGTTCGCCATGCCGCTCCGCGGCTATTCACCAGATTTGGCGACGATCGCCCTTCAGGGGGCGCTACAATCGAAGTAGGAGCGTTTGGGCCTTTTACACAACAAAGAGGAAATTTGCAGTTGCATTTCACTACGGACTTTGGAGCTCGCGCTCGGTCAGATTTCCTGACCTTTGCCTCGCCGCGGGTTCTCCTTTCGCGGGCTCCGTTTTCGCGGGCTCTCGGCGTCGCCCGGGGCGACTCGCGCCAGGGGGGACCGGTGCAAGAGGCTTGGACCCCGTTCATAACTGCTTGCAGTTCTAGTTAGGGGTCCAAGCCCGAGGTTGCGAGAACCGGCGGTAGCGAAGCTACGCCGTTCGCACAGCAGGGCTGTGGAACCCTATTGGAATTGTAAGGTTTCTTATTAGGGGTCCAAGCCCGAGGTTGTGAGAACCGGCGGTAGCGAAGCTACGCCGTTCGCACAGCAGGGCTGTGGAACCCTATTGAAATTGTAAAAATTCTTATTAGGGGTCCAAGCCCGAGGTTGCGAGAACCGGCGGTAGCGAAGCTACGCCGTTCGCACAGCAGGGCTGTGGAACCCTATTGAAATTGTAAAAATTCTTATTAGGGGTCCAAGCCCGAGGTTGCGAGAACGGGCGGTAGCGAAGCTACGCCGTTCGCACAGCAGGGCTGTGGAACCCTATTGGAATTGTAAAAATTCTTATTATTAGGGGTCCAAGCCCGAGGCTGTGAGAATCGGCGGTAGCGAAGCTACGCCGTTCGCACAGCAGGGCTGTGGAACCCTATTGGAATTGTAAGGTTTCTTATTATTATTCCGCTTTTTCTTCCGCCTCTAAAACTGATACTGCAGCCTAAACCGTAAATGGTGGGAGGTTGCCGTTTTCAGGTCTGGTCCAAAACCCTGCAGGGACCTCGGACGAAAAAATTCAGCCACTTTCACCACTAGGTGGCGCTATAGCAGAAAAAACGCGTTTGGCCTTATAACTCCCAAACCGTACATCGCACATTAAAAATACACATATCCACGCGTTCCTTGGATCCAGCTGAATCTCGTGGTATAGGCCACGCCTATTTCCGCCCCGACTTTTATGCGTGAAAAATCGCGATTTATCGTAAACCTGCTTTTTCGTACTCCTCCTAGACCGTGCAACGGATCTGCATGAAACTTGGTCTGTAGCATCAGTAGACCGACCTGACAAAAAGTTATCAAAAGATTTGTTTTCGGATGAAAATTGCGTAAACTACGCACAAACAAATTTGTGTAGCTAGCTACGAAGACACAAACGTTGCCATATCTCGGCCAAAATTAATGATATCATCACAAATCTTTAGATTCTTTTTTCACATGAGCCTCTTAGTGTAGGAAACTAATTTTACAAAATTTGGTCAATAGGGGGCGCCAAAAGTACCAAAAGTTAATATCTCATGAACAGCTCAACCGATTTTCACGAAATTTGGTGTGTACCATCTAGGCCAACTCTTGAGGAAAGGCCTACAGTGGCGTATTGATTCGTCAAAGTGGGCGTGGCCTATGGGACCCATGTTTGGATCTACGACTTACACTAAAGTGAGCAACTTAAAATTTACAATGTCGATGTGCAATGGTTCATGGACCAGACCTACCAAATATTACATACGTGGACCACTAGGTGGCGCTACAATGACGTAAAACGTGTTTTTGCATATAACTCCGAAAGGCTACATCGCAGACCGAATATTTATAGATCACCTTGTTCCTTGTATCGACGTGAATCTGACGATATAGGACAGGTCCATTTATACTAAAAAGTTTTTTCGCAAAATCGTGTAGTGCGAAAAAAAATGTTTTCGTACTCGTCCTAGGCCATACAACCGATGTGCACGAAACTTGATAGATACCATCTGTCTATGGAGCTGACCAAAAGTTATCAAAGGAATTTCGCTACACTACACCGTTCGCACTTTACAACCAAACTAATTCGTTGTAGCTAGCCACAAAACACGAACTTTAGCATATCTTGGCCAAATTAATAGTTATCAGAATGAAACCTGGTGGGCTTCTTCAACATCCCATCCCTAGTCCCCCTACCAAATTTGGTGAAAATAGGCCATCGGGGGGCGCTATAATTGACGTAGAAGCTTTTCGGCAAATAAGTCAATGCATTTGAATGGGAATATTTGCATTGTAAATATCTCTGCAGCATTAAATGCTATCATCACAAACCCTGGAAGTATTTTGTTTGTCATGCCACTCTGCAGCTTCCCACCAAATTTGGTGAAAATCGGCCGTTAGGGGTCGCTATAATTAACGTAGAGACCTTTTGGCAAATAAGTCAATGCATTTAAATATGTTTTTACGTATAACTCCCACAGTCTGCATTGCAGATGAAAAGTTCTTAGATATCCTTGTTCCTTGAATCCATATGAATCTGATGATACAGGGTAATCCCATTTCCACGAAGAAGTTATTTCGTAAAATCACACAATGCGCAAAACAAAGTTTTCGTACTCGTCCTAGGCCATGCGACCGATGTGCACAAAACCTGGTAGATACCATCTGTGTATGGAGCTGACTAAAAGTTATCAAAGGAATTTTGCTACATTACACCGTTCGCACTTTACAACTAAACTAATTTGTTGTAGCTAGCCACAAAACACGAACTTTGGCATATCTCGCCCAAATTAATAGTTATCAAAAAGCAACCAGGTAGGCTTCTTCAACATCCCCTTCTTAGCCTCCACACCAAATCTGGTCGAAATCGGCCGTTAGGGGGCGCTATGATTAACGTAGAGGCTTTTTCGGCAAATAAGTCAATACATTTGAATGGGAATACTTTGCAATGTAAATATCTCTGCAGCATTAAATGCTATCATCACAAACCCTGGGAGTATTTTGTTCGTCATGCCACTCTGCAGCTTCCCACCAAATTTGGTGAAAATCGGCCGTTAGGGGTCGCTATAATTAACGTAGAGACCTTTTGGCAAATAAGTCAATGCATTTAAATATGTTTTTACGTATAACTCCCACAGTCTGCATTGCAGATGAAAAGTTCTTAGATATCCTTGTTCCTTGAATCCATATGAATCTGATGATACAGGGTAATCCCATTTCCACGAAGAAGTTATTTCGTAAAATCACACAATGCGCAAAACAAAGTTTTCGTACTCGTCCTAGGCCATGCGACCGATGTGCACAAAACCTGGTAGATACCATCTGTGTATGGAGCTGACTAAAATTTATCAAAGGAATTTTGCTACATTACACCGTTCGCACTTTACAACTAAACTAATTTGTTGTAGCTAGCCACAAAACACGAACTTTGGCATATCTCGCCCAAATTAATAGTCATCAAAAAGAAACCAGGTAGGCTTCTTCAACATCCCCTTCTGAGCCTCCACACCAAATCTGGTCAAAATCGGCCGTTAGGGGGCGCTATGATTAACGTAGAGGCTTTTTCGGCAAATAAGTCAATGCATTTGAATGGGAATACTTTGCAATGTAAATATCTCGGAAGCATTAAATGCTATCATTAAAAACCCTGGGAGTATTTTGTTCGGCATGGCACTCTGCAGCTTCCCACCAAATTTGGTGAAAATCGGCCGTTAGGGGGCGCTATAATTAACGTAGAGGCCTTTTGGCAAATGAGTCAATGCATTTAAATGGGAGTAATTTGCAATGGATATGTCTCTGCAGCAGTGAATGCTTTCATCACAAAACTTGAGATTATTATTCGCCATGCCACTCTGCAGCTCTTCACCAGATTTGGCGACGATCGCACTTTAGGGGGCGTTACAACCGAAGTAGAAGCGTTTGGGGCTTTTACACAACGAAGAGGAAATTTGCAATTGCATTTCACTACGAACTTTGGAGCTCGCACTCGGCCAAATTTACCGACTTTTGTCTCGCCGCGGCGGCGCTTCGGGTTTTCCTTTCGCATGCTCCGTTTTTGCGGGCTCTCGGCATCGCCGGGGGCGGCTCGCGCCGGATAGGACTGACGCACGAGGCTTGGACCCCGTTCATAACTGCTTGCAGTTCTAGTTATTATTATTATTATTCTTCCGCCTCTAAAACTGATACTGCAGCCTAAACCGTAAATGGTGGGAGGTTGCCGTTTTCAGGAATGGTCCAGATCACTGCAGGGACCTCGGACGAAAAAATTCAGCCACTTTGACCACTAGGTGGCGCTATAGCAGAAAAAACGCGTTTGTCCTTATAACTCCCAAACCGTACATCGCACATTAAAAATACACATATCGACGCGTTCCTCGGATCCAGCTGAATCTCGTGGTATAGGCCACGCCCATTTCCGCCTAGACTTTTATACGTGAAAAATCGCGATTTATCGTAAACCTGCTTTTTCGTACTCCTCCTAGACCGTGCGACGGATCTGCATGAAACTTGGTCTGTAGTATCTCTAGGCCGACCTGACGAAAAGTTATCAAAAGATTTTTTTTCGGATGAAAATTTCGTAAACTACGCACAAACAAATTTGTGTAGCTAGCTACAAAGACACAAACGTTGCCATATCTCGGCCAAAATAAAGGGTATCATCACACGTCTTTAGATTCTTGTTTGGCATGAGCCTCTCAGTGTCTGCAACAAATTTTACAAAATTTGGTCGATAGGGGGCGCCAAAAGTACAAAAAGTTAATATCTCATGAACGGCTCATCCGATTTTCACGAAATTTGGTGCGTACCATCTAGGCCCACTCCTGAGGCCAGGACTACAGTGGGGTACTGATTCGTCAAAGTGGGCGTGGCCTATGGGACCCATGTTTGGATCTACCACTTAGACTAAAGTGAGCAACTTAAAATTTACAGTGTCGATGTGCAATGGCTTATGGACCTGACCTACCAAATATTACATAAGTGGACCACTAGGTGGCGCTACAATGACGTAAAACGTGTTTTTGCCTATAACTCCGAAAGGCTACATCGCAGACCGAAAATGTATAGATCCCCTTGTTCCTTGTATCGCCCTGAATCTGACGATATAGGACAAGTCCATTTCAACAACAAAGTTCTTTCGCAAAATCGCGCAATGCAAAAACAAATGTTATCATACTCGTCCTAGGCCTTGTTACCGATGTGCACGAAACTTGGTAGATATCTTCTGTATATAGAGCTGACCAAAAGTTATCAAAAGAATTTTGCTACGTTACACCGTTCGCACTCTACACGCAAACAAATTTGTCGTAGCTAGCCACAAAACACGAACTTTAGCATATCTCGGCCAAATTAATAGTTATCAGAACAAATCTTGGTAGAGATCTTTGACATCCCATTCCTAGCCTCGATACCAAATTTGGTTAGAATCGGCCGTCAGGGGGCGCTATAATTAACGTAGAGGCCTTTCGGTAAATAAGTCAATGCATTTAAATGGGAATAATTTGCAATGTAAATATCTCCGCAGAAGTAAATACTATCATCACAAAACTTGAGGGTATTGTTCGACATGCCACTCCGAGCCTCCACGCCGAATTTGGTGAAAATCCGCCGTCAGGGGGCGCTACAATTAACGTAGAGGCCTTTTGGCAAATGAGTCAATGCATTTAAATGGGAATAATTTGCAATGTAAATATCTCTGCAGCATTAAATGCTATCATCACAAACCCTGGGTGTATTTTGTTCAGCATGCCACTCTGCGGCTTCCCACAAAATTTGGTGAAAATCGGCAGTCAGGGGGCGCTACAATTAACGTAGAGGCCATTTGGCAAATGAGTCAATGCATTTAAATGGGAGTAATTTGCAATAGATATGTCTCTGCAGCAGTAAATGCTATCATCACAAAACTTGAGATTATTGTTCGCCATGCCACTCTGTGGCTCTTCACCGGATTTGGCAACGATCGCCGGGGGCGACTCGCGCCGGGGGGGACAGGCGCACGAGGCTTGGACCCCGTTCATAACTGCTTGCAGTTCTAGTTATTAGGGGTCCAAGCCCGAGGCTGTGAGAATCGGCGGTAGCGAAGCTACGCCGTTCGCACAGCAGGGCTGTGGAACCCTATTGGAATTGTAAGGTTTCTTATTATTATTATTCGTCTTATTTTTCTTCCGCCTCTAAAACTGATACTGCAGCCTAAACCGTAAAAGGTGGGAGGTTGCCGTTTTGAGGTCTGGTCCAAAACCCTGCAGGGACCTCGCACGAAAAAATGCAGCCACTTTCACCGCTAGGTGGCGCTATAGCAGAAAAAACGCGTTTGGCCTTATAACTCCCGAACCGTACATCGCACAATAAAAATAAACATATCCATGCGTTCCCTGAATCCAGCTGAATCTCGTGATGTAGGCCACGCCCATTTCCGCCCCGACTTTTTTCCGTGAAAAATCGTGATTTATTGTAAACCTACTTTTTTATACTCCTCCTAGACCGTGCAACTGATTTGCATAAAACTTGGTAAGAAGCATCTATAGACCGACCTGACAAAAAGTTATCAAAAGAATTATTTTCGGATAAAAATTGCGTAAACTACGCCCAAACAAATTTGTGTAGCTAGCTACGAAGACACAAATGTTGCCATATCTTGGCCAAAATAAATGATATCATCACAAGTCTTTAGATTCTTGTTTCACATGAGCGTCTCAGTGTAGGAAACTAATTTTACAAAATTTGGTCAATAGGGGGCGCCAAAAGTACCAAAAGTTAATATCTCATGAACGGCTCATCCGATTTTCACGAAATTTGGTGCGTACCATCTAGGCCCACTCCTGAGGCCAGGCCTACAGTGCGGTACTGATTCGTCAAAGTGGGCGTGGCCTATGGGACCCATGTTTGGATCTACCACTTACACTAAAGTGAGCAACTTAAAATTTACAGTGTAGATGTGCAATGTCTCACGGACCTGACCTACCAAATATTACATAAGTGGACCAATAGGTGGCGCTACAATGACGTAAAACGTGTTTTTGCCTATAACTCCGAAAGGCTACATCGCAGACCGAAAATGTATAGATCCCCTTGTTCGTTATATCGCCCTGAATCTGTCGATATAGGACAGGTCCATTTAAACAAAAAAGTTCTTTCGCAAAATCGCGCAATGCAAAAACAAATGTTATCATACTCGTCCTAGGCCGTGTGACCGATGTGCACAAAACTTGGTAGATATCTTCTTTATATAGAGCTGACCAAAAGTTATCAAAAGAATTTTGCTACGTTACACCGTTCGCACTCTACACGCAAACAAATTTGTCATAGCTAGCCACAAAACACGAACTTTGGCATATCTCGGCCAAATTAAGAGTTATCAGAACAAATCTTGGTAGAGATCTTTGACATCCCATTCTGAGTCTGGATACCAAATTTGGTTCAAATCGGCCGTCAGGGGGCGCTATAATTAACGTAGAGGCCTTTCGGTAAATAAGTCAATGCATTTAAATGGGAATAATTTGCAATGTAAATATCTCCTGCAGAAGTAAATACTATCATCACAAAACTTGAGGGTATTGTTCGACATGCCACTCCGAGCCTCCACGCCGAATTTGGTGAAAATCCGCCGTCAGGGGGCGCTACAATTAACGTAGAGGCCTTTCGGCAAATGAGTCAATGCATTTAAATGGGAGTAATTTGCAATAGATATGTCTCTGCAGCAGTAAATGCTATCATCACAAAACTTGAGGGTATTGTTCGGCATGCCACTCCGAGCCTCCATACCAAATTTGGTGAAAATAGGCCGTCAGGGGGCGCTATAATTGACGTAGAGGCTTTTCGACAAATAAGTCAATGCATTTGAATGGGAATAATTTGCAATGTAAATATCTCTGCAGCATTAAATGCTATCATCACAAACCCTGGGAGTATTTTGTTCGGCATGCAACTCTGTGGCTTCTTACCAAATTTGGTGAAAATCGAACGTTAGGGGGCGCTGTAATTAACGTAGAGACCTTCTGGCAAATAAATCAATGCATTTAAACGTGTTTTTGCCTATAACTCCCACAGGGTACATCGCAGATGGAATATTTATAGATGTGCGTGTTCCGTTTATCAATCTGAATCTGATGATATAGGACACGTCCATTTATACTAAAATATTATTTCGCAAAATCGCGCAAAGCAAAAAAAAATGTTTTCGAACTCGTCCTAGGCCGTGTGACCGATGTGCACGAAACTTGGTCGATATCATCTGTATAGAGAGTTGCCCAAAAGTTATCAAAATAATTTTGCTACGTTACACCGTTCGCACTTTACAGGCTAACAAATTTGTCGTAGCTAGCCACAAAACACGAACTTTGTAATATCTCGGCCAAATTATTAGATATCAGAACAAATCTTGGTAGAGATCTTTGACATGCCATTCCAAGCCTCCATACCAAATTTGGTCAAGATCAGTCTTCAGAGGGCGCTATAATTAACGTGGAGGTCTTTCGGTAAATAAGTCAATGCATTTAAATGGGAATAATTTGCAATGTGAATATCTCTGCAGCAGTACACGCCATCATCACAAAACTTGAGGGTATTGTTCAACATGCCACTCCGAGCCTCCACGCCGAATTTGGTGAAAATCCGTGGTCAGGGGGCGCTACAATTAACGTAGAGGCCTTTCGGCAAATGAGTCAATGCATTTAAATGGGAATAATTTGCAATGTAAATATCTCTGCAGCATTAAATGCTATCATCACAAACCCCGGGTGTATTTTGTTCAGCATGCCACTCTGCGGCTTCCCACAAAATTTGGTGAAAATCGCCCGTCAGGGGGCGCTACAATTAACGTAGATGCCTTTCGGCAAATGAGTTGATGCATTTAAATGGGAGTAATTTGCAATAGATATGTCTCTGCAGCAGTAAATGCTATCATCACAAAACTTGAGATTATTGTTCGCCATGCCACTCTGTGGCTCTTCACCGGATTTGGCAACGATCGCCGGGGGCGACTCACGCCGGGGGGGACCGGCGCACGAGGCTTGGACCCCGTTCATAACTGCTTGCAGTTCTAGTTATTATTCTTCCGCCTCTAAAACTGATACTGCAGCCTAAACCGTAAATGGTGGGAGGTTGCCGTTTTCAGGTCTGGTCCAAACCACTGCAGGGACCTCGGACGAAAAAATTCAGCCACTTTCACCACTAGGTGGCGCTATAGCAGAAAAAACGCGTTTGGCCTTATAACTCCCGAACCGTACATCGCACATTAAAAATACACATATCCACGCGTTCCTTGGATCCAGCTGAATCTCGTGGTATAGGCCACGCCCATTTCCGCCCCGACTTTTATGCGTGAAAAATTGCGATTTATTGTAAACCTTCTTTTTCGTACTCCTCCTAGACCGTGCAACAGATCTGCATGAAACTTGGACTGTAGCATCAGTAGACTGACCTGACAAAAAGTTATCAAAAGATTTTTTTTCAGATGAAAATTGCTTAAACTACGCACAAACAAATTTGTGTAGCTAGCTACAAAGACACAAACGTTGCCATATCTCGGCCAAAATAAATGATATCATCACAAATCTTTAGATTCTTGTTTCCCATGAGCCTTTTAGTGTAGCAAACTAATTTTACAAAATTTGGTCTATAGGGGGCGCCAAAAGTACCAAAAGTTAATATCTCATGAACAGCTCATCCGATTTTCACGAAATTTGGTGCGTACCATCTAGGCCCACTCATGATGCCAGGGCTACAGTGGCGTACTGATTCGTCAAAGTGGGCGTGGCCTATAGGACCCATGTTTGGATCTACCACTTACACTAAAGTGAGCAACTTAAAATTTACAGAGTCGATGTGCAATGGTTCATGGACCTGACGTACCAAATATTACATAAGTGGACCACTAGGTGGCGCTACAATGACGTGCAACGTGTTTTTGCATATAACTCCGAAAGGCTACATCGCAGACCAAAAATTCATAGATCCCCTTGTTCCTTGTATCGACCTGAATTTGATGATATAGGACAGGTCCATTTATACTAAAAAGTTTTTTCGCGAAATAGCGCAATGCAAAAACAAATGTTATCGTACTCGTCCTAGGCCGTGTGACCGATGTGCACGAAACCTGGTAGATATCTTCTCTATATAGAGCTGACCAAAAGTTATCAAAAGAATTTTGCTACATTACACCGTTCGCACTTTACAAGCAAACAAATTTGTCGAAGCTAGCCACAAAACACGAACATTGGCATATCTCGGCCAAATTATTAGATATCAAAGCAAATCTTGGTACAGATCTTTGAAATGCCATTTCTAGCCTCGATACCAAATTTGGTCGAAATCGGCCGTCAGGGGGCGCTATAATTAACGTAGAGGCTTTTCAGTAAATAACTCAATGCATTTAAATGGGAATAATTTGCAATGGATATGTCTCTGCAGCAGTAAATGCTATCATCACAAAACTTGAGGGTTTTGTTCGGCATGCCACTCCGAGCCTCCATACCAAATTTGGTGAAAATAGGCCGTCAGGAGGCGCTATAATTGACGTAGAGGCTTTTCGGCAAATAAGTCAATGCATTTGAATGGGAATAATTTGCAATGTAAATATCTCTGCAGCATTAAATGCTATCATCACAAACCCTGGGAGAATTTTGTTCGGCATGCAACTCTGTGGCTTCTCACCAAATTTGGTGAAAATCGGACGTTAGGGGGCGCTGTAATTAACGTAGAGACCTTCTGGCAAATAAGTCAATGCATTTAAACGTGTTTTTGCCTATAACTCCCACAGGCTACATCTCAGACGGAATATTTATAGATCCACTTGTTCCTTGTATCGACCTGAATCTGATGATATGAGACAGGTCAATTTATACAAAAAAGTTGTTTCGCAAAATCGCGCAATGCAAAAACAAATGTTATCGTACTCGTCCTAGGCCGTGTGACCGATGTGCACGAAACTTGGTTGCTATCATCTTTATAGAGAGCTGACCAAAAGTTATCAAAAGAATTTTGCTATGTTACACCGTTCACACTTTACAAGCAAACTAATTTGCCGTAGCTAGCCACAAAACACGAACTTTGGCATATCTCGGCCAAAGTAATAGTTATCAGAACAAATCTTGGTAGAGATCTTTGACATGCCATTCCTAGCTTCGATACCAAATGTGGTCGAAATCGGCCGTCAGGGGGCGCTATAATTAACGTAGAGGCGTTTTGGTAAATAACTCAATGCATTTAAATGGGAATAATTTGCAATGTAAATATCTCTGCAGCATTAAATGCTATCATCACAAACCCTTGGAGTATTTTGTTTGGCATGCAACTCTGTGGCTTCTCACCAAATTTGATGAAAATCCGCTGTCAGGGGGCGCTACAATTAACGTAGAGGCCTTTCGGCAAATGAGTCAATGCATTTAAATGGGAGTAATTTGCAATGTGAATATCTATGCAGCAGTAAATGCTATCATCACAAAACTTGAGATTATTGTTCGCCATGACACGCTGCAGCTCTTCACCGGATTTGGCGACGGTCGCCCTTTAGGGGGCGCTACAACTGAAGTAGAAGCGTTTGGGCCTTTTGGGCAACGAAGAGGAAATTTGCATTTGCACTTCAGTACGTACTTTGGAGCTCGCACTCGGTGAAAT
This sequence comes from Gymnocephalus cernua, assembly GCA_023631565.1. Classification (NCBI taxonomy): domain Eukaryota; kingdom Metazoa; phylum Chordata; class Actinopteri; order Perciformes; family Percidae; genus Gymnocephalus; species Gymnocephalus cernua. The sequence goes on along the minus strand of CM042448.1, from coordinate 3,806,960 downwards.
TTCCCGACTTTCGCCTCGCCTCGGCGGCGCCGGCTCGCGCCGGGGGGGACTGGCGCACGAGGCTTGGACCCCGTTCATAACTGCTTGCAGTTCTAGTTAGGGGTCCAAGCCCGAGGTTGCGAGAACGGGCGGTAGCGAAGCTACGCCGTTCGCACAGCAGGGCTGTGGAACCCTATTGAAATTGTAAAAATTCTTATTAGGGGTCCAAGCCCGAGGTTGCGAGAACGGGCGGTAGCGAAGCTACGCCGTTCGCACAGCAGGGCTGTGGAACCCTATTGGAATTGTAAGGTTTCTTATTAGGGGTCCAAGCCCGAGGTTGCGAGAACGGGCGGTAGCGAAGCTACGCCGTTCGCACAGCAGGGCTGTGGAACCCTATTGGAATTGTAAAAATTCTTATTATTAGGGGTCCAAGCCCGAGGTTGCGAGAACGGGCGGTAGCGAAGCTACGCCGTTCGCACAGCAGGGCTGTGGAACCCTATTGGAATTGTAAAAATTCTTATTATTAGGGGTCCAAGCCCGAGGCTGTGAGAATCGGCGGTAGCGAAGCTACGCCGTTCGCACAGCAGGGCTGTGGAACCCTATTGGAATTGTAAGGTTTCTTATTATTATTCCGCTTTTTCTTCCGCCTCTAAAACTGATACTGCAGCCTAAACCGTAAATGGTGGGAGGTTGCCGTTTTCAGGTCTGGTCCAAAACCCTGCAGGGACCTCGGACGAAAAAATTCAGCCACTTTCACCACTAGGTGGCGCTATAGCAGAAAAAACGCGTTTGGCCTTATAACTCCCAAACCGTACATCGCACATTAAAAATACACATATCCACGCGTTCCTTGGATCCAGCTGAATCTCGTGGTATAGGCCACGCCTATTTCCGCCCCGACTTTTATGCGTGAAAAATCGCAATTTATCGTAAACCTGCTTTTTCGTACTCCTCCTAGACCGTGCAACGGATCTGCATGAAACTTGGTCTGTAGCATCAGTAGACCGACCTGACAAAAAGTTATCAAAAGATTTGTTTTCGGATGAAAATTGCGTAAACTACGCACAAACAAATTTGTGTAGCTAGCTACGAAGACACAAACGTTGCCATATCTCGGCCAAAATTAATGATATCATCACAAATCTTTAGATTCTTTTTTCACATGAGCCTCTTAGTGTAGGAAACTAATTTTACAAAATTTGGTCAATAGGGGGCGCCAAAAGTACCAAAAGTTAATATCTCATGAACAGCTCAACCGGTTTTCACGAAATTTGGTGTGTACCATCTTGGCCAACTCTTGAGGAAAGGCCTACAGTGGCGTATTGATTCGTCAAAGTGGGCGTGGCCTATGGGACCCATGTTTGGATCTACGACTTACACTAAAGTGAGCAACTTAAAATTTACAATGTCGATGTGCAATGGTTCATGGACCAGACCTACCAAATATTACATACGTGGACCACTAGGTGGCGCTACAATGACGTAAAACGTGTTTTTGCATATAACTCCGAAAGGCTACATCGCAGACCGAATATTTATAGATCACCTTGTTCCTTGTATCGACGTGAATCTGACGATATAGGACAGGTCCATTTATACTAAAAAGTTTTTTCGCAAAATCGTGTAGTGCGAAAAAAAATGTTTTCGTACTCGTCCTAGGCCATACAACCGATGTGCACGAAACTTGATAGATACCATCTGTGTATGGAGCTGACCAAAAGTTATCAAAGGAATTTCGCTACACTACACCGTTCGCACTTTACAACCAAACTAATTCGTTGTAGCTAGCCACAAAACACGAACTTTAGCATATCTTGGCCAAATTAATAGTTATCAGAATGAAACCTGGTGGGCTTCTTCAACATCCCATCCCTAGTCCCCCTACCAAATTTGGTGAAAATAGGCCATCGGGGGGCGCTATAATTGACGTAGAAGCTTTTCGGCAAATAAGTCAATGCATTTGAATGGGAATATTTGCATTGTAAATATCTCTGCAGCATTAAATGCTATCATCACAAACCCTGGAAGTATTTTGTTTGTCATGCCACTCTGCAGCTTCCCACCAAATTTGGTGAAAATCGGCCGTTAGGGGTCGCTATAATTAACGTAGAGACCTTTTGGCAAATAAGTCAATGCATTTAAATATGTTTTTACGTATAACTCCCACAGTCTGCATTGCAGATGAAAAGTTCTTAGATATCCTTGTTCCTTGAATCCATATGAATCTGATGATACAGGGTAATCCCATTTCCACGAAGAAGTTATTTCGTAAAATCACACAATGCGCAAAACAAAGTTTTCGTACTCGTCCTAGGCCATGCGACCGATGTGCACAAAACCTGGTAGATACCATCTGTGTATGGAGCTGACTAAAAGTTATCAAAGGAATTTTGCTACATTACACCGTTCGCACTTTACAACTAAACTAATTTGTTGTAGCTAGCCACAAAACACGAACTTTGGCATATCTCGCCCAAATTAATAGTTATCAAAAAGCAACCAGGTAGGCTTCTTCAACATCCCCTTCTGAGCCTCCACACCAAATCTGGTCGAAATCGGCCGTTAGGGGGCGCTATGATTAACGTAGAGGCTTTTTCGGCAAATAAGTCAATACATTTGAAAGGGAATACTTTGCAATGTAAATATCTCGGAAGCATTAAATGCTATCATTAAAAACCCTGGGAGTATTTTGTTCGGCATGGCACTCTGCAGCTTCCCACCAAATTTGGTGAAAATCGGCCGTTAGGGGGCGCTATAATTAACGTAGAGGCCTTTTGGCAAATGAGTCAATGCATTTAAATGGGAGTAATTTGCAATGGATATGTCTCTGCAGCAGTGAATGCTTTCATCACAAAACTTGAGATTATTATTCGCCATGCCACTCTGCAGCTCTTCACCAGATTTGGCGACGATCGCACTTTAGGGGGCGTTACAACCGAAGTAGAAGCGTTTGGGGCTTTTACACAACGAAGAGGAAATTTGCAATTGCATTTCACTACGAACTTTGGAGCTCGCATTCGGCCAAATTTACCGACTTTTGTCTCGCCGCGGCGGCGCTTCGGGTTTTCATTTCGCATGCTCCGTTTTTGCGGGCTCTCGGCATCGCCGGGGGCGGCTCGCGCCGGATAGGACTGACGCACGAGGCTTGGACCCCGTTCATAACTGCTTGCAGTTCTAGTTATTAGGGGTCCAAGCCCGAGGTTGCGAGAACCGGCGGTAGCGAAGCTACGCCGTTCGCACAGCAGGGCTGTGGAACCCTATTGAAATTGCAAAGTTTCTTATTATTATTAGGGGTCCAAGCCCGAGGCTGTGAGAATCGGCGGTAGCGAAGCTACGCCGTTCGCACAGCAGGGCTGTGGAACCCTATTGGAATTGTAAGGTTTCTTATTATTATTATTCGTCTTATTTTTCTTCCGCCTCTAAAACTGATACTGCAGCCTAAACCGTAAATGGTGGGAGGTTGCCGTTTTGAGGTCTGGTCCAAAACCCTGCAGGGACCTCGCACGAAAAAATTCAGCCACTTTCACCGCTAGGTGGCGCTATAGCAGAAAAAACGCGTTTGGCCTTATAACTCCCGAACCGTACATCGCACAATAAAAATAAACATATCCATGCGTTCCCTGAATCCAGCTGAATCTCGTGATGTAGGCCACGCCCATTTCCGCCCCGACTTTTTTCCGTGAAAAATCGTGATTTATTGTAAACCTACTTTTTTATACTCCTCCTAGACCGTGCAACTGATTTGCATAAAACTTGGTAAGAAGCATCTATAGACCGACCTGACAAAAAGTTATCAAAAGAATTATTTTCGGATAAAAATTGCGTAAACTACGCCCAAACAAATTTGTGTAGCTAGCTACGAAGACACAAATGTTGCCATATCTTGGCCAAAATAAATGATATCATCACAAGTCTTTAGATTCTTGTTTCACATGAGCGTCTCAGTGTAGGAAACTAATTTTACAAAATTTGGTCAATAGGGGGCGCCAAAAGTACCAAAAGTTAATATCTCATGAACGGCTCATCCGATTTTCACGAAATTTGGTGCGTACCATCTAGGCCCACTCCTGAGGCCAGGCCTACAGTGCGGTACTGATTCGTCAAAGTGGGCGTGGCCTATGGGACCCATGTTTGGATCTACCACTTACACTAAAGTGAGCAACTTAAAATTTACAGTGTAGATGTGCAATGTCTCACGGACCTGACCTACCAAATATTACATAAGTGGACCACTAGGTGGCGCTACAATGACGTAAAACGTGTTTTTGCATATAACTCCGAAAGGCTACATCGCAGACCGAATATTTATAGATCGACTTGTTCCTTGTATCGACCTGAATCTGATGATATAGGACAGTTCCATTTATACTAAAAGTTTTTTTCGCAAAATCGTGTAGTGCGGAAAAAAATGTTTTCGTACTCGTCCTAGGCCATACAACCGATGTGCACGAAACTTGGTATATACCATCTGTATATGGAGCTGACCAAAAGTTATCAAAGGAATTTCGCTAAATTACACCGTTCGCACTTTACAACCAAACTAATTCGTTGTTGCTAGCCACAAAACACGAACTTTGGCATATCTCGGCCAAATTAATAGTTATCAGAATTAAACCTGGTGGGATTCTTCAACATCCCATTCCTAGTCTCCATACCAAATTTGGTGAAGATAGGCCGTCGGGGGGCGCTATAATTGACGTAGAGGCTTTTCGGCAAATAAGTCAATGCATTTGAATGGGAATAATTTGCAATGTAAATATCTCTGCAGCATTAAATGCTATCATCACAAACCCTGGGAGTATTTTGTTCGGCATAGAACTCTGTGGCTTCCCACCAAATTTGGTGAAAATCGGCCGTTAGGGGGCGCTGTAATTAACGTAGAGACCTTCTGCCAAATAAGTCAATGCATTTAAACGTGTTTTTGCATATAACTCCGAAAGGCTACATCGAAGACCGAATATTTATAGATCCACTTGTTCCTTGTATGGACCTGAATCTGAAGATATAGGACAGGTTCATATATACTAAAAAATTTTTTCGCAAAATCGCATAATGCAAAAACAAATGTTATCGTACTCGTCCTAGGCCGTGTGACCAATGTCCACGAAACTTGGAAGATATCATCTGTATATAGAGCTGACCAAAAGTTGTCAAAAGAATTTTGCTACGGTACACCGTTCGCACTTTACAAGCAAACTAATTTGACGTGGCTAGCCACAAAACACGTACTTTGGCATATCTCGGCCAAATTATTTGATATCCGAACAAATCTTGGTACAGATCTTTGACATGCCATTCCAAGCCTCGATACCAAATTTGGTCAAAATCGGCCTTCAGGGGGCGCTATAATTAACGTGGAGGTCTTTCAGTAAATAAGTCAATGCATTTAAATGGGAATAATTTGCAATGTGAATATCTCTGCAGCAGTAAATGCCATCATCACAAAACTTGACAGTGTTGTTCGTCATGCCACCCCGAGCCTCCACACCAAATTTGGTGAAAATTCGCCGCCAGGGGGCGCTACAATTAACGTAGAGGCCTTTCGGCAAATGAGTCAATGCATTTAAATGGGAGCAATTTGCAATGTGAATATCTCGGCAGCAGTAAATGCCATCATCACGAAACTTGAGACTAATGTTCGACATGCCACTCTGCGGCTCCCCAACGGATTTGGCGACAATCGCCCTTTAGGGGGCGCTATAATCAAGGTAGAAGCGGTTTGGCCTTTTACGCAATGAAGAGGAAATTTGCAATTGCATTTCACTACGTTCTTTGGAGCTCGCGCTCGTTCAGGCGGCGGCGCTTCGGGTTCTCCTTTCGCGGGCTCCGTTTTCGCCGGGGGGGACCGGCGCACAAGGCTTGGACCCCGTTCATAACTGCTTGCAGTTCTAGTTATTAGGGGTCCAAGCCCGAGGTTGCGAGAACGGGCGGTAGCGAAGCTACGCCGTTCGCACAGCAGGGCTGTGGAACCCTATTGAAATTGCAAAGTTTCTTATTATTATTATTATTATTATTATTCTTCTTTTTCTTCCGCCTCTAAAACTGATACTGCAGCCTAAACCGTAAATGGTGGGAGGTTGCCGTTTTGAGGTCTGGTCCAAAACCCTGCAGGGACCTCGGACGAAAAAATTCAGCCACTTTCACCACTAGGTGGCGCTATAGCAGAAAAAACGCGTTTGGCCTTATAACTCCCAAACCGTACATCGCACATTAAAAATACACATATCCACGCGTTCCTTTGATCCAGCTGAATCTCCTGGTACAGGCCACGCCCATTTCCGCCTAGACTTTTATACGTGAAAAATCGCGATTTATCATAAACCTGCTTTTTCGTACTCCTCTTAGACCGTGTAACGGATCTGCATGAAACTTGGTCGCTAGCATCTATAGGCCGACCTGAGAAAAAAAGTATCAAAAGATTTTTTTTTGGATAAAAATTGCGTAAACTACGCACAAACAAATTTGTGTAGCTAGCTACGAAGACACAAACGTTGCCATATCTCGGCCAAAATAAAAGATATCATCACAAATCTTTAGAATCTTGTTTGGAATGAGCCTCTCAGTGTCTGAAACAAATATTAAAAAATTTGGTCAATAGGGGGCGCCAAAAGTACAAAAAGTTAATATCTCATGAACAGCTCATCCGATTTTTACGAAATTTGGAGCCTACTATCTAGGCCCACTCCTGAGGCCAGGACTACAGTGGGGTACTGATTCGTCAAAGTGGGCGTGGCCTATGGGACCCAAATGGGACCCAGGTTTATATCTACCACTTACACTAATGTGAGCAACTTCATATTTACAGTGTAGATGTACAATCCTTTCTGGACCACAGGTACCAAATATTACAAAAGTGGACCACTAGGTGGCGCTACAATCACGTAAAACGTGTTTTTGCCTATAACTCCCACAGAATACATCGCAGATGGAATATTTATAGATCCACGTGTTCCTTGTATGCATCTGAATCTGATGATATAGAAAAAGTCCATTTCTACGAAAAGAAATTTTCGCAAAATTGCGCAATGCAAAAATAAATGTTTTCGTTCTCGTCCTAGGCCGTGTGACCAATGTACACGAAACTTGGTAGATATCATCTTTATAGAAAGCTGACCAAACCTTGTCAAAATAATTTTTCTATGTTACACCGTTCGCACTTTACAAGCAAACTAATTTGTCATAGCTAGCCACAAAACACGAACTTTGGCATATCTCGGCCAAATTATTAGATATCCGACCAAATCTTGGTAGAGATCTTTGACATGCCATTCCAAGCCTACTTACCAAATTTGGTCAAAATCGGCCTTCAGGGGGCGCTATAATTAACGTGGAGGTCTTTCGGTAAATAAGTCAATGCATTTACATGTGAATAATTTGCAATGTAAATTTCTCTGCAGCAGTAAATGCCATCATCACAAAACTTGAGGGTATTGTTCGTCACGCCACTCCGAGCCTCCAACCCAAATTTGGTGAAAATCCGCCGCCAGGGGGCGCTACAATTAACGTAGAGGCCTTTCGGCAAATGAGTCAATGCATTTAAATGGGAATAATTTGCAATGTGAATATCTCTGCAGCAGTAAATGCCATCATCACGAAACTTGAGGGTATTGTTCGTCTTGCCACTCTGCGGCTCCCCACCGGATTTGGCGACGATCGCCCTTTAAGGGGCGCTAAAATCGAAGAAGAAGCGTTTGGGCCTTTTACGCAACGAAGAGGAAATTTGCGATTGCGTTTCACTACGGACTTTGGAGCTCGCGCTCGGTCAAATTTCCCGACTTTCGCCTCGCTGCGACGGCGCTTCGGGTTCTCCTTTTGGGGGCTCCGTTTTCGCGGGCTCCATTTTCGCGGGCTCTCGGCGTCGCCGGGGGCGGCTCGCACGAGGCTTGGACCCCGTTCATAACTGCTTGCAGTTCTAGTTATTATTATTCTTTTTCTTCCGCCTCTAAAACTGATACTGCAGCCTAAACCGTAAATGGTGGGAGGTTGCCGTTTTCAGGTCTGGTCCAGATCACTGCAGGGACCTCGGACGAAAAAATTCAGCCACTTTCACCACTAGGTGGCGCTATAGCAGAAAAAACGCGTTTGGCTTTATAACTTCCGAACCGTACATCGCACATTAAAAATACACATATCCACGCGTTCCTTGGATCCAGCTGAATCTCGTGGTATAGGCCACGCCCATTTCCGCCCCGACTTTTATGCGTGAAAAATCGCGATTTATCGTAAACCTGCTTTTTCGTACTCCTCCTAGACCGTGCAACGGTTCTGCATGAAACTTGGTCTGTAGCATCAATAGACCGACCTGACAAAAAGTTATCAAAAGATTTTTTTTCGGATGAAAATTGCGTAAACTACGCACAAACAAATTTGTGTAGATAGCTACGAAGACACAAACGTTGCCATATCTCGGCCAAAATAAATGATATCATCACAAATCTTTAGATTCTTGTTTGCCATGAGCCTCTGAGTGTCTGAAACAAATTTTACAAAATTTGGTCAATAGGGGGCGCCAAAAGTATAAAAACTTAATATCTCATGAACGGCTCATCAGATTTTTACGAAATTTGGAGCGTACCATCTAGACCCACTCTTGAGGCCAGGACTACAGTGGGGTACTGATTCGTCAAAGTGGGCGTGGCCTATGGGACCCAAATGGGACCCAAGTTTATATCTACCACTTACACTAATGTGAGCAACTTTAAATTTACAGTGTCGATGTACAATGGCTCCGTGACCAGACTTACCAAATATTACAAAAGTGGACCACTAGGTGGCGCTACAATCACGTAAAACGTGTTTTTGCCTTTAACTCCCACATATTACATCACAGATGGAATATTTATAGATCCACGTGTTCCTTGTATGCGTATGAATCTGATGATATAGGAAAAGTCTATTTCTACGAAAAGAAATCTTCGCAAAATTGCGCAATGCAAAGAGAAATGTTTTCGTACTCGTCCTAGGCCGTGTGACCAATGTGCACGAAACTTGGTAGATATCATCTCTATATAGCGCTGACCAAAAGTTATCAAAAGAATTTTGCTACGTTAAACCGTTCGCACTTTACAGGCAAACAAATTTGTCGTAGCTAGCCACAAAACACGAACTTTGGCCTATCTCGGCCACAATATTAGATATCAGAACAATTCTTGGTAGACATCTTCGACATGCCATTCCAAGCCTCCATACCAAATTTGGTCAAAATCGGCCTTCAGGGGGCGCTATAATTAACGTGGAGGTCTTTCGGTAAATAAGTCAATGCATTTAAATGGGAATTATTTGCAATGTGAATATCTCTGCAGCAGTAAAGGCCATCATCACAAAACTTGAGGGTGTTGTTCGTCATACCACTCCGAGCCTCCAAACCAAATTTGGTGATAATCCGCCGTAAGGGGGCGCTACAATTAACGTAGAGGCCTTTCAGCAAATGAGTCAATGCATTTAAATGGGAGCAATTTGCAAGGGATATGTCTCTGCAGCAGTAAAGGCCATCATCACAAAACTTGAGATTATTGTTCGCCATGCCACTCTGTGGCTCTTCACCAGATTTGGCAACGATCGCCGGGGGCGGCTCGCGCCGGGGGCGGCTCGCGCCGGGGGGCACCGGCGCACGAGGCTTGGACCCCGTTCATAACTGCTTGCAGTTCTAGTTATTATTATTATTATTCTTCCGCCTCTAAAACTGATACTGCAGCCTAAACCGTAAATGGTGGGAGGTTGCCGTTTTCAGGAATGGTCCAGATCACTGCAGGGACCTCGGACGAAAAAATTCAGCCACTTTGACCACTAGGTGGCGCTATAGCAGAAAAAACGCGTTTGTCCTTATAACTCCCAAACCGTACATCGCACATTAAAAATACACATATCGACGCGTTCCTCGGATCCAGCTGAATCTCGTGGTATAGGCCACGCCCATTTCCGCCTAGACTTTTATACGTGAAAAATCGCGATTTATCGTAAACCTGCTTTTTCGTACTCCTCCTAGACCGTGCGACGGATCTGCATGAAACTTGGTCTGTAGTATCTCTAGGCCGACCTGACGAAAAGTTATCAAAAGATTTTTTTTCGGATGAAAATTTCGTAAACTACGCACAAACAAATTTGTGTAGCTAGCTACAAAGACACAAACGTTGCCATATCTCGGCCAAAATAAAGGGTATCATCACACGTCTTTAGATTCTTGTTTGGCATGAGCCTCTCAGTGTCTGCAACAAATTTTACAAAATTTGGTCGATAGGGGGCGCCAAAAGTACAAAAAGTTAATATCTCATGAACGGCTCATCCGATTTTCACGAAATTTGGTGCGTACCATCTAGGCCCACTCCTGAGGCCAGGACTACAGTGGGGTACTGATTCGTCAAAGTGGGCGTGGCCTATGGGACCCATGTTTGGATCTACCACTTAGACTAAAGTGAGCAACTTAAAATTTACAGTGTCGATGTGCAATGGCTTATGGACCTGACCTACCAAATATTACATAAGTGGACCACTAGGTGGCGCTACAATGACGTAAAACGTGTTTTTGCCTATAACTCCGAAAGGCTACATCGCAGACCGAAAATGTATAGATCCCCTTGTTCCTTGTATCGCCCTGAATCTGACGATATAGGACAAGTCCATTTCAACAACAAAGTTCTTTCGCAAAATCGCGCAATGCAAAAACAAATGTTATCATACTCGTCCTAGGCCTTGTTACCGATGTGCACGAAACTTGGTAGATATCTTCTGTATATAGAGCTGACCAAAAGTTATCAAAAGAATTTTGCTACGTTACACCGTTCGCACTCTACACGCAAACAAATTTGTCGTAGCTAGCCACAAAACACGAACTTTAGCATATCTCGGCCAAATTAATAGTTATCAGAACAAATCTTGGTAGAGATCTTTGACATCCCATTCCTAGCCTCCTTACCAAATTTGGTTAGAATCGGCCATCAGGGGGCGCTATAATTAACGTAGAGGCCTTTCGGTAAATAAGTCAATGCATTTAAATGGGAATAATTTGCAACGTAAATATCTCCGCAGAAGTAAATACTATCATCACAAAACTTGAGGGTATTGTTCGACATGCCACTCCGAGCCTCCACGCCGAATTTGGTGAAAATCCGCCGTCAGGGGGCGCTACAATTAACGTAGAGGCCTTTCGGCAAATGAGTCAATGCATTTAAATGGGAATAATTTGCAATGTAAATATCTCTGCAGCATTAAATGCTATCATCACAAACCCTGGGTGTATTTTGTTCAGCATGCCACTCTGCGGCTTCCCACAAAATTTGGTGAAAATCGGCAGTCAGGGGGCGCTACAATTAACGTAGAGGCCTTTTGGCAAATGAGTCAATGCATTTAAATGGGAGTAATTTGCAATAGATATGTCTCTGCAGCAGTAAATGCTATCATCACAAAACTTGAGATTATTGTTCGCCATGCCACTCTGTGGCTCTTCACCGGATTTGGCAACGATCGCCGGGGGCGACACGCGCCGGGGTGGACAGGCGCACGAGGCTTGGACCCCGTTCATAACTGCTTGCAGTTCTAGTTATTAGGGGTCCAAGCCCGAGGCTGTGAGAATCGGCGGTAGCGAAGCTACGCCGTTCGCACAGCAGGGCTGTGGAACCCTATTGGAATTGTAAGGTTTCTTATTATTATTCCGCTTTTTCTTCCGCCTCTAAAACTGATACTGCAGCCTAAACCGTAAATGGTGGGAGGTTGCCGTTTTCAGGTCTGGTCCAAAACCCTGCAGGGACCTCGGACGAAAAAATTCAGCCACTTTCACCACTAGGTGGCGCTATAGCAGAAAAAACGCGTTTGGCCTTATAACTCCCAAACCGTACATCGCACATTAAAAATACACATATCCACGCGTTCCTTGGATCCAGCTGAATCTCGTGGTATAGGCCACGCCCATTTCCGCCCCGACTTTTATGCGTGAAAAATCGCGATTTATCGTAAACCTGCTTTTTCGTACTCCTCCTAGACCGTGCAACGGATCTGCATGAAACTTGGTCTGTAGCATCAGTAGACCGACCTGACAAAAAGTTATCAAAAGATTTGTTTTCGGATGAAAATTGCGTAAACTACGCACAAACAAATTTGTGTAGCTAGCTACGAAGACACAAACGTTGCCATATCTCGGCCAAAATTAATGATATCATCACAAATCTTTAGATTCTTTTTTCACATGAGCCTCTTAGTGTAGGAAACTAATTTTACAAAATTTGGTCAATAGGGGGCGCCAAAAGTACCAAAAGTTAATATCTCATGAACAGCTCAACCGATTTTCACGAAATTTGGTGTGTACCATCTAGGCCAACTCTTGAGGCAAGGCCTACAGTGGCGTATTGATTCGTCAAAGTGGGCGTGGCCTATGGGACCCATGTTTGGATCTACGACTTACACTAAAGTGAGCAACTTAAAATTTACAATGTCGATGTGCAATGGTTCATGGACCAGACCTACCAAATATTACATACGTGTACCACTAGGTGGCGCTACAATGACGTAAAACGTGTTTTTGCATATAACTCCGAAAGGCTACATCGCAGACCGAATATTTATAGATCACCTTGTTCCTTGTATCGACGTGAATCTGACGATATAGGACAGGTCCATTTATACTAAAAAGTTTTTTCGCAAAATCGTGTAGTGCGAAAAAAAATGTTTTCGTACTCGTCCTAGGCCATACAACCGATGTGCACGAAACTTGATAGATACCATCTGTGTATGGAGCTGACCAAAAGTTATCAAAGGAATTTCGCTACACTACACCGTTCGCACTTTACAACCAAACTAATTCGTTGTAGCTAGCCACAAAACACGAACTTCAGCATATCTTGGCCAAATTAATAGTTATCAGAATGAAACCTGGTGGGCTTCTTCAACATCCCATCCCTAGTCCCCCTACCAAAGTTGGTGAAAATAGGCCATCGGGGGGCGCTATAATTGACGTAGAAGCTTTTCGGCAAATAAGTCAATGCATTTGAATGGGAATATTTGCATTGTAAATATCTCTGCAGCATTAAATGCTATCATCACAAACCCTGGAAGTATTTTGTTTGTCATGCCACTCTGCAGCTTCCCACCAAATTTGGTGAAAATCGGCCGTTAGGGGTCGCTATAATTAACGTAGAGACCTTTTGGCAAATAAGTCAATGCATTTAAATATGTTTTTACGTATAACTCCCACAGTCTGCATTGCAGATGAAAAGTTCTTAGATATCCTTGTTCCTTGAATCCATATGAATCTGATGATACAGGGTAATCCCATTTCCACGAAGAAGTTATTTCGTAAAATCACACAATGCGCAAAACAAAGTTTTCGTACTCGTCCTAGGCCATGCGACCGATGTGCACAAAACCTGGTAGATACCATCTGTGTATGGAGCTGACTAAAAGTTATCAAAGGAATTTTGCTACATTACACCGTTCGCACTTTACAACTAAACTAATTTGTTGTAGCTAGCCACAAAACACGAACTTTAGCATATCTCGCCCAAATTAATAGTTATCAAAAAGAAACCAGGTAGGCTTCTTCAACATCCCCTTCTGAGCCTCCACACCAAATCTGGTCAAAATCGGCCGTTAGGGGGCGCTATGATTAACGTAGAGGCTTTTTCGGCAAATAAGTCAATGCATTTGAATGGGAATACTTTGCAATGTAAATATCTCGGAAGCATTAAATGCTATCATTAAAAACCAAGGGAGTATTTTGTTCGGCATGGCACTCTGCAGCTTCCCACCAAATTTGGTGAAAATCGGCCGTTAGGGGGCGCTATAATTAACGTAGAGGCCTTTTGGCAAATGAGTCAATGCATTTAAATGGGAGTAATTTGCAATGGATATGTCTCTACAGCAGTGAATGCTTTCATCACAAAACTTGAGATTATTATTCGCCATGCCACTCTGCAGCTCTTCACCAGATTTGGCGACGATCGCACTTTAGGGGGCGTTACAACCGAAGTAGAAGCGTTTGGGGCTTTTACACAACGAAGAGGAAATTTGCAATTGCATTTCACTACGAACTTTGGAGCTCGCACTCGGCCAAATTTACCGACTTTTGTCTCGCCGCGGCGGCGCTTCGGGTTTTCATTTCGCATGCTCCGTTTTTGCGGGCTCTCGGCATCGCCGGGGGCGGCTCGCGCCGGATAGGACTGACGCACGAGGCTTGGACCCCGTTCATAACTGCTTGCAGTTCTAGTTAGGGGTCCAAGCCCGAGGTTGCGAGAACGGGCGGTAGCGAAGCTACGCCGTTCGCACAGCAGGGCTGTGGAACCCTATTGAAATTGCAAAGTTTCTTATTATTATTATTATTATTATTATTCTTCTTTTTCTTCCGCCTCTAAAACTGATACTGCAGCCTAAACCGTAAATGGTGGGAGGTTGCCGTTTTGAGGTCTGGTCCAAAACCCTGCAGGGACCTCGGAAGAAAAAATTCAGCCACTTTCACCACTAGGTGGCGCTATAGCAGAAAAAACGCGTTTGGCCTTATAACTCCCAAACCGTACATCGCACATTAAAAATACACATATCGACGCGTTCCTTGGATCCAGCTGAATCTCGTGGTATAGGCCACGCCCATTTCCGCCTAGACTTTTATACGTGAAAAATCGCGATTTATCGTAAACATGCTTTTTCGTACTCCTCTTAGACCGTGTAACGGATCTGCATGAAACTTGGTCTCTAGCATCTATAGGCTGACCTGAGACAAAAGTATCAAAAGATTTTTTTTCGGATAAAAATTTCGTAAACTACGCACAAACAAATTTGTGTAGCTAGCTACGAAGACACAAACGTTGCCATATCTCGGCCAAAATAAATGATATCATCACAAATCCTTAGATTCTTGTTTGCGATGAGCCTCTCAGTGTCTGAAACAAATTTTAAGAAATTTGGCCAATAGGGGGCGCCAAAAGTACAAAAAGTTATTATCTCATGAACGGCTCATCCGATTTTTACGAAATTTGGAGCGTACCATCTAGGCCCACTCTTGAGGCCAGGACTACAGTGGGGTACTGATTCGTCAAAGTGGGCGTGGCCTATGGGACCCAAATGGGACCCAGGTTTATATCTACCACTTACACTAATGTGAGCAACTTCAAATTTACAGTGTCGATGTACAATGGTTCTTGGACAAGATGTACCAAATATTACAAAAGTGGACCACTAGGTGGCGCTACAATGACGCACAACGTGTTTTTGCCTATAACTCCAACAGGCTACATCGCAGACAGAATATTTATAGATCCACATGTTCCTTGTATGCATCTGAATCTGCTGATATAGGAAACGTCCATTTCTACAAAAAATTGTTTTCGCAAAATCGCGCAATGCAAAGAAAAATGTTTTCGTACTCGTCCTAGGCCGTGTGACCAATGTGCACGAAACTTGGTAGATATCATCTGTATATAGAGTTGACCAAAAGTTGTTAAAAGAATTTTGCTACGTTACACCGTTCGCACCTTACAAGCAAACAAATTTGTCGTAGCTAGCCACAAAACACGAACTTTGGCATATCTCGGCCAAATTATTAGATATCAGAACAAATCTTGGTGGAGATCTTTGACATGTCATTCCAAGCCTCCATACCAACTTTGGTAAAGATCGGCCTTCAGGGGGCGCTATAATTAACGTGGAGGTCTTTCGGTAAATAAGTCAATGCATTTAAATGGGAATAATTTGCAATGTGAATATCTCTGCAGCAGTAAAGGCCATCATCACAAAACTTGAGGGTATTGTTCGTCATGCCACTCCGAGCCTCCAAACCAAATTTGGTGAAAATCCGCAGTCAGGGGGCGCTACAATTAACGTAGAGGCCTTTCAGCAAATGAGTCAATGCATTTAAATGGGAGCAATTTGCAATGTAAATATCTCTGCAGCAGTAAATGCTATCATCTCAACACTTGAGGGTATTGTTCGTCATGCCACTCCGAGCCTCCACACCAAATTTGGTGAAATTCCGCCGCCAGGGGGCGCTACAGTTAACGTAGAGTCCTTTCGGCAAGTGAGTCAATGCATTTAAATGGGAATAATTTGCAATGTGAATATCTGTACAGCAGTAAATGCCATCATCACGAAACTTGAGAGTATTGTTCGTCATGCCACTCTGCGGATCCCCACCGGATTTGGCGACGATCGCCGGGGCGACTCGCGCCGGGGGGGACCGGCGCACGAGGCTTGGACCCCGTTCATAACTGCTTGCAGTTCTAGTTAGGGGTCCAAGCCCGAGGCTGTGAGAATCGGCGGTAGCGAAGCTACGCCGTTCGCACAGCAGGGCTGTGGAACCCTATTGGAATTGTAAGGTTTCTTATTATTATTCCGCTTTTTCTTCCGCCTCTAAAACTGATACTGCAGCCTAAACCGTAAATGGTGGGAGGTTGCCGTTTTCAGGTCTGGTCCAAAACCCTGCAGGGACCTCGGACGAAAAAATTCAGCCACTTTCACCACTAGGTGGCGCTATAGCAGAAAAAACGCGTTTGGCCTTATAACTCCCAAACCGTACATCGCACATTAAAAATACACATATCCACGCGTTCCTTGGATCCAGCTGAATCTCGTGGTATAGGCCACGCCTATTTCCGCCCCGACTTTTATGCGTGAAAAATCGCGATTTATCGTAAACCTGCTTTTTCGTACTCCTCCTAGACCGTGCAACGGATCTGCATGAAACTTGGTCTGTAGCATCAGTAGACCGACCTGACAAAAAGTTATCAAAAGATTTGTTTTCGGATGAAAATTGCGTAAACTACGCACAAACAAATTTGTGTAGCTAGCTACGAAGACACAAACGTTGCCATATCTCGGCCAAAATTAATGATATCATCACAAATCTTTAGATTCTTTTTTCACATGAGCCTCTTAGTGTAGGAAACTAATTTTACAAAATTTGGTCAATAGGGGGCGCCAAAAGTACCAAAAGTTAATATCTCATGAACAGCTCAACCGATTTTCACGAAATTTGGTGTGTACCATCTAGGCCAACTCTTGAGGAAAGGCCTACAGTGGCGTATTGATTCGTCAAAGTGGGCGTGGCCTATGGGACCCATGTTTGGATCTACGACTTACACTAAAGTGAGCAACTTAAAATTTACAATGTCGATGTGCAATGGTTCATGGACCAGACCTACCAAATATTACATACGTGGACCACTAGGTGGCGCTACAATGACGTAAAACGTGTTTTTGCATATAACTCCGAAAGGCTACATCGCAGACCGAATATTTATAGATCACCTTGTTCCTTGTATCGACGTGAATCTGACGATATAGGACAGGTCCATTTATACTAAAAAGTTCTTTCGCAAAATCGTGTAGTGCGAAAAAAAATGTTTTCGTACTCGTCCTAGGCCATACAACCGATGTGCACGAAACTTGATACATACCATCTGTGTATGGAGCTGACCAAAAGTTATCAAAGGAATTTCGCTACACTACACCATTCGCACTTTACAACCAAACTAATTCGTTGTAGCTAGCCACAAAACACGAACTTTAGCATATCTTGGCCAAATTAATAGTTATCAGAATGAAACCTGGTGGGCTTCTTCAACATCCCATCCCTAGTCCCCCTACCAAATTTGGTGAAAATAGGCCATCGGGGGGCGCTATAATTGACGTAGAAGCTTTTCGGCAAATAAGTCAATGCATTTGAATGGGAATATTTGCATTGTAAATATCTCTGCAGCATTAAATGCTATCATCACAAACCCTGGAAGTATTTTGTTTGTCATGCCACTCTGCAGCTTCCCACCAAATTTGGTGAAAATCGGCCGTTAGGGGTCGCTATAATTAACGTAGAGACCTTTTGGCAAATAAGTCAATGCATTTAAATATGTTTTTACGTATAACTCCCACAGTCTGCATTGCAGATGAAAATTTCTTAGATATCCTTGTTCCTTGAATCCATATGAATCTGATGATACAGGGTAATCCCATTTCCACGAAGAAGTTATTTCGTAAAATCACACAATGCGCAAAACAAAGTTTTCGTACTCGTCCTAGGCCATGCGACCGATGTGCACAAAACCTGGTAGATACCATCTGTGTATGGAGCTGACTAAAAGTTATCAAAGGAATTTTGCTACATTACACCGTTCGCACTTTACAACTAAACTAATTTGTTGTAGCTAGCCACAAAACACGAACTTTGGCATATCTCGCCCAAATTAATAGTTATCAAAAAGCAACCAGGTAGGCTTCTTCAACATCCCCTTCTGAGCCTCCACACCAAATCTGGTCGAAATCGGCCGTTAGGGGGCGCTATGATTAACGTAGAGGCTTTTTCGGCAAATAAGTCAATACATTTGAATGGGAATACTTTGCAATGTAAATATCTCTGCAGCATTAAATGCTATCATTAAAAACCCTGGGAGTATTTTGTTCGACATGCCACTCTGCAGCTTCCCACCAAATTTGGTGAAAATCGGCCGTTAGGGGGCGCTATAATTAACGTAGAGACCTTTTGGCAAATAAGTCAATGCATTTAAATATGTTTTTGCGTATAACTCCCACAGTTTGCATTGCAGATGAGAAGTTCTTAGATCTCCTTGTTCCTTGAATCCATATGAATCTGATTATACAGGGTAATCCCATTTCCACAAAGAAGTTATTTCGTAAAATCACACAATGCGCAAAACAAAGTTTTCGTACTCGAACTAGGCCATGCGACCGATGTGCACGAAACTTGGTAGATACCATCTGTGTATGGAGCTGACCAAAATGTATCAAAGGAATTTCGCTACATTACACCGTTCGCACTTTACAACTAAACTAAGTTGTTGTAGCTAGCCACAAAACACAAACTTTGGCATATCTCGGCCAAATTAATAGTTATCAGAAATAAACCTGGTAGACTTCTTCAACATCCCATTCTGAGCCTCCATACAAAATTTGGTAAAAATCGGCCGTCAGGGGGCGCTATAATTAACGTGGAGGCCTTTCGGTAAATAAGTCAATACATTTAAATGGGAATACATTTCAATGTAAATATCTCTGCAGCAGTAAATACTATCATCACAAAACTTGAGGGTATTGTTTGTCATGCCACTCCGAGCCTCCACACCAAATTCGGTGAAAATCCGCCGTCAGGGGGCGCTACAATTAACGAAGAGACCTTTCGGCAAATTAGTCAATGCATTTAAATGGGAATAATTTGCAATGGAAATATCCCTGCAGCAGTAAATGCTATCATCACAAAACTTGAGATTATTGTTCGCCATGCCACTCTGTGGCTCTTCACCAGATTTGGCAACGATCGCCGGGGGCGACTCGCGCCGGGGGGGACCGGCGCACGAGGCTTGGACCCCGTTCATAACTGCTTGCAGTTCTAGTTATTATTATTATTCTTCCGCCTCTAAAACTGATACTGCAGCCTAAACCGTAAATGGTGGGAGGTTGCCGTTTTCAGGAATGGTCCAGATCACTGCAGGGACCTCGGACGAAAAAATTCAGCCACTTTGACCACTAGGTGGCGCTATAGCAGAAAAAACGCGTTTGTCCTTATAACTCCCAAACCGTACATCGCACATTAAAAATACACATATCGACGCGTTCCTCGGATCCAGCTGAATCTCGTGGTATAGGCCACGCCCATTTCCGCCTAGACTTTTATACGTGAAAAATCGCGATTTATCGTAAACCTGCTTTTTCGTACTCCTCCTAGACCGTGCGACGGATCTGCATGAAACTTGGTCTGTAGTATCTCTAGGCCGACCTGACGAAAAGTTATCAAAAGATTTTTTTTCGGATGAAAATTTCGTAAACTACGCACAAACAAATTTGTGTAGCTAGCTACAAAGACACAAACGTTGCCATATCTCGGCCAAAATAAAGGGTATCATCACACGTCTTTAGATTCTTGTTTGGCATGAGCCTCTCAGTGTCTGCAACAAATTTTACAAAATTTGGTCGATAGGGGGCGCCAAAAGTACAAAAAGTTAATATCTCATGAACGGCTCATCCGATTTTCACGAAATTTGGTGCGTACCATCTAGGCCCACTCCTGAGGCCAGGACTACAGTGGGGTACTGATTCGTCAAAGTGGGCGTGGCCTATGGGACCCATGTTTGGATCTACCACTTAGACTAAAGTGAGCAACTTAAAATTTACAGTGTCGATGTGCAATGGCTTATGGACCTGACCTACCAAATATTACATAAGTGGACCACTAGGTGGCGCTACAATGACGTAAAACGTGTTTTTGCCTATAACTCCGAAAGGCTACATCGCAGACCGAAAATGTATAGATCCCCTTGTTCCTTGTATCGCCCTGAATCTGACGATATAGGACAAGTCCATTTCAACAACAAAGTTCTTTCGCAAAATCGCGCAATGCAAAAACAAATGTTATCATACTCGTCCTAGGCCTTGTTACCGATGTGCACGAAACTTGGTAGATATCTTCTGTATATAGAGCTGACCAAAAGTTATCAAAAGAATTTTGCTACGTTACACCGTTCGCACTCTACACGCAAACAAATTTGTCGTAGCTAGCCACAAAACACGAACTTTAGCATATCTCGGCCAAATTAATAGTTATCAGAACAAATCTTGGTAGAGATCTTTGACATCCCATTCCTAGCCTCGATACCAAATTTGGTTAGAATCGGCCGTCAGGGGGCGCTATAATTAACGTAGAGGCCTTTCGGTAAATAAGTCAATGCATTTAAATGGGAATAATTTGCAATGTAAATATCTCCGCAGAAGTAAATACTATCATCACAAAACTTGAGGGTATTGTTCGACATGCCACTCCGAGCCTCCACGCCGAATTTGGTGAAAATCCGCCGTCAGGGGGCGCTACAATTAACGTAGAGGCCTTTTGGCAAATGAGTCAATGCATTTAAATGGGAATAATTTGCAATGTAAATATCTCTGCAGCATTAAATGCTATCATCACAAACCCTGGGTGTATTTTGTTCAGCATGCCACTCTGCGGCTTCCCACAAAATTTGGTGAAAATCGGCAGTCAGGGGGCGCTACAATTAACGTAGAGGCCATTTGGCAAATGAGTCAATGCATTTAAATGGGAGTAATTTGCAATAGATATGTCTCTGCAGCAGTAAATGCTATCATCACAAAACTTGAGATTATTGTTCGCCATGCCACTCTGTGGCTCTTCACCGGATTTGGCAACGATCGCCGGGGGCGACTCGCGCCGGGGGGGACAGGCGCACGAGGCTTGGACCCCGTTCATAACTGCTTGCAGTTCTAGTTAGGGGTCCAAGCCCGAGGTTGCGAGAACGGGCGGTAGCGAAGCTACGCCGTTCGCACAGCAGGGCTGTGGAACCCTATTGGAATTGTAAAAATTCTTATTATTAGGGGTCCAAGCCCGAGGCTGTGAGAATCGGCGGTAGCGAAGCTACGCCGTTCGCACAGCAGGGCTGTGGAACCCTATTGGAATTGTAAGGTTTCTTATTATTATTATTCGTCTTATTTTTCTTCCGCCTCTAAAACTGATACTGCAGCCTAAACCGTAAATGGTGGGAGGTTGCCGTTTTGAGGTCTGGTCCAAAACCCTGCAGGGACCTCGCACGAAAAAATTCAGCCACTTTCACCGCTAGGTGGCGCTATAGCAGAAAAAACGCGTTTGGCCTTATAACTCCCGAACCGTACATCGCACAATAAAAATAAACATATCCATGCGTTCCCTGAATCCAGCTGAATCTCGTGATGTAGGCCACGCCCATTTCCGCCCCGACTTTTTTCCGTGAAAAATCGTGATTTATTGTAAACCTACTTTTTTATACTCCTCCTAGACCGTGCAACTGATTTGCATAAAACTTGGTAAGAAGCATCTATAGACCGACCTGACAAAAAGTTATCAAAAGAATTATTTTCGGATAAAAATTGCGTAAACTACGCCCAAACAAATTTGTGTAGCTAGCTACGAAGACACAAATGTTGCCATATCTTGGCCAAAATAAATGATATCATCACAAGTCTTTAGATTCTTGTTTCACATGAGCGTCTCAGTGTAGGAAACTAATTTTACAAAATTTGGTCAATAGGGGGCGCCAAAAGTACCAAAAGTTAATATCTCATGAACGGCTCATCCGATTTTCACGAAATTTGGTGCGTACCATCTAGGCCCACTCCTGAGGCCAGGCCTACAGTGCGGTACTGATTCGTCAAAGTGGGCGTGGCCTATGGGACCCATGTTTGGATCTACCACTTACACTAAAGTGAGCAACTTAAAATTTACAGTGTAGATGTGCAATGTCTCACGGACCTGACCTACCAAATATTACATAAGTGGACCACTAGGTGGCGCTACAATGACGTAAAACGTGTTTTTGCATATAACTCCGAAAGGCTACATCGCAGACCGAATATTTATAGATCGACTTGTTCCTTGTATCGACCTGAATCTGATGATATAGGACAGTTCCATTTATACTAAAAGTTTTTTTCGCAAAATCGTGTAGTGCGGAAAAAAATGTTTTCGTACTCGTCCTAGGCCATACAACCGATGTGCACGAAACTTGGTATATACCATCTGTATATGGAGCTGACCAAAAGTTATCAAAGGAATTTCGCTAAATTACACCGTTCGCACTTTACAACCAAACTAATTCGTTGTTGCTAGCCACAAAACACGAACTTTGGCATATCTCGGCCAAATTAATAGTTATCAGAATTAAACCTGGTGGGATTCTTCAACATCCCATTCCTAGTCTCCATACCAAATTTGGTGAAGATAGGCCGTCGGGGGGCGCTATAATTGACGTAGAGGCTTTTCGGCAAATAAGTCAATGCATTTGAATGGGAATAATTTGCAATGTAAATATCTCTGCAGCATTAAATGCTATCATCACAAACCCTGGGAGTATTTTGTTCGGCATAGAACTCTGTGGCTTCCCACCAAATTTGGTGAAAATCGGCCGTTAGGGGGCGCTGTAATTAACGTAGAGACCTTCTGCCAAATAAGTCAATGCATTTAAACGTGTTTTTGCATATAACTCCGAAAGGCTACATCGAAGACCGAATATTTATAGATCCACTTGTTCCTTGTATGGACCTGAATCTGAAGATATAGGACAGGTTCATATATACTAAAAAATTTTTTCGCAAAATCGCATAATGCAAAAACAAATGTTATCGTACTCGTCCTAGGCCGTGTGACCAATGTCCACGAAACTTGGAAGATATCATCTGTATATAGAGCTGACCAAAAGTTGTCAAAAGAATTTTGCTACGGTACACCGTTCGCACTTTACAAGCAAACTAATTTGACGTGGCTAGCCACAAAACACGTACTTTGGCATATCTCGGCCAAATTATTTGATATCCGAACAAATCTTGGTACAGATCTTTGACATGCCATTCCAAGCCTCGATACCAAATTTGGTCAAAATCGGCCTTCAGGGGGCGCTATAATTAACGTGGAGGTCTTTCAGTAAATAAGTCAATGCATTTAAATGGGAATAATTTGCAATGTGAATATCTCTGCAGCAGTAAATGCCATCATCACAAAACTTGACAGTGTTGTTCGTCATGCCACCCCGAGCCTCCACACCAAATTTGGTGAAAATTCGCCGCCAGGGGGCGCTACAATTAACGTAGAGGCCTTTCGGCAAATGAGTCAATGCATTTAAATGGGAGCAATTTGCAATGTGAATATCTCGGCAGCAGTAAATGCCATCATCACGAAACTTGAGACTAATGTTCGACATGCCACTCTGCGGCTCCCCAACGGATTTGGCGACAATCGCCCTTTAGGGGGCGCTATAATCAAGGTAGAAGCGGTTTGGCCTTTTACGCAATGAAGAGGAAATTTGCAATTGCATTTCACTACGTTCTTTGGAGCTCGCGCTCGTTCAGGCGGCGGCGCTTCGGGTTCTCCTTTCGCGGGCTCCGTTTTCGCCGGGGGGGACCGGCGCACAAGGCTTGGACCCCGTTCATAACTGCTTGCAGTTCTAGTTAGGGGTCCAAGCCCGAGGTTGCGAGAACCGGCGGTAGCGAAGCTACGCCGTTCGCACAGCAGGGCTGTGGAACCCTATTGAAATTGTAAAAATTCTTATTAGGGGTCCAAGCCCGAGGTTGCGAGAACGGGCGGTAGCGAAGCTACGCCGTTCGCACAGCAGGGCTGTGGAACCCTATTGAAATTGTAAAAATTCTTATTATTATTATTAGGGGTCCAAGTCCGAGTCTGGAAGAAACGGCGGTAGCAATAGCTACGCCGTTCGCACAGTAGGACTGTGGAACCCTATTGTTTTTGTACTGATTATTTTCCATTATTTTCCATTATTCTTCTCCGAGTAAAAGTCCTGCTACAGCCTAAACCGTACATGGTGGGCGGGTGCCCATTTCAGGACTGGTCCAGAACCCGGCAACGACCTCAGGCGCAAGAATTTCCCCACTTCCACCACTAGGTGGCGCTATAGCAGAAAAAACGCGTTTGACACTATAACTTCCAAACCGTACATCACACATTAAAGATACACATATCCACGCGTTCACTGGATGCTACTGAATCTCTCGATATAGGCCACGCCCATTTCCGCCTATACTTTTATGCGTGAAAAATCGCAATTTATCAAAAACCTACTTTTTCAAACTCCTCCTAGACCGTGCGACCGATTCGCACGTAACTTGGCAAGTAGCACCTTCAGACCAACCTGACAAAAAATTATAAACAGAATTTTTATAGGACACAAATTGCATATATTACGCACAACCAAATTTGTGTAGCTAACTATGAAAACACGAACTTTGCCATATCTCGGTCAAAATAAATGTTATCAATGCGCAACTTCAGATTCTTGTTTCCCATGACCCTCTGTAGGTGCCCAATACATGTTACAAAAATTGACCAGTAGGGGGCGCTACAAGTACAAAATGTTTATATCTCATGAACGGCTCATTCGATTTTTACCAAATTTGGTGGGTACTATCTAGGTTCACTCATGAGACCACCCCTATTGTGGGGTACGGTTTGGTCAAAGTGGGCGTGGCCTATGAGACTCGCATCTAGATTCACCCCCTACCCTGATGTGAGCCACTTGAAATTTACAAGGTAGATGTAGAATGGGCCATGGACTGCAGTTACCAAAAATTACACATGTAGACCACTAGGTGGCGCTATAGTGTTTTTTTGCCTTTAACTCCCACACTACGTATCGCACATTAGAAATCCATATGTCCCCGTGTTCCTTGAGTCCATCTGAATCTCATGATGTAGGCCACGCCCATTTCTGCTGAGAATTCTTTTCGCAATATTGCGCAATGTGCAAAACCAACTTTTTCGAACTCGTCCAAGGCCGTGCAACCGATATGCACGAAACCTGGTACCTAGCACCTCTAGACACACTTGAACAAAAATTATCCAAAGAATTTTGCTACGTTAAAGTATGCGCATTTTACGACCAAACAAATTATCCTAGCTAGCTACCAACCACAAACTTAATCATATGTCGGCCGATTTTAAAGCTATAAGCAAACCACTTGACAACCTTGTGCTACATAGCACTCCAATGCTCTGTACCAAATTTAGGGAAGATCGGCCATTAGGGGGCGCTATAATAAACGTTTAAGTTTTTCAGCAAATAACTCAATGCATTTAAATGGTAAGATTTCAATTACAATATCTCGGCCACCGTACATGCTATCAACGCGAAACTTGGGGTGCTTTGTCGCCACGCCGCCCTGACACTCTATACCACATTTGGTAAAGATCGGCCATTAGGGGGCGCTATAGTCAACATAGACGGTTTAAAACTCTAGCTACAGCCTAAACTGCAATGAAAGGGGAGGTGCAATTTTCAGGATTGGTCCGGAACTCTGCAGGGACCTCAGGCACAACAATTGACCCACTTCCACTACTAGGTGGCGCTATAGCAGAAAAAATGTGTTGTGCGACAGTAAATGCTATCAACATGTTACGTGATGCTGGTTCGGCATGCTGTTCTGCGGCATGCTGTTCTGAGGCTCTGTATCAAATTTGGCGAAGATTGGCCATTAGCGGGCGCTATAGTCAACGTAGATGTGTTTTGAGCATTTTAGGCAATCAATGTTAAAGGTGCTCTAAGTGATGTTGGGTGATGTAGCTTATTGTTGATGTTCAAAATGTTGTCCCTTAATATGGAAGCTAGTTTGCCACTCCCTCCTCTCTAAAACAAATCGTGGCAAAGAATTGTGATATCAATTTTAAGTAAAACAAAATCGTGATTCATATTTTTCCCTGAATTGTGCAGCTCTAATGGCCACTATTTCCATTGAGTATTGCAGTGTATCTTTTTATTATGCATACTGAATTTCTGAAAGTGCATATACCGTAAAACTTCAAATAATAGCCGAGTCCCAAATAGACGCCTGTCTCTTTTAAACGCCTGGTGTGACAACAGATTTGGGTAAATAAAGGCCGGTCTCAAATAGAGGCCTGGTCTGTTTTTTGTTGTTTGTTTTTTTTCTTCGTGTCGGGTTGTATTTGATCTTTTAAAAACCCGTTGGATCGTTTGTTCTATGTTTTGATTTGATTTCACGTGACAGACGCAACCGTTCATAAACGACTCATCACTATGGCAACATAACAACAGGTTAACAAACTTTCTTTTAGTCTTCAGTTTTTCTTAATTCTCTCAATACCACCATGGAGACAAAAAGAAAAAAGTATGATTTGACATTTAAGCTGACAGTTGTCAAATTTGCCGAACAAAATTCGTGAGAAGCAGCGGCGAGACATGCATAACACACCGTTGCCATGCAAAAGAAGAGCGTTGCTATGGATGCAGTTCTGTTCACTCTGGAGGCCAGCTATCAATCAATCTGCTGAAAGAAGTCGGATTATTTATCAGCTGTGGCAAAAAGTGGAGAAACGCCATCGAGCAACTTCTGTCCTCCAATTCAAGCAATGACAGCAGATCTGGTGAGCGCCATCACTACATCTTTATATACGGTCTATGATCGCTACGCAGGGACAACAACGCTAATTAGTTAGCTTACATTGCACGTTTAGGTGTGTCAACATGCAACGGCTGTGTAAAAAGGAAACGAGATGAATGAGGACATGAAGCCATTTACCTCGTCTCACTTCACCGTCAACAGAAATGTTCAGTTTAATATAAATACGAGCAGCGATAGCCCGCTAGCTCACTACAACGCGTCAGCTAATGTCACGTCAATTCCTGCAGTGATTAAAACAGCAGCTGCGTCATTTGTCCACCACGGCAGCACCCCATAACATATACGGCTACTACCACAGCCCGTAAGGTGGTGGAGAGTAATAGATGAAGGGTTGCATTAGCTTAACAGATACAGAGTTTACGTTGCTATGGACGCATGGACTTCAGGCTGATTCAAGACACCTCCGCTTCCCGCCGGGGTCCTGATCACCCTGTCGGGGTTGTATTCGCTATAACAACCGCCTCGCTCTACATTATCCCTTACATAATACGAATTAAAAAAAATAATATAATGTGGTAACCTCCTATTGTCAATTAAAGGCCTGTCTCTTATAGACGCCTGTCTCAAATACAAGCCGGTCCATTTCGGCGATTTGGGTAAATAGAAGCCCGGGCTATTATTTGAAGTTTTACGGTATACGAAATGCCAATTTGTATATTATTTGCGTGTTATCAAGATGTATACTTGCTTTTTATTGTTTTTCTATACTGTTTGGCGTTCATTGACCTTTGTTTATGTTTGAAAATGAAAAATTAAAATGAAAAATGTTTTATGTTTGAAAAGTTCTTATTGGACTTTAATTATCATTACACTTACAATAACGAGCGTGTAGCTGTCCTGAATTTAGCTCATCCTGTACATCATACCTGCAGTTATTCCTGTGTGTGGAAAAGGAAAAGATTAATCTGACCCACCTTTACCCTGTTTCAGCATAGTCTACACATGAATACAGCTATGTCAAGATACGTCAAGCTATTATTGTCTTCTATAATAAGCAAGGTCAAGGTCAAGGTCAAGGTAAACTTTATTATCCACAGGTAGGAAATTCATGTGGTCACCATTACACGCTCCTGCCACATACCAATAAAAACAAATACAGTAAATACAAAACATTAAAACATTTAAGCATTAAAACTAAGAAAAATAAAAACAAGACAGACAAAACCGTAAACTTCATAGAAGCATGACAAGCATGTATAAATAAACTACCTGAGTGCCAGCTGATTATTGTACAGTCTAATTGCTGTAGGCACAAAAGAATTGCTGTACCTCGTGGTCCTAATTTTCCTCTGCAGTAGTCGGCCGCTTGACCTGATGCTTCTTAAGAAACTCTGATGAAGAGGGGGGGTTAAATCTTTTAGAATTTGTTCTGTCTTTTTAAGAATAAGGTCATTGTACAACTGGGCTACAGACACCTGATCAACTCCGATGATCCTACTAGCTGCTCTGACTATTCGTTGCAGTTTCTTCTGATCCTTAATATACATATTACCAAATGCACAAATAAGACCAAAAGATAAGACACTCTGCAAGAGAGCTTTGTAAAACATCTGAAGAATACTACTGTCTATTCTAAAATGGTTAAGTTTCCTCAGAAAAAACATCCTCTTCTGCAGCTTTTTGGACTTATTTTGTGCACATTCGTTAAAAGTCAGTTTATTGTCTATTTCAACACCCAAGTATGTATATGTTGTGACCCGCTCTACCACTACACCATTTATGCTTGAGGGTGGAACTGTAATTCCCTTTTTATTAAAATCTATGATCATCTCTTTTGTTTTCTTCACATTAACCACAAGGAAATTGTCTGTACACCAATTAATAAACCCTGCACTTCCGTCTCAAAGCCCTCTAGGGATTCAGTATTGGACTGTACAAAACCAACTAATGCTGTATCATCAGCATATTTTAAAAAGGTATGGTTTGCGGTGGTTGCCTGGCAGTTGTTGGTATATAAAGTGTATAGAATTGGAGACAGGACACATCCTTGTGGTGCCCCTGTATTTATGGCTTTTAAAGATGAGACACTTGAGTTAAATTTCACTTGTTGACTACGATTTATCAAAAAGTTAAAAATCCACAAAAGTAGTTTTGGGTTAACCCCGAGGTGTACCAATGTTTTTACCATCAGGTGGGGTTGGATTGTGTTGAAGGCACTGCTGAAGTCTATGAACACGATCTTGACAAGACTCTTTGCCTGTTCAAGGTGCTCATATATGTTTTTTGTCAGAGTCAGCAGTGCATCTTCAACCCCTCTCTCCACACGATATGCAAACTGGTTTGGGTCTAAGGATGGTGTGACCTCACATAAAAGCTGTTTCAAAATTATCTTTTCAAAACATTTCATTGCCGTAGATGTCAAGGCAACAGGGCGCAGATCATTAAGTTCCCTAGGTTTATTATTTTTGGGTACGGGCACGATCAAAGATTTTTTCCATAGACAGGGAACTACACCAGTGTCTACTGACAGCTGGAACAGCCTTTGAAAGGGCTGTGCCAGCTGATCTGCACACACCCTTAATGTCCTATTACTAAAACCATCGGGCCCGCTAGCTTTACAGGGATTCACATGTCTAAAATAAGACTTAACATCATCTATAGAGATATCTATATCCACACACTTCATACTACTGATTTCTTTCAAAACCAGTTCCTGTTCGGCTGTAAAATCATGAATATCAAATCTACAATAAAAATCATTCAAATCATTTGCCATTTCAAGTTCATTTTCCGCTGCCATAAGATGCCTCTTAGGCTTGTATCCTGTGATTTCCTGGACCCCCTGCCAGGCTCTCCTAGCATCAGTTCTAAAAAAGTTCTCTAATTTACGTTTATATGCAGCTTTGCAGTCCCTAATCATACCTTTAATGCTTTTCTGCACAGTCCTTTTCTCTTCTCTGTTTCCTCCCAATTTAAACAGTCGCTTTTTTTGGTTGAGAAGTTGTTTTAATTCTGGAGTTACCCAGGGCTTATTGTTAGGAAACATCTTAACAGTCTTTTTGGGAATGATTGCGTCCTCGCAGAATGTTATATACCCCGAAATAGCAAGCGCCGCGTCATTGACGTTTTCGGTCCCGTCTGTCACTATGTCCCAATCCGTGCACTCTAGACAGTCTCGCAACGCCTCGGATGCGTCAGCAGTCCAGCTCTTTACCTCCACCTTTCTGACTTTCTTACGCCGCAGCCTAGACACATAGGCGGGCATCAGTTTGACCATGTTGTGATCCGAGTTCCCCAGACCGGGCAGTGCTTTAGAATAAAAGGCGTCCTGGATATTTCCATAGCACTGGTCGAGGCAGGCTGTGTTGCGGGTGGGACAAGTGACGTATTGCTGATATGTGGGCAAGTGCTCTTTTAAGCTACATGAATTAAAATCTCCCATCACAAAGTTAGCAGAATCTGGAGCCTCTGCCTCCGACTGAGCTACAAGTTCGTGGATAGTAGAAGCAGCAACTTGTATGTCTGCAGAGGGTGCGATATACACAACAAAAAGTCTGATTTGGTGTATCTCTCTGGGCAGGTGATAGGGCCTTAAGCTGAGCGCTAATAGTTCAATGTCCTTCGTACAAACTTGGTGTTTCAGTGTAATATGAGCAGGGTAACAGTACTTACTATTAATATATACACAAACACCTCCACCCTTGCTTTTCCCAGAATTTTGGTTACGATCCATCCTCACCAGCGTGAAACCCTCCAGGTCGGCTGCAGAATCAGGATCCGCCCCCGTAAGCCAACTCTCTGTCAGGCAGATAAGGCAAGACTGCCGGTAGTCCGAAAGGTACTTAGTGCAGGCCCGCAACTCATCCACTTTATTCCGTAGGCTTTGGACATTACCCAGCATGACAGTTGGAAGAGATTGTCTATAGGGTTGCCTTTTAATCCGCTCCCGGATTCCCCCTTTCCTCCCGCCTTTCCTTATGTTTGTGTTGTTGCCTCTAACACATTCGGGTGGTAACAGCAACGTGTCTTTGAAGCAAAGACGGGTTGAAGGGAGTCCGATGTTTAACAGAAAGTCCCGGGTGTAGGTGATCCGAGCCGTCTGGCCGCTGTGTATCTTAATGTTGTGGCCGACAACATGTTGGATGAATTCGGCCAACAACGTGAGGATCAGCAGAACAAATACTTGATTCGGCCTCATAATGAGGGCCAACACGTTGTATTGTTTTTATGGCTTAATTAATCTTTGACGTTACGGCGTTTAAAAAACACACATTAAAGCAAAAACAAACAAATACAGGTAGGAGACGTGCATGGACCGTGTCGCCGCTCGCGCATGCGCCAGTGATGTCTGATCACCTTGCGGCTCACGCATCTCGATATTTACCAACGTTTGCCTCCGCGCCGTCGGGCTTTGGTTTCCGCTTTCGCACGCTCCCCGGGGCGTCAGGGACGAGTTGCATCGGAGACTTGGACCCCGTCATAACTGCTTGCAGTTCTAGTTATTATTATTATTCTTCCGCCTCTAAAACTGATACTGCAGCCTAAACCGTAAATGGTGGGAGGTTGCCCTTTGCAGGACTGGTCCAGATCACTGCAGGGACCTCGGACGAAAAAATTCGGCCACTTTGACCACTAGGTGGCGCTATAGCAGAAAAAACGCGTTTGGCCTTATGACTCCCAAACCGTACATCGCACATTAAAAATACACATATCGACGCGTTCCTTGGATCCAGCTGAATCTCGTGGTATAGGCCACGCCCATTTCCGCCTAGACTTTTATACGTGAAAAATCGCGATTTATCGTAATCCTGCTTTTTCGTACTCCTCTTAGACCGTGTAACGGATCTGCATGAAACTTGGTCTCTAGCATCTATAGGCCGACCTGAGACAAAAGTATCAAAAGATTTTTTTTCGGATAAAAATTGCGTAAACTACGCACAAACAAATTTGTGTAGCTAGCTACGAAGACACAAACGTTGCCATATCTCGGCCAAAATAAATGATATCATCACAAATCTTTAGATTCTTGTTTGGAATGACCCTCTCAGTGTCCGAAACAAATTTTAAAAAATTTGGTCAATAGGGGGCGCCAAAAGTACAAAAAGTTAATATCTCATGAACGGCTCATCCGATTTTTACGAAATTTGGAGCGTACCATCTAGGCCCACTTCTGAGGCCAGGACTACAGTGGGGTACTGATTCGTCAAAGTGGGCGTGACCTATGGGACCCAAATGGGACCCAGGTTTATATCTACCACTTACACTAATGTGAGCAACTTCAAATTTACAGTGTAGATGTACAATGGTTTCCGGACCACAGGTACCAAATATTACAAAAGTGGACCACTAGGTGGCGCTACAATCACGTAAAACGTGTTTTTGCCTATAACTCCCACAGAATACATCGCAGATGGAATATTTATAGATCCACGTGTTCCTTGTATGCATCTGAATTTGATGATATAGGAAAAGTCCATTTCTACGAAAAGAAATTTTCGCAAAATTGCGCAATGCAAAAAAAAAAGTTTTCGTACTCGTCCTAGGCCATGCGACCGATGTGCACGAAACTTGGTAGATACCAGCTGTGTATGGAGCTGACCAAAAGTTATCAAAGGAATTTTGCTACATTACACCATTCACACTTTACAACTAAATTAATTTGTTGTAGCTAGCCACAAAACACGAACTTTGGCATATCTCGCCCAAATTAATAGGTATCAGAAAGAAACCAGGTAGGCTTCTTCAACATCCCATTCTGAGCCTCCACACCAAATTTGGTCAAAATCGGCCTTCAGGGGGCGCTATAATTAACGTGGAGGTCTTTCAGTAAATAAGTCAATGCATTTAAATGGGAATAATTTGCAATGTGAATATCTCTGCAGCAGTAAATGCCATCATCACAAAACTTGACAGTGTTGTTCGTCATGCCACCCCGAGCCTCCACACCAAATTTGGTGAAAATTCGCAGCCAGGGGGCGCTACAATTAACGTAGAGGCCTTTCGGCAAATGAGTCAATGCATTTAAATGGGAGCAATTTGCAATGTGAATATCTCGGCAGCAGTAAATGCCATCATCACGAAACTTGAGACTAATGTTCGACATGCCACTCTGCGGCTCCCCAACGGATTTGGCGACAATCGCCCTTTAGGGGGCGCTATAATCAAGGTAGAAGCGGTTTGGCCTTTTACGCAACGAAGAGGAAATTTGCAATTGCATTTCACTACGTTCTTTGGAGCTCGCGCTCATTCAGGCGGCGGCGCTTCGGGTTCTCCTTTCGCGGGCTCCGTTTTCGCCGGGGGGGACCGGCGCACAAGGCTTGGACCCCGTTCATAACTGCTTGCAGTTCTAGTTAGGGGTCCAAGCCCGAGGTTGTGAGAACCGGCGGTAGCGAAGCTACGCCGTTCGCACAGCAGGGCTGTGGAACCCTATTGGAATTGTAAAAATTCTTATTATTAGGGGTCCAAGCCCGAGGCTGTGAGAATCGGCGGTAGCGAAGCTACGCCGTTCGCACAGCAGGGCTGTGGAACCCTATTGGAATTGTAAGGTTTCTTATTATTATTCCGCTTTTTCTTCCGCCTCTAAAACTGATACTGCAGCCTAAACCGTAAATGGTGGGAGGTTGCCGTTTTCAGGTCTGGTCCAAAACCCTGCAGGGACCTCGGACGAAAAAATTCAGCCACTTTCACCACTAGGTGGCGCTATAGCAGAAAAAACGCGTTTGGCCTTATAACTCCCAAACCGTACATCGCACATTAAAAATACACATATCCACGCGTTCCTTGGATCCAGCTGAATCTCGTGGTATAGGCCACGCCTATTTCCGCCCCGACTTTTATGCGTGAAAAATCGCGATTTATCGTAAACCTGCTTTTTCGTACTCCTCCTAGACCGTGCAACGGATCTGCATGAAACTTGGTCTGTAGCATCAGTAGACCGACCTGACAAAAAGTTATCAAAAGATTTGTTTTCGGATGAAAATTGCGTAAACTACGCACAAACAAATTTGTGTAGCTAGCTACGAAGACACAAACGTTGCCATATCTCGGCCAAAATTAATGATATCATCACAAATCTTTAGATTCTTTTTTCACATGAGCCTCTTAGTGTAGGAAACTAATTTTACAAAATTTGGTCAATAGGGGGCGCCAAAAGTACCAAAAGTTAATATCTCATGAACAGCTCAACCGATTTTCACGAAATTTGGTGTGTACCATCTAGGCCAACTCTTGAGGAAAGGCCTACAGTGGCGTATTGATTCGTCAAAGTGGGCGTGGCCTATGGGACCCATGTTTGGATCTACGACTTACACTAAAGTGAGCAACTTAAAATTTACAATGTCGATGTGCAATGGTTCATGGACCAGACATACCAAATATTACATACGTGGACCACTAGGTGGCGCTACAATGACGTAAAACGTGTTTTTGCATATAACTCCGAAAGGCTACATCGCAGACCGAATATTTATAGATCACCTTGTTCCTTGTATCGACGTGAATCTGACGATATAGGACAGGTCCATTTATACTAAAAAGTTTTTTCGCAAAATCGTGTAGTGCGAAAAAAAATGTTTTCGTACTCGTCCTAGGCCATACAACCGATGTGCACGAAACTTGATAGATACCATCTGTGTATGGAGCTGACCAAAAGTTATCAAAGGAATTTCGCTACACTACACCGTTCGCACTTTACAACCAAACTAATTCGTTGTAGCTAGCCACAAAACACGAACTTTAGCATATCTTGGCCAAATTAATAGTTATCAGAATGAAACCTGGTGGGCTTCTTCAACATCCCATCCCTAGTCCCCCTACCAAATTTGGTGAAAATAGGCCATCGGGGGGCGCTATAATTGACGTAGAAGCTTTTCGGCAAATAAGTCAATGCATTTGAATGGGAATATTTGCATTGTAAATATCTCTGCAGCATTAAATGCTATCATCACAAACCCTGGAAGTATTTTGTTTGTCATGCCACTCTGCAGCTTCCCACCAAATTTGGTGAAAATCGGCCGTTAGGGGTCGCTATAATTAACGTAGAGACCTTTTGGCAAATAAGTCAATGCATTTAAATATGTTTTTACGTATAACTCCCACAGTCTGCATTGCAGATGAAAAGTTCTTAGATATCCTTGTTCCTTGAATCCATATGAATCTGATGATACAGGGTAATCCCATTTCCACGAAGAAGTTACACAATGCGCAAAACAAAGTTTTCGTACTCGTCCTAGGCCATGCGACCGATGTGCACAAAACCTGGTAGATACCATCTGTGTATGGAGCTGACTAAAAGTTATCAAAGGAATTTTGCTACATTACACCGTTCGCACTTTACAACTAAACTAATTTGTTGTAGCTAGCCACAAAACACGAACTTTGGCATATCTCGCCCAAATTAATAGTTATCAAAAAGCAACCAGGTAGGCTTCTTCAACATCCCCTTCTGAGCCTCCACACCAAATCTGGTCGAAATCGGCCGTTAGGGGGCGCTATGATTAACGTAGAGGCTTTTTCGGCAAATAAGTCAATACATTTGAATGGGAATACTTTGCAATGTAAATATCTCGGAAGCATTAAATGCTATCATTAAAAACCCTGGGAGTATTTTGTTCGGCATGGCACTCTGCAGCTTCCCACCAAATTTGGTGAAAATCGGCCGTTAGGGGGCGCTATAATTAACGTAGAGGCCTTTTGGCAAATGAGTCAATGCATTTAAATGGGAGTAATTTGCAATGGATATGTCTCTGCAGCAGTGAATGCTTTCATCACAAAACTTGAGATTATTATTCGCCATGCCACTCTGCAGCTCTTCACCAGATTTGGCGACGATCGCACTTTAGGGGGCGTTACAACCGAAGTAGAAGCGTTTGGGGCTTTTACACAACGAAGAGGAAATTTGCAATTGCATTTCACTACGAACTTTGGAGCTCGCACTCGGCCAAATTTACCGACTTTTGTCTCGCCGCGGCGCCGCTTCGGGTTTTCATTTCGCATGCTCCGTTTTTGCGGGCTCTCGGCATCGCCGGGGGCGGCTCGCGCCGGATAGGACTGACGCACGAGGCTTGGACCCCGTTCATAACTGCTTGCAGTTCTAGTTATTATTATTCTTTTTCTTCCGCCTCTAAAACTGATACTGCAGCCTAAACCGTAAATGGTGGGAGGTTGCCGTTTTGAGGTCTGGTCCAAAACCCTGCAGGGACCTCGGACGAAAAAATTCAGCCACTTTCACCACTAGGTGGCGCTATAGCAGAAAAAACGCGTTTGGCCTTATAACTCCCAAACCGTACATTGCACATTAAAAATACACATATCGACGCGTTCCTTGGATCCAGCTGAATCTCGTGGTATAGGCCACGCCCATTTCCGCCTAGACTTTTATACGTGAAAAATCGCGATTTATCGTAAACATGCTTTTTCGTACTCCTCTTAGACCGTGTAACGGATCTGCATGAAACTTGGTCTCTAGCATCTATAGGCCGACCTGAGACAAAAGTATCAAAAGATTTTTTTTCGGATAAAAATTGCGTAAACTACGCACAAACAAATTTGTGTAGCTAGCAACGAAGACACAAACGTTGCCATATCTCGGCCAAAATAAATGATATCATCACAAATCTTTAGATTCTTGTTTGTAATGAGCCTCTCAGTGTCTGAAACAAATTTTAAGAAATTTGGTCAATAGGGGGCGCCAAAAGTACAAAAAGTTAATATCTCATGAACGGCTCATCCGATTTTTACGAAATTTGGAGCGTACCATCTAGGCCCACTTCTGAGGCCAGGACTACAGTGGGGTACTGATTCGTCAAAGTGGGCGTGGCCTATGGGACCCAAATGTCACCCAGGTTTATATCTACCACTTACACCAATGTGAGCAACTTCAAATTTACAGTGTAGATGTACAATGGTTTCCGGACCACAGGTACAAATATTAAAAAAGTGGACCACTAGGTGGCGCTACAATCACGTAAAACGTGTTTATGCCTATAACTCCCACAGAATACATCGCAGATGGAAGATTTATAGATCCACTTGTTCCTTGTATGCATCTGAATCTGATGATATAGGAAAAGTCCATTTCTACGAAAAGAAATTTTCGCAAAATTGCGCAATGCAAAAAAAAATGTTTTCGTACTCGTCCTAGGCCGTGTGACCAATGTCCACGAAACTTGGAAGATATCATCTGTATATAGAGCTGACCAAAAGTTGTCAAAATAATTTTGCTACGGTACACCGTTCGCACTTTACAAGCAAACTAATTTGACGTGGCTAGCCACAAAACACGAACTTTGGCATATCTTTGCCAAATTATTTGATATCCGAACAACTCTTGGTAGAGATCTTCGACATGCCATTCCAAGCCTACATACCAAATTTGGTCAAAATCGGCCTTCAGGGGGCGCTATAATTAACGTGGAGGTCTTTCAGTAAATAAGTCAATGCATTTAAATGGGAATAATTTGCAATGTGAATATCTCTGCAGCAGTAAATGCCATCATCACAAAACTTGATAGTGTTGTTCGTCATGCCACCCCGAGCCTCCACACCAAATTTGGTGAACATCCGCCGCCAGGGGGCGCTACAATTAACGTAGAGGCCTTTCGGCAAATGAGTCAATGCATTTAAATGGGAGTAATTTGCAATGGATATGTCTCTGCAGCAGTGAATGCTATCATCACAAAACTTGAGATTATTGTTCGCCATGCCACTCTTCACCAGATTTGGCGACGATCGCCCTTTAGGGGGCATTACAACCGAAGTAGAAGCGTTTGGGCCTTTTACGCAACGAAGAGGAAATTTGCAATTGCATTTCACTACGAACTTTGGAGCTCGCACTCGGTCAAATTTCCCGACTTTTGCCTCGCCGCAGCGGCGCTTCGGGTTGTCCTGTCGCGGGCTCCGTTTTCGCGGGCTCTCGGCGTCGCCGGGGGCGACCCGCGCCGGGGGGGACCGGCGCACGAGGCTTGGACCCCGTTCATAACTGCTTGCAGTTCTAGTTATTATTATTATTATTATTATTCTTCCGCCTCTAAAACTGATACTGCAGCCTAAACCGTAAATGGTGGGGGGTTGCCCTTTGCAGGACTGGTCCAGATCACTGCAGGGACCTCGGACGAAAGAATTCGGACAACTTTGACCACTAGGTGGCGCTATAGCAGAAAAAACGCGTTTGGCCTTATAACTCCCAAACCGTACATCGCACATTAAAAATACACATATCGACGCGTTCCTTGGATCCAGCTGAATCTCGTGGTATAGGCCACGCCCATTTCCGCCTAGACTTTTATAGGTGAAAAATCGCGATTTATCGTAAACCTGCTTTTTCGTACTCCTCTTAGACCGTGTAACGGATCTGCATGAAACTTGGTCTCTAGCATCTATAGGCCGACTTGAGACAAAAGTATCAAAAGATTTTTTTTCGGATAAAAATTGCGTAAACTACGCACAAACAAATTTGTGTAGCTAGCTACGAAGACACAAACGTTGCCATATCTCGGCCAAAATAAATGATATCATCACAAATCTTTAGATTCTTGTTTGCCATGAGCCTCTCAGTGTCTGAAACAAATTTTACAAAATTTGGTCAATAGGGGGCGCCAAAAGTACAAAAAGTTAATATCTCATGAACGGCTCATCCGAGTTTTACGAAATTTGGAGCGTACCATCTAGGCCCACTCCTGAGGCCAGGACTACAGTGGGGTACTGATTCGTCAAAGTGGGCGTGGCCTATGGGACCCAAATGGGACCCAGGTTTATATCTACCACTTACACTAATGTGAGCAACTTCAAATTTACAGTGTAGATGTACAATGGTTTCTGGACCACAGGTACCAAATATTACAAAAGTGGACCACTAGGTGGCGCTACAATCACGTAAAACGTGTTTTTGCCTATAACTCCCACAGAATACATCGCAGATGGAATATTTATAGATCCACTTGTTCCTTGTATGCATCTGAATCTGATGATATAGGAAAAGTCCATTTCTACGAAAAGAAATTTTCGCAAAATTGCGCAATGCAAAAAAAAATGTTTTCGTTCTCGTCCTAGGCCGTGTGACCAATGTGCACGAAACTTGGTAGATATCATTGTTATAGAAAGCTGACCAAACCTTGTCAAAATAATTTTTCTACGTTACACCGTTCGCACTTTACAAGCAAACTAATTTGTCATAGCTAGCCACAAAACACGAACTTTGGCATATCTCGGCCAAATTATTAGATATCAGAACAAGTCTTGGTAGAGATCTTTGACATGCCATTCCAAGCCTACTCACCAAATTTGGTCAAAATCGGCCTTCAGGGGGCGCTATAATTAACGTGGAGGTCTTTCGGTAAATAAGTCAATGCATTTAAATGGGAATAATTTGCAATGTAAATATCTCTGCAGCAGTAAATGCCATCATCACAAAACTTGAGGGTATTGTTCGTCACGCCACTCCGAGCCTCCAACCCAAATTTGGTGAAAATCCGCCGCCAGGGGGCGCTACAATTAACGTAGAGGCCTTTCGGCAAATGAGTCAATGCATTTAAATGGGAATAATTTGCAATGTGAATATCTCTGCAGCAGTAAATGCTACCAACACGAAACTTGAGAGTATTGTTCGCCATGCCACTCTGCGGCTCCCCACCGGATTTGGCGACGATCGCCCTTTAGGGGGCGCTACAATCGAAGTAGAAGCGTTTGGGCCTTTTACGCAACGAAGAGGAAATTGGCAATTGCGTTTCGCTACGGACTTTGGAGCTCGCGCTCGGTCAAATTTCTCGACTTTCGCCTCGCCGCGGCGGCGCTTCGGGTTCTCCTTTCGCGGGCTCCGTTCTTGCGGGCTCTCGGCGTCGCCGGGGGCGGCTCGCGCCAGGGGGCACCGGCGCACGAGGCTTGGACCCCGTTCATAACTGCTTGCAGTTCTAGTTAGGGGTCCAAGCCCGAGGTTGCGAGAATCGGCGGTAGCGAAGCTACGCCGTTCGCACAGCAGGGCTGTGGAACCCTATTGAAATTGTAAAAATTCTTATTATTATTATTCTTCCGCCTCTAAAACTGATACTGCAGCCTAAACCGTAAATGGTGGGAGGTTGCCGTTTTCAGGTCTGGTCCAAAACACTGCAGGGACCTCGGACGAAAATATTCAGCCACTTTGACCACTAGGTGGCGCTATAGCAGAAAAAACGCGTTTCTGCTTATAACTCCCAAACCGTACATCGCACATTAAAAATACACATATCCACGCGTTCCTTGGATCCAGCTGAATCTCATGGTATAGGCCACGCCCATTTTCGCCACGACTTTTATGCGTGAAAAATCGCGATTTATTGTAAACCTGCTTTTTCGTACTCCTCCTAGACCGTGCAACGGATCTGCATGAAACTTGGTCTGTAGCATCAGTAGACCGACCTGACAAAAAGTTATCAAAAGATTTGTTTTCAGATAAAAATTGCGTAAACTACGTACAAACAAATTTGTGTAGCTAGCTACGAAGACACAAACGTTGCCATATCTCGGCCAAAATAAATGATATCATCACAAATCTTTAGATTCTTGTTTCACATGAGCCTCTTAGTGTAGGCAACTAATTTTACAAAATTTGGTCAATAGGGGGCGCCAAAAGTACCAAAAGTTAATATCTCATGAACAGCTCATCTGATTTTCACGAAATTTGGTGCGTACCATCTAGGCCCACTCTTGAGGCCAGTCCTACAGTGGCGTACTGATTCGTCAAAGTGGGCGTGGCCTATGGGACCCATGTTTGGATCTACCACTTACACTAAAGTGAGCAACTTTAAATTTACAGACTCGATGTGCAATGGCTCATGGACCTGACCTACCAAATATTACATAAGTGGACCACTAGGTGGCGCTACAATGACGTAAAACGTGTTTATGCCTATAACTCCCACAAGCTACAACGCAGACAAGAAATGTATACATCCACTTGTTCCTTGTATCCATTTGAAGCTGCTGATATAGGTCCTGCCCATGTGCACTAAGAATTCTTTTCGCAAAATCGTGTAATGCGAAAAAAAATGTTTTCGTACTCGTCCTAGGCCATACACCCGCTGTGCACGAAACTTGGTAGATACCATCTGTGTATGGAGCTGACCAAAAGTTATCAAAGGAATTTCGCTACATTACACCGTTCGCACTTTACAACTAAACTAATTTGTTGTAGCTAGCCACAAAACACAAACTTTAGCATATCTCGCCCAAATTAATAGTTATCAGAAAGAAACCAGGTACGCTTCTTCAACATCCCATTCTGAGCCTCCACACCAAATTTGGTCAAAATCGGCCGTTAGGGGGCGCTATAATTAACGTAGAGGCTTTTTCGGCAAATAAGTCAATGCATTTGAATGGGAATACTTTGCAATGTAAATATCTCTGCAGCATTAAATGCTATCATCACAAACCCTGGGAGTATTTTGTTCGTCATGCCACTCTGCAGCTTCTCACCAAATTTGGTGAAAATCGGCCGTTAGGGGGCGCTATAATTAACGTAGAGACCTTTTGGCAAATAAGTCAATGCATTTAAATATGTTTTTGCGTATAACTCCCACAGTTTGCATTGCAGATGAGAAGTTCTTAGATCTCCTTGTTCCTTGAATCCATATGAATCTGATAATACAGGGTAATCCCATTTCCACGAAGAAGTTATTTCGTAAAATCACACAATGCGCAAAACAAAGTTTTCGTACTCGTCCTAGGCCATATGACCGATGTGCACGAAACTTGGTAGATACCATCTGTGTAAGAGGCTGACCAAAAGTTATCAAAGGATTTTTGCTACATTACACCGTTCGCACTTTACAACTAAACTAATTTGTTGTAGCTAGCCACAAAACACGAACTTTGGCATATCTCGCCCAAATTAATAGTTATCAGAAAGACACCAGGTAGGCTTCTTCAACATCCCATTCTGAGCCTCCACACCAAATTTGGTCAAAATCGGCAGTTAGGGGGCGCTATAATTAACGTACAGGCTTTTTCGGCAAATAAGTCAATGCATTTGAATGGGAATACATTGCAATGTAAATATCTCTGCAGCATTAAATGCTATCATCACAAACCCTGGGTGTATTTTGTTCAGGATGCCACTCTGCGGCTTCCCACAAAATTTGGTGAAAATCGGCCGTTAGGGGGCGCTACAATTAACGTAGATGCCTTTTGGCAAATGAGTCAATGCATTTAAATATGTTTTTGCGTATAACTCCCACAGTCTGCATTGCAGATGATAAGTTCTTATATCTCCTCTTTCTTTGAATCCATATGAATGTGATTATACAGGGTAATCCCATTTCCACGAAGAAATTATTTCGTAAAATCACACAATGCGAAAAAAAAAGTTTTCGTACTTGTCCTAGGCCATATGACCGATGTGCACGAAACTTGGTAGATACCATCTATGTATGGAGCTAAACAAAAGTTATCAAAGGAATTTCGCTACATTACACCGTTCGCACTTTACAACCAAACTAATTCGTTGTA
The DNA here is from genome assembly GCA_023631565.1 of Gymnocephalus cernua. Lineage (NCBI taxonomy): Eukaryota > Metazoa > Chordata > Actinopteri > Perciformes > Percidae > Gymnocephalus > Gymnocephalus cernua. The sequence continues at coordinate 3,764,669 of CM042448.1, read as the reverse complement.
GCTAGCCACAAAACACGAACTTTAACATATCTCGCCCAAATTAATAGTTATCAGAAAGAAACCAGGTAGGCTTCTTCAACATCCCATTCTGAGCCTCCACACCAAATTTGGTCAAAATCGGCCGTTAGGGGGCGCTATAATTAACGTAGAGGCTTTTTCGGCAAATACGTCAATGCATTTAAATGGGAATAATTTGCAATGTAAATATCTCTGCAGCATTAAATGCTATCATCACAAACCCTCTGTGTATTTTGTTCAGCATGCCACTCTGCGGCTTCCCACAAAATTTGGTGAAAATCGGCCGCCAGGGGGCGCTACAATTAACATAGAGGCCTTTTGGCAAATGAGTCAATGCATTTAAATGGGAGTAATTTGCAATAGATATGTCTCTGCAGCAGTAAATGCTATCATCACAAAACTTGAGATTATTGTTCGCCATGCCACTCTGTGGCTCTTCGCCAGATTTGGCAATGATCGCCAGGGGCGACTCGCGCCGGGGGGGACCGGCGCACGAGGCTTGGACCCCGTTCATAACTGCTTGCAGTTCTAGTTATTAGGGGTCCAAGCCCGAGGTTGCGAGAACGGGCGGTAGCGAAGCTACGCCGTTCGCACAGCAGGGCTGTGGAACCCTATTGGAATTGTAAAAATTCTTATTATTATTATTATTATTATTATTCTTCCGCCTCTAAAACTGATACTGCAGCCTAAACCGTAAATGGTGGGAGGTTGCCGTTTTCAGGAATGGTCCAGATCACTGCAGGGACCTCGGACGAAAAAATTCAGCCACTTTGACCACTAGGTGGCGCTATAGCAGAAAAAACGCGTTTGTCCTTATAACTCCCAAACCGTACATCGCACATTAAAAATACACATATCGACGCGTTCCTCGGATCCAGCTGAATCTCGTGGTATAGGCCACGCCCATTTCCGCCTAGACTTTTATACGTGAAAAATCGCGATTTATCGTAAACCTGCTTTTTCGTACTCCTCCTAGACCGTGCGACGGATCTGCATGAAACTTGGTCTGTAGTATCTCTAGGCCGACCTGACGAAAAGTTATCAAAAGATTTTTTTTCGGATGAAAATTTCGTAAACTACGCACAAACAAATTTGTGTAGCTAGCTACAAAGACACAAACGTTGCCATATCTCGGCCAAAATAAAGGGTATCATCACACGTCTTTAGATTCTTGTTTGGCATGAGCCTCTCAGTGTCTGCAACAAATTTTACAAAATTTGGTCGATAGGGGGCGCCAAAAGTACAAAAAGTTAATATCTCATGAACGGCTCATCCGATTTTCACGAAATTTGGTGCGTACCATCTAGGCCCACTCCTGAGGCCAGGACTACAGTGGGGTACTGATTCGTCAAAGTGGGCGTGGCCTATGGGACCCATGTTTGGATCTACCACTTAGACTAAAGTGAGCAACTTAAAATTTACAGTGTCGATGTGCAATGGCTTATGGACCTGACCTACCAAATATTACATAAGTGGACCACTAGGTGGCGCTACAATGACGTAAAACGTGTTTTTGCCTATAACTCCGAAAGGCTACATCGCAGACCGAAAATGTATAGATCCCCTTGTTCCTTGTATCGCCCTGAATCTGACGATATAGGACAAGTCCATTTCAACAACAAAGTTCTTTCGCAAAATCGCGCAATGCAAAAACAAATGTTATCATACTCGTCCTAGGCCTTGTTACCGATGTGCACGAAACTTGGTAGATATCTTCTGTATATAGAGCTGACCAAAAGTTATCAAAAGAATTTTGCTACGTTACACCGTTCGCACTCTACACGCAAACAAATTTGTCGTAGCTAGCCACAAAACACGAACTTTAGCATATCTCGGCCAAATTAATAGTTATCAGAACAAATCTTGGTAGAGATCTTTGACATCCCATTCCTAGCCTCCTTACCAAATTTGGTTAGAATCGGCCATCAGGGGGCGCTATAATTAACGTAGAGGCCTTTCGGTAAATAAGTCAATGCATTTAAATGGGAATAATTTGCAACGTAAATATCTCCGCAGAAGTAAATACTATCATCACAAAACTTGAGGGTATTGTTCGACATGCCACTCCGAGCCTCCACGCCGAATTTGGTGAAAATCCGCCGTCAGGGGGCGCTACAATTAACGTAGAGGCCTTTCGGCAAATGAGTCAATGCATTTAAATGGGAATAATTTGCAATGTAAATATCTCTGCAGCATTAAATGCTATCATCACAAACCCTGGGTGTATTTTGTTCAGCATGCCACTCTGCGGCTTCCCACAAAATTTGGTGAAAATCGGCAGTCAGGGGGCGCTACAATTAACGTAGAGGCCTTTTGGCAAATGAGTCAATGCATTTAAATGGGAGTAATTTGCAATAGATATGTCTCTGCAGCAGTAAATGCTATCATCACAAAACTTGAGATTATTGTTCGCCATGCCACTCTGTGGCTCTTCACCAGATTTGGCAACGATCGCCGGGGGCGACACGCGCCGGGGTGGACAGGCGCACGAGGCTTGGACCCCGTTCATAACTGCTTGCAGTTCTAGTTATTATTATTATTATTCTTCCGCCTCTAAAACTGATACTGCAGCCTAAACCGTAAATGGTGGGAGGTTGCCGTTTTCAGGAATGGTCCAGATCACTGCAGGGACCTCGGACGAAAAAATTCAGCCACTTTGACCACTAGGTGGCGCTATAGCAGAAAAAACGCGTTTGTCCTTATAACTCCCAAACCGTACATCGCACATTAAAAATACACATATCGACGCGTTCCTCGGATCCAGCTGAATCTCGTGGTATAGGCCACGCCCATTTCCGCCTAGACTTTTATACGTGAAAAATCGCGATTTATCGTAAACCTGCTTTTTCGTACTCCTCCTAGACCGTGCGACGGATCTGCATGAAACTTGGTCTGTAGTATCTCTAGGCCGACCTGACGAAAAGTTATCAAAAGATTTTTTTTCGGATGAAAATTTCGTAAACTACGCACAAACAAATTTGTGTAGCTAGCTACAAAGACACAAACGTTGCCATATCTCGGCCAAAATAAAGGGTATCATCACACGTCTTTAGATTCTTGTTTGGCATGAGCCTCTCAGTGTCTGCAACAAATTTTACAAAATTTGGTCGATAGGGGGCGCCAAAAGTACAAAAAGTTAATATCTCATGAACGGCTCATCCGATTTTCACGAAATTTGGTGCGTACCATCTAGGCCCACTCCTGAGGCCAGGACTACAGTGGGGTACTGATTCGTCAAAGTGGGCGTGGCCTATGGGACCCATGTTTGGATCTACCACTTAGACTAAAGTGAGCAACTTAAAATTTACAGTGTCGATGTGCAATGGCTTATGGACCTGACCTACCAAATATTACATAAGTGGACCACTAGGTGGCGCTACAATGACGTAAAACGTGTTTTTGCCTATAACTCCGAAAGGCTACATCGCAGACCGAAAATGTATAGATCCCCTTGTTCCTTGTATCGCCCTGAATCTGACGATATAGGACAAGTCCATTTCAACAACAAAGTTCTTTCGCAAAATCGCGCAATGCAAAAACAAATGTTATCATACTCGTCCTAGGCCTTGTTACCGATGTGCACGAAACTTGGTAGATATCTTCTGTATATAGAGCTGACCAAAAGTTATCAAAAGAATTTTGCTACGTTACACCGTTCGCACTCTACACGCAAACAAATTTGTCGTAGCTAGCCACAAAACACGAACTTTAGCATATCTCGGCCAAATTAATAGTTATCAGAACAAATCTTGGTAGAGATCTTTGACATCCCATTCCTAGCCTCCTTACCAAATTTGGTTAGAATCGGCCATCAGGGGGCGCTATAATTAACGTAGAGGCCTTTCGGTAAATAAGTCAATGCATTTAAATGGGAATAATTTGCAACGTAAATATCTCCGCAGAAGTAAATACTATCATCACAAAACTTGAGGGTATTGTTCGACATGCCACTCCGAGCCTCCACGCCGAATTTGGTGAAAATCCGCCGTCAGGGGGCGCTACAATTAACGTAGAGGCCTTTCGGCAAATGAGTCAATGCATTTAAATGGGAATAATTTGCAATGTAAATATCTCTGCAGCATTAAATGCTATCATCACAAACCCTGGGTGTATTTTGTTCAGCATGCCACTCTGCGGCTTCCCACAAAATTTGGTGAAAATCGGCAGTCAGGGGGCGCTACAATTAACGTAGAGGCCTTTTGGCAAATGAGTCAATGCATTTAAATGGGAGTAATTTGCAATAGATATGTCTCTGCAGCAGTAAATGCTATCATCACAAAACTTGAGATTATTGTTCGCCATGCCACTCTGTGGCTCTTCACCAGATTTGGCAACGATCGCCGGGGGCGACACGCGCCGGGGTGGACAGGCGCACGAGGCTTGGACCCCGTTCATAACTGCTTGCAGTTCTAGTTATTATTCTTTTTCTTCCGCCTCTAAAACTGATACTGCAGCCTAAACCGTACATGGTAGGAAGTTGCCGTTTTCAGGACTGGTCCAGATCCCTGCAGGGACCTCGGATAACAAAATTCAGCCACTAGGTGGCGCTATACCAGAAGATACGTGTTTGCCCCTATAACTCCCAAACCGTACATCGCACATTCGAAATACACATATCCACGCGTTCCCTGAATCCAACTGAATCTCGTGATGTAGGCCACGCCCATTTCCGCCCCGACTTTTTTACGTGAAAAATCGCGATTTATTGTAAACCTACTTTTTCATACTCCTCCTAGACCGTACAACCGATTTGCATAAAACTTGGTAGGTAGCATCTATAGACCGACCTGACAAAAAGTTATCAAAAGAATTTTTTTCGGATGAAATTTGCGTACATTACGCAAAAACAAATTTGTGTAGCTAGCTACGAAGACACAAACGTTGCCATATCTCGGCCAAAATAAATGATATGATTGTGAATCTTTAGATCCTTGTTTGGCATGAGCCTCTAAGTCAAGAAAACTAATTTTACAAAATTTGGTCAATAGGGGGCGCCAAAAGTACAAAAAGTTTATATCTCATGAACGGCTCATCCGATTTTTACGAAATTTGGAGTTTGCCATCTAGACCCATACCTGAGGCCACGCCTACAGTGGGGTACGGATTCGTTAAAGTGGGCGTGGCCTATGGAATCCAGGTTTAGATTCACCACTTGCCCTAATGTGAGCAACTTAAAATTTACAGGGTAGATGAACAATGTATTGCAGATCTTACATACCAAATATTACTTACGTAAACCACTAGGTGGCGCTGCAATGACGTAAAACGTGTTTTTGCCTATAACTCCCAAAGTCTACATCGCACATTAAAAATGCTTACATGCTCTTATTCCTTCATTTCATCTGAATCTGAAAATATAGGCTTCGCCTATATAGACTACAAGGTATTTTCGCAAAAGTGCGCAATGCAAAAACAAATGTTATCGTACTCGTCCTAGGCCGTGTGACCGATGTGCACGAAACTTGGTAGATATCTTCTCTATATAGAGCTGACCAAAAGTTATCAAAGGAATTTTGCTACATCACACCGTTCGCACTTTACAAGCAAACAAATCTGTCAAAGCTAGCCACAAAACACGAACTTTGGCATATCTCGGCCAAATCATTAGACACCATAGCAAGTCTTGGTAGAGATGTTTGACATGCCATTCCTAGCCTCGATACCAAATTTGGTCGAAATCGGCCGTCAGGGGGCGCTATAATTAACGTAGAGGCTTTTCAGTAAATAACTCAATGCATTTAAATGGGAATAATTTGCAATGGATATGTCTCTGCAGCAGTAAATGCTATCATCACAAAAGTTGAGGGTATTGTTCGGCATGTCACTCCGAGCCTCCATGCCAAATTTGGTGAAGATAGGCCGTCGGGGGGCGCTATAATTGACGTAGAGGCTTTTCGGCAAATAAGTCAATGCATTTGAATGGGAATAATTTGCAATGTAAATATCTCTGCAGCATTAAATGCTATCATCACAAACCCTGGGTGTATTTTGTTCAGGATGCCACTCTGCGGCTTCCCACAAAATTTGGTGAAAATCGGCCGTTAGGGGGCGCTACAATTAACGTAGATGCCTTTTGGCAAATGAGTCAATGCATTTAAATGGGAATAATTTGCAATGTGAATATCTCTGCAGCAGTAAATGCCATCATCACGAAACTTGAGATTATTGTTCGTCATGCCACTCTGCGGCTCCCCACCGGATTTGGCGACGATCGCCCTTTAGGGGGCGCTAAAATCGAAGAAGAAGCGGTTGGGCCTTTTACGCAACGAAGAGGAAATTTGCGATTGCGTTTCACTACGGACTTTGGAGCTCGCGCTCGGTCAAATTTCCCGACTTTCGCCTCGCCGCGGCGGCGCTTCGGGTTCTCCTTTTGGGGGCTCCGTTTTCGCGGGCTCTCGGCGTCGCCGGGGGCGGCTCGCACGAGGCTTGGACCCCGTTCATAACTGCTTGCAGTTCTAGTTAGGGGTCCAAGCCCGAGGTTGCGAGAACCGGCGGTAGCGAAGCTACGCCGTTCGCACAGCAGGGCTGTGGAACCCTATTGAAATTGCAAAGTTTCTTATTAGGGGTCCAAGCCCGAGGCTGTGAGAATCGGCGGTAGCGAAGCTACGCCGTTCGCACAGCAGGGCTGTGGAACCCTATTGGAATTGTAAGGTTTCTTATTATTATTCCGCTTTTTCTTCCGCCTCTAAAACTGATACTGCAGCCTAAACCGTAAATGGTGGGAGGTTGCCGTTTTCAGGTCTGGTCCAAAACCCTGCAGGGACCTCGGACGAAAAAATTCAGCCACTTTCACCACTAGGTGGCGCTATAGCAGAAAAAACGCGTTTGGCCTTATAACTCCCAAACCGTACATCGCACATTAAAAATACACATATCCACGCGTTCCTTGGATCCAGCTGAATCTCGTGGTATAGGCCACGCCTATTTCCGCCCCGACTTTTATGCGTGAAAAATCGCGATTTATCGTAAACCTGCTTTTTCGTACTCCTCCTAGACCGTGCAACGGATCTGCATGAAACTTGGTCTGTAGCATCAGTAGACCGACCTGACAAAAAGTTATCAAAAGATTTGTTTTCGGATGAAAATTGCGTAAACTACGCACAAACAAATTTGTGTAGCTAGCTACGAAGACACAAACGTTGCCATATCTCGGCCAAAATTAATGATATCATCACAAATCTTTAGATTCTTTTTTCACATGAGCCTCTTAGTGTAGGAAACTAATTTTACAAAATTTGGTCAATAGGGGGCGCCAAAAGTACCAAAAGTTAATATCTCATGAACAGCTCAACCGATTTTCACGAAATTTGGTGTGTACCATCTAGGCCAACTCTTGAGGAAAGGCCTACAGTGGCGTATTGATTCGTCAAAGTGGGCGTGGCCTATGGGACCCATGTTTGGATCTACGACTTACACTAAAGTGAGCAACTTAAAATTTACAATGTCGATGTGCAATGGTTCATGGACCAGACCTACCAAATATTACATACGTGGACCACTAGGTGGCGCTACAATGACGTAAAACGTGTTTTTGCATATAACTCCGAAAGGCTACATCGCAGACCGAATATTTATAGATCACCTTGTTCCTTGTATCGACGTGAATCTGACGATATAGGACAGGTCCATTTATACTAAAAAGTTTTTTCGCAAAATCGTGTAGTGCGAAAAAAAATGTTTTCGTACTCGTCCTAGGCCATACAACCGATGTGCACGAAACTTGATAGATACCATCTGTCTATGGAGCTGACCAAAAGTTATCAAAGGAATTTCGCTACACTACACCGTTCGCACTTTACAACCAAACTAATTCGTTGTAGCTAGCCACAAAACACGAACTTTAGCATATCTTGGCCAAATTAATAGTTATCAGAATGAAACCTGGTGGGCTTCTTCAACATCCCATCCCTAGTCCCCCTACCAAATTTGGTGAAAATAGGCCATCGGGGGGCGCTATAATTGACGTAGAAGCTTTTCGGCAAATAAGTCAATGCATTTGAATGGGAATATTTGCATTGTAAATATCTCTGCAGCATTAAATGCTATCATCACAAACCCTGGAAGTATTTTGTTTGTCATGCCACTCTGCAGCTTCCCACCAAATTTGGTGAAAATCGGCCGTTAGGGGTCGCTATAATTAACGTAGAGACCTTTTGGCAAATAAGTCAATGCATTTAAATATGTTTTTACGTATAACTCCCACAGTCTGCATTGCAGATGAAAAGTTCTTAGATATCCTTGTTCCTTGAATCCATATGAATCTGATGATACAGGGTAATCCCATTTCCACGAAGAAGTTATTTCGTAAAATCACACAATGCGCAAAACAAAGTTTTCGTACTCGTCCTAGGCCATGCGACCGATGTGCACAAAACCTGGTAGATACCATCTGTGTATGGAGCTGACTAAAAGTTATCAAAGGAATTTTGCTACATTACACCGTTCGCACTTTACAACTAAACTAATTTGTTGTAGCTAGCCACAAAACACGAACTTTGGCATATCTCGCCCAAATTAATAGTTATCAAAAAGCAACCAGGTAGGCTTCTTCAACATCCCCTTCTTAGCCTCCACACCAAATCTGGTCGAAATCGGCCGTTAGGGGGCGCTATGATTAACGTAGAGGCTTTTTCGGCAAATAAGTCAATACATTTGAATGGGAATACTTTGCAATGTAAATATCTCTGCAGCATTAAATGCTATCATCACAAACCCTGGGAGTATTTTGTTCGTCATGCCACTCTGCAGCTTCCCACCAAATTTGGTGAAAATCGGCCGTTAGGGGTCGCTATAATTAACGTAGAGACCTTTTGGCAAATAAGTCAATGCATTTAAATATGTTTTTACGTATAACTCCCACAGTCTGCATTGCAGATGAAAAGTTCTTAGATATCCTTGTTCCTTGAATCCATATGAATCTGATGATACAGGGTAATCCCATTTCCACGAAGAAGTTATTTCGTAAAATCACACAATGCGCAAAACAAAGTTTTCGTACTCGTCCTAGGCCATGCGACCGATGTGCACAAAACCTGGTAGATACCATCTGTGTATGGAGCTGACTAAAATTTATCAAAGGAATTTTGCTACATTACACCGTTCGCACTTTACAACTAAACTAATTTGTTGTAGCTAGCCACAAAACACGAACTTTGGCATATCTCGCCCAAATTAATAGTCATCAAAAAGAAACCAGGTAGGCTTCTTCAACATCCCCTTCTGAGCCTCCACACCAAATCTGGTCAAAATCGGCCGTTAGGGGGCGCTATGATTAACGTAGAGGCTTTTTCGGCAAATAAGTCAATGCATTTGAATGGGAATACTTTGCAATGTAAATATCTCGGAAGCATTAAATGCTATCATTAAAAACCCTGGGAGTATTTTGTTCGGCATGGCACTCTGCAGCTTCCCACCAAATTTGGTGAAAATCGGCCGTTAGGGGGCGCTATAATTAACGTAGAGGCCTTTTGGCAAATGAGTCAATGCATTTAAATGGGAGTAATTTGCAATGGATATGTCTCTGCAGCAGTGAATGCTTTCATCACAAAACTTGAGATTATTATTCGCCATGCCACTCTGCAGCTCTTCACCAGATTTGGCGACGATCGCACTTTAGGGGGCGTTACAACCGAAGTAGAAGCGTTTGGGGCTTTTACACAACGAAGAGGAAATTTGCAATTGCATTTCACTACGAACTTTGGAGCTCGCACTCGGCCAAATTTACCGACTTTTGTCTCGCCGCGGCGGCGCTTCGGGTTTTCCTTTCGCATGCTCCGTTTTTGCGGGCTCTCGGCATCGCCGGGGGCGGCTCGCGCCGGATAGGACTGACGCACGAGGCTTGGACCCCGTTCATAACTGCTTGCAGTTCTAGTTATTATTAGGGGTCCAAGCCCGAGGTTGCGAGAACGGGCGGTAGCGAAGCTACGCCGTTCGCACAGCAGGGCTGTGGAACCCTATTGAAATTGTAAAAATTCTTATTATTATTATTATTATTATTCTTCCGCCTCTAAAACTGATACTGCAGCCTAAACCGTAAATGGTGGGGGGTTGCCCTTTGCAGGACTGGTCCAGATCACTGCAGGGACCTCGGACGAAAGAATTCGGACAACTTTGACCACTAGGTGGCGCTATAGCAGAAAAAACGCGTTTGGCCTTATAACTCCCAAACCGTACATCGCACATTAAAAATACACATATCGACGCGTTCCTTGGATCCAGCTGAATCTCGTGGTATAGGCCACGCCCATTTCCGCCTAGACTTTTATAGGTGAAAAATCGCGATTTATCGTAAACCTGCTTTTTCGTACTCCTCTTAGACCGTGTAACGGATCTGCATGAAACTTGGTCTCTAGCATCTATAGGCCGACCTGAGACAAAAGTATCAAAAGATTTTTTTTCGGATGAAAATTGCGTAAACTACGCACAAATAAATTTGTGTAGCTAGCTACGAAGACACAAACGTTGCCATATCTCGGCCAAAATAAATGATATCATCACAAATCTTTAGATTCTTGTTTGCCATGAGCCTCTGAGTGTCTGAAACAAATTTTACAAAATTTGGTCAATAGGGGGCGCCAAAAGTACAAAAACTTAATATCTCATGAACGGCTCATCAGATTTTTACGAAATTTGGAGCGTACCATCTAGACCCACTCTTGAGGCCAGGACTACAGTGGGGTACTGATTCGTCAAAGTGGGCGTGGCCTATGGGACCCAAATGGGACCCAAGTTTATATCTACCACTTACACTAATGTGAGCAACTTTAAATTTACAGTGTCGATGTACAATGGCTCCGTGACCAGACGTACCAAATATTACAAAAGTGGACCACTAGGTGGCGCTACAATCACGTAAAACGTGTTTTTGCCTATAACTCCCACATATTACATCACAGATGGAATATTTATAGATCCACGTGTTCCTTGTATGCGTTTGAATCTGATGATATAGGAAAAGTCTATTTCTACGAAAAGAAATCTTCGCAAAATTGCGCAATGCAAAGAGAAATGTTTTCGTACTCGTCCTAGGCCGTGTGACCAATGTGCACGAAACTTGGTAGATATCATCTCTATATAGCGCTGACCAAAAGTTATCAAAAGAATTTTGCTACGTTAAACCGTTCGCACTTTACAGGCAAACAAATTTGTCGTAGCTAGCCACAAAACACGAACTTTGGCATATCTCGGCCAAATCATTAGATATCAGAACAATTCTTGGTAGACATCTTCGACATGCCATTCCAAGCCTCCATACCAAATTTGGTCAAAATCGGCCTTCAGGGGGCGCTATAATTAACGTGGAGGTCTTTCGGTAAATAAGTCAATGCATTTAAATGGGAATTATTTGCAATGTGAATATCTCTGCAGCAGTAAAGGCCATCATCACAAAACTTGAGGGTGTTGTTCGTCATACCACTCCGAGCCTCCAAACCAAATTTGGTGATAATCCGCCGTAAGGGGGCGCTACAATTAACGTAGAGGCCTTTCAGCAAATGAGTCAATGCATTTAAATGGGAGCAATTTGCAAGGGATTTGTCTCTGCAGCAGTAAAGGCCATCATCACAAAACTTGAGATTATTGTTCGCCATGCCACTCTGTGGCTCTTCACCAGATTTGGCAACGATCGCCGGGGGCGGCTCGCGCCGGGGGCGGCTCGCGCCGGGGGGCACCGGCGCACGAGGCTTGGACCCCGTTCATAACTGCTTGCAGTTCTAGTTAGGGGTCCAAGCCCGAGGTTGCGAGAACGGGCGGTAGCGAAGCTACGCCGTTCGCACAGCAGGGCTGTGGAACCCTATTGAAATTGCAAAGTTTCTTATTATTAGGGGTCCAAGCCCGAGGTTGCGAGAACGGGCGGTAGCGAAGCTACGCCGTTCGCACAGCAGGGCTGTGGAACCCTATTGGAATTGTAAGGTTTCTTATTATTATTATTCGTCTTATTTTTCTTCCGCCTCTAAAACTGATACTGCAGCCTAAACCGTAAATGGTGGGAGGTTGCCGTTTTGAGGTCTGGTCCAAAACCCTGCAGGGACCTCGCACGAAAAAATTTAGCCACTTTCACCGCTAGGTGGCGCTATAGCAGAAAAAACGTGTTTGGCCTTATAACTCCCGAACCGTACATCGCACATTAAAAATACACATATCCATGCGTTCCCTGAATCCAGCTGAATCTCGTGATGTAGGCCACGCCCATTTCCGCCCCGACTTTTTTCCGTGAAAAATCGTGATTTATCGTAAACCTACTTTTTTATACTCCTCCTAGACCGTGCAACTGATTTGCATAAAACTTGGTAAGAAGCATCTATAGACCGACCTGACAAAAAGTTATCAAAAGAATTATTTTCGGATGAAAATTGCGTAAACTACGCACAAACAAATTTGTGTAGCTAGCTACGAAGACACAAACGTTGCCATATCTCGGCCAAAATAAATGATATCATCACAAATCTTTAGATTCTTGTTTCCCATGAGCCTCTTAGTGTAGGAAACTAATTTTACAAAATTTGGTCAATAGGGGGCGCCAAAAGTACCAAAAGTTAATATCTCATGAACTGCTCATACGATTTTCACGAAATTTGGTGCCTACCATCGAGGCCCACTCTTGAGGCCAGGCCTACAGTGGCGTACTGATTCGTCAAAGTGGGCGTGGCCTATGGGACCCATGTTTGGATCTACCACTTACACTAAAGTGAGCAACTTAAAATTTACAGTGTCGATGTGCAATGGTTCATGGACCTGACATACCAAAAATTACATTATTGGACCACTAGGTGGCGCTACAATGACGTAAAACGTGTTTTTGCATATAACTCCGAAAGGCTACATTGCAGACCGAATATTTATAGATGGACTTGTTCCTTGTATCGACCTGAATCTGACGATATAGGACACGTCCATTTATACTAAAAAGTTTTTTCGCAAAATCGTGTAGTGCGAAAAAAAATGTTTTCGTACTCGTCCTAGGCCATACAACCGATGTGCACGAAACTTGGTAGATACCATCTGTGTATGGAGCTGACCAAAAGTTATCAAAGGAATTTCGCTACATTACACCGTTCGCACTTTACAACCAAACTAATTTGTTGTAGCTAGCCACAAAACACAAACTTTAGCATATCTCGCCCAAATTAAAAGTTATCAGAAAGAAACCAGGTAGGCTTCTTCAACATCCCATTCCGAACGTCCACACCAAATTTGGTCAAAATCGGCCGTTAGGGGGCGCTATAATTAACGTAGAGGCCTTTTCGGCAAATAAGTCAATGCATTTGAATGGGAATACTTTGCAATGTAAATATCTCTGCAGCATTAAATGCTATCATCACAAACCCTGGAAGTATTTTGTTCGTCATGCCACTCTGCAGCTTCCCACCAAATTTGGTGAAAATCGGCCGTTAGGGGGCGCTATAATTAACGTAGAGACCTTTTGGCAAATAAGTCAATGCATTTAAATATGTTTTTGCGTATAACTCCCACAGTCTGCATTGCAGATGAGAAGTTCTTAGATCTCCTTGTTCCTTGAATCCATATGAATCTGATGATACAGGGTAATCCCATTTCCACGAAGAAGTTATTTCGTAAAATCACACAATGCGCAAAACAAAGTTTTCGTACTCGTCCTAGGCCATGCGACCGATGTGCACGAAACTTGGTAGATACCATCTGCGTATGGAGCTGACCAAAAGTTATCAAAGGAATTTCGCTACATTACACCGTTCGCACTTTACAACTAAACTAATTTGTTGTAGCTAGCCACAAAACAAAAACTTTGGCATATCTCTCCCAAATTAATAGTTATCAGAAAGAAACCTGGTAGTCTTCTTCAACATCCCATTCTGAGCCTCCACACCAAATTTGGTAAAAATCGTCCGTTAGGGGGCGCTATAATTAACGTAGAGGCTTTTTTGGCAAATAAGTCAATGCATTTGAATAGGAATACTTTGCAATGTAAATATCTCTGCAGCATTAAATGCTATCATCACAAACCCTGGGATTATTTTGTTTGTCATGCCACTCTGCGGCTCCCCACCGGATTTGGCGACGATCGCCCTTTAGGGGGCGCTAAAATCGAAGTAGAAGCGTTTGGGCCTTTTACGCAACAAAGAGGAAATTTGCGATTGCGTTTCACTACGGACTTTGGAGCTCGCGCTCGGTCAAATTTCCCGACTTTCGCCTCGCCGCGGCGGCGCTTCGGGTTCTCCTTTCGGGGGCTCCGTTTTCGCGGGCTCTCGGCGTCGCCGGGGGCGGCTCGCGCCGGGGGGCACCGGCGCACGAGGCTTGGACCCCGTTCATAACTGCTTGCAGTTCTAGTTATTATTATTATTATTATTCTTTTTCTTCCGCCTCTAAAACTGATACTGCAGCCTAAACCGTAAATGGTGGGAGGTTGCCGTTTTGAGGTCTGGTCCAAAACCCTGCAGGGACCTCGGAAGAAAAAATTCAGCCACTTTCACCACTAGGTGGCGCTATAGCAGAAAAAACGCGTTTGGCCTTATAACTCCCAAACCGTACATCGCACATTAAAAATACACATATCGACGCGTTCCTTGGATCCAGCTGAATCTCGTGGTATAGGCCACGCCCATTTCCGCCTAGACTTTTATACGTGAAAAATCGCGATTTATCGTAAACATGCTTTTTCGTACTCCTCTTAGACCGTGTAACGGATCTGCATGAAACTTGGTCTCTAGCATCTATAGGCTGACCTGAGACAAAAGTATCAAAAGATTTTTTTTCGGATAAAAATTTCGTAAACTACGCACAAACAAATTTGTGTAGCTAGCTACGAAGACACAAACGTTGCCATATCTCGGCCAAAATAAATGATATCATCACAAATCTTTAGATTCTTGTTTGCCATGAGCCTCTCAGTGTCTGAAACAAATTTTAAGAAATTTGGCCAATAGGGGGCGCCAAAAGTACAAAAAGTTATTATCTCATGAACGGCTCATCCGATTTTTACGAAATTTGGAGCGTACCATCTAGGCCCACTCTTGAGGCCAGGACTACAGTGGGGTACTGATTCGTCAAAGTGGGCGTGGCCTATGGGACCCAAATGGGACCCAGGTTTATATCTACCACTTACACTAATGTGAGCAACTTCAAATTTACAGTGTCGATGTACAATGGTTCTTGGACAAGATGTACCAAATATTACAAAAGTGGACCACTAGGTGGCGCTACAATGACGCACAACGTGTTTTTGCCTATAACTCCAACAGGCTACATCGCAGACAGAATATTTATAGATCCACATGTTCCTTGTATGCATCTGAATCTGCTGATATAGGAAACGTCCATTTCTACAAAAAATTGTTTTCGCAAAATCGCGCAATGCAAAGAAAAATGTTTTCGTACTCGTCCTAGGCCGTGTGACCAATGTGCACGAAACTTGGTAGATATCATCTGTATATAGAGTTGACCAAAAGTTGTTAAAAGAATTTTGCTACGTTACACCGTTCGCACCTTACAAGCAAACAAATTTGTCGTAGCTAGCCACAAAACACGAACTTTGGCATATCTCGGCCAAATTATTAGATATCAGAACAAATCTTGGTGGAGATCTTTGACATGTCATTCCAAGCCTCCATACCAACTTTGGTAAAGATCGGCCTTCAGGGGGCGCTATAATTAACGTGGAGGTCTTTCGGTAAATAAGTCAATGCATTTAAATGGGAATAATTTGCAATGTGAATATCTCTGCAGCAGTAAAGGCCATCATCACAAAACTTGAGGGTATTGTTCGTCATGCCACTCCGAGCCTCCAAACCAAATTTGGTGAAAATCCGCAGTCAGGGGGCGCTACAATTAACGTAGAGGCCTTTCAGCAAATGAGTCAATGCATTTAAATGGGAGCAATTTGCAATGTAAATATCTCTGCAGCAGTAAATGCTATCATCACAACACTTGAGGGTATTGTTCGTCATGCCACTCCGAGCCTCCACACCAAATTTGGTGAAATTCCGCCGCCAGGGGGCGCTACAGTTAACGTAGAGTCCTTTCGGCAAGTGAGTCAATGCATTTAAATGGGAATAATTTGCAATGTGAATATCTGTACAGCAGTAAATGCCATCATCACGAAACTTGAGAGTATTGTTCGTCATGCCACTCTGCGGATCCCCACCGGATTTGGCGACGATCGCCGGGGCGACTCGCGCCGGGGGGGACCGGCGCACGAGGCTTGGACCCCGTTCATAACTGCTTGCAGTTCTAGTTAGGGGTCCAAGCCCGAGGTTGCGAGAACCGGCGGTAGCGAAGCTACGCCGTTCGCACAGCAGGGCTGTGGAACCCTATTGGAATTGCAAAGTTTCTTATTATTATTATTATTATTATTATTATTCTTTTTCTTCCGCCTCTAAAACTGATACTGCAGCCTAAACCGTAAATGGTGGGAGGTTGCCGTTTTGAGGTCTGGTCCAAAACCCTGCAGGGACCTCGGAAGAAAAAATTCAGCCACTTTCACCACTAGGTGGCGCTATAGCAGAAAAAACGCGTTTGGCCTTATAACTCCCAAACCGTACATCGCACATTAAAAATACACATATCGACGCGTTCCTTGGATCCAGCTGAATCTCGTGGTATAGGCCACGCCCATTTCCGCCTAGACTTTTATACGTGAAAAATCGCGATTTATCGTAAACATGCTTTTTCGTACTCCTCTTAGACCGTGTAACGGATCTGCATGAAACTTGGTCTCTAGCATCTATAGGCTGACCTGAGACAAAAGTATCAAAAGATTTTTTTTCGGATAAAAATTTCGTAAACTACGCACAAACAAATTTGTGTAGCTAGCTACGAAGACACAAACGTTGCCATATCTCGGCCAAAATAAATGATATCATCACAAATCTTTAGATTCTTGTTTGCCATGAGCCTCTCAGTGTCTGAAACAAATTTTAAGAAATTTGGCCAATAGGGGGCGCCAAAAGTACAAAAAGTTATTATCTCATGAACGGCTCATCCGATTTTTACGAAATTTGGAGCGTACCATCTAGGCCCACTCTTGAGGCCAGGACTACAGTGGGGTACTGATTCGTCAAAGTGGGCGTGGCCTATGGGACCCAAATGGGACCCAGGTTTATATCTACCACTTACACTAATGTGAGCAACTTCAAATTTACAGTGTCGATGTACAATGGTTCTTGGACAAGATGTACCAAATATTACAAAAGTGGACCACTAGGTGGCGCTACAATGACGCACAACGTGTTTTTGCCTATAACTCCAACAGGCTACATCGCAGACAGAATATTTATAGATCCACATGTTCCTTGTATGCATCTGAATCTGCTGATATAGGAAACGTCCATTTCTACAAAAAATTGTTTTCGCAAAATCGCGCAATGCAAAGAAAAATGTTTTCGTACTCGTCCTAGGCCGTGTGACCAATGTGCACGAAACTTGGTAGATATCATCTGTATATAGAGTTGACCAAAAGTTGTTAAAAGAATTTTGCTACGTTACACCGTTCGCACCTTACAAGCAAACAAATTTGTCGTAGCTAGCCACAAAACACGAACTTTGGCATATCTCGGCCAAATTATTAGATATCAGAACAAATCTTGGTGGAGATCTTTGACATGTCATTCCAAGCCTCCATACCAACTTTGGTAAAGATCGGCCTTCAGGGGGCGCTATAATTAACGTGGAGGTCTTTCGGTAAATAAGTCAATGCATTTAAATGGGAATAATTTGCAATGTGAATATCTCTGCAGCAGTAAAGGCCATCATCACAAAACTTGAGGGTATTGTTCGTCATGCCACTCCGAGCCTCCAAACCAAATTTGGTGAAAATCCGCAGTCAGGGGGCGCTACAATTAACGTAGAGGCCTTTCAGCAAATGAGTCAATGCATTTAAATGGGAGCAATTTGCAATGTAAATATCTCTGCAGCAGTAAATGCTATCATCACAACACTTGAGGGTATTGTTCGTCATGCCACTCCGAGCCTCCACACCAAATTTGGTGAAATTCCGCCGCCAGGGGGCGCTACAGTTAACGTAGAGTCCTTTCGGCAAGTGAGTCAATGCATTTAAATGGGAATAATTTGCAATGTGAATATCTGTACAGCAGTAAATGCCATCATCACGAAACTTGAGAGTATTGTTCGTCATGCCACTCTGCGGATCCCCACCGGATTTGGCGACGATCGCCGGGGCGACTCGCGCCGGGGGGGACCGGCGCACGAGGCTTGGACCCCGTTCATAACTGCTTGCAGTTCTAGTTAGGGGTCCAAGCCCGAGGTTGCGAGAACGGGCGGTAGCGAAGCTACGCCGTTCGCACAGCAGGGCTGTGGAACCCTATTGAAATTGTAAAAATTCTTATTATTATTATTATTATTATTATTCTTCCGCCTCTAAAACTGATACTGCAGCCTAAACCGTAAATGGTGGGAGGTTGCCCTTTGCAGGACTGGTCCAGATCACTGCAGGGACCTCGGACGAAAAAATTCGGCCACTTTGACCACTAGGTGGCGCTATAGCAGAAAAAACGCGTTTGGCCTTATAACTCCCAAACCATACATCGCACATTAAAAATACACATATCGACGCGTTCCTTGGATCCAGCTGAATCTCGTGGTATAGGCCACGCCCATTTCCGCCTAGACTTTTATACGTGAAAAATCGCGATATATCGTAAACCTGCTTTTTCGTACTCCTCTTAGACCGTGTAACGGATCTGCATGAAACTTGGTCTCTAACATCTATAGGCCGACTTGAGACAAAAGTATCAAAAGATTTTTTTTCGGATAAAAATTGCGTAAACTACGCACAAACAAATTTGTGTAGCTAGCTACGAAGACACAAACGTTGCCATATCTCGGCCAAAATAAATGATATCATCACAAATCTTTAGATTCTTGTTTGAAATGAGCCTCTCAGTGTCTGAAACAAATTTTAAAAAATTTGGTCAATAGGGGGCGCCAAAAGTACAAAAAGTTAATATCTCATGAACGGCTCATCCGATTTTTACGAAATTTGGAGCGTACCATCTAGGCCCACTCCTGAGGCCAGGACTCCAGTGGGGTACTGATTCGTCAAAGTGGGCATGGCCTATGGGACCCAAATGGGACCCAGGTTTATATCTACCACTTACACTAATGTGAGCAACTTCAAATTTACAGTGTAGATGTACAATGGTTTCCGGACCACAGGTACCAAATATTACAAAAGTGGACCACTAGGTGGCGCTACAATCACGTAAAACGTGTTTTTGACTATAACTCCCACAGAATACATCGCAGATGGAATATTTATAGATCCACGTGTTCCTTGTATGCATTTGAATCTGATGATATAGGAAAAGTCCATTTCTACGAAAAGAAATTTTCGCAAAATTGCGCAATGCAAAAAAAAGTGTTTTCGTACTCGTCCTAGGCCGTGTGACCAATGACCACGAAACTTGGAAGATATAATCTGTATATAGAGCTGACCAAAAGTTGTCAAAAGAATTTTGCTACGGTACACCGTTCGCACTTTACAAGCAAACTAATTTGACGTGGCTAGCCACAAAACACGAACTTTGGCATATCTCGGCCAAATTATTTGATATCCGAACAAATCTTGGTACAGATCTTCGACATGCCATTCCAAGCCTCCATACAAAATGTGGTCAAAATCGGCCTTCAGGGGGCGCTATAATTAACGTGGAGGTCTTTCAGTAAATAAGTCAATGCATTTAAATGGGAATAATTTGCAATGTGAATATCTCTGCAGCAGTAAATGCCATCATCACAAAACTTGATAGTGTTGTTCGTCATGCCACCCCGTGCCTCCACACCAAATTTGGTGAAAATCCGCCGCCAGGGGGCGCTACAATTAACGTAGAGGCCTTTCGGCAAATGAGTCAATGCATTTAAATGGGAGTAATTTGCAATGTGAATATCTCGGCAGCAGTAAATGCCATCATCATGAAACTTGAGACTAATGTTCGACATGCCACTCTGCGGCTCCCCAACGGATTTGGCGACAATCGCCCTTTAGGGGGCGCTATAATCAAGGTAGAAGCGGTTTGGCCTTTTACGCAACGAAGAGGAAATTTGCAATTGCATTTCACTACGTTCTTTGGAGCTCGCGCTCGTTCAGGCGGCGGCGCTTCGGGTTCTCCTTTCACGGGCTCCGTTTTCGCCGGGGGGGACCGGCGCACGAGGCTTGGACCCCGTTCATAACTGCTTGCAGTTCTAGTTAGGGGTCCAAGCCCGAGGTTGCGAGAACCGGCGGTAGCGAAGCTACGCCGTTCGCACAGCAGGGCTGTGGAACCCTATTGAAATTGCAAAGTTTCTTATTATTATTATTATTATTATTCTTTTTCTTCCGCCTCTAAAACTGATACTGCAGCCTAAACCGTAAATGGTGGGAGGTTGCCGTTTTCAGGTCTGGTCCAGATCACTGCAGGGACCTCGGACGAAAAAATTCAGCCACTTTCACCACTAGGTGGCGCTATAGCAGAAAAAACGCGTTTGGCTTTATAACTTCCGAACCGTACATCGCACATTAAAAATACACATATCCACGCGTTCCTTGGATCCAGCTGAATCTCGTGGTATAGGCCACGCCCATTTCCGCCCCGACTTTTATGCGTGAAAAATCGCGATTTATCGTAAACCTGCTTTTTCGTACTCCTCCTAGACCGTGCAACGGTTCTGCATGAAACTTGGTCTGTAGCATCAATAGACCGACCTGACAAAAAGTTATCAAAAGATTTTTTTTCGGATGAAAATTGCGTAAACTACGCACAAACAAATTTGTGTAGATAGCTACGAAGACACAAACGTTGCCATATCTCGGCCAAAATAAATGATATCATCACAAATCTTTAGATTCTTGTTTGCCATGAGCCTCTGAGTGTCTGAAACAAATTTTACAAAATTTGGTCAATAGGGGGCGCCAAAAGTACAAAAACTTAATATCTCATGAACGGCTCATCAGATTTTTACGAAATTTGGAGCGTACCATCTAGACCCACTCTTGAGGCCAGGACTACAGTGGGGTACTGATTCGTCAAAGTGGGCGTGGCCTATGGGACCCAAATGGGACCCAAGTTTATATCTACCACTTACACTAATGTGAGCAACTTTAAATTTACAGTGTCGATGTACAATGGCTCCGTGACCAGACTTACCAAATATTACAAAAGTGGACCACTAGGTGGCGCTACAATCACGTAAAACGTGTTTTTGCCTTTAACTCCCACATATTACATCACAGATGGAATATTTATAGATCCACGTGTTCCTTGTATGCGTATGAATCTGATGATATAGGAAAAGTCTATTTCTACGAAAAGAAATCTTCGCAAAATTGCGCAATGCAAAGAGAAATGTTTTCGTACTCGTCCTAGGCCGTGTGACCAATGTGCACGAAACTTGGTAGATATCATCTCTATATAGCGCTGACCAAAAGTTATCAAAAGAATTTTGCTACGTTAAACCGTTCGCACTTTACAGGCAAACAAATTTGTCGTAGCTAGCCACAAAACACGAACTTTGGCCTATCTCGGCCACAATATTAGATATCAGAACAATTCTTGGTAGACATCTTCGACATGCCATTCCAAGCCTCCATACCAAATTTGGTCAAAATCGGCCTTCAGGGGGCGCTATAATTAACGTGGAGGTCTTTCGGTAAATAAGTCAATGCATTTAAATGGGAATTATTTGCAATGTGAATATCTCTGCAGCAGTAAAGGCCATCATCACAAAACTTGAGGGTGTTGTTCGTCATACCACTCCGAGCCTCCAAACCAAATTTGGTGATAATCCGCCGTAAGGGGGCGCTACAATTAACGTAGAGGCCTTTCAGCAAATGAGTCAATGCATTTAAATGGGAGCAATTTGCAAGGGATATGTCTCTGCAGCAGTAAAGGCCATCATCACAAAACTTGAGATTATTGTTCGCCATGCCACTCTGTGGCTCTTCACCAGATTTGGCAACGATCGCCGGGGGCGACACGCGCCGGGGTGGACAGGCGCACGAGGCTTGGACCCCGTTCATAACTGCTTGCAGTTCTAGTTATTAGGGGTCCAAGCCCGAGGTTGTGAGAACCGGCGGTAGCGAAGCTACGCCGTTCGCACAGCAGGGCTGTGGAACCCTTTTGAAATTGTAAAAATTCTTATTATTATTATTATTCTTCCGCCTCTAAAACTGATACTGCAGCCTAAACCGTAAATGGTGGGAGGTTGCCCTTTGCAGGACTGGTCCAGATCACTGCAGGGACCTCGGACGAAAAAATTCGCCCACTTTGACCACTAGGTGGCGCTATAGCAGAAAAAACGCGTTTGGCCTTATAACTCCCGAACCGTACATCGCACATTAAAAATACACATATCAACGCGTTCCTTGGATCCAGCTGAATCTCGTGGTATAGGCCACGCCCATTTCCGCCTAGACTTTTATACGTGAAAAATCGCGATTTATCGTAAACCTGCTTTTTCGTACTCCTCCTAGACCGTGCGACGGATCTGCATGAAACTTGGTCTGTAGTATCTCTAGGCCGACCTGACGAAAAGTTATCAAAAAAATTTTTTTCGGATGAAAATTTCGTAAACTACGCACAAACAAATTTGTGTAGCTAGCTACAAAGACACAAACGTTGCCATATCTCGGCCAAAATAAAGGGTATCATCACAAGTCTTTAGATTCTTGTTTGCCATGAGCCTCTCAGTGTCTGCAACAAATTTTACAAAATTTGGTCGATAGGGGGCGCCAAAAGTACAAAAAGTTAATATCTCATGAACGGCTCATCCGATTTTCACGAAATTTGGTGCGTACCATCTAGGCCCACTCCTGAGGCCAGGACTACAGTGGGGTACTGATTCGTCAAAGTGGGCGTGGCCTATGGGACCCATGTTTGGATCTACCACTTAGACTAAAGTGAGCAACTTAAAATTTACAGTGTCGATGTGCAATGGCTTATGGACCTGACCTACCAAATATTACATAAGTGGACCACTAGGTGGCGCTACAATGACGTAAAACGTGTTTTTGCCTATAACTCCGAAAGGCTACATCGCAGACCGAAAATGTATAGATCCCCTTGTTCCTTGTATCGCCCTGAATCTGACGATATAGGACAAGTCCATTTCAACAACAAAGTTCTTTCGCAAAATCGTGCAATGCAAAAACAAATGTTATCATACTCGTCCTAGGCCTTGTGACCGATGTGCACGAAACTTGGTAGATATCTTCTGTATATAGAGCTGACCAAAAGTTATCAAAAGAATTTTGCTACGTTACACCGTTCGCACTCTACACGCAAACAAATTTGTCGTAGCTAGCCACAAAACACGAACTTTAGCATATCTCGGCCAAATTAATAGTTATCAGAACAAATCTTGGTAGAGATCTTTGACATCCCATTCCTAGCCTCCTTACCAAATTTGGTTAGAATCGGCCATCAGGGGGCGCTATAATTAACGTAGAGGCCTTTCGGTAAATAAGTCAATGCATTTAAATGGGAATAATTTGCAACGTAAATATCTCCGCAGAAGTAAATACTATCATCACAAAACTTGAGGGTATTGTTCGACATGCCACTCCGAGCCTCCACGCCGAATTTGGTGAAAATCCGCCGTCAGGGGGCGCTACAATTAACGTAGAGGCCTTTCGGCAAATGAGTCAATGCATTTAAATGGGAATAATTTGCAATGTAAATATCTCTGCAGCATTAAATGCTATCATCACAAACCCTGGGTGTATTTTGTTCAGCATGCCACTCTGCGGCTTCCCACAAAATTTGGTGAAAATCGGCAGTCAGGGGGCGCTACAATTAACGTAGAGGCCTTTTGGCAAATGAGTCAATGCATTTAAATGGGAGTAATTTGCAATAGATATGTCTCTGCAGCAGTAAATGCTATCATCACAAAACTTGAGATTATTGTTCGCCATGCCACTCTGTGGCTCTTCACCAGATTTGGCAACGATCGCCGGGGGCGACACGCGCCGGGGTGGACAGGCGCACGAGGCTTGGACCCCGTTCATAACTGCTTGCAGTTCTAGTTATTATTATTATTCTTTTTCTTCCGCCTCTAAAACTGATACTGCAGCCTAAACCGTAAATGGTGGGAGGTTGCCGTTTTCAGGTCTGGTCCAGATCACTGCAGGGACCTCGGACGAAAAAATTCAGCCACTTTCACCACTAGGTGGCGCTATAGCAGAAAAAACGCGTTTGGCTTTATAACTTCCGAACCGTACATCGCACATTAAAAATACACATATCCACGCGTTCCTTGGATCCAGCTGAATCTCGTGGTATAGGCCACGCCCATTTCCGCCCCGACTTTTATGCGTGAAAAATCGCGATTTATCGTAAACCTGCTTTTTCGTACTCCTCCTAGACCGTGCAACGGTTCTGCATGAAACTTGGTCTGTAGCATCAATAGACCGACCTGACAAAAAGTTATCAAAAGATTTTTTTTCGGATGAAAATTGCGTAAACTACGCACAAACAAATTTGTGTAGATAGCTACGAAGACACAAACGTTGCCATATCTCGGCCAAAATAAATGATATCATCACAAATCTTTAGATTCTTGTTTGCCATGAGCCTCTGAGTGTCTGAAACAAATTTTACAAAATTTGGTCAATAGGGGGCGCCAAAAGTATAAAAACTTAATATCTCATGAACGGCTCATCAGATTTTTACGAAATTTGGAGCGTACCATCTAGACCCACTCTTGAGGCCAGGACTACAGTGGGGTACTGATTCGTCAAAGTGGGCGTGGCCTATGGGACCCAAATGGGACCCAAGTTTATATCTACCACTTACACTAATGTGAGCAACTTTAAATTTACAGTGTCGATGTACAATGGCTCCGTGACCAGACTTACCAAATATTACAAAAGTGGACCACTAGGTGGCGCTACAATCACGTAAAACGTGTTTTTGCCTTTAACTCCCACATATTACATCACAGATGGAATATTTATAGATCCACGTGTTCCTTGTATGCGTATGAATCTGATGATATAGGAAAAGTCTATTTCTACGAAAAGAAATCTTCGCAAAATTGCGCAATGCAAAGAGAAATGTTTTCGTACTCGTCCTAGGCCGTGTGACCAATGTGCACGAAACTTGGTAGATATCATCTCTATATAGCGCTGACCAAAAGTTATCAAAAGAATTTTGCTACGTTAAACCGTTCGCACTTTACAGGCAAACAAATTTGTCGTAGCTAGCCACAAAACACGAACTTTGGCCTATCTCGGCCACAATATTAGATATCAGAACAATTCTTGGTAGACATCTTCGACATGCCATTCCAAGCCTCCATACCAAATTTGGTCAAAATCGGCCTTCAGGGGGCGCTATAATTAACGTGGAGGTCTTTCGGTAAATAAGTCAATGCATTTAAATGGGAATTATTTGCAATGTGAATATCTCTGCAGCAGTAAAGGCCATCATCACAAAACTTGAGGGTGTTGTTCGTCATACCACTCCGAGCCTCCAAACCAAATTTGGTGATAATCCGCCGTAAGGGGGCGCTACAATTAACGTAGAGGCCTTTCAGCAAATGAGTCAATGCATTTAAATGGGAGCAATTTGCAAGGGATATGTCTCTGCAGCAGTAAAGGCCATCATCACAAAACTTGAGATTATTGTTCGCCATGCCACTCTGTGGCTCTTCACCAGATTTGGCAACGATCGCCGGGGGCGGCTCGCGCCGGGGGCGGCTCGCGCCGGGGGGCACCGGCGCACGAGGCTTGGACCCCGTTCATAACTGCTTGCAGTTCTAGTTATTAGGGGTCCAAGCCCGAGGTTGTGAGAACCGGCGGTAGCGAAGCTACGCCGTTCGCACAGCAGGGCTGTGGAACCCTTTTGAAATTGTAAAAATTCTTATTATTATTATTCTTTTTCTTCCGCCTCTAAAACTGATACTGCAGCCTAAACCGTAAATGGTGGGAGGTTGCCGTTTTGAGGTCTGGTCCAAAACCCTGCAGGGACCTCGGACGAAAAAATTCAGCCACTTTCACCACTAGGTGGCGCTATAGCAGAAAAAACGCGTTTGGCCTTATAACTCCCGAACCGTACATCGCACATTAAAAATACACATATCCAAGCATTCCGTGGATCCAGCTGAATCTCCTTGTATAGGCCACGCCCATTTCCGCCCCGACTTTTATGCGTGAAAAATCGCGATTTATCGTAAACCTGCTTTTTCGTACTCCTCCTAGACCGTACCACGGATCTGCATGAAACTTGGTCTGTAACATCAGTAGACCGACCTGACAAAAAGTTATGAAAAGATTTTTTTTCGGATGAAAATTGCGTAAACTACGCACAAACAAATTTGTGTAGCTAGCTACAAAGACACAAACGTTGCCATATCTCGGCCAAAATAAATGATATCATCACAAATCTTTAGTTTCTTGTTTTCCATGAGCCTCTTAGTGTAGGAAACTAATTTTACAAAATTTGGTCAATAGGGGGCGCCAAAAGTACCAAAAGTTAATATCTCATGAACAGCTCATCCGATTTTCACGAAATTTGGTGCGTACAATCTAGGCCCAGTCCTGAGGCCAAGCCTACAGTGGTGTACTGATTCGTCAAAGTGGGCGTGGCCTATGGGACCCATGTTTGGATCTACCACTTACACTAAAGTGAGCAACTTAAAATTTACAGAGTCGATGTACAATGGTTCATGGACCTGACCTACCAAATATTACATAAGTGGACCACTAGGTGGCGCTACAATGACGTAAAACGTGTTTTTGCATATAACTCCGAAAGGCTACATCGAAGACCAAATATTCATAGATCCCCTTGTTCCTTG
Organism: Gymnocephalus cernua; assembly: GCA_023631565.1. Classification (NCBI taxonomy): domain Eukaryota; kingdom Metazoa; phylum Chordata; class Actinopteri; order Perciformes; family Percidae; genus Gymnocephalus; species Gymnocephalus cernua. The sequence goes on along the minus strand of CM042448.1, from coordinate 3,737,888 downwards.
TATCGACCTGAATATGATGATATAGGACAGGTCCATTTATACTAAAAAGTTTTTTCGCAAAATCGTGTAGTGTGAAAAAAAATGTTTTCGTACTCGTCCTAGGCCATACAACCGATGTGCACGAAACTTGGTAGATACCATCTGTGTATGGAGCTGATAAAAAGTTATCAAAGGAATTTCGCTACATTACACCGTTCGCACTTTACAACCAAACTAATTCGTTGTGGCTAGCCACAAAACACGAACTTTGGCATATCTCAGCCAAATTAATAGATATCAGAATCAAACCTGGTGGCCTTCTTCAACATCCCATTCCTAGTCTCCATACCAAATTTTGTGAAAATAGGCCGTCGGGGGGCGCTATAATTGACGTAGAGGCTTTTCGGCAAATAAGTCAATGCATTTGAATGGGAATAATTTGCAATGTAAATATCTCTGCAGCATTAAATGCTATCATCACAAACTGAGGGAGTATTTTGTTTGGCATACAACTCTGTGGCTTCCCACCAAATTTGGTGAAAATCGGCCGTTAGGGGGCGCTGTAATTAACGTAGAGACCTTCTGGCAAATAAGTAAATGCATTTAAACGTGTTTTTGCCTATAACTCCGAAAGTCTACATCGAAGACCGAATATTTATAGATCCACTTGTTCCTTGTATGGACTTGAATCTGAAGATATAGGACAGGTTCATATATACTAAAAGGTTTTTTCGCAAAATTGCATACTGCAAAAACAAATGTTATCGTACTCGTCCTAGGCCGTGTGATCGATGTGCACGAAACTTGGTAGATTTCTTCTCTATATAGAGTTGACCAAAATGTTATCAAAAGAATTTTGCTAAGTTACACCGTTCGCACTTTACAAGCAAACAAATTTGTCGTAGCTAGCCACAAAACACGAACGTTGGCCTATCTCGGACAAAATATTAGATATCAGAGCAAATCTTGGTAGAGATCTTGGACATGCCATTCCTAGCCTAGATACCAAATTTGGTCGAAATCAGCCGTCAGGGGGCGCTATAATTAACGTAGAGGCCTTTCGGTAAATAAGTCAATGCATTTAAATGGGAGTAATTTGCAATGTAAATATCTCTGCAGCATTAAATGCTATCATCAATAACTCTGGGTGTATTTTGTTCAGGATGCCACTCTGCGGCTTCCCACAAAATTTGGTGAAAATCGGCCGTTAGGGGGCGCTACAATTAACGTAGATGCCTTTTGGCAAATGAGTCAATGCATTTAAATGGGAATAATTTGCAATGTGAATATCTCTGCAGCATTAAATGCTATCATCACAAACCCTGGGTGTATTTTGTTCAGCATGCCACTCTGCAGCTTCCCACAAAATTTGGTGAAAATCGGCCGCCAGGGGGCGCTACAATTAACATAGAGGCCTTTTGGCAAATAAGTCAATGCATTTAAATGGGAGTAATTTGCAATAGATATGTCTCTGCAGCAGTAAATGCTATCATCACAAAACTTGAGATTATTGTTCGCCATGCCACTCTGTGGCTCTTCGCCAGATTTGGCAACGATCGCCGGGGGCGACTCGCGCCGGGGGGGACCGGCGCACGAGGCTTGGACCCCGTTCATAACTGCTTGCAGTTCTAGTTATTAGGGGTCCAAGCCCGAGGCTGTGAGAATCGGCGGTAGCGAAGCTACGCCGTTCGCACAGCAGGGCTGTGGAACCCTATTGGAATTGTAAGGTTTCTTATTATTATTATTCGGCTTTTTCTTCCGCCTCTAAAACTGATACTGCAGCCTAAACCGTAAATGGTGGGAGGTTGCCGTTTTCAGGTCTGGTCCAAAACACTGCAGGGACCTCGGACGAAAAAATTCAGCCACTTTGACCACAAGGTGGCGCTATAGCAGAAAAAACGCGTTTGGCCTTATAACTCCCGAACCGTACATCGCACATTAAAAATACACATATCAACGCGTTCCTTGGATCCAGTTGAATCTCGTGGTATAGGCCACGCCCATTTCCGCCTAGACTTTTATACGTGAAAAATCGCGATTTATTGTAAACCTGTTTTTTCGTACTCCTCCTAGACCGTACGACGGATCTGCATGAAACTTGGTCTGTAGCATCAGTAGACCGACCTGACAAAAAGTTATCAAAAGATTTTTTTTCGGATGAAAATTGCGTAAACTACTCACAAACAAATTTGTGTAGCTAGCTACAAAGACACAAACGTTGCCATATCTCGGCCAAAATAAATGATATTATCACAAATCTTTAGATTCTTGTTTCACATGCGCCTCTTAGTGTAGGAAACAAATTTGACAAAATTTGGTCAATAGGGGGCGCCAAAAGTACCAAAAGTTAATATCTCATGAACAGCTCATCCGATTTTCACGAAATTTGGTGCGTACCATCTAGGCCCACTCTTGAGGCCAGGCCTACAGTGGGGTACTGACTCGTCAAAGTGGGCGTGGCCTATGGGTCCCATGTTTGGATCTACCACTTACACTAAAGTGAGCAACTTAAAATTTACAGTGTCGATGTGCAATGGTTCATGGACCTGACATACCAAATATTACATTATTGGACCACTAGGTGGCGCTACAATGACGTAAAACGTGTTTTTGCATATAACTCCGAAAGGCTACATTGCAGACCGAATATTTATAGATGTATTTGTTCCTTGTATCGACCTGAATCTGACGATATAGGACAGGTCCATTTATACTAAAATGTTTTTTCGCAAATTCGTGTAGTGCGAAAAAAAATGTTTTCGTACTCGTCCTAGGACATACAACCAATGTGCACGAAACTTGGTAGATACCATCTGTGTATGGAGCTGACCAAAAGTTATCAAAGGAATTTCGCTACATTACACCGTTCGCACTTTACAACCAAACTAATTCGTTGTAGCTAGCCACAAAACACGAACTTTAACATATCTCGCCCAAATTAATAGTTATCAGAAAGACACCAGGTAGGCTTCTTCAACATCCCATTCTGAGCCCCCACACCAAATTTGGTCAAAATCGGCCGTTAGGGGGCGCTATAATTAACGTAGAGGCTTTTTCGGCAAATAAGTCAATGCATTTGAATGGGAATACTTTGCAATGTAAATATCTCTGCAGCATTAAATGCTATCATCACAAACCCTGGGAGTATTTTGTTCGTCATGCCACTCTGCAGCTTACCACCAAATTTGGTGAAGATCGGCCGTTAGGGGGCGCTATAATTAACGTAGAGACCTTTTGGCAAATAAGTCAATGCATTTAAATATGTTTTTGCGTATAACTCCCACAGTTTGCATTGCAGATGAGAATTTCTTAGATCTCCTTGTTCCTTGAATCCATATGAATATGATAATACAGGGTAATCCCATTTCCACAAAGAAGTTCTTTCGTAAAATCACACAATGCGCAAAACAAAGTTTTCGTACTCGTCCTAGGCCATGCGACCGATGTGCACGAAACTTGGTAGATACCATCTGTGTATGGAGCTGACCAAAAGTTATCAAAGGAATTTCGCTACATTACACCGTTCGCACTTTACAACTAAACTAATTTGTTGTAGCTAGCCACAAAACACGAACTTTGGCATATCTCGCCCAAATTAATAGTTATCAAAAAGAAACCAGGTAGTCTTCTTCAACATCCCATTCTGAGCCTCCATACCATATTTGGTCAAAAGCGGCCCTTAGGGGGCGCTATAATTAACGTAGAGGCTTTTACGGCAAATACGTCAATGCATTTGAATGGGAATACTTTGCAATGTAAATATCTCTGCAGCATTAAATGCTATCATCACAAACCCTGGGAGTATTTTGTTTGTCATGCCACTCTGCAGCTTCCCACCAAATTTGGTGAAAATCGGCCGTTAGGGGGCGCTATAATTAACGTAGAGACCTTTTGGCAAATGAGTCAATGCATTTAAATGGGAGTAATTTGCAATGGATATGTCTCTGCAGCAGTAAATGCCATCACCATGAAACTTGAGACTAATGTTCGACATGCCACTCTGCGGCTCCCCAACGGATTTGGCGACAATCGCCCTTTAGGGGGCGCTATAATCAAGGTAGAAGCGGTTTGGCCTTTTACGCAACGAAGAGGAAATTTGCAATTGCATTTCACTACGTTCTTTGGAGCTCGCGCTCGGTCAGGCGGCGGCGCTTCGGGTTCTCCTTTCGCGGGCTCCGTTTTCGCCGGGGGGGACCGGCGCACAAGGCTTGGACCCCGTTCATAACTGCTTGCAGTTCTAGTTATTATTCTTTTTCTTCCGCCTCTAAAACTGATGCTGCAGCCTAAACCGTAAATGGTGGGAGGTTGCTGTTTTCAGGTCTGGTCCAAAACCCTGCAGGGACCTCGGACGAAAGAATTCAGCCACTTTCACCACTAGGTGGCGCTATAGCAGAAAAAACGCGTTTGGCCTTATAACTCCCAAACCGTACATCGCACAAAGAAAATGCACATATCCACGCGTTCCCTGGATCCCGATGAATCTAGTGATGTAGGTCACGCCCATTTCCGCCCCGACTTTTGTGCGTTAAAAATCGCGATTTATCGTAAACCTACTTTTTCATACTCCTCCTAGACCGTGCAACCGATTTGCATAAAACTTGGTAAGTAGCATCTATAGACCGACGTGACAAAAAGTTATCAAAAGAATTTTTTTCGGATGAAAATTGCGTGAATTACGCACTAACAAATTTGTGTAGCTAGCTATGAAGACACAAACGTTGCCATATCTCAGCCAAATCAAATGATATCATCGCAAATCTTTAGAGTCTTGTTAAGGTTGAGGTTCTAAATCAAGAAAACCAATTTTATAAAATTTGGTCAATAGGGGGCGCCAAAAGTACAAAAAGTTTATATCTCATGAACGGCTCATCCGATTTTTACGAAATTTGGAGCCTATCATCTAGGCCCACTCCTGAGGCCAGGACTACAGTGGGGTACTGATTTGTCAAAGTGGGCGTGGCCTATGGGACCCAAATGGGAACCAGGTTTATATATACCACTTACACTAATGTGAGCAACTTCAAATTTACAGTGTCGATGTACAATGTTTCATGGACCTGACATACCAAATATTACCTAAGTGAACCACTAGGTGGCGCTACAATGACGTAAAACGTGTTTTTGCCTATAACTCCCACAGGCTACATCTCAGACAAGAAATATATACATTTACTTGTTCCTTGTATCCATGTGAAGCTGGTGATATAGGTCAAGCCCATTTGCACTGCGATTCGTTTTTGCAAAATCGTGTAAAGCGAAAAAAAAAGTTTTCGTACTCGTCCTAGGCCATGCGACCGATGTGCACGAAACTTGGTAGATACCATCTGTGTATGGAGCTGACCAAAAGTTATCAAAGGAATTTCGCTACATTACACCGTTCGCACTTTACAACTAAACTAATTTGTTGTAGCTATCCACAAAACACGAACTTTGGCATATCTCGCCCAAATAAATAGTTATCAGAAAGAAACCAGGTAGGCTTCTTCAACATCCCATTCTGAGCCTCCACACCAAATTTGGTCAAGATCAGCCGTTAGGGGGCGCTATAATTAACATAGAGGCTTTTTCGGCAAATAAGTCAATGCATTTGAATGGGAATACTTTGCAATGTAAATATCTCTGCAGCATTAAATGCTATCATCACAAACCCTGGGAGTATTTTGTTCAGCATGCCACTCTGCAGCTTCCCACCAAATTTGGTGAAAATCGGCCGTTAGGGGGCGATATAATTAACGTAGAGACCTTTTGGCAAATAAGTCAATGCATTTAAATATGTTTTTGCGTATAACTCCAACAGTTTGCATTGCAGATGAGAAGTTCTTAGATCTCCTTCTTCCTTGAATCCATATGAATCTGATGATACAGGGTAATCCCATTTCCACGAAGAATTTATTTCGTAAAATCACACAATGCGCAAAACAAAGTTTTCATACTCGTCCTAGGTCATGTAACCGATGTGCACGAAACTTGGTAGATACCATCTGTTTATGGAGATGACCAAAAGTTATCAAAGGAATTTCGCTACATTACACCGTTCGCACTTTACAACTAAACAAATTTGTTGTAGCTGGCCACAAAACACGAACTTTGGCATATCTCGGCCAAATGAATAGTTATCAGAAATAAACCTGGTAGACTTCTTCAACATCCCATTCTGAGCCTCCATACCAAATTTGGTAAAAATCGGCCGTCAGGGGGCGCTATAATTAACGTGGAGGCCTTTCGGTAAATAAGTCAATGCATTTAAATGGGAATATATTTCAATGTAAATATCTATGCAGCAGTAAATACTATCATCACAAAACTTGAGGGTATTGTTCGTCATGCCACTCCGAGCCTCCACACCAAATTCGGTGAAAATCCGCCGTCAGGGGGCGCTACAATTAACGAAGAGACCTTGCGGCATATAAGTCAATGCATTTAAATGGGAATAATTTGCAATGGAAATATCCCTGCAGCAGTAAATGCTATCATCACAAAACTTGTGATTATTGTTCGCCATGCCACTCTGTGGCTCTTCACCAGATTTGGCAACGATCGCCGGGGGCGACTCGCGCCGGGGGCGACTCGCGCCGGGGGCGACTCGCGCCGGGGGGGACCGGCGCACGAGGCTTGGACCCCGTTCATAACTGCTTGCAGTTCTAGTTATTATTAGGGGTCCAAGCCCGAGGTTGTGAGAACCGGCGGTAGCGAAGCTACGCCGTTCGCACAGCAGGGCTGTGGAACCCTATTGAAATTGTAAAAATTCTTATTATTAGGGGTCCAAGCCCGAGGTTGTGAGAACCGGCGGTAGCGAAGCTACGCCGTTCGCACAGCAGGGCTGTGGAACCCTTTTGAAATTGTAAAAATTCTTATTATTATTAGGGGTCCAAGCCCGAGGTTGCGAGAACGGGCGGTAGCGAAGCTACGCCGTTCGCACAGCAGGGCTGTGGAACCCTATTGGAATTGTAAAAATTCTTATTATTATTATTATTATTATTATTCTTCCGCCTCTAAAACTGATACTGCAGCCTAAACCGTAAATGGTGGGAGGTTGCCGTTTTCAGGAATGGTCCAGATCACTGCAGGGACCTCGGACGAAAAAATTCAGCCACTTTGACCACTAGGTGGCGCTATAGCAGAAAAAACGCGTTTGTCCTTATAACTCCCAAACCGTACATCGCACATTAAAAATACACATATCGACGCGTTCCTCGGATCCAGCTGAATCTCGTGGTATAGGCCACGCCCATTTCCGCCTAGACTTTTATACGTGAAAAATCGCGATTTATCGTAAACCTGCTTTTTCGTACGTAAAATTTCGTAAACTACGCACAAACAAATTTGTGTAGCTAGCTACAAAGACACAAACGTTGCCATATCTCGGCCAAAATAAAGGGTATCATCACACGTCTTTAGATTCTTGTTTGGCATGAGCCTCTCAGTGTCTGCAACAAATTTTACAAAATTTGGTCGATAGGGGGCGCCAAAAGTACAAAAAGTTAATATCTCATGAACGGCTCATCCGATTTTCACGAAATTTGGTGCGTACCATCTAGGCCCACTCCTGAGGCCAGGACTACAGTGGGGTACTGATTCGTCAAAGTGGGCGTGGCCTATGGGACCCATGTTTGGATCTACCACTTAGACTAAAGTGAGCAACTTAAAATTTACAGTGTCGATGTGCAATGGCTTATGGACCTGACCTACCAAATATTACATAAGTGGACCACTAGGTGGCGCTACAATGACGTAAAACGTGTTTTTGCCTATAACTCCGAAAGGCTACATCGCAGACCGAAAATGTATAGATCCCCTTGTTCCTTGTATCGCCCTGAATCTGACGATATAGGACAAGTCCATTTCAACAACAAAGTTCTTTCGCAAAATCGCGCAATGCAAAAACAAATGTTATCATACTCGTCCTAGGCCTTGTTACCGATGTGCACGAAACTTGGTAGATATCTTCTGTATATAGAGCTGACCAAAAGTTATCAAAAGAATTTTGCTACGTTACACCGTTCGCACTCTACACGCAAACAAATTTGTCGTAGCTAGCCACAAAACACGAACTTTAGCATATCTCGGCCAAATTAATAGTTATCAGAACAAATCTTGGTAGAGATCTTTGACATCCCATTCCTAGCCTCCTTACCAAATTTGGTTAGAATCGGCCATCAGGGGGCGCTATAATTAACGTAGAGGCCTTTCGGTAAATAAGTCAATGCATTTAAATGGGAATAATTTGCAACGTAAATATCTCCGCAGAAGTAAATACTATCATCACAAAACTTGAGGGTATTGTTCGACATGCCACTCCGAGCCTCCACGCCGAATTTGGTGAAAATCCGCCGTCAGGGGGCGCTACAATTAACGTAGAGGCCTTTCGGCAAATGAGTCAATGCATTTAAATGGGAATAATTTGCAATGTAAATATCTCTGCAGCATTAAATGCTATCATCACAAACCCTGGGTGTATTTTGTTCAGCATGCCACTCTGCGGCTTCCCACAAAATTTGGTGAAAATCGGCAGTCAGGGGGCGCTACAATTAACGTAGAGGCCTTTTGGCAAATGAGTCAATGCATTTAAATGGGAGTAATTTGCAATAGATATGTCTCTGCAGCAGTAAATGCTATCATCACAAAACTTGAGATTATTGTTCGCCATGCCACTCTGTGGCTCTTCACCAGATTTGGCAACGATCGCCGGGGGCGACACGCGCCGGGGTGGACAGGCGCACGAGGCTTGGACCCCGTTCATAACTGCTTGCAGTTCTAGTTATTATTCTTCCGCCTCTAAAACTGATACTGCAGCCTAAACCGTAAATGGTGGGAGGTTGCCCTTTGCAGGACTGGTCCAGATCACTGCAGGGACCTCGGACGAAAAAATTCGCCCACTTTGACCACTAGGTGGCGCTATAGCAGAAAAAACGCGTTTGGCCTTATAACTCCCGAACCGTACATCGCACATTAAAAAGACACATATCAACGCGTTCCTTGGATCCAGCTGAATCTCGTGGTATAGGCCACGCCCATTTCCGCCTAGACTTTTATACGTGAAAAATCGCGATTTATCGTAAACCTGCTTTTTCGTACTCCTCCTAGACCGTGCGACGGATCTGCATGAAACTTGGTCTGTAGTATCTCTAGGCCGACCTGACGAAAAGTTATCAAAAAAATTTTTTTCGGATGAAAATTTCGTAAACTACGCACAAACAAATTTGTGTAGCTAGCTACAAAGACACAAACGTTGCCATATCTCGGCCAAAATAAAGGGTATCATCACAAGTCTTTAGATTCTTGTTTGCCATGAGCCTCTCAGTGTCTGCAACAAATTTTACAAAATTTGGTCGATAGGGGGCGCCAAAAGTACAAAAAGTTAATATCTCATGAACGGCTCATCCGATTTTCACGAAATTTGGTGCGTACCATCTAGGCCCACTCCTGAGGCCAGGACTACAGTGGGGTACTGATTCGTCAAAGTGGGCGTGGCCTATGGGACCCATGTTTGGATCTACCACTTAGACTAAAGTGAGCAACTTAAAATTTACAGTGTCGATGTGCAATGGCTTATGGACCTGACCTACCAAATATTACATAAGTGGACCACTAGGTGGCGCTACAATGACGTAAAACGTGTTTTTGCCTATAACTCCGAAAGGCTACATCGCAGACCGAAAATGTATAGATCCCCTTGTTCCTTGTATCGCCCTGAATCTGACGATATAGGACAAGTCCATTTCAACAACAAAGTTCTTTCGCAAAATCGTGCAATGCAAAAACAAATGTTATCATACTCGTCCTAGGCCTTGTGACCGATGTGCACGAAACTTGGTAGATATCTTCTGTATATAGAGCTGACCAAAAGTTATCAAAAGAATTTTGCTACGTTACACCGTTCGCACTCTACACGCAAACAAATTTGTCGTAGCTAGCCACAAAACACGAACTTTAGCATATCTCGGCCAAATTAATAGTTATCAGAACAAATCTTGGTAGAGATCTTTGACATCCCATTCCTAGCCTCCTTACCAAATTTGGTTAGAATCGGCCATCAGGGGGCGCTATAATTAACGTAGAGGCCTTTCGGTAAATAAGTCAATGCATTTAAATGGGAATAATTTGCAACGTAAATATCTCCGCAGAAGTAAATACTATCATCACAAAACTTGAGGGTATTGTTCGACATGCCACTCCGAGCCTCCACGCCGAATTTGGTGAAAATCCGCCGTCAGGGGGCGCTACAATTAACGTAGAGGCCTTTCGGCAAATGAGTCAATGCATTTAAATGGGAATAATTTGCAATGTAAATATCTCTGCAGCATTAAATGCTATCATCACAAACCCTGGGTGTATTTTGTTCAGCATGCCACTCTGCGGCTTCCCACAAAATTTGGTGAAAATCGGCAGTCAGGGGGCGCTACAATTAACGTAGAGGCCTTTTGGCAAATGAGTCAATGCATTTAAATGGGAGTAATTTGCAATAGATATGTCTCTGCAGCAGTAAATGCTATCATCACAAAACTTGAGATTATTGTTCGCCATGCCACTCTGTGGCTCTTCACCAGATTTGGCAACGATCGCCGGGGGCGACACGCGCCGGGGTGGACAGGCGCACGAGGCTTGGACCCCGTTCATAACTGCTTGCAGTTCTAGTTATTATTATTATTATTCTTCCGCCTCTAAAACTGATACTGCAGCCTAAACCGTAAATGGTGGGAGGTTGCCCTTTGCAGGACTGGTCCAGATCACTGCAGGGACCTCGGACGAAAAAATTCGGCCACTTTGACCACTAGGTGGCGCTATAGCAGAAAAAACGCGTTTGGCCTTATAACTCCCGAACCGTACATCGCACATTAAAAATACACATATCGACGCGTTCCTTGGATCCAGCTGAATCTCGTGGTATAAGCCACGCCCATTTCCGCCCCAACTTTTATGCGTGAAAAATCGCGATTTATTGTAAACCTGCTTTTTCATACTCCTCCTAGACCGTGTAACGGATCTGCATGAAACTTGGTCTCTAGCATCTATATGCCAACTTGAGACAAAAGTATCAAAAGATTTTTTTTCGGATAAAAATTACGTAAACTACGCACAAACAAATTTGTGTAGCTAGCTACGAAGACACAAACGTTGCCATATCTCGGCCAAAATAAATGATATCATCACAAATCTTTAGATTCTAGTTTGGAATGAGCCTCTCAGTGTCTGAAACAAATTTTAAAAAATTTGGTCAATAGGGGGCGCCAAAAGTACAAAAAGTTAATATCTCATGAACGGCTCATCCGATTTTTACGAAATTTGGAGCGTACCATCTAGGCCCACTCCTGAGGCCAGGACTACAGTGGGGTACTGATTCGTCAAAGTGGGCGTGGCCTATGGGACCCAAATGGGACCCAGGTTTATATCTACCACTTACACTAATGTGAGCAACTTCAAATTTACAGTGTCGATGTACAATGGTTCTTGGACAAGATGTACCAAATATTACAAAAGTGGACCACTAGGTGGCGCTACAATGACGCAAAACGTGTTTTTGCCTATAACTCCGACACGCTACATCGCAGACGGAATATTTATAGATCCACGTGTTCCTTGTATGCATTTGAATCTGATGATATAGAAAAAGTCCATTTCTACCAAAAAGTGTTTTCGCAAAATCGCGCAATGCAAAAGAAATTGTTTTCTTACTCGTCCTAGGCCGTGTGACCAATGTGCACGAAACTTGGTAGATATCATCTGTATATAGAGCTGACCAAAAGTTGTTAAAATAATTTTGCTACTTTACACCGTTCGCACTTTACAAGCAAACTAATTTGACGTAGCTAGCCACAAAACACGAACTTTGGCATATCTCGGCCAAATTGTTTGATATCAGAACAAATCTTGGTACAGATGTTCGACATGCCATTCCAAGCCTCCATACAAAATTTGGTCAGAATCGGCCTTCAGGGGGCGCTATAATTAACGTGGAGGTCTTTCGGTAAATAAGTCAATGCATTTAAATGGGAATAATTTGCGATGTGAATATCTCTGCAGCAGTAAAGGCCATCATCACAAAACTTGAGGCTATTGTTCGACATGCCACTCCGAGCCTCCAAACTAAATTTGGTGAAAATCGGCCGTTAGGGGGCGCTATAATCAACGTAGACGCCTTTCGGTAAATGAGTCAATGCATTTAAATGGGAATAATTTTCAATGTCAATATCTCTGCAGCAGTAAATGCTATCATCACAAAACTTGAGATTATTGTTCGCCATGCCACTCTGTGGCTCTTCGCCAGATTTGGCAACGATCGCCGGGGGCGACTCACACCGGGGGGGACGGCCGCACGAGGCTTGGACCCCGTTCATAACTGCTTGCAGTTCTAGTTATTAGGGGTCCAAGCCCGAGGTTGCGAGAACCGGCGGTAGCGAAGCTACGCCGTTCGCACAGCAGGGCTGTGGAACCCTATTGAAATTGTAAGGTTTCTTATTATTATTATTCTTCGGCGGCTTTTTCTTCCGCCTCTAAAACTGATACTGCAGCCTAAACCGTAAATGGTGGGAGGTTGCCGTTTTCAGGTCTGGTCCAAAACCCTGCAGGGACCTCGGACGAAAAAATTCAGCCACTTTCACCACTAGGTGGCGCTATAGCAGAAAAAACGCGTTTGGCCTTATAACTCCTGAACCGTACATCGCACATTAAAAATACACATATCCAAGCATTCCTTGGATCCAGCTGAATCTCTTTGTATAGGCCACGCCCATTTCCGCCCCGACTTTTATGCGTGAAAAATCGCGATTTATCGTAAACCTGCTTTTTCGTACTCCTCCTAGACCGTACCACGGATCTGCATGAAACTTAGTCTGTAGCATCAGTAGACGGTCCTGACAAAAAGTTATCAAAAGATTTTTTTTCGGATGAAAATTGCGTAAACTACCCACAAACAAATTTGTGTAGCTAGCTACGAAGACACAAACGTTGCCATATCTCGGCCAAAATAAATCATATCATCACAAATCTTTATATTCTTGTTTCACATGAGCCTCTTAGTGTAGGAAACAAATTTTACAAAATTTGGTCAATAGGGGGCGCCAAAAGTACCAAAAGTTAATATCTCATGAACAGCTCATCCGATTTTCACGAAATTTGGTGCGTACCATCTAGGCCCACTCTTGAAGCCAGGCCTACAGTGGGGTACTGATTTGTCAAAGTGGGCGTGGCCTATGGGTCCCATGTTTGGATCTACCACTTACACTAAAGTGAGCAACTTAAAATTTACAGTGTCGATGTGCAATGGTTCATGGACCTGACATACCAAATATTACATTATTGGACCACTAGGTGGCGCTACAATGACGTAAAACGTGTTTTTGCATATAACTCCGAAAGGCTACATTGCAGACCGAATATTTATAGATGGACTTGTTCCTTGTATCGACCTGAATCTGACGATATAGGACAGGTCCATTTATACTAAAAAGTTTTTTCGCAAAATCGTGTAGTGCGAAAAAAAATGTTTTCGTACTCGTCCTAGGCCATACAACCGATGTGCACGAAACTTGGTAGATACCATCTGTGTATGGAGCTGACGAAATGTTATCAAAGGAATTTTGCTACATTACACCGTTCGGACTTTACAACCAAACTAATTTGTTGTAGCTAGCCACAAAACACGAACTTTAGCATATCTCGCCCAAATTAATAGTTATCAGAAAGAAACCAGGTAGGCTTCTTCAACATCCCATTCTGAGCCTCCACACCAAATTTGGTCAAAATCGGCCGTTAGGGGGCGCTATAATTAATGTAGAGGCTTTTTCGGCAAATAAGTCAATGCATTTGAATGGGAATACTTTGCAATGCAAATATCTCTGCAGCATTAAATGCTATCATCACAAACCCTGGGAGTATTTTGTTTGTCATGCCACTCTGCAGCTTCCCACCAAATGTGGTGAAAATCGGCCGTTAGGGGGCGCTATAATTAACGTAGAGACCTTTTGGCAAATAAGTCAATGCATTTAAATATGTTTTTGCGTATAACTCCCACAGTTTGCTTTGCAGATGAGAAGTTCTTAGATCTCCTTGTTCCTTGAATCCATATGAATCTGATAATACAGGGTAATCCCATTTCCACGAAGAAGTTATTTCGTAAAATCACACAATGCGCAAAACAAAGTTTTCGTACTCGTCCTAGGCCATGCGACCGATGTGCACAAAACTTGGTAGATACCATCTGTGTATAGAGTTGACCAAAAGTTATCAAAGGAATTTCGCTACATTACACCGTTCGCACTTTACAACTAAACTAATTTGTTGTAGCTAGCCACAAAACACGAACTTTAGCATATCTCGGCCAAATTAATAGTTATCACAATGAAACCTGGTGAGCTTCTTTACCATCCCATCCCGAGCCTCCATACCAAATTTGGTGAAAATAGGCCGTCAGGGGGCGCTATAATTGACGTAGAGGCTTTTCGGCAAATAAGTCAATGCATTTGAATGGGAATAATTTGCAATGTAAATATCTCTGCAGCATTAAATGCTATCATCACAAACCCTGGGAGTATTTTGTTCGGCATGCAACTCTGTGGCTTCCCACCAAATTTGGTGAAAATCGGCCGTTAGGGGGCGCTGTAATTAACGTAGAGACCTTCTGGCAAATAAGTCACTGCATTTAAACGTGTTTTTGCCTATAACTCCAAAAAGCTACATCACAGACCGAATATTTATAAATCCCCTTGTTCCTTGTATCGACCTGAATCAGATTATATAGGACTGGTCCATTTCAACCAAAAAGTTTTTTCGCAAAATCGCGCAATGCAAAAACAAATGTTATCGTACTCGTCCTAGGCCGTGTGACCGATGTGCACGAAACTTGGTAGATATCTTCTCTATAGAGAGCTGACCTAAACTTATCAAAAGAATTTTGCTACGTTACACCGTTCGCACTTTACAACCAAACAAATTTGTCGTAGCTAGCCACAAAACACGAACTTTGGCATATCTCGGCCAAATTATTAGATATCAGAGCAAATCTTGGTAGAGATCTTTGACATCCCATTCCTAGCCTCGATACCAAATTTGGTTAAAATCGGCCGTCAGGGGGCGCTATAATTAACGTAGAGGACTTTCGGTAAATAAGTCAATGCATTTAAATGGGAATAATTTGCAATGTAAATATCTCTGTAGAAGTAATTACTATCATCACAAAACTTGAGGGTATTGTTCAACATGCCACTCCGAGCCTCCACGCCGAATTTGGTGAAAATCCGCCGTCAGGGGGCGCTACAATTAACGTAGAGGCCTTTCAGCAAATGAGTCAATGCATTTGAATGGGAATACTTTGCAATGTAAATATCTCTGCAGCATTAAATGCTATCATCACAAACCCTGGGTGTATTTTGTTCAGCATGCCACTCTGCGGCTTCCCACAAAATTTGGTGAAAATCGGCCGTCAGGGGGCGCTACAATTAACATAGAGGCCTTTTGGCAAATGAGTCAATGCATTTAAATGGGATTAATTTGCAATGGATACGTCTCTGCAGCAGTAAATGCCATCATCACAAAACTTGAGATTATTGTTCGCCATGCCACTCTGTGGCTCTTCAACAGATTTGGCAACGATCGCCGGGGGCGACTCGCGCCGGGGGGGACTGGCGCACGAGGCTTGGACCCCGTTCATAACTGCTTGCAGTTCTAGTTAGGGGTCCAAGCCCGAGGTTGCGAGAACGGGCGGTAGCGAAGCTACGCCGTTCGCACAGCAGGGCTGTGGAACCCTATTGGAATTGTAAAAATTCTTATTAGGGGTCCAAGCCCGAGGCTGTGAGAATCGGCGGTAGCGAAGCTACGCCGTTCGCACAGCAGGGCTGTGGAACCCTATTGGAATTGTAAGGTTTCTTATTATTATTCCGCTTTTTCTTCCGCCTCTAAAACTGATACTGCAGCCTAAACCGTAAATGGTGGGAGGTTGCCGTTTTCAGGTCTGGTCCAAAACCCTGCAGGGACCTCGGACGAAAAAATTCAGCCACTTTCACCACTAGGTGGCGCTATAGCAGAAAAAACGCGTTTGGCCTTATAACTCCCAAACCGTACATCGCACATTAAAAATACACATATCCACGCGTTCCTTGGATCCAGCTGAATCTCGTGGTATAGGCCACGCCTATTTCCGCCCCGACTTTTATGCGTGAAAAATCGCGATTTATCGTAAACCTGCTTTTTCGTACTCCTCCTAGACCGTGCAACGGATCTGCATGAAACTTGGTCTGTAGCATCAGTAGACCGACCTGACAAAAAGTTATCAAAAGATTTGTTTTCGGATGAAAATTGCGTAAACTACGCACAAACAAATTTGTGTAGCTAGCTACGAAGACACAAACGTTGCCATATCTCGGCCAAAATTAATGATATCATCACAAATCTTTAGATTCTTTTTTCACATGAGCCTCTTAGTGTAGGAAACTAATTTTACAAAATTTGGTCAATAGGGGGCGCCAAAAGTACCAAAAGTTAATATCTCATGAACAGCTCAACCGATTTTCACGAAATTTGGTGTGTACCATCTAGGCCAACTCTTGAGGAAAGGCCTACAGTGGCGTATTGATTCGTCAAAGTGGGCGTGGCCTATGGGACCCATGTTTGGATCTACGACTTACACTAAAGTGAGCAACTTAAAATTTACAATGTCGATGTGCAATGGTTCATGGACCAGACCTACCAAATATTACATACGTGGACCACTAGGTGGCGCTACAATGACGTAAAACGTGTTTTTGCATATAACTCCGAAAGGCTACATCGCAGACCGAATATTTATAGATCACCTTGTTCCTTGTATCGACGTGAATCTGACGATATAGGACAGGTCCATTTATACTAAAAAGTTTTTTCGCAAAATCGTGTAGTGCGAAAAAAAATGTTTTCGTACTCGTCCTAGGCCATACAACCGATGTGCACGAAACTTGATAGATACCATCTGTCTATGGAGCTGACCAAAAGTTATCAAAGGAATTTCGCTACACTACACCGTTCGCACTTTACAACCAAACTAATTCGTTGTAGCTAGCCACAAAACACGAACTTTAGCATATCTTGGCCAAATTAATAGTTATCAGAATGAAACCTGGTGGGCTTCTTCAACATCCCATCCCTAGTCCCCCTACCAAATTTGGTGAAAATAGGCCATCGGGGGGCGCTATAATTGACGTAGAAGCTTTTCGGCAAATAAGTCAATGCATTTGAATGGGAATATTTGCATTGTAAATATCTCTGCAGCATTAAATGCTATCATCACAAACCCTGGAAGTATTTTGTTTGTCATGCCACTCTGCAGCTTCCCACCAAATTTGGTGAAAATCGGCCGTTAGGGGTCGCTATAATTAACGTAGAGACCTTTTGGCAAATAAGTCAATGCATTTAAATATGTTTTTACGTATAACTCCCACAGTCTGCATTGCAGATGAAAAGTTCTTAGATATCCTTGTTCCTTGAATCCATATGAATCTGATGATACAGGGTAATCCCATTTCCACGAAGAAGTTATTTCGTAAAATCACACAATGCGCAAAACAAAGTTTTCGTACTCGTCCTAGGCCATGCGACCGATGTGCACAAAACCTGGTAGATACCATCTGTGTATGGAGCTGACTAAAAGTTATCAAAGGAATTTTGCTACATTACACCGTTCGCACTTTACAACTAAACTAATTTGTTGTAGCTAGCCACAAAACACGAACTTTGGCATATCTCGCCCAAATTAATAGTTATCAAAAAGCAACCAGGTAGGCTTCTTCAACATCCCCTTCTTAGCCTCCACACCAAATCTGGTCGAAATCGGCCGTTAGGGGGCGCTATGATTAACGTAGAGGCTTTTTCGGCAAATAAGTCAATACATTTGAATGGGAATACTTTGCAATGTAAATATCTCGGAAGCATTAAATGCTATCATTAAAAACCCTGGGAGTATTTTGTTCGGCATGGCACTCTGCAGCTTCCCACCAAATTTGGTGAAAATCGGCCGTTAGGGGGCGCTATAATTAACGTAGAGGCCTTTTGGCAAATGAGTCAATGCATTTAAATGGGAGTAATTTGCAATGGATATGTCTCTGCAGCAGTGAATGCTTTCATCACAAAACTTGAGATTATTATTCGCCATGCCACTCTGCAGCTCTTCACCAGATTTGGCGACGATCGCACTTTAGGGGGCGTTACAACCGAAGTAGAAGCGTTTGGGGCTTTTACACAACGAAGAGGAAATTTGCAATTGCATTTCACTACGAACTTTGGAGCTCGCACTCGGCCAAATTTACCGACTTTTGTCTCGCCGCGGCGGCGCTTCGGGTTTTCCTTTCGCATGCTCCGTTTTTGCGGGCTCTCGGCATCGCCGGGGGCGGCTCGCGCCGGATAGGACTGACGCACGAGGCTTGGACCCCGTTCATAACTGCTTGCAGTTCTAGTTATTAGGGGTCCAAGCCCGAGGTTGCGAGAACGGGCGGTAGCGAAGCTACGCCGTTCGCACAGCAGGGCTGTGGAACCCTATTGGAATTGTAAAAATTCTTATTATTATTATTATTATTATTATTCTTCCGCCTCTAAAACTGATACTGCAGCCTAAACCGTAAATGGTGGGAGGTTGCCGTTTTCAGGAATGGTCCAGATCACTGCAGGGACCTCGGACGAAAAAATTCAGCCACTTTGACCACTAGGTGGCGCTATAGCAGAAAAAACGCGTTTGTCCTTATAACTCCCAAACCGTACATCGCACATTAAAAATACACATATCGACGCGTTCCTCGGATCCAGCTGAATCTCGTGGTATAGGCCACGCCCATTTCCGCCTAGACTTTTATACGTGAAAAATCGCGATTTATCGTAAACCTGCTTTTTCGTACTCCTCCTAGACCGTGCGACGGATCTGCATGAAACTTGGTCTGTAGTATCTCTAGGCCGACCTGACGAAAAGTTATCAAAAGATTTTTTTTCGGATGAAAATTTCGTAAACTACGCACAAACAAATTTGTGTAGCTAGCTACAAAGACACAAACGTTGCCATATCTCGGCCAAAATAAAGGGTATCATCACACGTCTTTAGATTCTTGTTTGGCATGAGCCTCTCAGTGTCTGCAACAAATTTTACAAAATTTGGTCGATAGGGGGCGCCAAAAGTACAAAAAGTTAATATCTCATGAACGGCTCATCCGATTTTCACGAAATTTGGTGCGTACCATCTAGGCCCACTCCTGAGGCCAGGACTACAGTGGGGTACTGATTCGTCAAAGTGGGCGTGGCCTATGGGACCCATGTTTGGATCTACCACTTAGACTAAAGTGAGCAACTTAAAATTTACAGTGTCGATGTGCAATGGCTTATGGACCTGACCTACCAAATATTACATAAGTGGACCACTAGGTGGCGCTACAATGACGTAAAACGTGTTTTTGCCTATAACTCCGAAAGGCTACATCGCAGACCGAAAATGTATAGATCCCCTTGTTCCTTGTATCGCCCTGAATCTGACGATATAGGACAAGTCCATTTCAACAACAAAGTTCTTTCGCAAAATCGCGCAATGCAAAAACAAATGTTATCATACTCGTCCTAGGCCTTGTTACCGATGTGCACGAAACTTGGTAGATATCTTCTGTATATAGAGCTGACCAAAAGTTATCAAAAGAATTTTGCTACGTTACACCGTTCGCACTCTACACGCAAACAAATTTGTCGTAGCTAGCCACAAAACACGAACTTTAGCATATCTCGGCCAAATTAATAGTTATCAGAACAAATCTTGGTAGAGATCTTTGACATCCCATTCCTAGCCTCGATACCAAATTTGGTTAGAATCGGCCGTCAGGGGGCGCTATAATTAACGTAGAGGCCTTTCGGTAAATAAGTCAATGCATTCAAATGGGAATAATTTGCAATGTAAATATCTCCGCAGAAGTAAATACTATCATCACAAAACTTGAGGGTATTGTTCGACATGCCACTCCGAGCCTCCACGCCGAATTTGGTGAAAATCCGCCGTCAGGGGGCGCTACAATTAACGTAGAGGCCTTTTGGCAAATGAGTCAATGCATTTAAATGGGAATAATTTGCAATGTAAATATCTCTGCAGCATTAAATGCTATCATCACAAACCCTGGGTGTATTTTGTTCAGCATGCCACTCTGCGGCTTCCCACAAAATTTGGTGAAAATCGGCAGTCAGGGGGCGCTACAATTAACGTAGAGGCCATTTGGCAAATGAGTCAATGCATTTAAATGGGAGTAATTTGCAATAGATATGTCTCTGCAGCAGTAAATGCTATCATCACAAAACTTGAGATTATTGTTCGCCATGCCACTCTGTGGCTCTTCACCGGATTTGGCAACGATCGCCGGGGGCGACTCGCGCCGGGGGGGACAGGCGCACGAGGCTTGGACCCCGTTCATAACTGCTTGCAGTTCTAGTTATTATTATTATTATTCTTCCGCCTCTAAAACTGATACTGCAGCCTAAACCGTAAATGGTGGGAGGTTGCCGTTTTCAGGAATGGTCCAGATCACTGCAGGGACCTCGGACGAAAAAATTCAGCCACTTTGACCACTAGGTGGCGCTATAGCAGAAAAAACGCGTTTGTCCTTATAACTCCCAAACCGTACATCGCACATTAAAAATACACATATCGACGCGTTCCTCGGATCCAGCTGAATCTCGTGGTATAGGCCACGCCCATTTCCGCCTAGACTTTTATACGTGAAAAATCGCGATTTATCGTAAACCTGCTTTTTCGTACTCCTCCTAGACCGTGCGACGGATCTGCATGAAACTTGGTCTGTAGTATCTCTAGGCCGACCTGACGAAAAGTTATCAAAAGATTTTTTTTCGGATGAAAATTTCGTAAACTACGCACAAACAAATTTGTGTAGCTAGCTACAAAGACACAAACGTTGCCATATCTCGGCCAAAATAAAGGGTATCATCACACGTCTTTAGATTCTTGTTTGGCATGAGCCTCTCAGTGTCTGCAACAAATTTTACAAAATTTGGTCGATAGGGGGCGCCAAAAGTACAAAAAGTTAATATCTCATGAACGGCTCATCCGATTTTCACGAAATTTGGTGCGTACCATCTAGGCCCACTCCTGAGGCCAGGACTACAGTGGGGTACTGATTCGTCAAAGTGGGCGTGGCCTATGGGACCCATGTTTGGATCTACCACTTAGACTAAAGTGAGCAACTTAAAATTTACAGTGTCGATGTGCAATGGCTTATGGACCTGACCTACCAAATATTACATAAGTGGACCACTAGGTGGCGCTACAATGACGTAAAACGTGTTTTTGCCTATAACTCCGAAAGGCTACATCGCAGACCGAAAATGTATAGATCCCCTTGTTCCTTGTATCGCCCTGAATCTGACGATATAGGACAAGTCCATTTCAACAACAAAGTTCTTTCGCAAAATCGCGCAATGCAAAAACAAATGTTATCATACTCGTCCTAGGCCTTGTTACCGATGTGCACGAAACTTGGTAGATATCTTCTGTATATAGAGCTGACCAAAAGTTATCAAAAGAATTTTGCTACGTTACACCGTTCGCACTCTACACGCAAACAAATTTGTCGTAGCTAGCCACAAAACACGAACTTTAGCATATCTCGGCCAAATTAATAGTTATCAGAACAAATCTTGGTAGAGATCTTTGACATCCCATTCCTAGCCTCGATACCAAATTTGGTTAGAATCGGCCGTCAGGGGGCGCTATAATTAACGTAGAGGCCTTTCGGTAAATAAGTCAATGCATTTAAATGGGAATAATTTGCAATGTAAATATCTCCGCAGAAGTAAATACTATCATCACAAAACTTGAGGGTATTGTTCGACATGCCACTCCGAGCCTCCACGCCGAATTTGGTGAAAATCCGCCGTCAGGGGGCGCTACAATTAACGTAGAGGCCTTTTGGCAAATGAGTCAATGCATTTAAATGGGAATAATTTGCAATGTAAATATCTCTGCAGCATTAAATGCTATCATCACAAACCCTGGGTGTATTTTGTTCAGCATGCCACTCTGCGGCTTCCCACAAAATTTGGTGAAAATCGGCAGTCAGGGGGCGCTACAATTAACGTAGAGGCCATTTGGCAAATGAGTCAATGCATTTAAATGGGAGTAATTTGCAATAGATATGTCTCTGCAGCAGTAAATGCTATCATCACAAAACTTGAGATTATTGTTCGCCATGCCACTCTGTGGCTCTTCACCGGATTTGGCAACGATCGCCGGGGGCGACTCGCGCCGGGGGGGACAGGCGCACGAGGCTTGGACCCCGTTCATAACTGCTTGCAGTTCTAGTTATTAGGGGTCCAAGCCCGAGGTTGCGAGAACCGGCGGTAGCGAAGCTACGCCGTTCGCACAGCAGGGCTGTGGAACCCTATTGGAATTGCAAAGTTTCTTATTAGGGGTCCAAGCCCGAGGTTGTGAGAACCGGCGGTAGCGAAGCTACGCCGTTCGCACAGCAGGGCTGTGGAACCCTATTGAAATTGTAAAAATTCTTATTAGGGGTCCAAGCCCGAGGTTGCGAGAACGGGCGGTAGCGAAGCTACGCCGTTCGCACAGCAGGGCTGTGGAACCCTATTGAAATTGCAAAGTTTCTTATTATTATTATTATTATTATTATTCTTCTTTTTCTTCCGCCTCTAAAACTGATACTGCAGCCTAAACCGTAAATGGTGGGAGGTTGCCGTTTTGAGGTCTGGTCCAAAACCCTGCAGGGACCTCGGACGAAAAAATTCAGCCACTTTCACCACTAGGTGGCGCTATAGCAGAAAAAACGCGTTTGGCCTTATAACTCCCAAACCGTACATCGCACATTAAAAATACACATATCGACGCGTTCCTTGGATCCAGCTGAATCTCGTAGTACAGGCCACGCCCATTTCCGCCTAGACTTTTATACGTGAAAAATCGTGATTTATCGTTAACCTGCTTTTTCGTACTCCTCTTAGACCGTGTAACGGATCTGCATGAAACTTGGTCTCTAGCATCTATAGGCCAACCTGAGAAAAAAAGTATCAAAAGATTTTTTTTTGGATAAAAATTGCGTAAACTACGCACAAACAAATTTGTGTAGCTAGCTACGAAGACACAAACGTTACCATATCTCGGCCAAAATGAATGATATCATCACAAATCTTTAGATTCTTGTTTGGAATGAGCCTCTCAGTGTCTGAAACAAATATTAAAAAATTTGGTCAATAGGGGGCGCCAAAAGTACAAAAAGTTAATATCTCATGAACAGCTCATCCGATTTTTACGAAATTTGGAGCGTACCATCTAGGCCCACTCCTGAGGCCAGGACTACAGTGGGGTACTGATTCGTCAAAGTGGGCGTGGCCTATGGGACCCAAATGGGACCCAGGTTTATATCTACCACTTACACTAATGTGAGCAACTTCAAATTTACAGTGTAGATGTACAATGGTTTCTGGACCACAGGTACCAAATATTACAAAAGTGGACCACTAGGTGGCGCTACAATCACGTAAAACGTGTTTTTGCCTATAACTCCCACAGAATACATCGCAGATGGAATATTTATAGATCCACTTGTTCCTTGTATGCATCTGAATCTGATGATATAGGAAAAGTCCATTTCTACGAAAAGAAATTTTCGCAAAATTGCGCAATGCAAAAAAAAATGTTTTCGTTCTCGTCCTAGGCCGTGTGACCAATGTGCACGAAACTTGGTAGATATCATTGTTATAGAAAGCTGACCAAACCTTGTCAAAATAATTTTTCTACGTTACACCGTTCGCACTTTACAAGCAAACTAATTTGTCATAGCTAGCCACAAAACACGAACTTTGGCATATCTCGGCCAAATTATTAGATATCAGAACAAGTCTTGGTAGAGATCTTTGACATGCCATTCCAAGCCTACTCACCAAATTTGGTCAAAATCGGCCTTCAGGGGGCGCTATAATTAACGTGGAGGTCTTTCGGTAAATAAGTCAATGCATTTAAATGGGAATAATTTGCAATGTAAATATCTCTGCAGCAGTAAATGCCATCATCACAAAACTTGAGGGTATTGTTCGTCACGCCACTCCGAGCCTCCAACCCAAATTTGGTGAAAATCCGCCGCCAGGGGGCGCTACAATTAACGTAGAGGCCTTTCGGCAAATGAGTCAATGCATTTAAATGGGAATAATTTGCAATGTGAATATCTCTGCAGCAGTAAATGCTACCAACACGAAACTTGAGAGTATTGTTCGCCATGCCACTCTGCGGCTCCCCACCGGATTTGGCGACGATCGCCCTTTAGGGGGCGCTACAATCGAAGTAGAAGCGTTTGGGCCTTTTACGCAACGAAGAGGAAATTGGCAATTGCGTTTCGCTACGGACTTTGGAGCTCGCGCTCGGTCAAATTTCTCGACTTTCGCCTCGCCCCGGCGGCGCTTCGGGTTCTCCTTTCGCGGGCTCCGTTCTTGCGGGCTCTCGGCGTCGCCGGGGGCGGCTCGCGCCAGGGGGCACCGGCGCACGAGGCTTGGACCCCGTTCATAACTGCTTGCAGTTCTAGTTATTATTATTATTCTTTTTCTTCCGCCTCTAAAACTGATACTGCAGCCTAAACCGTAAATGGTGGGAGGTTGCCGTTTTGAGGTCTGGTCCACAACCCTGCAGGGACCAAGGACGAAAAAATTCAGCCACTTTCACCACTAGGTGGCGCTATAGCAGAAAAAACGCGTTTGGCCTTATAACTCCCAAACCGTACATCGCACATTAAAAATACACATATCGACGCGTTCCTTGGATCCAGCTGAATCTCGTGGTATAGGCCACGCCCATTTCCGCCTAGACTTTTATACGTGAAAAATCGCAATTTATCGTAAACCTGCTTTTTCGTACTCCTCTTAGACCGTGTAACGGATCTGCATGAAACTTGGTCTCTAGCATCTATAGGCCTACCTGAGACAAAAGTATCAAAAGATTTTTTTTCGGATAAAAATTGCGTACACTATGCACAAACAAATTTGTGTAGCTAGCTACGAAGACACAAACGTTGCCATATCTCGGCCAAAATAAATGATATCATCACAAATCTTTAGATTCTTGTTTGGAATGAGCCTCTCAGTGTCTGAAACAAATTTTAAAAAATTTGGTCAATAGGGGGCGCCAAAAGTACAAAAAGTTAATATCTCATGAACGGCTCATCCGATTTTTACGAAATTTGGAGCGTACCATCTAGGCCCACTTCTGAGGCCAGGACTACAGTGGGGTACTGATTCGTCAAAGTGGGCGTGGCCTATGGGACCCAAATGGGACCCAGGTTTATATCTACCACTTACACTATTGTGAGCAACTTCAAATTTACAGTGTAGATGTACAATGGTTTCCGGACCACAGGTACCAAATATTACAAAAGTGGACCACTAGGTGGCGCTACAATCACGTAAAACGTGTTTTTGCCTATAACTCCCACAGAATACATCGCAGATGGAATATTTATAGATCCACGTGTTCCTTGTATGCATCTGAATTTGATGATATAGGAAAAGTCCATTTCTACGAAAAGAAATTTTCGCAAAATTGCGCAATGCAAAAAAAAATGTTTTCGTACTCGTCCTAGGCCGTGTGACCAATGTCCACGAAACTTGGAAGATATCATCTGTATATAGAGCTGACCAAAAGTTGTCAAAAGAATTTTGCTACGGTACACCGTTCGCACTTTACAAGCAAACTAATTTGACGTGGCTAGCCACAAAACACGTACTTTGGCATATCTCGGCCAAATTATTTGATATCCGAACAAATCTTGGTACAGATATTTGACATGCCATTCCAAGCCTCGATACCAAATTTGGTCAAAATCGGCCTTCAGGGGGCGCTATAATTAACGTGGAGGTCTTTCAGTAAATAAGTCAATGCATTTAAATGGGAATAATTTGCAATGTGAATATCTCTGCAGCAGTAAATGCCATCATCACAAAACTTGACAGTGTTGTTCGTCATGCCACCCCGAGCCTCCACACCAAATTTGGTGAAAATTCGCCGCCAGGGGGCGCTACAATTAACGTAGAGGCCTTTCGGCAAATGAGTCAATGCATTTAAATGGGAGCAATTTGCAATGTGAATATCTCGGCAGCAGTAAATGCCATCATCACGAAACTTGAGACTAATGTTCGACATGCCACTCTGCGGCTCCCCAACGGATTTGGCGACAATCGCCCTTTAGGGGGCGCTATAATCAAGGTAGAAGCGGTTTGGCCTTTTACGCAACGAAGAGGAAATTTGCAATTGCATTTCACTACGTTCTTTGGAGCTCGCGCTCGTTCAGGCGGCGGCGCTTCGGGTTCTCCTTTCGCGGGCTCCGTTTTCGCCGGGGGGGACCGGCGCACAAGGCTTGGACCCCGTTCATAACTGCTTGCAGTTCTAGTTATTATTATTATTATTATTATTATTCTTCCGCCTCTAAAACTGATACTGCAGCCTAAACCGTAAATGGTGGGGGGTTGCCCTTTGCAGGACTGGTCCAGATCACTGCAGGGACCTCGGACGAAAGAATTCGGACAACTTTGACCACTAGGTGGCGCTATAGCAGAAAAAACGCGTTTGGCCTTATAACTCCCAAACCGTACATCGCACATTAAAAATACACATATCGACGCGTTCCTTGGATCCAGCTGAATCTCGTGGTATAGGCCACGCCCATTTCCGCCTAGACTTTTATAGGTGAAAAATCGCGATTTATCGTAAACCTGCTTTTTCGTACTCCTCTTAGACCGTGTAACGGATCTGCATGAAACTTGGTCTCTAGCATCTATAGGCCGACCTGAGACAAAAGTATCAAAAGATTTTTTTTCGGATAAAAATTGCGTAAACTACGCACAAACAAATTTGTGTAGCTAGCTACGAAGACACAAACGTTGCCATATCTCGGCCAAAATAAATGATATCATCACAAATGTTTAGAGTCTTGTTTGCCATGAGCCTCTCAGTGTCTGAAACAAATTTTACAAAATTTGGTCAATAGGGGGCGCCAAAAGTACAAAAAGTTAATATCTCATGAACGGCTCATCCGAGTTTTACGAAATTTGGAGCGTACCATCTAGGCCCACTCCTGAGGCCAGGACTACAGTGGGGTACTGATTCGTCAAAGTGGGCGTGGCCTATGGGACCCAAATGGGACCCAGGTTTATATCTACCACTTACACTAATGTGAGCAACTTCAAATTTACAGTGTCGATGTACAATGGTTCTTGGACAAGATTTACCAAATATTACAAAAGTGGACAACTAGGTGGCGCTACAATGACGCAAAACGTGTTTTTGCCTATAACTCCGACACGCTACATCGCAGACGGAATATTTATAGATCCCCGTGTTCCTTGTAAGCATTTGAATCTGATGATATAGAAAAAGTCCATTTCTACCAAAAAGTGTTTTCGCAAAATCGCGCAATGCAAAAGAAATTGTTTTCTTACTCGTCCTAGGCCGTGTGACCAATGTGCACGAAACTTGGTAGATATCATCTGTATATAGAGCTGACCAAAAGTTGTTAAAATAATTTTGCTACTTTACACCGTTCGCACTTTACAAGCAAACAAATTTGACGTAGCTAGCCACAAAACACGAACTTTGGCATATCTCAGCCAAATTGTTTGATATCAGAACAAATCTTGGTACAGATGTTCGACATGCCATTCCAAGCCTCCAAACCAAATTCGGTCAAAATCGGCCTTCAGGGGGCGCTATAATTAACGTGGAGGTCTTTCGGTAAATAAGTCAATGCATTTAAATGGGAATAATTTGCGATGTGAATATCTCTGCAGCAGTAAAGGCCATCATCACAAAACTTTAGGCTATTGTTCGACATGCCACTCCGAGCCTCCAAACCAAATTTGGTGAAAATCGGCCGTTAGGGGGCGCTATAATCAACGTAGAGGCCTTTTAGCAAATGAGTCAATGCATTTAAATGGGAGCAATTTGCAAGGGATATGTCTCTGCAGCAGTAAATGCTATCATCACAAAAGTTGAGATTATTGTTCGCCATGCCACTCTGTGGCTCTTCGCCAGATTTGGCAACGATCGCCGGGGGCGACTCACACCGGGGGGGACGGCCGCACGAGGCTTGGACCCCGTTCATAACTGCTTGCAGTTCTAGTTATTATTATTATTATTATTATTCTTCTTTTTCTTCCGCCTCTAAAACTGATACTGCAGCCTAAACCGTAAATGGTGGGAGGTTGCCGTTTTGAGGTCTGGTCCAAAACCCTGCAGGGACCTCGGAAGAAAAAATTCAGCCACTTTCACCACTAGGTGGCGCTATAGCAGAAAAAACGCGTTTGGCCTTATAACTCCCAAACCGTACATCGCACATTAAAAATACACATATCGACGCGTTCCTTGGATCCAGCTGAATCTCGTGGTATAGGCCACGCCCATTTCCGCCTAGACTTTTATACGTGAAAAATCGCGATTTATCGTAAACATGCTTTTTCGTACTCCTCTTAGACCGTGTAACGGATCTGCATGAAACTTGGTCTCTAGCATCTATAGGCTGACCTGAGACAAAAGTATCAAAAGATTTTTTTTCGGATAAAAATTTCGTAAACTACGCACAAACAAATTTGTGTAGCTAGCTACGAAGACACAAACGTTGCCATATCTCGGCCAAAATAAATGATATCATCACAAATCTTTAGATTCTTGTTTGCCATGAGCCTCTCAGTGTCTGAAACAAATTTTAAGAAATTTGGCCAATAGGGGGCGCCAAAAGTACAAAAAGTTATTATCTCATGAACGGCTCATCCGATTTTTACGAAATTTGGAGCGTACCATCTAGGCCCACTCTTGAGGCCAGGACTACAGTGGGGTACTGATTCGTCAAAGTGGGCGTGGCCTATGGGACCCAAATGGGACCCAGGTTTATATCTACCACTTACACTAATGTGAGCAACTTCAAATTTACAGTGTCGATGTACAATGGTTCTTGGACAAGATGTACCAAATATTACAAAAGTGGACCACTAGGTGGCGCTACAATGACGCACAACGTGTTTTTGCCTATAACTCCAACAGGCTACATCGCAGACAGAATATTTATAGATCCACATGTTCCTTGTATGCATCTGAATCTGCTGATATAGGAAACGTCCATTTCTACAAAAAATTGTTTTCGCAAAATCGCGCAATGCAAAGAAAAATGTTTTCGTACTCGTCCTAGGCCGTGTGACCAATGTGCACGAAACTTGGTAGATATCATCTGTATATAGAGTTGACCAAAAGTTGTTAAAAGAATTTTGCTACGTTACACCGTTCGCACCTTACAAGCAAACAAATTTGTCGTAGCTAGCCACAAAACACGAACTTTGGCATATCTCGGCCAAATTATTAGATATCAGAACAAATCTTGGTGGAGATCTTTGACATGTCATTCCAAGCCTCCATACCAACTTTGGTAAAGATCGGCCTTCAGGGGGCGCTATAATTAACGTGGAGGTCTTTCGGTAAATAAGTCAATGCATTTAAATGGGAATAATTTGCAATGTGAATATCTCTGCAGCAGTAAAGGCCATCATCACAAAACTTGAGGGTATTGTTCGTCATGCCACTCCGAGCCTCCAAACCAAATTTGGTGAAAATCCGCAGTCAGGGGGCGCTACAATTAACGTAGAGGCCTTTCAGCAAATGAGTCAATGCATTTAAATGGGAGCAATTTGCAATGTAAATATCTCTGCAGCAGTAAATGCTATCATCACAACACTTGAGGGTATTGTTCGTCATGCCACTCCGAGCCTCCACACCAAATTTGGTGAAATTCCGCCGCCAGGGGGCGCTACAGTTAACGTAGAGTCCTTTCGGCAAGTGAGTCAATGCATTTAAATGGGAATAATTTGCAATGTGAATATCTGTACAGCAGTAAATGCCATCATCACGAAACTTGAGAGTATTGTTCGTCATGCCACTCTGCGGATCCCCACCGGATTTGGCGACGATCGCCGGGGCGACTCGCGCCGGGGGGGACCGGCGCACGAGGCTTGGACCCCGTTCATAACTGCTTGCAGTTCTAGTTATTATTATTATTATTCTTCCGCCTCTAAAACTGATACTGCAGCCTAAACCGTAAATGGTGGGAGGTTGCCGTTTTCAGGAATGGTCCAGATCACTGCAGGGACCTCGGACGAAAAAATTCAGCCACTTTGACCACTAGGTGGCGCTATAGCAGAAAAAACGCGTTTGTCCTTATAACTCCCAAACCGTACATCGCACATTAAAAATACACATATCGACGCGTTCCTCGGATCCAGCTGAATCTCGTGGTATAGGCCACGCCCATTTCCGCCTAGACTTTTATACGTGAAAAATCGCGATTTATCGTAAACCTGCTTTTTCGTACTCCTCCTAGACCGTGCGACGGATCTGCATGAAACTTGGTCTGTAGTATCTCTAGGCCGACCTGACGAAAAGTTATCAAAAGATTTTTTTTCGGATGAAAATTTCGTAAACTACGCACAAACAAATTTGTGTAGCTAGCTACAAAGACACAAACGTTGCCATATCTCGGCCAAAATAAAGGGTATCATCACACGTCTTTAGATTCTTGTTTGGCATGAGCCTCTCAGTGTCTGCAACAAATTTTACAAAATTTGGTCGATAGGGGGCGCCAAAAGTACAAAAAGTTAATATCTCATGAACGGCTCATCCGATTTTCACGAAATTTGGTGCGTACCATCTAGGCCCACTCCTGAGGCCAGGACTACAGTGGGGTACTGATTCGTCAAAGTGGGCGTGGCCTATGGGACCCATGTTTGGATCTACCACTTAGACTAAAGTGAGCAACTTAAAATTTACAGTGTCGATGTGCAATGGCTTATGGACCTGACCTACCAAATATTACATAAGTGGACCACTAGGTGGCGCTACAATGACGTAAAACGTGTTTTTGCCTATAACTCCGAAAGGCTACATCGCAGACCGAAAATGTATAGATCCCCTTGTTCCTTGTATCGCCCTGAATCTGACGATATAGGACAAGTCCATTTCAACAACAAAGTTCTTTCGCAAAATCGCGCAATGCAAAAACAAATGTTATCATACTCGTCCTAGGCCTTGTTACCGATGTGCACGAAACTTGGTAGATATCTTCTGTATATAGAGCTGACCAAAAGTTATCAAAAGAATTTTGCTACGTTACACCGTTCGCACTCTACACGCAAACAAATTTGTCGTAGCTAGCCACAAAACACGAACTTTAGCATATCTCGGCCAAATTAATAGTTATCAGAACAAATCTTGGTAGAGATCTTTGACATCCCATTCCTAGCCTCGATACCAAATTTGGTTAGAATCGGCCGTCAGGGGGCGCTATAATTAACGTAGAGGCCTTTCGGTAAATAAGTCAATGCATTTAAATGGGAATAATTTGCAATGTAAATATCTCCGCAGAAGTAAATACTATCATCACAAAACTTGAGGGTATTGTTCGACATGCCACTCCGAGCCTCCACGCCGAATTTGGTGAAAATCCGCCGTCAGGGGGCGCTACAATTAACGTAGAGGCCTTTTGGCAAATGAGTCAATGCATTTAAATGGGAATAATTTGCAATGTAAATATCTCTGCAGCATTAAATGCTATCATCACAAACCCTGGGTGTATTTTGTTCAGCATGCCACTCTGCGGCTTCCCACAAAATTTGGTGAAAATCGGCAGTCAGGGGGCGCTACAATTAACGTAGAGGCCTTTTGGCAAATGAGTCAATGCATTTAAATGGGAGTAATTTGCAATAGATATGTCTCTGCAGCAGTAAATGCTATCATCACAAAACTTGAGATTATTGTTCGCCATGCCACTCTGTGGCTCTTCACCGGATTTGGCAACGATCGCCGGGGGCGACTCGCGCCGGGGGGGACAGGCGCACGAGGCTTGGACCCCGTTCATAACTGCTTGCAGTTCTAGTTAGGGGTCCAAGCCCGAGGCTGCGAGAATCGGCGGTAGCGAAGCTACGCCGTTCGCACAGCAGGGCTGTGGAACCCTATTGGAATTGTAAGGTTTCTTATTATTATTCTTCCGCCTCTAAAACTGATACTGCAGCCTAAACCGTAAATGGTGGGAGGTTGCCGTTTGCAGGTCTGGTCCAAAACCCTGCAGGGACCTCGGACGAAAAAATTCAGCCACTTTCACCACTAGGTGGCGCTATAGCAGTAAAAACGCGTTTGGCCTTATAACTCCCAAACCGTACATCGCACATTAAAAAAACACATATCCATGCGTTCCCTGAATCCAGCTGAATCTCTTGATGTAGGCCACGCCCATTTCCGCCCTGACTTTTTTCCGTGAAAAATCGTGATTTATCGTAAACCTACTTTTTTATACTCCTCCTAGACCGTGCAACCGATTTGCATAAAACTTGGTAAGAAGCATCTATAGACTGACCTGACAAAAAGTTATCAAAAGACTTTTTTTCGGATAAAAATTGCGTAAACTACGCACAAACAAATTTGTGTAGCTAGCTATGAAGACACAAACGTTGCCATATCTCGGCCAAAATAAATGATATCATCACAATTCTTTAGATTCTTGTTTCACGTGAGCCTTTTAGTGTACGAAACTAATTTTACAAAATTTGGTCAATAGGGGGCGCCAAAAGTACCAAAAATGTATATCTCATGAACAGCTCATCCGATTTTCACAAAATTTGGTGCTTACCATCTAGGCCCACTGTTGAGGCCAGGCCTACAGTGGGGTACTGATTCGTCAAAGTGGGCGTGGCCTATGGGTCCCATGTTTGGATCTACCACTTACACTAAAGTGAGCAAATTAAAATTTACAGTGTCGATGTGCAATGGTACATGGACCTAAACTACCAAATATTACATAACTGGACCACTAGGTGGCGCTACAATGACGTAAAACGTGTTTTTGCATATAACTCCGAAAGGCTACATCGCAGACCCAATATTTATAGATCCACTTGTTCCTTGTATCGACCTGAATCTGACGATATAGGACAGGTCCATTTCTACTAAAAAGTTTTTTCGCAAAATCGTGTAGTGCGAAAAAAAATGTTTTCGTACTCGTCCTAGGCCATACAACCGATGTGCACGAAACTTGGTAGATACCATCTGTGTATGGAGCTGACCAAAAGTTATCAAAGGAATTTCGCTACATTACACCGTTCGCACTTTACAACCAAACTAATTCGTTGTAGCTAGCCACAAAACACGAACTTTGTCATATCTCGGCCAAATTAATAGTTATCAGAATCAAACCTGGTGGGCTTCTTCAACATCCCATTCCTAGTCTCCATACCAAATTTAGTGAAGATAGGCCGTCGGGGGGCGCTATAATTAACGTAGAGGCTTTTTCGGCAAATAAGTCAATGCATTTGAATGGGAATACTTTGCAATGTAAATATCTCTGCAGCATTAAATGCTATCATCACAAACCCTGGAAGTATTTTGTTCGTCATGCCACTCTGCAGCTTCCCACCAAATTTGGTGAAAATCGGCCGTTAGGGGGCGCTATAATTAACGTAGAGACCTTTTGGCAAATAAGTCAATGCATTTAAATATGTTTTTGCGTATAACTCCCACAGTTTGCATTGCAGATGAGAAGTTCTTAGATCTCCTTGTTCATTGAATCCATATGAATCTGATAATACAGGGTAATCCCATTTCCACGAAGAAGTTCTTTCGTAAAATCACACAATGCGCAAAACAAAGTTTTCGTACTCGTCCTAGGCCATGCGACCGATGTGCACGAAACTTGGTAGATACGATCTGTGTATGGAGTTGACCAAAAGTTATTAAAGGAATTTTGCTACATTACACCGTTCGCACTTTACAACTAAACTAATTGGTTGTAGCTAGCCACAAAACACGAACTTTGGCATATCTCGGCCAAATTAATAGTTATCACAATGAAACCTGGTGGGCTTCTTCAACATCCCATCCCTAGCCTCCATACCAACTTTGGTGAAAATAGGCTGTCAGGGGGCGCTATAATTGACGTAGAGGCTTTTCGGCAAATAAGTCAATGCATTTGAATGGGAATAATTTGCAATGTAAATATCTCTGCAGCATTAAATGCTATCATCACAAACCCTGGGACTATTTTGTTCGGCATGCAACTCTGTGGCTTCCCACCAAATTTGGTGAAAATCGGCCGTTAGGGGGCGCTGTAATTAACGTAGAGACCTTCTGGCAAATAAGTCAATGCATTTAAACGTGTTTTTGCCTATAACTCCAAAAGGCTACATCACAGACCGAATATTTATAAATCGCCTTGTTCCTTGTATCGACCTGAATCTGATGATATAGGACTGGTCCATTTCAACCAAAAAGTTTTTTCGCAAAATCGCGCAATGCAAAAACAAATGTTATCATACTCGTCCTAGGCCGTGTGACCGATGTGCACGAAACTTTGTAGATATCTTCTTTATAGAGAGCTGACCAAAAGTTATCAAAAGAATTTTGCTACGTTACACCCTTCGGACTTTATAACCAAACAAATTTGTCATAGCTAGCCACAAAACACGAACTTTGGCATATCTCGGCCAAATTATTAGATATCAGAGCAAATCTTGGTAGAGATCTTTGACATTCCATTCCTAGCCTCGATACCAAATTTGGTTAAAATCGGCCGTCAGGGGGCGCTATAATTAACGTAGAGGCCTTTCGGTAAATAAGTCAATGCATTTAAATGGGAATAATTTTCAATGTAAATATCTCTGCAGAAGTAAATACTATCATCACAAAACTTGAGGGTATTGTTCAACATGCCACTCCGAGCCTCCACGCCGAATTTGGTGAAAATCCGCCGTCAGGGGGCGCTACAATTAACGTAGAGGCCTTTCGGCAAATGAGTCAATGCATTTAAATGGGAATAATTTGCAATGTAAATATCTCTGCAGCATTAAATGCTATCATCACAAACCCTGGGTGTATTTTGTTCAGGATGCCACTCTGCGGCTTCCCACAAAATCTGGTGAAAATCGGCCGTTAGGGGGCGCTACAATTAACGTAGAGGCCTTTTGGCAAATGAGTCAATGCATTTAAATGGGAGTAATTTGCAATGGATACGTCTCTGCAGCAGTAAATGTTATCATCACAAAACTTGAGATTATTGTCCGCCATGCCACTCTGTGGCTCTTCACCAGATTTGGCAACGATCGCCGGGGGCGGCTCGCGCCGGGGGCGGCTCGCGCCGGGGGGCACCGGCGCACGAGGCTTGGACCCCGTTCATAACTGCTTGCAGTTCTAGTTAGGGGTCCAAGCCCGAGGTTGCGAGAACGGGCGGTAGCGAAGCTACGCCGTTCGCACAGCAGGGCTGTGGAACCCTATTGGAATTGTAAAAATTCTTATTATTAGGGGTCCAAGCCCGAGGCTGTGAGAATCGGCGGTAGCGAAGCTACGCCGTTCGCACAGCAGGGCTGTGGAACCCTATTGGAATTGTAAGGTTTCTTATTATTATTATTCGTCTTATTTTTCTTCCGCCTCTAAAACTGATACTGCAGCCTAAACCGTAAATGGTGGGAGGTTGCCGTTTTGAGGTCTGGTCCAAAACCCTGCAGGGACCTCGCACGAAAAAATGCAGCCACTTTCACCGCTAGGTGGCGCTATAGCAGAAAAAACGCGTTTGGCCTTATAACTCCCGAACCGTACATCGCACAATAAAAATAAACATATCCATGCGTTCCCTGAATCCAGCTGAATCTCGTGATGTAGGCCACGCCCATTTCCGCCCCGACTTTTTTCCGTGAAAAATCGTGATTTATTGTAAACCTACTTTTTTATACTCCTCCTAGACCGTGCAACTGATTTGCATAAAACTTGGTAAGAAGCATCTATAGACCGACCTGACAAAAATTTATCAAAAGAATTATTTTCGGATAAAAATTGCGTAAACTACGCCCAAACAACTTTGTGTAGCTAGCTACGAAGACACAAATGTTTCCATATCTTGGCCAAAATAAATTATATCATCACAAGTCTTTAGATTCTTGTTTCACATGAGCGTCTCAGTGTAGGAAACTAATTTTACAAAATTTGGTCAATAGGGGGCGCCAAAAGTACCAAAAGTTAATATCTCATGAACGGCTCATCCGATTTTCACGAAATTTGGTGCGTACCATCTAGGCCCACTCCTGAGGCCAGGCCTACAGTGCGGTACTGATTCGTCAAAGTGGGCGTGGCCTATGGGACCCATGTTTGGATCTACCACTTACACTAAAGTGAGCAACTTAAAATTTACAGTGTAGATGTGCAATGTCTCACGGACCTGACCTACCAAATATTACATAAGTGGACCACTAGGTGGCGCTACAATGACGTAAAACGTGTTTTTGCCTATAACTCCGAAAGGCTACATCGCAGACCGAAAATTTATAGATCCCCTTGTTCCTTATATCGCCCTGAATCTGACGATATAGGACAGGTCCATTTAAACAAAAAGGTTCTTTCGCAAAATCGCGCAATGCAAAAACAAATGTTATCATACTCGTCCTAGGCCGTGTTACCGATGTGCACAAAACTTGGTAGATATCTTCTTTATATAGAGCTGACCAAAAGTTATCAAAAGAATTTTGCTACGTTACACCGTTCGCACTCTACACGCAAACACATTTGTCGTAGCTAGCCACAAAACACGAACTTTGGCATATCTCGGCCAAATTAATAGTTATCAGAACAAATCTTGGTAGAGATCTTTTACATCCCATTCCTAGTCTGGATACCAAATTTGGTTCAAATCGGCCGTCAGGGGGCGCTATAATTAACGTAGAGGCCTTTCGGTAAATAAGTCAATGCATTTAAATGGGAATAATTTGCAATGTAAATATCTCCTGCAGAAGTAAATACTATCATCACAAAACTTGAGGGTATTGTTCGACATGCCACTCCGAGCCTCCACGCCGAATTTGGTGAAAATCCGCCGTCAGGGGGCGCTACAATTAACGTAGAGGCCTTTCGGCAAATGAGTCAATGCATTTAAATGGGAGTAATTTGCAATAGATATGTCTCTGCAGCAGTAAATGCTATCATCACAAAACTTGAGGGTATTGTTCGGCATGCCACTCCGAGCCTCCATACCAAATTTGGTTCAAATCGGCCGTCAGGGGGCGCTATAATTGACGTAGAGGCTTTTCGACAAATAAGTCAATGCATTTGAATGGGAATAATTTGCAATGTAAATATCTCTGCAGCATTAAATGCTATCATCACAAACCCTGGGAGTATTTTGTTCGGCATGCAACTCTGTGGCTTCTTACCAAATTTGGTGAAAATCGGACGTTAGGGGGCGCTGTAATTAACGTAGAGACCTTCTGGCAAATAAATCAATGCATTTAAACATGTTTTTGCCTATAACTCCCACAGGGTACATCGCAGATGGAATATTTATAGATGTGCGTGTTCCGTTTATCAATCTGAATCTGATGATATAGGACACGTCCATTTATACTAAAATATTATTTCGCAAAATCGCGCAAAGCAAAAAAAAATGTTTTCGAACTCGTCCTAGGCCGTGTGACCGATGTGCACGAAACTTGGTCGATATCATCTGTATAGAGAGTTGCCCAAAAGTTATCAAAATAATTTTGCTACGTTACACCGTTCGCACTTTACAGGCTAACAAATTTGTCGTAGCTAGCCACAAAACACGAACTTTGTAATATCTCGGCCAAATTATTAGATATCAGAACAAATCTTGGTAGAGATCTTTGACATGCCATTCCAAGCCTCCATACCAAATTTGGTCAAGATCAGTCTTCAGAGGGCGCTATAATTAACGTGGAGGTCTTTCGGTAAATAAGTCAATGCATTTAAATGGGAATAATTTGCAATGTGAATATCTCTGCAGCAGTACACGCCATCATCACAAAACTTGAGGGTATTGTTCAACATGCCACTCCGAGCCTCCACGCCGAATTTGGTGAAAATCCGTGGTCAGGGGGCGCTACAATTAACGTAGAGGCCTTTCGGCAAATGAGTCAATGCATTTAAATAGGAATAATTTGCAATGTAAATATCTCTGCAGCATTAAATGCTATTATCACAAACCCCGGGTGTATTTTGTTCAGCATGCCACTCTGTGGCTTCTTACCAAATTTGGTGAAAATCGGACGTTAGGGGGCGCTGTAATTAACGTAGAGACCTTCTGGCAAATAAATCAATGCATTTAAACATGTTTTTGCCTATAACTCCCACAAAATTTGGTGAAAATCGGCCGTCAGGGGGCGTTACAATTAACATAGAGGCCTTTTGGCAAATGAGTCAATGCATTTAAATGGGAGTAATTTGCAATAGATATGTCTCTGCAGCAGTAAATGCTATCATCACAAAACTTGAGATTATTGTTCGCCATGCCACTCTGTGGCTCTTCACCGGATTTGGCAACGATCGCCGGGGGCGACTCGCGCCGGGGGGGACAGGTGCACGAGGCTTGGACCCCGTTCATAACTGCTTGCAGTTCTAGTTATTAGGGGTCCAAGCCCGAGGTTGTGAGAACCGGCGGTAGCGAAGCTACGCCGTTCGCACAGCAGGGCTGTGGAACCCTTTTGAAATTGTAAAAATTCTTATTATTATTATTATTCTTCCGCCTCTAAAACTGATACTGCAGCCTAAACCGTAAATGGTGGGAGGTTGCCCTTTGCAGGACTGGTCCAGATCACTGCAGGGACCTCGGACGAAAAAATTCGCCCACTTTGACCACTAGGTGGCGCTATAGCAGAAAAAACGCGTTTGGCCTTATAACTCCCGAACCGTACATCGCACATTAAAAATACACATATCAACGCGTTCCTTGGATCCAGCTGAATCTCGTGGTATAGGCCACGCCCATTTCCGCCTAGACTTTTATATGTGAAAAATCGCGATTTATCGTAAACCTGCTTTTTCGTACTCCTCCTAGACCGTGCGACGGATCTGCATGAAACTTGGTCTGTAGTATCTCTAGGCCGACCTGACTAAAAGTTATCAAAAAAAATTTTTTCGGATGAAAATTTCGTAAACTACGCACAAACAAATTTGTGTAGCTAGCTACAAAGACACAAACGTTGCCATATCTCGGCCAAAATAAAGGGTATCATCACAAGTCTTTAGGTTCTTGTTTGCCATGAGCCTCTCAGTGTCTGCAACAAATTTTACAAAATTTGGTCGATAGGGGGCGCCAAAAGTACAAAAAGTTAATATCTCATGAACGGCTCATCCGATTTTCACGAAATTTGGTGCGTACCATCTAGGCCCACTCCTGAGGCCAGGACTACAGTGGGGTACTGATTCGTCAAAGTGGGCGTGGCCTATGGGACCCATGTTTGGATCTACCACTTAGACTAAAGTGAGCAACTTAAAATTTACAGTGTCGATGTGCAATGGCTTATGGACCTGACCTACCAAATATTACATAAGTGGACCACTAGGTGGCGCTACAATGACGTAAAACGTGTTTTTGCCTATAACTCCGAAAGGCTACATCGCAGACCGAAAATGTATAGATCCCCTTGTTCCTTGTATCGCCCTGAATCTGACGATATAGGACAAGTCCATTTCAACAACAAAGTTCTTTCGCAAAATCGTGCAATGCAAAAACAAATGTTATCATACTCGTCCTAGGCCTTGTGACCGATGTGCACGAAACTTGGTAGATATCTTCTGTATATAGAGCTGACCAAAAGTTATCAAAAGAATTTTGCTACGTTACACCGTTCGCACTCTACACGCAAACAAATTTGTCGTAGCTAGCCACAAAACACGAACTTTAGCATATCTC
This sequence comes from Gymnocephalus cernua, assembly GCA_023631565.1. NCBI lineage: Eukaryota > Metazoa > Chordata > Actinopteri > Perciformes > Percidae > Gymnocephalus > Gymnocephalus cernua. The sequence continues at coordinate 3,698,193 of CM042448.1, read as the reverse complement.
GGCCAAATTAATAGTTATCAGAACAAATCTTGGTAGAGATCTTTGACATCCCATTCCTAGCCTCCTTACCAAATTTGGTTAGAATCGGCCATCAGGGGGCGCTATAATTAACGTAGAGGCCTTTCGGTAAATAAGTCAATGCATTTAAATGGGAATAATTTGCAACGTAAATATCTCCGCAGAAGTAAATACTATCATCACAAAACTTGAGGGTATTGTTCGACATGCCACTCCGAGCCTCCACGCCGAATTTGGTGAAAATCCGCCGTCAGGGGGCGCTACAATTAACGTAGAGGCCTTTCGGCAAATGAGTCAATGCATTTAAATGGGAATAATTTGCAATGTAAATATCTCTGCAGCATTAAATGCTATCATCACAAACCCTGGGTGTATTTTGTTCAGCATGCCACTCTGCGGCTTCCCACAAAATTTGGTGAAAATCGGCAGTCAGGGGGCGCTACAATTAACGTAGAGGCCTTTTGGCAAATGAGTCAATGCATTTAAATGGGAGTAATTTGCAATAGATATGTCTCTGCAGCAGTAAATGCTATCATCACAAAACTTGAGATTATTGTTCGCCATGCCACTCTGTGGCTCTTCACCAGATTTGGCAACGATCGCCGGGGGCGACACGCGCCGGGGTGGACAGGCGCACGAGGCTTGGACCCCGTTCATAACTGCTTGCAGTTCTAGTTAGGGGTCCAAGCCCGAGGTTGCGAGAACCGGCGGTAGCGAAGCTACGCCGTTCGCACAGCAGGGCTGTGGAACCCTATTGAAATTGCAAAGTTTCTTATTATTATTATTATTATTATTCTTTTTCTTCCGCCTCTAAAACTGATACTGCAGCCTAAACCGTAAATGGTGGGAGGTTGCCGTTTTCAGGTCTGGTCCAGATCACTGCAGGGACCTCGGACGAAAAAATTCAGCCACTTTCACCACTAGGTGGCGCTATAGCAGAAAAAACGCGTTTGGCTTTATAACTTCCGAACCGTACATCGCACATTAAAAATACACATATCCACGCGTTCCTTGGATCCAGCTGAATCTCGTGGTATAGGCCACGCCCATTTCCGCCCCGACTTTTATGCGTGAAAAATCGCGATTTATCGTAAACCTGCTTTTTCGTACTCCTCCTAGACCGTGCAACGGTTCTGCATGAAACTTGGTCTGTAGCATCAATAGACCGACCTGACAAAAAGTTATCAAAAGATTTTTTTTCGGATGAAAATTGCGTAAACTACGCACAAACAAATTTGTGTAGATAGCTACGAAGACACAAACGTTGCCATATCTCGGCCAAAATAAATGATATCATCACAAATCTTTAGATTCTTGTTTGCCATGAGCCTCTGAGTGTCTGAAACAAATTTTACAAAATTTGGTCAATAGGGGGCGCCAAAAGTATAAAAACTTAATATCTCATGAACGGCTCATCAGATTTTTACGAAATTTGGAGCGTACCATCTAGACCCACTCTTGAGGCCAGGACTACAGTGGGGTACTGATTCGTCAAAGTGGGCGTGGCCTATGGGACCCAAATGGGACCCAAGTTTATATCTACCACTTACACTAATGTGAGCAACTTTAAATTTACAGTGTCGATGTACAATGGCTCCGTGACCAGACTTACCAAATATTACAAAAGTGGACCACTAGGTGGCGCTACAATCACGTAAAACGTGTTTTTGCCTTTAACTCCCACATATTACATCACAGATGGAATATTTATAGATCCACGTGTTCCTTGTATGCGTATGAATCTGATGATATAGGAAAAGTCTATTTCTACGAAAAGAAATCTTCGCAAAATTGCGCAATGCAAAGAGAAATGTTTTCGTACTCGTCCTAGGCCGTGTGACCAATGTGCACGAAACTTGGTAGATATCATCTCTATATAGCGCTGACCAAAAGTTATCAAAAGAATTTTGCTACGTTAAACCGTTCGCACTTTACAGGCAAACAAATTTGTCGTAGCTAGCCACAAAACACGAACTTTGGCCTATCTCGGCCACAATATTAGATATCAGAACAATTCTTGGTAGACATCTTCGACATGCCATTCCAAGCCTCCATACCAAATTTGGTCAAAATCGGCCTTCAGGGGGCGCTATAATTAACGTGGAGGTCTTTCGGTAAATAAGTCAATGCATTTAAATGGGAATTATTTGCAATGTGAATATCTCTGCAGCAGTAAAGGCCATCATCACAAAACTTGAGGGTGTTGTTCGTCATACCACTCCGAGCCTCCAAACCAAATTTGGTGATAATCCGCCGTAAGGGGGCGCTACAATTAACGTAGAGGCCTTTCAGCAAATGAGTCAATGCATTTAAATGGGAGCAATTTGCAAGGGATATGTCTCTGCAGCAGTAAAGGCCATCATCACAAAACTTGAGATTATTGTTCGCCATGCCACTCTGTGGCTCTTCACCAGATTTGGCAACGATCGCCGGGGGCGGCTCGCGCCGGGGGCGGCTCGCGCCGGGGGGCACCGGCGCACGAGGCTTGGACCCCGTTCATAACTGCTTGCAGTTCTAGTTATTATTATTATTATTCTTCCGCCTCTAAAACTGATACTGCAGCCTAAACCGTAAATGGTGGGAGGTTGCCGTTTTCAGGAATGGTCCAGATCACTGCAGGGACCTCGGACGAAAAAATTCAGCCACTTTGACCACTAGGTGGCGCTATAGCAGAAAAAACGCGTTTGTCCTTATAACTCCCAAACCGTACATCGCACATTAAAAATACACATATCGACGCGTTCCTCGGATCCAGCTGAATCTCGTGGTATAGGCCACGCCCATTTCCGCCTAGACTTTTATACGTGAAAAATCGCGATTTATCGTAAACCTGCTTTTTCGTACTCCTCCTAGACCGTGCGACGGATCTGCATGAAACTTGGTCTGTAGTATCTCTAGGCCGACCTGACGAAAAGTTATCAAAAGATTTTTTTTCGGATGAAAATTTCGTAAACTACGCACAAACAAATTTGTGTAGCTAGCTACAAAGACACAAACGTTGCCATATCTCGGCCAAAATAAAGGGTATCATCACACGTCTTTAGATTCTTGTTTGGCATGAGCCTCTCAGTGTCTGCAACAAATTTTACAAAATTTGGTCGATAGGGGGCGCCAAAAGTACAAAAAGTTAATATCTCATGAACAGCTCATCCGATTCTCACGAAATTTGGTGCGTACCATCTAGGCCCACTCTTGAGGCCAGGCCTACAGTGGGGTACTGATTCGTCAAAGTGGGCGTGGCCTATGGGTGCCATGTTTGGATCTACCACTTACACTAAAGTGAGCAACTTAATATTTACAGAGTCGATGTGCAATGGTTCATGGACCTGACTTACCAAATATTACATTATTGGACCACTAGGTGGCGCTACAATGACGTAAAACGTGTTTTTGCATATAACTCCGAAATGCTACATTGCAGACCGAATATTTATAGATGGACTTGTTCCTTGTATCGACCTGAATCTGACGATATAGGACAGGTCCATTTATACTAAAAAGTCTTTTCGCAAAATCGTGTAGTGCGAAAAAAAATGTTTTCGTACTCGTCCTAGGCCATACAACCGATGTGCACGAAACTTGGTAGATACCATCTGTGTATGGAGCTGACCAAAAGTTATCAAAGGAATTTCGCTATATTACACCGTTCGCACTTTACAACCAAACTAATTCGTTGTAGCTAGCCACAAAACACGAACTTTAGCATATCTCGCCCAAATTAATAGTTATCAGAAAGAAACCAGGTAGGCTTCTTCAACATCCCATTCTGAGCCTCCACACCTAATTTGGTCAAAATCGGCCGTTAGGGGGCGCTATAATTAACGTAGAGGCCTTTTCGGCAAATAAGTCAATGCATTTGAATGGGAATACTTTGCAATGTAAATATCTCTGCAGCATTAAATGCTATCATCACAAACCCTGGGAGTATTTTGTTCGTCATGCCACTCTGCAGCTTCCCACCAAATTTGGTGAAAATCGGCCGTTAGGGGGCGCTATAATTAACGTAGAGACCTTTTGGCAAATAAGTCAATGCATTTAAATATGTTTTTGCGTATAACTCCCACAGGTTGCATTGCAGATGAGAAGTTCTTAGATCTCCTTGTTCCTTGAATCCATATGAATCTGATAATACAGGGTAATCCCATTTCCACGAAGAAGTTATTTCGTAAAATCACACAATGCGCAAAACAAAGTTTTCGTACTCGTCCTAGGCCATGCGACCGATGTGCACGAAACTTGGTAGATACCATCTGTGTATGGAGCTGACCAAAAGTTATCAAAGGACTTTCGCTACATTACACCGTTCGCACTTTACAACTAAACTAATTTGTTGTATTTAGCCACAAAACACGAACTTTGGCATATCTCGCCCAAATTAATAGTTATCAAAAAGAAACCAGTTAGTCTTCTTCAACATCCCATTCTGAGCCTCCATACCATATTTGGTCAAAATCGGCCCTTAGGGGGCGCTATAATTAACGTAGAGGCTTTTACGGCAAATACGTCTATGCATTTGAATGGGAATACTTTGCAATGTAAATATCTCTGCAGCATTAAATGCTATCATCACAAACCCTGGAAGTATTTTGTTTGTCATGCCACTCTGCAGCTTCCCACCAAATTTGGTGAAAATCGGCCGTTAGGGGGCGCTATAATTAACATAGAGGCCTTTTGGCAAATGAGTCAATGCATTTAAATGGGAGTAATTTGCAATGGATATGTCTCTGCAGCAGTGAATGCTATCATCACAAAACTTGAGATTATTGTTCGCCATGCCACTCTGCAGCTCTTCACCAGATTTGGCGACGATCGCCCTTTAGGGGGCATTACAACCGAAGTAGAAGCGTTTGGGCCTTTTACGCAACGAAGAGGAAATTTGCAATTGCATTTCACTACGAACTTTGGAGCTCGCACTCGGCCAAATTGACCGACTTTTGTCTCGCCGCGGCGCCGCTTCGGGTTTTCCTTTCGCATGCTCCGTTTTCGCGGGCTCTCGGCATCGCCGGGGGCGGCTCGCGCCGGATAGGACTGGCGCACAAGGCTTGGACCCCGTTCATAACTGCTTGCAGTTCTAGTTATTATTATTATTATTATTATTATTCTTCCGCCTCTAAAACTGATACTGCAGCCTAAACCGTAAATGGTGGGGGGTTGCCCTTTGCAGGACTGGTCCAGATCACTGCAGGGACCTCGGACGAAAGAATTCGGACAACTTTGACCACTAGGTGGCGCTATAGCAGAAAAAACGCGTTTGGCCTTATAACTCCCAAACCGTACATCGCACATTAAAAATACACATATCGACGCGTTCCTTGGATCCAGCTGAATCTCGTGGTATAGGCCACGCCCATTTCCGCCTAGACTTTTATAGGTGAAAAATCGCGATTTATCGTAAACATGCTTTTTCGTACTCCTCTTAGACCGTGTAACGGATCTGCATGAAACTTGGTCTCTAGCATCTATAGGCCGACCTGAGACAAAAGTATCAAAAGATTTTTTTTCGGATGAAAATTTCGTAAACTACGCACAAACAAATTTGTGTAGCTAGCTACAAAGACACAAACGTTGCCATATCTCGGCCAAAATAAAGGGTATCATCACAAGTCTTTAGATTCCTGTTTGCCATGAGCCTCTCAGTGTCTGCAACAAATTTTACAAACTTTGGTCAATAGGGGGCGCCAAAAGTACAAAAAGTTAATATCTCATGAACGGCTCATCCGATTTTCACGAAATTTGGTGCGTACCATCTAGGCCCACTCCTGAGGCCAGGACTACAGTGGGGTACTGATTCGTCAAAGTGGGCGTGGCCTATGGGACCCATGTTTGGATCTACCACTTAGACTAAAGTGAGCAACTTAAAATTTACAGTGTCGATGTGCAATGGCTCATGGACCTGACCTAACAAATATTACATAAGTGGACCACTAGGTGGCGCTACAATGACGTAAAACGTGTTTTTGCCTATAACTCCGAAAGGCTACATCGCAGACCGAAAATGTATAGATCCCCTTGTTCCTTGTATCGCCCTGAATCTGACGATATAGGAAAAGTCCATTTCAACAACAAAGTTCTTTCGCAACATCGCGCAATGCAAAAACAAATGTTATCATACTTGTCCTAGGCCGTGTGACCGATGTGCACGAAACTTGGGAGATATCTTCTGTATATAGAGCTGACCAAAAGTTATCAAAAGAATTTTGCTACGTTGCACCGTTCGCACTTTACAATCAAACTAATTTGTCGTAGCTAGCCACAAAACACGAACTTTAGCATATCTCGGCCAAATTAATAGTTATCAGAACAAATCTTGGTAGAGATCTTTGACATCCCATTCCTAGCCTCGATACCAAATTTGGTTAGAATCGGCCGTCAGGGGGCGCTATAATTAACGTAGAGGGCTTTCGGTAAATAAGTCAATGCATTTAAATGGGAATAATTTGCAATGTAAATATCTCCGCAGAAGTAAATACTATCATCACAAAACTTGAGGGTATTGTTCGACATGCCACTCCGAGCCTCCACGCCGAATTTGGTGAACATCCGCCGTCAGGGGGCGCTACAATTAACGTAGAGGCCTTTCGGCAAATGAGTCAATGCATTTAAATGGGAATAATTTGCAATGTAAATATCTCCGCAGAAGTAAATGCTATCATCACAAAACTTGAGGGTATTGTTCGACATGCCACTCTGTGGCTCTTCACCAGATTTGGCAACGATCGCCGGGGGCGACACGCGCCGGGGTGGACAGGCGCACGAGGCTTGGACCCCGTTCATAACTGCTTGCAGTTCTAGTTAGGGGTCCAAGTCCGAGTCTGGAAGAAACGGCGGTAGCAATAGCTACGCCGTTCGCACAGTAGGACTGTGGAACCCTATTGTTTTTGTACTGATTTTCCATTATTAGGGGTCCAAGCCCGAGGTTGCGAGAACCGGCGGTAGCGAAGCTACGCCGTTCGCACAGCAGGGCTGTGGAACCCTATTGGAATTGTAAGGTTTCTTATTATTATTATTCTTCGGCGGCTTTTTCTTCCGCCTCTAAAACTGATACTGCAGCCTAAACCGTAAATGGTGGGAGGTTGCCGTTTTCAGGTCTGGTCCAAAACCCTGCAGGGACCTCGGACGAAAAAATTCAGCCACTTTCACCACTAGGTGGCGCTATAGCAGAAAAAACGCGTTTGGCCTTATAACTCCCAAACCGTACATCGCACATTAAAAATACACATATCCACGCGTTCCTTGGATCCAGCTGAATCTCGTGGTATAGGCCACGCCCATTTCCGCCCCAACTTTTATGCGTGAAAAATCGCGATTTATCGTAAACCTGCTTTTTCATACTCCTCCTAGACCGTGTGACGGATCTGCATGAAACTTGGTCTGTACCATCAGTAGACCGACTTGACAAAAAGTTATCAAAAGATTTGTTTTCAGATGAAAATTGCGTAAACTACGCACAAACAAATTTGTGTAGCTAGCTACGAAGACACAAACGTTGCCATATCTCGGCCAAAATAAATGATATCATCACAAATCTTTAGATTCTTGTTTCACATGAGCCTCTTAGTGTAGGAAACAAATTTTACAAAATTTGGTCAATAGGGGGCGCCAAAAGTACCAAAAGTTAATATCTCATGAACAGCTCATCCGATTCTCACGAAATTTGGTGCGTACCATCTAGGCCCACTCTTGAGGCCAGGCCTACAGTGGGGTACTGATTCGTCAAAGTGGGCGTGGCCTATGGGTGCCATGTTTGGATCTACCACTTACACTAAAGTGAGCAACTTAATATTTACAGAGTCGATGTGCAATGGTTCATGGACCTGACTTACCAAATATTACATTACTGGACCACTAGGTGGCGCTACAATGACGTAAAACGTGTTTTTGCATATAACTCCGAAATGCTACATTGCAGACCGAATATTTATAGATGGACTTGTTCCTTGTATCGACCTGAATCTGACGATATAGGACAGGTCCATTTATACTAAAAAGTTTTTTCGCAAAATCGTGTAGTGCGAAAAAAAATGTTTTCGTACTCGTCCTAGGCCATACAACCGATGTGCACGAAACTTGGTAGATACCATCTGTGTATGGAGCTGACCAAAAGTTATCAAAGGAATTTCGCTATATTACACCGTTCGCACTTTACAACCAAACTAATTCGTTGTAGCTAGCCACAAAACACGAACTTTAGCATATCTTGGCCAAATTAATAGTTATCAGAATGAAACCTGGTGGGCTTCTTCAACATCCCATCCCTAGTCCCCCTACCAAATTTGGTGAAAATAGGCCATCGGGGGGCGCTATAATTGACGTAGAAGCTTTTCGGCAAATAAGTCAATGCATTTGAATGGGAATATTTGCATTGTAAATATCTCTGCAGCATTAAATGCTATCATCACAAACCCTGGAAGTATTTTGTTTGTCATGCCACTCTGCAGCTTCCCACCAAATTTGGTGAAAATCGGCCGTTAGGGGTCGCTATAATTAACGTAGAGACCTTTTGGCAAATAAGTCAATGCATTTAAATATGTTTTTGCGTATAACTCCCACAGTCTGCATTGCAGATGAAAAGTTCTTAGATATCCTTGTTCCTTGAATCCATATGAATCTGATGATACAGGGTAATCCCATTTCCACGAAGAAGTTATTTCGTAAAATCACACAATGCGCAAAACAAAGTTTTCGTACTCGTCCTAGGCCATGCGACCGATGTGCACAAAACCTGGTAGATACCATCTGTGTATGGAGCTGACTAAAAGTTATCAAAGGAATTTTGCTACATTACACCGTTCGCACTTTACAACTAAACTAATTTGTTGTAGCTAGCCACAAAACACGAACTTTGGCATATCTCGCCCAAATTAATAGTTATCAAAAAGCAACCAGGTAGGCTTCTTCAACATCCCCTTCTGAGCCTCCACACCAAATCTGGTCGAAATCGGCCGTTAGGGGGCGCTATGATTAACGTAGAGGCTTTTTCGGCAAATAAGTCAATACATTTGAATGGGAATACTTTGCAATGTAAATATCTCGGAAGCATTAAATGCTATCATTAAAAACCCTGGGAGTATTTTGTTCGGCATGGCACTCTGCAGCTTCCCACCAAATTTGGTGAAAATCGGCCGTTAGGGGGCGCTATAATTAACGTAGAGGCCTTTTGGCAAATGAGTCAATGCATTTAAATGGGAGTAATTTGCAATGGATATGTCTCTGCAGCAGTGAATGCTTTCATCACAAAACTTGAGATTATTATTCGCCATGCCACTCTGCAGCTCTTCACCAGATTTGGCGACGATCGCACTTTAGGGGGCGTTACAACCGAAGTAGAAGCGTTTGGGGCTTTTACACAACGAAGAGGAAATTTGCAATTGCATTTCACTACGAACTTTGGAGCTCGCACTCGGCCAAATTTACCGACTTTTGTCTCGCCGCGGCGGCGCTTCGGGTTTTCATTTCGCATGCTCCGTTTTTGCGGGCTCTCGGCATCGCCGGGGGCGGCTCGCGCCGGATAGGACTGACGCACGAGGCTTGGACCCCGTTCATAACTGCTTGCAGTTCTAGTTATTATTATTATTATTCTTCCGCCTCTAAAACTGATACTGCAGCCTAAACCGTAAATGGTGGGGGGTTGCCCTTTGCAGGACTGGTCCAGATCACTGCAGGGACCTCGGACGAAAGAATTCGGACAACTTTGACCACTAGGTGGCGCTATAGCAGAAAAAACGCGTTTGGCCTTATAACTCCCAAACCGTACATCGCACATTAAAAATACACATATCGACGCGTTCCTTGGATCCAGCTGAATCTCGTGGTATAGGCCACGCCCATTTCCGCCTAGAATTTTATACGTGAAAAATCGCGATTTATCGTAAACCTGCTTTTTCGTACTCCTCTTAGACCGTGTAACGGATCTGCATGAAACTTGGTCTCTAGCATCTATAGGCCGACCTGAGACAAAACTATCAAAAGATTTTTTTTCGGATAAAAATTGCGTAAACTACGCACAAACAAATTTGTGGAGCTAGCTACGAAGACACAAACGTTGCCATATCTCGGCCAAAATAAATGATATCATCACAAATCTTTAGATTCTTATTTGACATGAGCCTCTCAGTGTCTGAAACAAATTTTACAAAATTTGGTCAATAGGGGGCGCCAAAAGTACAAAAAGTTAATATCTCATGAACGGCTCATCCGATTTTTACGAAATTTGGAGCGTACCATCTAGGCCCACTCCTGAGGCCAGGACTTCAGTGGGGTACTGATTCGTCAAAGTGGGCGTGGCCTATGGGACCCAAATGGGACCCAGGTTTATATCTACCACTTACACTAATGTGAGCAACTTCAAATTTACAGTGTCGATGTACAATGGTTCTTGGACAAGATGTACCAAATATTACAAAAGTGGACCACTAGGTGGCGCTACAATGACGCAAAACGTGTTTTTGCCTATAACTCCAACAGGCTACATCGCAGAAGGAATATTTATAGATCCACGTGTTCCTTGTATGCATCTGAATCTGATGATATAGGAAAAGTCCATTTCTACCAAAAATTGTTTTCGCAAAATCGCGCAATGCAAAAAAAAATGTTTTCGTACTCGTCCTAGGCCGTGTGACCAATGTGCACGAAACTTGGTAGATATCATCTGTATATAGAGTTGACCAAAACTTGTCAAAAGAATTTTGCTACATTACACCGTTCGCACTTTACAAGCAAACAAATTTGACGTAGCTAGCCACAAAACACGAACTTTGGCATATCTCGGCCAAATTATTAGATATCAGAACAAATCTTGGTACAGATCTTCGGATTGCCATTCCAAGCCTCCATACCAAATTTGGTCAAAATCGGCCTTCAGGGGGCGCTATAATTAACGTGGAGGTCTTTCGCTAAATAAGTCAATGCATTTAAATGGGAATAATTTGCGATGTGAATATCTCTGCAGCAGTAAAGGCCATCATCACAAAACTTGAGGCTATTGTTCGTCATGCCACTCCGAGCCTCCAAACCAAATTTGGTGAAAATCGGCCGTTAGGGGGCGCTATAATTAACGTAGAGGTCTTTCGGTAAATAAGTCAATGCATTTAAATGGGAATAATTTGCGATGTGAATATCTCTGCAGCAGTAAAGGCCATCATCACAAAACTTGAGGCTATTGTTCGTCATGCCACTCCGAGCCTCCAAACCAAATTTGGTGAAAATCGGCCGTTAGGGGGCGCTATAATTAACGTAGAGGCCTTTCGGTAAATGAGTCAATGCATTTAAATGGGAATAATTTTCAATGTCAATATCTCTGAAGCAGTAAATGCTATCATCACAAAACTTGACAATAGTGTTCGTCATTACACTCCGAGCCTCCACACCAAATTTGGTGAAAATCCGCCGTCAGGGGGCGCTACAATTAACGTAGAGGCCTTTCAGCAAATGAGTCAATGCATTTAAATGGGAACAATTTGCAAGGGATATGTCTCTGCAGCAGTAAATGCTATCGTCACAAAACTTGAGATTATTGTTCGCCATGCCACTCTGTGGCTCTTCACCAGATTTGGCAACGATCGCCGGGGGCGACTCGCGCCGGGGGGGGACCGGCGCACGAGGCTTGGACCCCGTTCATAACTGCTTGCAGTTCTAGTTATTATTCTTCTGCGGCTTTTTCTTCCGCCTCTAAAACTGATACTGCAGCCTAAACCGTAAATGGTGGGAGGTTGCCGTTTTCAGGTCTGGTCCAAAACCCTGCAGGGACCTCGGACGAAAAAATTCAGCCACTTTCACCACTAGGTGGCGCTATAGCAGAAAAAACGCGTTTGGCCTTATAACTCCCAAACCGTACATCGCACATTAAAAATACACATATCCACGCTTTCCTTGGATCCAGCTGAATCTCGTGGTATAGGCCACGCCCATTTCCGCCACGACTTTTATGCGTGAAAAATCGCGATTTATCGTAAACCTGCTTTTTCGTACTCCTCCTAGACCGTGCAACGGATCTGCATGAAACTTGGTCTGTAGCATCAGTAGACCGACCTGACAAAAAGTTATCAAAAGATTTGTTTTCAGATAAAAATTGCGTAAACTACGCACAAACAAATTTGTGTAGCTAGCTACGAAGACACAAACGTTGCCATATCTCGGCCAAAATAAATGATATCATCACAAATCTTTAGATTCTTGTTTCACATGAGCCTCTTAGTGTAGGCAACTAATTTTACAAAATTTGGTCAATAGGGGGCGCCAAAAGTACCAAAAGTTAATATCTCATGAACAGCTCATCCGATTTTCACGAAATTTGGTGCGTACCATCTAGGCCCACTCTTGAGGCCAGGCCTACAGTGGCGTACTGATTCGTCAAAGTGGGCGTGGCCTATGGGTCCCATGTTTGGATCTACCACTTACACTAAAGTGAGCAACTTAAAATTTACAGTGTCGATGTGCAATGGTTCATGGACCTGACATACCAAATATTACATCATTGGACCACTAGGTGGCGCTACAATGACGTAAAACGTGTTTTTGCATATAACTCCGAAAGGCTACATTGCAGACCGAATATTTATATATGGACTTGTTCCTTGTATCGACCTGAATCTGACGATATAGGACAGGTCCATGTATACTAAAAAGTTTTTTCGCAAAATCGTGTAGTGCGAAAAAAAATGTTTTCGTACTCGTCCTAGGCCATACACCCGCTGTGCACGAAACTTGGTAGATACCATCTGTGTATGGAGCTGACCAAAAGTTATCAAAGGAATTTTGCTACATTACACCGTTCGCAATTTACAACTAAACTAATTCGTTGTAGCTAGCCACAAAACACGAACTTTGGCATATCTCGGCCAAATTAATAGTTATCACAATGAAACCTGGTGGGCTTCTTCATCATCCCATCCCTAGCCTCCATACCAAATTTGGTCAGAATCGGCCGTTAGGGGGCGCTATAATTAACGTAGAGGCTTTTTCGGCAAATAAGTCAATGCATTTGAATGGGAATACTTTGCAATGTAAATATCTCTGCAGCATTAAATGCTATCATCACAAACCCTGGGAGTATTTTGTTCGTCATGCCACTCTGCAGCTTCCCACCAAATTTGGTGAAAATCGGCCGTTAGGGGGCGCTATAATTAACGTAGAGACCTTTTGGCAAATAAGTCAATGCATTTAAATATGTTTTTACGTATAACTCCCACAGTCTGCATTGCAGATGAGAAGTTCTTAGATCTCCTTGTTCCTTGAAACCATATGAATCTGATTATACAGGGTAATCCCATTTCCACAAAGAAGTTATTTCGTAAAATCACACAATGCGCAAAACAAAGTTTTCGTACTCGTCCTAGGCCATGGGACCGATGTGCACGAAACTCGGTAGATACCATCTGTGTATGGAGTTGACCAAAAGTTATCAAAGGAATTTCGCTACATTACACCGTTCGCACTTTACAACTAAACTAATTTGTTGTAGCTAGCCACAAAACACGAACTTTGGCATATCTCGCCCAAATTAATAGTTATCAAAAAGAAACCAGGTAGTCTTCTTCAACATCCCATTCTGAGCCTCCATACCATATTTGGTCAAAATCGGCCCTTAGGGGGCGCTATAATTAACGTAGAGGCTTTTACGGCAAATACGTCAATGCATTTGAATGGGAATACTTTGCAATGTAAATATCTCTGCAGCATTAAATGCTATCATCACAAACCCTGAAAGTATTTTGTTTGTCATGCCACTCTGCAGCTTCCCACCAAATTTGGTGAAAATCGGCCGTTAGGGGGCGCTATAATTAACGTAGAGGCCTTTTTGAGTCAATGCATTTAAATGGGAGGAATTTGCAATGGATATGTCTCTGCAGCAGTGAATGCTATCATCACAAAACTTGAGATTATTGTTCGCCATGCCACTCTGCAGCTCTTCACCAGATTTGGCGACGATCGCCCTTTAGGGGGCATTACAACCGAAGTAGAAGCGTTTGGGCCTTTTACGCAACGAAGAGGAAATTTGCAATTGCATTTCACTACGAACTTTGGAGCTCGCACCATGTCAAATTTCCCGACTTTTGCCTCGCCGCAGCGGCGCTTTGGGTTGTCCTGTCGCGGGCTCCGTTTTCGCGGGCTCTCGGCGTCGCCGGGGGCGACCCGCGCCGGGGGGGACCGGCGCACGAGGCTTGGACCCCGTTCATAACTGCTTGCAGTTCTAGTTCTTCCCTATTTTTCTTCCGCCTCTAAAACTGATACTGCAGCCTAAACCGTAAATGGTGGGAGGTTGCCGTTTTCAGGTCTGGTCCACAACCCTGCAGGGACCTCGGACGAAAAAATTCAGCCACTTCCACCACTAGGTGGCGCTATAGCAGAAAAAACGCGTTTGGCCTTATAACTCCCAAACCGTACATCGCACATTAAAAATACACATATCCACCCGTTCCTTGGATCCAGCTGAATCTAGTGATGTAGGTCACGCCCATTTCCGCCCCGAGTTTTGTGCGTTAAAAATCGCGATTTATCATAAAACTGCTTTTTTGTACTCCTCCTAGACCGTGCAACGGATCTGCATGAAACTTGGTCTGTAGCATCAGTAGACCGAACTGACAAAAAGTTATCAAAAGATTTGTTTTCGGATGAAAATTGCGTAAACTACGCACAAACAAATTTGTGTAGCTAGCTACGAAGACACAAACGTTGCCATATCTCGGCCAAAATAAATGATATCATCACAAATCTTTAGATTCTTTTTTCACATGAGCCTCTTAGTGTAGGAAACTAATTTTACAAAAGTTGGTCAATAGGGGGCGCCAAAAGTACCAAAAGTTAATATCTCATGAACAGCTCAACCGATTTTCACGAAATTTGGTGCGTACCATCTAGGCCCACTCTTGAGGCCAGGCCTACAGTGGCGTACTGATTCGTCAAAGTGGGCGTGGCCTATGGGACCCATGTTTGGATCTACCACTTACACTAAAGTGAGCAACTTAAAATTTACAGTGTCGATATGCAATGGTTCATGGACCTGACCTACCAAATATTACATAAGTGGACCACTAGGTGGCGCTACAATGACGTAAAACGTGTTTTTGCATATAACTCCGAAAGGCTACATCGCAGACCGAATATTTATAGATGGACTTGTTCCTTCTATCGACCTGAATCTGACGATATAGGACAGGTCCATTTATACTAAAAAGTTTTTTCGCAAAATCGTGTAGTGTGAAAAAAAATGTTTTCGTACTCGTCCTAGGCCATACAACCGATGTGCACGAAACTTGGTAGATACCATCTGTGTATGGAGCTGACCAAAAGTTATCAAAGGAATTTTGCTACATTACACCGTTCGCACTTTACAACCAAACTAATTCGTTGTAGCTAGCCACAAAACACGAACTTTGGCATATCTCAGCCAAATTAATAGTTATCAGAATCAAACCTGGTGGGCTTCTTCAACATCCCATTCTTAGTCTCCATACCAAATTTGGTGAAAATAGGCCGTCGGGGGGCGCTATAATTGACGTAGAGGCTTTTCGGCAAATAAGTCAATGCATTTGAATGGGAATAATTTGCAATGTAAATATCTCTGCAGCATTAAATGCTATCATCACAAACCCTGGGAGTATTTTGTTTGGCATACAACTCTGTGGCTTCCCACCAAATTTGGTTACAATCGGCCGTTAGGGGGCGCTGTAATTAACGTAGAGACCTTCTGGCAAATAAGTCAATGCATTTAAACGTGTTTTTGCCTATAACTCCGAAAGGCTACATCGAAGACCGAATATTTATAGATCAACTTGTTCCTTGTATGGACTTGAATCTGAAGATATAGGACAGGTTCATATATACTAAAAGGTTTTTTCGCAAAATCGCGTAATGCAAAAACAAATGTTATCGTACTCGTCCTAGGCCGTGTGATCGATGTGCACGAAACTTGGTAGATTTCTTCTGTATATAGAGTTGACCAAAAGTTATCAAAAGAATTTTGCTAAGTTACACCGTTCGCACTTTACAAGCAAACAAATTTGCCGTAGCTAGCCACAAAACACGAACGTTGGCCTATCTCTGCCAAAATATTAGATATCAGAGCAAATCTTGGTAGAGATCTTTGACATGCCATTCCTAGCCTAGACACCAAATTTGGTCGAAATCGACCGTCAGGGGGCGCTATAATTAACGTAGAGGCCTTTCGGTAAATAAGTCAATGCATTTAAATGGGAATAATTTGCAATGTAAATATCTGTGCAGCATTAAATGCTATCATCACAAACCCTGGGTGTATTGTGTTCAACATGCCACTCTGCGGCTTCCCACAAAATTTGGTGAAAATCTGGCGTTAGGGGGCGCTACAATTAACGTAGATGCCTTTCGGCAAATGAGTCACTGCATTTAAATGGGAGTAATTTGCAATGTAAATATCTCTGCAGCATTAAATGCTATCATCACAAACCCTGGGTGTATTTTGTTCAGGATGCCACTCTGCGGCTTCCCACAAAATTTGGTGAAAATCGGCGGTTAGGGAGCGCTACAATTAACGTAGATGCCTTTTGGCAAATGAGTCAATGCATTTAAATGGGAATAATTTGCAATGTGAATATCTCTGAAGCAGTAAATGCCATCATCACGAAACTTGAGAGTATTGTTCGTCATGCCACTCTGCGGCACCCCACGGGATTTGGCGACGATCGCCCTTTAGGGGGCGCTAAAATCGAAGTAGAAGCGTTTGGGCCTTTTACGCAACGAAGAGGAAATTTGCGATTGCGTTTCACTACGGACTTTGGAGCTCGCGCTCGGTCAAATTTCCCGACTTTCGCCTCGCCGCGGCGGCGCTTCGGGATCTCCTTTCGGGGGCTCCGTTTTCGCGGGCTCTCGGCGTCGCTGGGGGCGGCTCGCGCCGGGGGGCACCGGCGCACGAGGCTTGGACCCCGTTCATAACTGCTTGCAGTTCTAGTTTGTGATTGTGATCCGTGAAAAATCACCACCGTTGGCCAAGATTGCAGCTGTGTTGCGTTAGCATGCAGCTACATAATAGTTAGCTATAGGTGCATGCTGGGCTCTCACAGAGATCTCATTTGTAGCACTGTTTTACCTTATATTTTTATAAAAGTACAAACACATGAAGTGAGAGGTGTATACACATGATTACTCTTTATTTAAAGCATGATTAACCTGAAGAAGGATGGAGCAAGGCTCTTAGCTCAGGCTAGCTAGCGTTAGCAAATTACCTTCAAAGTTGCAAAGAAATTAAGCAACGTAGCTAAGTCTTTGTTTAATTTGCTACGTGGTGTCGTACTGGATGCCCGGACAACCCTCCGTATATCATTAACAGATACTTTAGGCAACTCCAGCAAACAACTTGTACTGTCAATGTCCAACCGGCGGAATGTCCAAAACATAGAACCGATCAGGTAGTGTCGTAAAAGCATGAGCTTCTGCCCATGCGCAGATTTATGCACATGCGCAGAACGGACCGGCATCGCGCATGCGTAGAACCGATCGGGTAGGGTCATAAAAGTATGAGTTTCTGCGCATGTGCAGACCTTATGCACATGCGCAGAACGTATCGGGCAGGCGGAACGGATCGGGTACTGACAGTAGTAGAGAGAAGACAACATAGAAAACAATAATAAAAAAAAACAGCAAATAAAAATAGTCAAATAAAAAAGGGTAAAAGCATTAAAATCAATAAGTAAATGAATAAATAAAAGTGATGTGAAGTGAAAAATAGACATCACATAAAAGCAAGTCATGTGAATTCAAAGAACATATTAAGGCTCAAACACTTATAAACACTAAAAAAAGTAACAGAACTGTCAAACTGTATGGTGAACTTAGTAGAATAATGTATTTTGTTTTGTTTCTTTGTATTATAGAAGTTTATTCATCCCCATTTTATATATACTAGTACTACCCCAAAATTACTTACAGAAGGACCCCAAAGCACTTAATGTGCAACTCTATTTGCACACTATATCCTACTACTGACTTACTGTGTACTTCTACTTCAGAGGAAAAAAAATTGTACTACTACATTTACCGGACAGAAAATGTTGCAGATTCAAATTTTGGTCCCAAATATAACAACTAAAATATAGAGTAATCACAAACATTTGCCTCCAGCAGTCATGGATGCCATACGCCACCCAATCCGGTACGTTATGAGAGGCGTGCAGCAAAAATTGGCGTAAATCAACCACAATAACCACAATAACCGGACCGAGTATAGGGACGGACTCACATTGGACTCAGAAAGACGGAGTCAGCCGGCTCAACAACGTCAGTGGGTTGCTGTGGGGGGTTTAGAGAGTTTTGGAGTAACCCTAACTACATTTTAGTGATTTTAGTGCTGTCTTTCGTCAACAATACATGTTGACATTGCCACAGTCAGCGTCCTTATTATCGTTATAGTGCAGCAGATTAGTAAAAAAAAACGTTCAAATTGGTATAGAAGCATGAAATTTGGCACAGATACTCTCTAAGGGCCACTATTTTGAAAAAAATATTCAATATGGCGGTCATTTTTCAAGATGGCTGCCATTGCAATTCAATGCTTATTATAAAAATTATTCAAACAGTGATACAAGCATAACATTTGATACAAATACTCTCTAAGGACATGTTAATGGAAAGAGATGCGTATCCCTCAAAAATTTAATATGGCCACCATTTTTAAAGATGGCCACCGTTCCTGTCAAATATTAATTATTTTAATTGTTTAAATAGTGATGCAAGCATACAATTAGTCAGAAATACTCTTCAAGGAACACTCTTTTGGAAAAAGGTATGTGCTACTCAAAAATTCAGGATGTCGACCATTTTTTTTGATAGCATCACCATTTGAAAAATTGATGTAGGGATTCAAGAGAAATGGTGGCCATCTTGAAAAATGGTTGCCATCTTGAGTTTTTGAGGGACAAGCACTGTTTTCCAAAAAAACACATTCTTAAGAGAGTATTTTCACAAAATCTTATGCCTATATCACTGTTTGAATAATTTATATAATAAGCATTGAATAGCAATGGTGGCCATCTTGAATTTTTGGGTGGCCAACACCTTTTTCCCAAAAAGTGACCCTTAGAGAGTATCTGTGCCAAATTGCATGCCAAATATGCTATTAATCTGCTGCACTATTAATGAATTTGACACTTAAAGTTCACTTAAGTATTTTGCCAACAGTAATTTTATTAGTCTCATAAGTCAGCACCACACTTTAACAACTGGACCCAGGTCGAGTCTAAGTGAGGCAGAGGGCTCTCTTTGCCCGTCAACTCCGAGATTATATTATTTTCTGCTATGTGCTTGGAAGTGGTGAATTTTTCAGCTCACGGCAACTTAATGCAATATAGTGTCTGGCTTTTGTTTGATATCTAGTGTTGGAAAAAAATGCCTTTTATTCAGTTTCATATTAGCGAAATGACAGGGTAATGAGTATATCATGACATATGAATTGTGTTAGCCAGTGGGACAGTCTGCTCAGAGCTGCAGCATATCACTCCGCCCAAGTAGCACTGCTTCCCTTTCTGAGAATATAGTTCCCAGTTTATATACGTATAAACTGGGAACGTATATATACGTATACGTTATATACGTTAGAAGATGGCTGTGTCTCAAGTGACGTTGTTATTTGTACACGCTGTGACTATACAAATCACAACATGTAAATAGGAACATGTTGCCGTTATTTTGTCACTATTCGGATCAGTAGGCTAGTTGGAGCCGGTTACCTCCAGGATCTGTGCTAGGCTAAGCTAACGGTGGAGCCGCCAGAGAGTTACGACACGCACGTAGATGAGAAGGGTATGTATCAACTTGTCTAACTGTCGGGGTTACAGTGAATAAACTAATGTCCCAATAAGTCGGCGTGTTCCTTTAAGCAAGGCACTGAACCCCCAACTGTGCATGGGCAACCCTCTCGCTTTGACATCTCGCCAGTAATGCTTGTGTATACTGCAGGTCCTCTTTGTATGTGTGGGTATTTCAGGCCTGTGTGTATGATGCTTATTACAGTAAAAAATGCATGCAGTTTACAGTTCCTGCCACAAGATCACCTTTCTTACGGTAGACATTAAGTCGATTTCACAGGTTCTCATGAATGAGTGCAGAGTTGTTCTCACCCTTGATGAGTTCGATGTAGGCTTTGCCCCAGATGTCACGATGCTCGGTGGTGAGGATGCCGACAGGCTCCGGGTTGCTCTGTGGTGAGGAGTTGCAGATCCTCTCCAGCTGAGCACAGAGCTGATCAACTGTCAGGAGAGTCCCATCACTGTTGTACACGTCCAGCACAAAGAACTTAATCCAAAGGGAAGAAACACACGAAAGCAAGACTGGATTACCAACTGAGAACAGCTCCAGTGCCCCCCCCCCCCCCCCCTGCATGTAGCGCATCAATTTAGAATGCTAAACAGTCAGTTTCACCAGAACTCGTAAGTTGGTGTCCTACATCACTTTTTAATAGAAACCCTACAGCCAATCAGAATTGAGTATTCACCCAGACCATGACGTGATGTTTCTCACCTGAGAGTTGTGTACAACAGTGATGTGTTTCTCCGTGTAGAACTCCAATGAGTCTTTCTCCGGACCAGGGATAATGGAGGATGACAGACTCTGCTCGTACTGCTTCATACACTGCGGCTGCCCTCTTATGTAGTCAGCTGGTAGTGTCCCACTGCAAACATACAAACACGAAACACTAACTCAGTCAGCCGTTCAGTGTCGTATACAATTCTGGCCACTGATGACCATGAAGCTGCCGCATCCAGTGGCTGTTCAGGACCACTTTGAGTAATGTAGCTCTGCCTCCATCTTTACCGTAAGTTTAGTCTTTTCACCTACATAACAAGAGAAATTATAGGAGGCCTACACCAGATACAATGTAGCACTGATATAGTCAGCTCACCGTTCACTTTAACATGTGATAAAGCATTTGATGCACACAATATTTTTTAATAAAGTTTGAATGAAAACAAACTTTTGCCGAAATCATTGTGCTCCAGAAGATGTGTTCAGCTTGAGCAATGTCTTTTCTGTGAATAGTCTTACACATAGATTTTGGTGCAAAATACAAATACTAAAGCTGATCTAAACACAGATGATAGTGTTTCTAAAAGAGAGAGCAAATGTCTGAACTTGGTTGAACTTCTACAAGTTCAACTTAAGTTGAAATCCAAACACCCCGTAATGCCATTCGTATCATATTTGATACTAGACGTTCAGTGACCTCTATGTCATCCACATGATATACTTTCCTGAAAAACCTGAAAATGGTAAATAATATGTTTTCTGCCCGATGGTGGGTGACCCATGCACTGCAGGCAGTATAGGTAAAATGCAGGCTTTAAATTGTTGAACGGAGGTTCAGATTGAAAACCCCAAAATACTAGAAACTATATCATTGCTTATATCATTATATCATTGCTGATATCATTGAAACTATGTCATTGCTTATATTGTATGTGTTTTTCTGCACTGATTCAGTACAGAGGAGGGAAAATAGCATTTTAAGAAACAGCTCCAAATACCTCCAATAGCCGGAGGTTTTATTTCTACCTTGCTCGACTAGAGCTAGGGGACCAAACCTTTGCAAGCTCCTCATTTCTTTGTATTTGTCACACCCGCCGCCAGGCGGGGAGGGGTTACCCTCACAAGGGGTTAGAGACTCCTCTTTAACCGCCCGTGGCGAGTTGCAGCCCGGCGGGAATCGATTTGGAAACGCAGACCACCTGTTATCTCCTAGTGGGAGTGCACTCCCTACCAGCTCGGCCCGGTCAGAGCCTCTGAGCACCTCTCTCAGTCCGCCGACCAAGAAAGGCCAGCGGGCGTCCTTGAGAAGGAAGGGACCTCCGGTGACCCTGGGAGGAGCGGCCGAGACCGTGAATACTTAAGAAAAATCATTGGTTGTAAAGATCCCCTCGGGCAGTGCTTTTCATACACAGGGGGGACCAGAGCCCGTGAGTTGGGGACGTCTAGGGTAGTGTGTCTAGCCTCTTGCCTCGCCTCCGGGTTCCCTGATCCAGGCGAGGGCCCTTTTTATCGGGGCGTGTGTCTCTGAAAACTGTCAATCAGGGAAGTATCAAAGATTAACTCCTTTTAAGATGGACCAAAACATCCGCTCCGCTGACGGTAACTGGTGTTGTCTGTACAGCAGAAGAGGGCATAGCAGGGTCGGGGGTTGCTGAGGGGAAGGCATAGAAGGAGTTGGCTCACCAAGTGAGCGACACAACGCTTCAGTAACTGTCACACCGGTCGAAAAATAGAAAATGGCTGCCCCAATTAACTGACCTGGACATGTTTTGCATACAAATCTTTGATAATTTAAATAGAAATTGATATTGTTACAAATACTTCAATATCAATATTTACTTGATTGAAGCAACTTATCGTTAATTCATGATTTCATGATTCATGATTTCCCCGATTAATCGCGATTAATCGCATTGATATACGCAAAATCCAATAATGAATTCAAAAGTAGTGTATAGCGCAATTTTATTTAAAATGTTCTGCCATATGAACTAAAGTGCCATAACATTTGTTCTGCAAACACTTAACATCAGCATTTTGTTTATACAGTAGCAGTTAAATAAAATATTTAGTGTAAATCTCAACTTAAACAATGTAATCAAAGCAAATACTGGAGCATTCATGTTATTAATAGGACTGGGGCTGCAACTAACGATTATTTTAATAATTGATTAAAGGAGAACTCCGGCCAGAATACTACTCTCCAACGCCAGATGGATCGCACACAAAATGGATATATATCATATATATCCATATATATGCTACAAATACACACGGGACTGCTGCATGATGATTATTACTGAAGCCTTACTGAACACTCTCGTCCCAGACGACAGCTAGCTAGCTAGCTAGCAGCTAACAGGGTAGGTGAATGTTGAAAATGCATCTTGTTGTCATGTAAGGGCCCTGTTCATGTTACACAGACATTTTAATTGCATTTTGTGTCTGTTAAGATACACAAAGGCACTATTTCATTTATGCCCCCATAACTGCCGTTTAGCTAAGTGGGAGCAGTGGGCATTAGCTGCTGCAGCTCCGTCTAGGTAGCTGCTGTTGCGCTAACTGTTTTTGCTATAGACAGGTCTCGCATAGTTATATTTAGCAAGATTAACGTAAAAATTGGCCGGAGTTCTCCTTTAATGTGTCAATTATTTTTTTGATTAATCGATGAATTGGATAAAAAAACACAAAAAAGCATTCATTTACATCAACTCAATACATACTAACATACATACTTGTTGTTTTAGTTGCTAGTTGTGTAAAGGTAAGTAGCCTAACCCAAAGAGCAGATACACACACACACACACACTCACTCACTCACTCACTCACTCACACACACATACACACGTTCACTTGAAGCTTATTCATTAAATGATTACCATCATTGTAGTAAGTGCAAGTTAAGTTCATTCATACACCACATTTAAACACAGCTTAAGATGACCAAGTGCTATAAAAGAACTTTAAAATGAAATTAAAAAGTAGGCTACAGCACACACAAATATATTTGTTAACAATAACCGATATGGGACAAAGCACAGAATATATACATGACAACAGATTGAAAAATTAATGGGCCAAAAAAAAGGCGAGTGAAAACGTCTTGCAACCCTGCTTTACTACTGTTATTAACGAGCTAACGCTAACTTAGCTAGCTGGATAACGAGTAAACAGCAGCACCAGAAGAGCTACTGGAGGGACGTTACGTTCCTCATTTCAAAACGGAACAAAAGTAGGATTGTGTCTCCAACATGTTTACGTTGCTGAATCATCACCGTGGTGCTCCCCTATGCCATGCCATGTCACTTCTGATTATCTTGCAATTAACACACTTTTTTGATTTATTTATTGTGAAATGCTCCCACACCTTGGATCAGAGTCGGGGTGGCAATCGGGAGAGTCGGGACTTTTCCCGGTGGGCCGGTAGTGTTTTGAGGCCGCTGCCCGGCCGCTGCTCAACCCGTACAGCGGGCCGGGTCTATTAAATTTCCCGGTAGATTTTTTGGTCCCACTCCGCCGCTGCCTTGAATGACTTAGGTCGTAGTCTACTGATTTCTCTGCCTCCGCCATGAATTCAGAACAACGTTACAAGTCTCTCCGATGGTATTTCCTCTACCTCCGATCTGCTCTTTTTTTTCTCTCTCTTGCTCGGCTCTGGTCTGCTCCGCTCTCAACTAAATCTTTTCAAAATAAAAGCTTGTGAACAACATACTTTTACAATAATAAGAGAAATAATAAAAACTGCGTTAATGCGCGATAAAATAATTGTCGGCGTTAATTAATGAATGCGTTAACGCGACAATAACGTGTTAACTTGCCCAGCCCTAATTTTGTAGCTTACTCCAAAGTAAAATTGTGTTGAGAATGTATGTATCAAATGTTATACTGCATGTATTTAGACTTGTAGGACTGGCGGCAATCTCTGCTTGTATTTATTTTCATATTTATATTCTAGGCTAGCGTGAAGGTAGTGGTATCACGTTAAACTAGATGATTTAAGGAATCCAGTGGAACCAAGCTTGGAAGAGGGAATATTAATGCTCCAAAATTTGCCTAAATTTTGGCGAAAGAACTGGCATATCCATTGCCAGATATTTAAATGAAAATGGCTTCCATGGGTACCCACGAGTCTCCTCTTTACAGACATGAACACTTTGCTAATGTCCATTTTTCTCATACAGTATAAAAGTGTTGTTTCCATCTATTCTAAAATATTTTGTTTGAATATTTCAGCATACTGCGGTCCCTAAACTGTCTTGGAGTTGCATAAATCACGTCTGACTGGAAAGGTGAGACTCTTGATGATGCTAGTCCCCAAAAGAGCCATTTCATTGTAGTAAGACCATTCACTGTAAAATGAGCTGTTGATGATGACCTTGAGGATAATCACAGACCAACAAAACTGTACAGCCACAAACTAGAGACCGATCAGAGGATGTCTGGCTTTCCTAATTTGGTTTTGTGTGTATTTTCAGATAGCAGTAAAATACAATGTTCAAGAGGCCTTTAGAATGATTGTGGATGGCAATTCATGTGAAATGGAGCAGTTAGGGGAAGATAAGGATGATAATGCCATAAAAGCATTTCTTTGTTCCTAAAAACAGTGACATGTTTTGTGATCAAATAATTCACATAAATGCCTGACATATCAAATATGATAGAAAAATATTATGTATTCAAAATAATCTTTAAAAATATTGTTTTACATTTTGTCAAAAGGCCCGTAAAAACTTTAATTTATTTATTTAATTTTTTTCTGGGCAGCATTTAATTGGTGGTTCAGGCTTTGGAGGAAAAAAACACCATTCAAATTCTTCATAGATTTGATTGACTGATAGATAGACTGATTTCATATCTCTGGCTTAAGACAACATCATTTTAAAAAAGCATATCACTGTTTCCAGGCAGCAGTTGAAACCTCTGACCGTTCTTAATGTCAATGTGTAATTTAACTGCTTCTTCTGCCAAAAACAACACTAGCTTTAGTAGATATTACGGTTCACTGTTGAGCTGCACAATAGTCATCAATTATAACATTGTGTGAAACAATAAATCATGACGGAAAAGAATTAAACAGTGAGGATGACAAAGATCCTGCGTGTCTAAGGGGAAAAACGAGAACATTTTAAGCATAGTACTCACTTGTCAATCATTGTCTTAAATTCCAACACAGCCGTAATTAGTTGGGCAGCACACCTGAACAAAATAAAACATGGTTATTCATGTTAATGTTCAAAAACAAACTAACAATTTGAGAATGATTTCATAAAGGAATGGTCCAAATTACAGAGGCTGAGATGTCCTGACTTTTTGACCCTCATATACGTCGACCTCTTAAAAGCCAAAATTTGAAGTCTAGAGTTATTTGGCTTTCATAAAGTTGCATCTAATGCTAAAAATAATTACTTAATAATTAATAAGTGGTTTACAAAGCATCATGTAACATTCATTTGGCCCCATTCAATCTTTCTAAAAGAGGTACTTTTGTGTACACCGACATCTGTCTAAATCATGTTAATAGATGCTTTAGAAAGTATTTATTAACCATTGACAAGGTATTATAGTCATCAGATGCAACGTAACGATAGCCAACTGTATATATATTAACAGTTTACAAATTATTTCTTAAAGGTTTACAAAACATTTGGTAATCATTAACAAATCCTTAATATAATATATAAAAGGATAAGAATGTGTGCAACAATAAACTGGTAAAATAACATAACAATAACATTATAGCATTACTAATAATTACTAATAATTAGTAAACATGAATAATGAAATAATTATCATTTAATTCTTTATTAACAGTAAAATAACTATGAACTCAGGTTTAAATAAATATCAATTTACTGTTGGTTATATATTATAAATTGCCGCCGACATTTCTTCTACCATTTTGTTAAAGGTGGATGGTGAACAGAGAGGCATCCGACAGGGTTGTCCCTCATCTAGGATGCTTTACTCTCTGGCCACTGAGCCTCTCTTGAATCAACTCAGACAGGGTTAGCCTTTTCAGAAAGTGTAAATTCAGACAGCTTGTCAGAATATGCTGATGATGTCAAAGTTTTCATCACAGGTCAAGCAGATATCTAAACATGCAAACCGAAGCTGGCAAAATACGAATGGGCATCCACTGCAAAGTGGGCCGAGTGTGAGGGGTTTGTACTGGGACAGTGGAGATATGAAAAGAGCCACCAACGCTACCAGCTGGACTGCAGACAGGGGATGAAGTGCTTAGGTATTTTTCCTGAATAAAAACTGGATAGGGGTTGTCCTACATGGGGAGGGTTATTTAACCCTAGGCTCGCATTGCCAGACCCTCCTCCACAGCTCTTCAGAGGCGGGTCTGGCTGTAGTGTGTGTGTGTGTGTGTGTGTGTGTGTGTGTGTGTGTGTGTGTGTGTGTGTGTGTGTGTGTGTGTGTGTGTGTGTGTGTGTGTGTGCGTGTGCGCGCCTGTGTGTATTTACCTTATTTGTCCCTTTTTTTCTCTGAAATCCATTCGTGGAAAAATCACCCCAGACCAAGTCAAGAGGGCCGTACGTTTGCTGGGATGATCAGCGATCACATAATGGTCTGTTAACTACAAACAGTAACAAAGTATAAGTGACACAAAGATACAAACAGACAGACATATGTATTTCATCCCCTGCAGGGTTGCACACAGTGTACGAAACCAGTACTGATCGCGTACCTTGACAACAAGTCTGGCTACAAAAGTCATGGTTTGAATTTATATTTAAAGTGACAATGCTTTGGGTAAATTTCTGGTTATGAATTTGGTGACACTTGCAGTTACTGATGGTAACATTTTATTGATACAAGTCCCAGAATTGTGTTTGAAAATACACTTCTATGATCGACTGGATGCAGCAAACACGTGTTAATATGGATGCTGTGAAACTTCTAGGCCCGCCCTATGAAGCAGCCCGATTGGTTGGCTTAGGATAACAAATTGGTCAGGGGACAAATCGGGTTCCGTTACCTTGTGTAAGCATGGACACCTGGCCAATAGTAGGGTGTGAATGCTATTGAAGGGCGGGTCTTGCCTAGAAGTTGCGTGGGTCCCATAATAACGCAGCAAACACGCCTTGAGCAACTCTGTCAGAAATGCAAAAGAAGCGGTGCTGCAGGATTGAGCAGGTTTTTATTTAGTTACTGTTATACCATTTGAAAAGTAAATTTAATGAATACGGTCCTCCTTTCCTCCAGCTACGATTGAGACTGATATGACATTAGTTCTAGGTTCAACATTGATAACTGATCAACAGGCAGATGTCTTCTAGCTAATTAGATCCAGATCTGGTGGGGGTAAATTCAGTTACCGTGGTCCTGCTCTCTTTAGTTATACTAGTTATTTTTGCTTTGTTCACATGTAAATGTCTACGTCTTCATATTTTCCCTTTCAATGTAAAGCACTGTGAGTTTAAGTGTAATGAAATCTGCTGTACATTTCACTTTATTACAACTACACTGTCAAATAGTTATCTAGTCAGCTCTGTGATGAAAACAATAAGTTTTACATTGAATGTAAAATCATCCTAAATACTTGTCACTGTGGCTTTAGGTTTGAGATTATTGAGTATGATGACATATTGAAGAAAGACTCAACTTTAGAAATACAGATCAAGGACTATTATTGATATATATCGTATATATTGATCATATACGGTATATTGATATGTTCTCCAGCCCACCCCTCTCTTTCTGGCTCAACTCTCTCTCTCTCTCTCTCTCTCTAGTCCATCCCTCTCTTTCTGACTCAACCCTCTCTCTCTCTCTCTCTCTCTCTCTCTCTCTAGTCCATCCCTCTCTTTCTGACTCAACCCTCTCTCTCTCTCTCTCTCTCTCTCTCTCTCTCTCTCTCTCTCTCTCTCTCTCCAGCCCACCCCTCTCTTTCTGACTCAACCCTCTCTCTCTCTCTCTCTCTCTCTCTCTCTCTCTCTCTCTCTCTCTCTAGTCCATCCCTCTCTTTGTGACTCAACCCTCTGTTTTATTTGGCACTAGATTTCAATAGACCCAGTTTTTCTAAGAAAGACGTGGTTTGATCCCACCCCCACACTGGGTCTGTGAGCTCTCCGTCACTGGCAGAATATGTCTGAATGGCAGTTCCAGGAGATGAATGCACTATGAGCTGCTCATTCAGTAAACCAGGAGCCAAATAACTGCAGAATGTGTGAGCAGGTCACCCCCACTGTGTCAGTGAAAGGGTCTACAGCTGGTGGTGTAGTTGTTGAGCTCACCCAGTTCTCAGTGTTGTCTGCTTTCCTCTCCAGGCCTCTCTGCAGTCTTTCTCCAACCCCTCCTGCTTTCCGAAACTCTTCCACCAGCTCTTTTGTTCGCCTCAGCTCGTCCGGCTCCACCATGGGCTCCACGTAGCTCAGGTAGAGCTCACAGGTCTGCTGCAGAGGGGGGACAGGCATCTTGGGCAGTCCGTTCTGCTGGCTCAGGTTTCTTCCAGCAGCCAGATTCACTGATACAGGTTTGACCAATTGCCAGGGCTTCACCATCCCCACCTTCACCTGAAAGACACAACAATGTGCTCAAATACATGTATGTTGTCACTTATGACAGCTGTTTCCTCTTGACCAGATACTAGTAAGTCCTTATTGTATTACAATTGATTCTACAAGAAGAAGACCTGGATTAAAGGGTCATTTTGTGTTATTTTCCAACCTTATAGACATTGTAAACAGGCAGAATTAACTGAAGTTTTGTTACTTACCAGAGCTCTGCTGCAAATTCTCAACATTGTGCTTTTCAGAGAAACCCCCACAGACTGAAGACAGACACTATTTACCGGTTAAATGTGTTTAAGGATATAGGCGGATAATGTCTGGAAAAGAAAAGCTCCTGGTGTATAAGAGGAGTTGGTAACAACGGCTCTGCTGCCAGGTCGGTGATCTGACTATCTGACATCAACTGAATATAAAGGTGGGTTACAGCCACACCGGTCTAACCACACCCACACAGCCCTGGAAAAGGTCCAATCAGCCACATGAACTATGATCACCTGTGTGTGTGTGTTCAGGGCCGTTAATGTTTGTTTGTACAGGACTGTAAAGATGTCACAAACTGTCACATTGAGCAAATTTGTCTATCAACGCGTCGTAGCTTGCAGTGTTTTTTTTCTGACCGGGATGAGAGGTAAGCAAACACTCGTACCCTACTCTATGGCCCTGGGGGCTGTTTCACAAAAGCAGAATTTATAAATCCAGGATAACCGATAAAGCGAGGCTTGACCTGTGCAGCCTGGGCTAGGTCAAGCCAGGCTGAAGTAATTCAGATAGATGCACGTTCACGGCTTATACAGAGTGAGCAGCAGCTTCTTGTGGAAGTATAACGTGAAACACATTTTTTTTTACCGACTGAATGTGTATGTAGCCTAAAAATATACATTAACTGACCACTGCTCTGAACTGAACCGTCATAATCAGACCATTCAAGGATTAGGCTACTAATCATTTGCACAAATTAACCATTGTACTCTTTGTCTTCAAAGTAAGCAGAAGATAATGTCACTCAGAAAATTTACCATGGAGATTCATTTTCTACAATGCTAGAATATGATGCATAGATATCTCTCTCACTTAGTCTCTCCCTCTCTCTCATAGGCTAAAATATAAATTACCTAATTACTTCCACTGCTTTTAATGCAGAGTGTACAACTGTTCGTTTTTGCAAATAACAAGTAAATCATTGAATGGTTTATTTTTTTTATAGAGGACGAGTTTCCTTCTTTACATATTATATGTTTTGCTCCCATATGGACATAGAAAAGAAAGACACTGAAGAAATTGGACTCTAAAATCTAGAAACTACAAAGATAATTTAGTGATAAATTTCATGCACACTGTACACATGAATGTAACAGAGTATATTTATCAGTTATTTCCCCCCCTCCAGCAAAATATAAGGTCAAAAACCATTGAGGTGTCCACTCCCTGTTGTTACATGAATGTACAGTAATCTACACTATATAGTGAAATATTAATAGTATATACAGCATATATATATAGTAAATATGTAATTTTGAGATGGTTTCGCTAATCCGGGGGCCCATTTTTACCAAAGATAGTGCTGATATATGCTGTTTGATTTTCAGTCTCAAGATCTCTAGTGTTTAAGTGTGGATTAACGTCAGTGTCAATCTTGTTTGCACGCGTAACTTATATTTGGTCTGCTGGTTGACTGCCTCATCTACTGTAAAATGAGTTTTGATTACTTAGAATTCCTCATGTGGGCGACAGAAACTAAGTCATTACAACAACACTGTCTGCCCTTCCACATAGTCGAATAAATGATATAGCCATAATTCCTGCTCCTGATACGTTACAAACCCCATTACTAAAATGTTCCAGAGCAGTAAGGCGACATCCGTGTCCACATCCATCCTTTTCTTTTTTCCGCCACCATTTTATTAACATAGCGATACTGAAAAAGTAGTTTTGTGGGGCTGATAGGCCTAATTATCTTTGTATTAACTTATTTGGCTATGGCTTGTATACAGGGCTTGAAATTAACACCCGCCAACCCGCCAGATGCGGTGACATTGTAAAGTTACTAGCCCATTTGGCCGGTGATGAATGAAGCAAATTACACGGCGTCTGTTTGAATCAGCCGGCTGCAGAAACTATGCGAGGGGTCAGTGTTGCCAGATTGCTCACCAAGAAAATTTGGGCAGTTTTGTGTGGGTGTTTGGTTTGGAAATGTAATCTTTCTCTGGCAACACCATGTTGTGACGTTGTTTATACAACCATTGGCTACATGTCTAGCATGAAGTATTGATTACAAGGTACGGAGAAGCCGTACAGCCAATCACAGCGCTCAGGGACCAACTCCAGATCTGAGCCAGTGACTGGAGAACCTAGTACATGTTTTTTCATGGTGGGGGAAACCGGAGCACCCGGAGGAAACCCACGCAAACATGGGGAGAACATACAAACTCCACACAGAAAGGCCCGGAACGACCTGGATTCAAACCCAGAACCGTCTTGCTGTGAAGCCACAGTGCTAATCACTGGGCCACCATGCTGCAACTTTAAAGAGTGTGCCGGTGTAACACAAGTGGCATGCCACTCCGACAACGGGTGTTGTATTGAACTCTGTTTCCCCATCAAGATCTGTCCCCCCCCTACCTAAACCTGAACCAAACCCTAACCCTAACTATGCAGCGCTGTGGAGATAGGTCTCTAACCCTAACTACAAAACAGGGGGAATAGACTGTGGCACATCCCCGGCACTTGCCACTGTAGTGAGTGGGATAAGCTGTCAGGGGGGTCAGCTTGTGCCGCTGTACCACGATGGCATGCCATCTGCCACTTTTTAATCTCAGCGCTACTGAAAAAAACATTCTTGCTTGTTTATTGCTGCTCTGGTCTCAATACATCAAGCCAAAGTACAACAGTTGAAAATTAGACAGCTGGCTAATACTGTGACATGAACAGTGATGTTGATTCATTTGTGTTGTATTTCTGAATAAATAAATCAAAATGAAACATAAATGTGCAGAGCACCAGAACCAAAAACACGAACAGTATGATTATAATACCCGAAACACACGATTCACTCCCAGTGGTTTCTGTTACATGATAAATACTTTCAAAATACTGATGTTTATAATACACAGAGAGATACTATAGAGCCGTAGCACCGAAAAGCTACGCCACTTGAGACACACCTTCAAGTGGGTGGTAATGTTGTAATGGGAATGCAAATCCCTGCTGTGCTCGGCTGACACGCATAGAACCAAACTGAGTTGAGCCAAGCCAACACATCTATGGAAAGGGACATTGGACCCAATTATACAGATTTAGAACCAGCTTTGCATGATACAGTTGATATCTTCAATATGAGAGTATTCAGTATGGTCTTCTTATACAGAGATCTTCAGTTAGTGTGATGTGTAACTGTTCATATTTACTTTACCTGTTCTTCTGGATAAGGACCTGCAGGAGTGGCCCTAAGGTTTTTAGAGCCCTAACCAGGATATGGTGATCCCCTTCCCCACCCTTCCTGTATTTGTTATGAACACAAACAAACTGACCCGTTCTCAAATATGGCGTACTGAAGAGTTACACAAACAAACCTGCAAGACTTGAGCCTGAGGGCCCCGGTACTAGGGGCAACCCACTAAGCGATGTGGCGTGTTTTTTAGGCTGCAACATTTTTTGTAGTGGTGGGCCGTTATCAACGTTAACGTGCTGCGTTACGTGAGACTCTTATCGGGTGATAAAAAAATATCGCCGTTAATCTATTCTCAAAGTTGGGTTGGGAGCTGGTCTATAGGATACTACGCAGCTATGATGACTTTCACCTTGATATTTTAGCACGGATGTATACAGCCTACTGACTGTAAAACAGTTCATCACGACCTCTTATGTAGGCCTACAGTTCAAAATGAATGTTTAACTGAGTTTAAGTGAGTTTATTAATTTTTTTAATGCTATTTAAAACATGCAGCTATTCGTTCAGCAGCATTTCCTTCCCTGCTCTCCTCCGTCTCTCTGTCACTTGCGTCTGCCAGTGTGTTAATGTCAGAGTCCCGACCCGACTCTTAGCAAACCAGCGATTTCGCCCACAAGTCGCAAGTTTGCGGTAAAACTCAGATTTTCCACTAAACCTCCTACCTGAAACGGACCCCGGGTCAGTTTGTTTGTGTGTTTATAACAAATACAGGAAGGGTGGGGAAAGGGATGACCATAACCTGGTTAGGGCTCTAAAAACCTTAGGGCCACTCCTGCAGGTCCTTATCCAGAAGAACAGGTAAAGTAAATATGAACAGTTAAACATCACACTAACTGAAGATCTCTTTGTGAAAAGACTATACTGAGTAATATCTTATTGAGGATATCAATGGCATTATGCAGAACTGTTTTCTGTGAATGAATGTGAATAAGATAGCCTTGAACCGCCTACTTACATTCCACAACTAACGTTACTATAGCGAATCCAACTGCCAGTACGTTGTCACTACCCGATGTGAGTCGAGTGCAGATCTGAGTTGCGCATGCTCAGATTTAAATGGTTTACGGCATAATGCCAAGGCTGTGTCATACTGAAATTTGTGAAATCCATAAAATAATAAACTTTTCTCATTACAAACAATAACAGAAGATGGAATTCATTTCAAAAACGTTTTAGCTATCTATGATTGATTGCCAACAGTAGCTCAAAACGCCATTCAAGTGACAGTCTTTGTTGTGTTTGATTGCTAACTTGTAGCCAGCAGAGAACGAACTTCGTTATGTAGGTCCATTGTTACTGTATTGACATGACAGAAGTCTCTCGTTAGCAGGTTCTTGTCGGCTACTTTAGCCTCTAATCTAGAACTGACATCAGGGTTCATGCCGTGAAAATGTGATGCCTTACGCTAAATAATAAATTACTGTTATGTAATGTAGCTATCTCATCATTCTGTCGCAAAGTGACGCATGCGCAACTCACATCTGCACTCGACTCACATCGGGTAGCGACAATGTTCTCTCCTGTGGTCCGCCGGACTTGTGTGGGGGTAACGTAAAGCAGGCAGTGGACCGAACCACTGTGAGGCAAGGGAGGGGGGACTCAAAATGTTTCTAAATTTAAAAAGCATTTTTTGGGGGGTTGTATTGTTTTACTACTCAGACAGATATTTTAAGTATACATCATTATGTTATTTACACAGCATGATTTTTAATGATATTTCTAGGGAGGGACATCCCTTAGATGGGGGGTTCCTGACCCCCCTGACCCCCTGGGATTTCCGCCCATGCCTGCTGGAGCTGCTGCCCCTGTGACCTGTCCCCGATATGTGGATGACGATGTATGGATGGATAGATAGAAGGATTTATCAGATATCCAAGTAATAAGCTGAGATAAATAGATACATTCTCCATCTCGGAAAGCTAAATAAATCCAAAGATGGATAAGTCCCTCTGAAGCATCTATTTAGAATAGTTCAACTGTTCTGTTCTGTGAATAGTGTTTTTCACATCTTTTAATATTTAAACGTCAACCAGAGGCTTTAGGCAAGGCAAGGCAAGGCAGCTTTATTTGTATAGCACTTTTCAGCAACAGGGCAATTCAAAGTGCTTTACATGAAGACAATCAAAATACAATAATCAAAGTTACAGTGCAGTATAAGAAATTAAACATTAAAGAGCAGTTAAAAACAGTTATATAAAGGCAGATAAAATAAGCAACAAAAGTATAAGAAATGGATAGTTATTTAACGAAAGGCAACATCAAAAAGAAAGGTCTTCAGCCTTGATTTAAAAGAACTGAGAGTTGCAGCAGACCTGCAATTTTCTGGAAGTTTGTTCCAGATATGTGGAGCATAGAAACTAAATGCTGCTTCTCCCTGTTTAGTTCTGACCCTTGGGACAGAAAGCAGACCTGTCCCAGATGACCTGAGAGGTCTGGGTGGTTCGTAGTTGACTAGCAGGTCAGAAATGTATTTTGGACCTAAACCGTTTAATGATTTATAAACTAGCAAAAGTATTTTGAAATCAACTCTCTGAGGCACAGGAAGCCAGTGTAAAGACTTCAGAACTGGAGTGATGTGATCCACTTTCTTGGTCTTAGTGAGGACTCGAGCAGCAGCGTTCTGAATCAGCTGCAACTGTCTGATTGATTTTTTAGGGAGACCTGTAAAGACACCGTTACAGTAGTCCAGTCTACTGAAGATGAAAGCATGGACAAGTTTTTCCAAGTCCTGCTGAGACATAAGTCCCTTTACCCTTGATATATTCTTAAGGTGGTAATAGGATGACTTTGTAATTGTCTTAATGTGGCTGTTGAAATTCAGGTCTGAGTCCATAATTACACCAAGATTTCTGGCTTTGTCTGTTGTTTTTAACATTGTCGTTTGAAGCTGAGCGCTGACTTTTAATCGTTCCTCTTTTGCTCCAAAAACAACCACCTCAGTTTTTTCTTAATTTAATTTAAGAAAGTTCTGGCACATCCAGTCATTAATTTGTTCAATGCACTTAGTCAGTGTTTGTATAGGACTATAGTCTCCTGGCGATAAGGTTATGTAAATTTGTGTCGTCCGCATAACTGTGGTAACATATTTTGTTGTTTTCCATAATCTGAGCCAGTGGAAGCATGTAGATGTTAAACAGAAGAGGCCCCAGAACGGAGCCTTGGGGAACTCCGCACGTCATATTTGTATGCTCAGATGTATAATTACTTATAGATACAAAGTAGTCCCTATTCTTTAAATAGGATTTAAACCAGTTTAGGACTGAGCCAGAAAGGCCAACCCAGTTTTTTAATCGGTGTAGTAATATGTCATGGTCGACCGTGTCAAATGCAGCACTGAGATCATGTAATACTAAGACTGCAGTTTTGCCACTATCTGTGTTTAAGTGGATATCATTAAATACTTTAACAAGAGCTGTCTCAGTGCTGTGGTGTGGTCGAAAACCCGACTGGAAGGCATCGAAACCATTGTTTAGTGACAAGAAAAGGTTGAGTTGTTGAAAAACCGCTTTTTCAATGATTTTACTTAAGAATGGAAGGTTAGATATCGACCTATAGTTGCTCAGTAGTGCCGTGTCTAGATTGTTCTTTTTTAAAAGTGGCTTGATGACTGCAGTTTTCAGGGCCTTTGGGAAGATACCTGAGAGTAGAGACGTGTTTACAATCTGTAAAAGATCAGAAGACATACAATTTGAAACATTTTCGAAAAGGCCTGTTGGTAGAATATCAAGGCAACAGGAGGAGGTTTTCAGATGTTGTATAATGTCCTCCAGGTTTTTATGGTTGATCATATGAAATTGTGTGATATTGGAATTTGTTTTGCCTGGACAGTGTGGCAACACATATCCCTTACTTGATATGGAGGCACTGACAGTTAGTCTAATTTTCTGAATTTTGTCTTCGAAAAAGGAGGCAAAATCATTGCAGGCCTTGGTAGATAAAAGTTCAGATGCTACTGGTACTGGAGGGTTTGTTAACCTATCAACAGTAGCAAACAGAGCACGTGAATTATTATTGTTTCTGGCGATAATGTCAGAGAAGAAGGACCACCTAGCATTCCTCAGTTCCAAATTATAAATGTGAAGTCTTTCTTTATAGGTGTTATAGTGGACCTGGAGATTAGTTTTTCGCCACCTGCGTTCAGCTTTTTGACACTCTGTTTTTTCTGTTCTTACCCATATGACATTTCTCCATGGAGATCTTTTCTTACTACAGACAGCTTTGACCTTAGTGGGAGCAATGGCATCAATAACATTTGTAATTTTAAAATTGAAATTATCTACAAGCTCATTGACTGAGACCCCAGTGAGGGCGGGTGTGGAGGAGAAAAGTTGAATGAATGTTTCACTGGTGTTTTCAGTGATATACCATTTTCTGATTACCTTAGTTTGGACACTTTTGGGCACCGAGATAGTGCCGTTAAAGAAAACACATGAATGATCAGAGAGAGCAACGTCAGTCACCACAACCTTGGAAATGTTCAAACCCTTGGAGATAATCAAGTCCAGAGTGTGCCCCTTATTGTGCGTGGGTTCCGTCACATGCTGAGTCAGTCAATAGTTCTCTAGAACTATGGACTGTTCTTTAGAGAACAGAGACCTCATTTAGTACTGCCTGAATCTGTGCTGTGCAGTCAATCCAAGTCAAAAAAGTATAATACATTAGAAGTATAAAGTATGATAATACCTTAAAAGTACAGTACATGAGCACATGTACTAAGTTACATTCAACCACTGATCTTATCTCATCTTATTAATGGACAGTGGGTAAAATCGACTCTAAAAACGCTGTTTTATTCTGAAGGGCAGAGGAGTGTAGTGGAAGTTGTGTTTGTGTTTCCTGGTCCCGGAAGATGCTACGACCTCCGTCCTATTGTTAGCATTTTAGCTCGTGATGAGGACGGCGGAGTAAAAGTCGCCAGTGTTTGGTGTCCTTCCAGAGATTCAAAGGGGCTTTATTGGCATGAAGGTTTTACTAACCCAATAAACACATATATGAACATTATTAGGATGGACTTATATTATTTATAGAAATCAATTTACATAGCAAATATAAAAAACAAAAGTTAGTAAGCAACATGAAACAAAAAACTTTTTTTATTCTCATAAAAATGTAGACAGAATTAGACATTAGATATACATACATATATGCAAGCATTTAAAGCACTATAACTAACTTATAGCCATCATGGATGTGTGTGTGTGTGTGTGTGTGTGTGTGTGTGTGTGTGTGTGTGTGTGTGTGTGTGTGTGTGTGTGTGTGTGCGTGTGCATGCTCTCTCTCTCTCTCTCTCTCTCTCTCTCTCTCTCTCTCTCTCTCTCTCTCTCTCTCTCTCTCTTTTTGAAGCAGCAATAACATTGGCAACCAGCAGACTTTAAGCACAGAATTTTTTTCTGCCTAACGCTAAAGAAAGGCACACAATTACACAAACAAACTGGCCGATCGAGACAGCAGTAGACAAGCAACTCCCGTGTCCTGTGAGGTAAATGTGACGTTCTTATCAAAGGAGGCTGATGGTGGCTTTGACGAGAGCAGAGATAACAGCTTCAGTGCCCCGTCATAAAGGGCCGTCTGACGGCAAGGTAAAGCGGGGGAAATATTCTAAATACAGCGTACACTTACAGGGATATTATCTGTGGTAATCTGCTGTGCGCTAAGTAGTTCTGCTCTACAACATTGTGATGCTAAACCCAAATGCCTAGATCATTCCGAAAAAAAATTCTGAGCCATTTTCAGAAAATATTATTTGTCAAAAGCGCGTGAATCTCTAATTTTCAAAAGTTATTGATACAGCATTTTGAAAATGTGGCAATGCAATACAAAATACAAAATTATAAGAATAAAACTAAACACACACTATCATTTCATGACACAACAAAATAACAAAAATACACACATAAGACAAGAACAGACACAGACAGCTCCACCAGTGCAGTCATCGGGCATTCCTCACATTTAGCTTGAACACATTTTTGAGACAGGTGTATACTATCGTCACATAACATCTCTCTCATCCACTCAGGGCACATCTCACAATTTAACAAACATACATACACTGGTACATATATTGTTAAACCTCAACCAATGTTGTTTCTTTGTCTACTCAACTTCTCTACTCAAAAGTTTTTTAACTAAGCTTTTAAATCTCCTTTTATTGTCTTCTTGTGTTATTTGTCCAGGTAACACTGCTCTATACATGACCATTCGTTTAGGTACAGTAAAATTACCTCTTGTGGCATGTCTAGTCGCATAGTCATGTATATCTAAACTGAAAGGTAAGCTAGTATACAAAATAGATGGTTTCTTTGTAACAATAATATTCCTAAATAAAAACATAATGAATAGAGTAATCTATTTCTTACAGATAATCAACCTAAACATTTGTGCATTGTAACAACATTTGTCCCAAATCCACATTTAAGCGCTATAGGTTTGCAATTTGGTATTTTCTCTTGAGTTGCATTAGACCATACTACTGAACAATAGTCAATATTAGACAATATTAAATCTGTAGTTAATACTTTGGTTAAGCTTTGTGATAAATATGGTGCACATCTTTTTACAACAGAGACACCTCTTCCCATCTTAGCAACCATGTTATTTATATGTTTTGTCCATGATAATTTGCTATCTAAGATAACTCCTAAAAGTTTGGTCTCATCTACCTGTTCAACGGATACATCATTTATGCAAAGCTTCAAATCCGGTTGGTTATGCAGAGTATAATGTGTACCAAACATCATGCTTTTAGTCTTTGAAACATTTAAAACTAACTTATTTTGCTTTATCCATTCAACCACCGATTGCAGCTCTTGTGATAAGGTGGTATTTAACTCATGCTAACACGGTGCTGGTGACCTGGTTGTTGTGTGGCGGCCATCTTGGTTGTAGGCTGTTGCAGCTACATTGACAAGATGTGTCTGGCGTCCATGACAAGGCCTCTCATGTCTAAGTTGTATAGAAGTAAAATAGAAGCACAGGTTTGATTCTCTGCCTCTGCGTCGCTGATTAAAGATCATATTTACGCCGTGTGAACTGCAGTTCATTTTCTTTTCACCTTTTAATTTACGTACATAAAAGTGCTTGTTTTGCTGCTGACAGGCTCAGATTACTGCTCCATGTGTCTGAAAAGAATCCCTACAGAGGTCGACCTTTTTATAAGGTACGTTTTTTTTTCACAACAGGCCTAAACTTTCAACTTTATTTTGAAAATATTGAATACAGCGTAAACACAAGAAGACCAAAGCAAAAAACATCAAACCAAAAATGTAACTATATAAAACCAATACAAAGTCAGAAAGAAACAACATAAGAGAGAGAGAGAGTTTAGAAATGATGCTCGGTGGTGACTTCACACTTGACATCATCGTCCTTGCTGAGTGGAGACATTTCCATGGGAACAAGCTGGTTCCTTCCTGCAAAGTGACGTAATAATTGTATTTTTTTTATTCTAAATGAAGCATGTTGTGATGAGGACATTGCTTGACTGATGAACTGTAAAAACTTGTGAGCCTCTGACTTCTCATCAGTTCAACCAGGGGTGTAGTGCTATTTTTTTTTAAAGTGCTCATATTATGCTTTTTGGCTTTTCCCTTTCCTTTATTGTTATATATCTTTTTTTGTGCATGTTTTAGGTTTACAAAGTGAAAAAGCCCAAAGTCCCCCCCAAAGGGACTTACCATCTGTCACGATTATGGGTTTCTGTTGTAGTTCTTCCTGTTTTATTTTGTAGTCTCTCTCTCTCTCCCATGTTATGTCTTGTTTGACTTTCTGTCTTCTGCTTTCCCGCCTTTCTGATTGTCTGCCCCGCCCTGATGTGTCTCACCTGTTCCTGAGCCCTCGTGTCACCTGTCCCTTGTTTCACCCTCGTTACCTTGTGTATTTAGTCTCTGTGCTGTCTTTGTCTCTTGTCAGTTCATCGGCTTACCTCCTTGTCATCCGCCGGCGTCGCTTCTTCCTGGTAGTTTTTCCCCTTTCGTGTCTTCTGGGTTTTTCTAGTGGTTTTTGGATTTTGGTTTATCTTCGTTTGTGCCTGCCTACCTGCCTGATTCCTCAGGACACCTTCTGTTGTAAGTCTTTTGTTTAAATAAATACATCTACTCTACATGTTTTGGGTCCAAGCCCCGTATTCCTGACACCATCTCCACCAGAAAACACTGTTCACAAACTGTTCCAACCAGCTCTGTTGTAGTCCAGCCTTTACTTCAGAGACAAACGTGGTCACTTTGGAACACAC
This sequence comes from Gymnocephalus cernua, assembly GCA_023631565.1. NCBI lineage: Eukaryota > Metazoa > Chordata > Actinopteri > Perciformes > Percidae > Gymnocephalus > Gymnocephalus cernua. The sequence continues at coordinate 3,657,482 of CM042448.1, read as the reverse complement.
GTTATAATGCTCGCCTAGCTGCTAGCATGACACGCCCTCATACTCTGCTTCTGACTGGCTAGTAGTCCTTACCTCGGTACTGTCAGGGCACACCCTCATACTCTGCTTCTGATTGGCTAGTAGTCCTTGCCTAGGTACTGTCAGGACACACCCTCATACTCTGCTTCTGACTGGCTAGTAGTCCTTACCTAGGTACTGTCAGGACACGCCCTCATACTCTGCTTCTGACTGGCTAGTAGTCCTTACCTAGGTACTGTCAGGACACGCCCTCATACTCTGCTTCTGACTGGCTAGTAGTCCTTACCTAGGTACTGTCATGTAAACCTATTCTTGTATAACCTCTAAATACAATTATCAACCTAAAAGTGAGCATAATATGAGCACTTTAAGTCATGTGCCAGGTGTGCTCAAATGGCTCTGGGTGTGCTGTCATGCTGATTTGAGCACTGTCTAAATGTCTAGTTGACCAATAGGATTGTCAGACCAGATCTACTTGTTGTAAAATGTGAATCAATCAATGCACCTTAAATGTCAATATGAAAACTTTGACCAATCCATTTATTTTTATTGTCTCTCTTGCATGACATACGCTTTAGTGATTATTGCGCTTGATTAATAAATGTGAATTTCGACCAGGTTATGTGAACTGCCAATATTCTATTTCCTCACTTGGAACTACAAGTGCACTACACCCCTGTGGTCACTGTGTCCAATACGTTGGTAAATGTAAGCATGGCTGCAGACGCTCATGAGAATATCAGTTACCTCTGGGCCTATGTCCACATAGCATAACAGCATGAGGACGGTGGTGATGAAGTATGGACAGACCACCACCAGATGGCGACCCACTGTCAGCATTAACTTGAAGGAGGATGCAGTGGATGGAGCCTCGGTGATATTGCTGTGGGGATCTGGAAAAACTGACACACCTGCTTGGGTGAATGTCTGAAACCAGCAAGCCATGACTTTTGAATGTGGTAATGTTAATTATAATCAAATATAATAACAATTTAATGTCATACATTGCACTTGGTTGAACTGTTTTCATTTTAATACATTTTTTGTGTGTGGATATCTCTTGCAGTGTGGTGTGATATGTACATATAAAAAAAAAAAAAAACAAGAGTCCATATTTTTTGTCGTACAACAATAAAAACCATGAAACACAAAAGAAAAGTAATAGTTTTATATGAAAATACACTACATGACCAACTGTAATGTTACCCAAATACCCCCCAATGATCTCTGAAAGACAACTTATTGTTTTTTAATTCACTTTATTGCAGAAATTTCTACAACAGGGTGCATTCATAAATTCCATGTACAATGATCAGTCCCTGGTGCATGTCCATGGTTTATAATTACAATATTATAGTCTGTATAAAGCAATGTTGTTCGTCTTAACTATGTCCCACTATTGGTTTGGATTAGCTTCAGCTCTTGTAGTTTGTTCCAGCAGGGCCCTCAAGTCCAACAGTGCATCCTGCAACAGATCAATCATCGCATCCTGCACAGCAGTGGCCTGGTGGTCTTCGCAAGTGTTGGATATCTTAGCATGGGCCACGAGGAGTTCAATGTTGTCATTCTTAATGCCATAGACAACGTCCAACTTTCCAGGATCATGGAAAAAACATATCCGACATCCAGCCTTGTTGGGTACCTGGTGAAAAGGGACAAAAGTGAAAAGGCAGCGGTTAGTTATTGTTGTAGCACTGAGAACTTTATAGGTATTTTCTGTGAATTTTAGTGGATCTTATTTTGAGGCTAAGCAAAACCGACCAGCAACATTTTCTGTGACATATTCCATTTGTATGGTGAATGATACTGGATACTGGTACTGGATACCAGTCCTTACCTGACTTGTATACATTTGCACACTGACATCCTTGTCTAAGGTCTTATAGAATGAGGTGTCTGTGAAGATCTCTGGCATGGAGACTTTTTCCTCAACAGCCTGCGTCTTCAGAGCCCAGAGGTGGCTGGATATGTCAACGCCATCCCTTGTCTGTTAGGATGGAGAGTAGGGGTGGAACGGTACATGTATTCATATTGAACCAAAACGGTATGGCCGTCTCAGTTCGGTACATGAATTTACACGGAGAATACAAGGTATAAAAATAAATAAAATGTGCAAATGAATTAATGTAATGCAGAACTACAGTTAGATACGCGCTTCTTTAGGGACATGGATGCCTAATCTGTAGCCCCCCCCTTAGCTCCTCCCGAGCTCCGCCTACATGTCAAGACGGTCTCCTCCTCACTGTGCATTTATGCCACTGCTGCCGACACCACCACGGGTCCTGCTACTGCCACAAAGGTCCTGCTACTGCCGAAAACATGTCTTTTCGCTTTTTTTTATTTGAGCCGGTTAGGTAACTTTGTTTCATTTTTGCATTTAGACCATTGACATTAAAGAAAGGTTTAGACTCGTCTTGCTCCGTCTCTGTGAACTTCCCTTGTTCTCCTGTCACTTTGTGTTTATCTTTCGCGCCGCGGCGCACTGTTACGGACTAGTCCATTTCATTGTGAAAGTAGGGGGTGTTGACCTCTCTCAGCAAGCAGGGCGCCTCCGGCTGCTGGGGGCGCTGATGTGCCAATTCCCCACACAGTGAAATGATAGATAACAGAATACCGCTTCGCAGCGCAGAGGATTTTGTTTAAGTTCCCGTGCCGCCCCCCATGTGACATGAAAAAATGCCGACCCAGGCAGTTGCCCCGGTTCGCCCGTGCCTAAAACCGCCACTGGGAGTAGCCTACTTATGGTTTACTGTTTACATCTTACTTTATACACTTCAGGCTGTGGCAGCTAACTCAGGGGAGAGACTGTATGACTCTAGGTGGTCCAGCCTGACACATGCACAATGAAAAAATATTGCCTTCTGCATTTTTGTTTTGCCTTTCCCTCCATTATACCGAACCGTGATGTCTGAACCGAGGTATGAACCAAACCGTGACTTCTGTGTACCGTTCCACCCATAATGGAGACAATACAATTTGTTTACAAAGTCGTAGACTGTTTTTTGCACTAAAGCCCATCGTGTGGCCTTGAGGTATAACACGGGTTAGATATATTTCCTTCCTTAAAACAAAACCTGGCCTAAAATGAACTGGATTCATCCTCAAAGTTTGGATCCTGCGCTGTTTACAATCAGGTCTTCTTCTTCCCTACCATTGCTGGTACATTGCAATAATGTATATTACAGTAACTGCTTACACATTGTAACGATCACTAATAACCTAGAGCACCACCCTCTTGTTTCCTATTGGATCAGCGTCTGCTGCTGCCGACCACCGGGTCACTTTTAACGGACGTCACAGGAGAGTCAAAAGAGGGCGTTCACTATCTAACTGGGACGTTTTGGGACCGATTGGTGGGGATTTTCTATGGAAGAAGTACACACAGCAATACATGCAAATTACGATTAACCATGTATCCAGCTAATTCAAATAGCTCTCACGTTACTGTATTGTGCGAACAATTAACTTCATCTATTGAACAGTCGGGTACAGCCCTAACTAGTCAAGAATATTTTGAAACTGTTCTACCCTATGTATTGTTGTCCATGTATTCATGTTTTATTTGTTACATTCACAGTGATGGTTATTAATGCTATTGCTCAGGAGTTAAAACAGTGTATAAACCAATATCTTCCACACACACAAACACACATACACATGCTTACCCATACACTCAAACTCCCACACAAATTTTTTGTATTTACAATAGTTTGGTGGGATAGTGTAAAAAGACAACTGTTTATAACAAACCAACAACAGTTATTGCTAAAAGGCATCTTTACACTGAACATAAACTCCACATACACTGAACTGAAGTAGAGTTTTGCTGTGAATGATACTCACCAAGTCAGTGTGCCGTTTGTGTACCGTTATAGCCTTCTCCAATAAATCCACCTTCTCTGAGTTCTGCCCAAAACAGGAAGAAGACAAGAATGTTACAACTCATCACTTGTAGCTGGTTAGTGTTTATTATTGTGATTTCTGTTCAGAAATAGTATAATATAAAGCAAGCCAAGTCTCTCTGATATCAACACATTTGTCATAGAGTTGCATTATATAAGAGTTGCATTACAACTTTCCCTCTCTTCAGACCTGTTTGTTAGGGTCATCAAAGGCCTTGACGAAGGCAGCTGAGGCAGGCAAGTTTATATTGGTGAAACTTAAACGGCCCAGTCTGAAGTTACGCATGGAGACACATTCCAGCGCTACAGGGATCTGCTGGTATTTTCTGACAAAAGAAGGGAGAGGATTGTGGTTAACAAACTGTGTTTCAACATACAGAGCCCTGAATCTTGTTGACCAGTCAAAAAAAGAAATAATACTGGAACTCAGCAAACACAGTGAGTGTAATGTTTCACTAACTATCCAGTTTGATTTTGCTGAGAGCATTTGTTTATCTATAACTCCAGTTACTGATGAGGAAATGAAATCATTCTGTTTCTTTAACAAAAAATGCCCTGATTTTAAGCACAACCTGAATGTGTGAATCAATTTCATTTCAGTTTGACAAGATTCTCTGTTGCGGCCTGACTGTATGGGCAAGGGTTTTTATGCAACCTTTGCCACTCTAGTTAAAGGTCCAATATGTAATACTGACAGCTAGTGTTTAAAATAGTTACTGCAGTACAATTTCAAAATACTGGAGAGAGTCGTCTCCCCCCCCCCCCCCCCCCTCCTCCCCAGACTCAAAGCTCACGTTGGTTGCCGGGCTGAGACCGGAGCATCCAACAATGTTGCTAGACGCTTGTCTCACATAGCCAGACATTACTCCACAGCACAGCGGAGTAGCTAACGTTAGATGCTGGCTATACTGACAGTCATAAAGCCCGTGCTCACACGGAGCTCTGTACCCAACTGACACACACACTTTTTCGGCTTAGAATTAGCTACAGTAGGAACCGCTAAAAATACAACGAAATTCACCGTCCTCTCCACACGCCAAACAGACACACTTCCTCGGCTTAGAATTATGATAGGAACCGCTAAAAACACCACTGCCTTGCACTCTTTTTCCACCCAACTGAAATACACACTTTATTAGCCTTAGAATTACACAATCGCTAAACACACTGCAAACTCAAGGTCCTCTCTTTCCGACTTACAGCCCCCCCTCTTGGCTTCAAATAATTCACCGTTGTCGGCTAAGGCCGCTGAACAGGCTACACGGTGTAAACAGCCGCGGCCCGCCTGCCTGGTCCTCCGGTAATGTTAGCAATTAGCAGGGTTAGCATGGTGGCGTTAGCCAGGACCAGTCGGAATCACTTTACTGGCTGTCTCAGTTGTTTTTTGCGAGTAACCAACGCGGCTACTCTAGCTATACAATTCATTGGAAGTAGCTACACGAATGTTGAAATGACACAAAGTGCTCGTCTCTAGTAGCTGTGCTAAATTAGCCTGAAGCTAATGCTTACCTGTACAGGAGGAAATTAGCCAACTCAGCGTCCTTTTGGGCTGTAAGCTGTCTCCATCTTTCAAATACATCTCCAATATTAACCCGGGGTTTGTTACGTCTCTGGTCAAGCAACTGTTAGAAACATGCTGTTTTTATCTATCTCTGTTGATCCCATTCATTAGTTTGGTGCATTCATGGCTGTACTAACGTTACTGCTGCAGCGCGCTGGTTTACGTGTTTACAGGTATATATCTGGCAACCCGGCCTGGCTGTCAAACTGGGCAGTTGATAACAACACACAAACCAAAACATAAAAATAAATTCCGTCACGGATCGTAAATTTCAAAAAGAAAAAATACTGACATTAGCATTGTTGTCAGAAAAGATAGATATTTGAGCCTAACATGTTTCCTTAATATCTGATGAGGCATTGGTGTCATTTTTGGATTTATTACAGTACAAATATTACATATTGGACCTTTAACCTTGGTTAAATAATACTACGGTAGTATAAAGCTTGTACAAAAAGACAGTCCATCTCCACATGACTATTAGGCACCTCACCTGTAGTAGGCCAGCTGTATCGCCATCTGCATGAAAGCATCAGGGCTCAACTTGAAGGCCTTTATGAGATCTTTCCCAAAGTGTGTGAATCCCGTACTCCTCATATCCAGGTCTTGTGCCCGTCTGTGGTGGTGGGAATGGAGAATGACATTTCTGGACAGTTAGACTTTTCTTGAGTAGTTTGACAGCACTGGAACATTTCATTGTCATCGAAAGAACCACACTAAGCTAGTGTGAGCCCCAATAATCAGATCTATCTCACTTTGTTAATGTGTAACATGAACCCTCCATACTCACTAACGTTAGTCAGGGTGCTCCGTAAGGCTCTGAGCTCAGACCTGTTCTAGTTACAGAGCTGCCAACTCTCCCGCTTTCGCCGTGTGACAGGTTTTTGCCTGTTTTCACACGTACTTGCGCCACACATCCAATTTCTCACACAAGAAAAATCTGGTTCGTTTCTTTTTTCAAACTCCCCAATGGAAGATGGCGCTGATGAGCGCCACGAAGTTAGCGACAGAAGAAGAGATACATTTCATTGCCGTGAAAGACAAAAGGAGAAGAAACGGTCACTACCTCAAGAAGTTTGATAAGCATCGAGCTGAGACTAGGTATGTAACAATGAAATGTCGTCCAATTGAGTACTCACTACAGTACTCTTAAACTTTAAATCTTGAAAGAAATTGTTTGTGCGTGTGAACATGATTTAGTGTGGTGAATGTAAACTCAGCTGTCATAACAAGCAGCAGGAGAGCACATTATTAGCTAGCCTCTTGGTATACTGAATGCTTAAAAACTAGCTAGGGATGCACTGAATCCAGGATTCTGGCGAATATTGGGCCTTTTGACGGGGTTCAGTTTTTGCCAAACCCCAAAAATCTGGATTCTGTGCATCCCCACTTAAAACATCAGCTCATAGCATTGTTTATTTACTCACATGGCATTTATCTTTTTATTAACAGGCCAAAGAAAATGACTCACTGTGGATGAAGAGTTTTTCTGTAGGGCCAAAAAGCATTTCGAACAGGTACGATGTATTCCAAAGAATTTAACATAAATATAGGAAATGTGTGCAATAGAAGTAGGTATGTTTTTGTAACTGAGAGTAGAGTTATTAAACCAACATGACCATTTGAATTGTTTAAGGTTTCAAAAGATGAAAATCTGTTAAAGATTAGGGATCATCTACAGCGTGTTGTTAATTAAAATCAGCAACAGATCGCATGAAGAGCATTTTGAGAGCTACTCTGTCATAAGTAAAACAACTGCAGACTGTGTACAGGCTGATATATGGGTCTGTTAACATTTTATTAAATCGGAATCTGACCACAGTGTTTCTGGCACTTCCTGTTCAGCCTGAAGGCTGCTGGAATCGACTGCAAACTGTCCGACTTGACAGCGGATTTTTGTCACCGCCCCCGGCTGCTGCCGCCTGCTGTCGTCCACTTTACAGGCGGAGGAGCAGTTCATCTCCAACGAGCCTATTGATTTTAACCAGCTTCTGATCTGCATCTGATACTGATTTCGCCTCATTTTGTTGTTATTTTTGTAATGCATCCATCTGTTTTATTGCTTGAAAAAGTTGTACTGTTTAAGTACTTTTAAGCACTTTGCTTGTTGCACTTTATTTGTTTCTGATGGGCCATGTGGTGGGAGGCTTTGAATGAAGAATAATGTCCCTCCCTAACTAATCTTGTGTCATTTTTGGCTGAACATAAATCATTAAGTGCTCTTTAAGAATACAGCTATTCACAACATGGGTAAGGTTTCAGTTTTACTAGGTTTAATTACTTTAATACCATTCTAATCAAAGTATCAGTCAACCTACCTAGGTCAAATCTTAAACACTAAGAATAAGGCTTAATTGTGGTGCATAGGCAGTCATTTAGACACAACAATAGTTTTCTGGTTGAATGTTCAGCTCAAGTCTAGAAGGCCTTACAAGTCATGATGCTGAACATGAATCAGAATAAGTTCAGGTATTGAAAATCTTTAGCAGACCACTCAAAAATCCACTAGAATGCAGGAAATCACAGCTATTTAATCCAAAATTTCATGGGGATGGACCTTCAGCTATGTCTCTTCACAGAATGTAACCAATATTGTCCATCTCCAATAGGCTGCCCCTATCAACGGCTTTGGGCCTCCCCACAAACCACCAGAATGCAGGGTACAACATGGGTTCAACATCAAACTAGAACTGCAAGCAGTTATGAACGGGGTCCAGGGGTTAGTGTAAATGGGCGTGGCCTACATCATCAGATTCACATGGATTCAAGGAACACGTGGATGTAAGAATTTCTCATCTGCGATGTAGACTGGGAGTTAAAGGCAAAGACACGTTTTACGTCATTGTAGCGCCACCTAGTGGTCCATGTATGTAATATTTGGTAGCTCGGGTCCTTGAACCATTGTACATCTATGCTATAAATTTGAAGTTGCTCACATTAGTGTAAGTGGTGAATCCACGAATCAGTACCCCACTGTAGGCGTGGCCTCAGGAGTGGGCCTAGATGGTACACTCCAAATTTCGTAAAAATCGGATGAGCCGTTCATGAGATATAAACTTTTTGTACTTGTGGTGCCCCCTAGTGACCGAGTTTTGCAAAATTGGTTGGGGAGCCTTTATTATGGCCGAGATATGGCAACGTTTGTGTCTTCCTAGCTAGCTAAACAAATTTGTTTGTGCGTAATTTACGCAAATTTTATCCGACAAAAAATCTTTTAATAACGTTTTGTCAGGTCGGTCTGAAGATGCTACATACCAAGTTTCATGCAGATCGGTCGCATGGTCTAGGAGTATGAAACAGCAGGTTTACAATAAATCGCGATTTTTTTCACGCATAAATGTCGAGGCAGAAATGGGCTTGGCCTATATCACGAGATTCAGTTGGATCCAGGGAACGCGTGGATATATGTATTTATAATGTGCGATGTACGGTTTGGGAGTTATAAGGCCAAACGCGTTGTTTTTTGGTATAGCGCCACCTAGTGGTGGAAGTGGCTGAAGTTTTTTGTCCGAGGTCCCTGCAGGGATCTGGACCAGTCCTGAAAACAACTTCCCACCATGTACGGTTTAGGCTGTAGTATCAGTTTTATCGGCGGAAGAAAAAGAAACCTTAGGAAAACAATAGGGTTCCACAGCCCTGCTGTGCGAACGGCGTAGCTTCGCTACCGCCGATTCTCCCAGCCTCGGGCTTGGACCCCTAATTAATTCCAATTCTCTGATATATGAGCCACCAACTTGTGTGGCTGCGTGCGCGGCATAATTTTGGTCATCCCCGACAAAATCTCACTCCAAGGTTTTTTGAAAAGTTGGCAGGTATGCTTCTTTTAGGCAAAATTATTAGGAAACACTCCATAATTGGAATTCTGCAACAGCTTCATAAAGCGTGCATGTCTGTAAAGGGGAGAGTTGTGGGTAGCCATAGAACCTGTTTTCATTTAGAGATCTTGAGGTGAGAAGTCAAGGGACCCCTTAAAAATGTACATGCTAGTTTTTCCCTTTTCAAAATTGAGTCTAACTTTGGAGCATTATTTAGCACCTTTCCTGTCAGGTTTCCTCAGTGGTTGCCATAATTCACTGTAAATATGTCATTGATCACGTTTATTTATATAGTCATGTAATGAATGGCATTAGCCATTTATATTTGAATGTGGACGTGTAGGGCAGGGCATGAGGTGTGATTTATAAAGTGAACAATTGCTGCATTTCTGTACGCACAGTTTTATAAGTCGGATTCTTTTTTTGGTGCAAGCAATTTTCTGCTTTTGAGAGCATTTAGACTTTTAGTATGAATCCTACGCATGAGAGCCAGGTCATTGGGTGTTTATGTAACTGTCACAACTAAAAGCTGTTCTCACATTTCCAGGTGCCGATTGGCCTCCTCAATGTCCTTCTTGAGTTCTGGTGGGATGTTGAAGTGTAGTCTCTGGGGTTCGGGAAGCGGTTCCAAGGGAGATTCCCTCACCTGTGGCTTGTCCCTGTTTTCACACAAATGATACATGGGAGGGAACAGAAGGGAATTACATGAAAAACCAAAGTCACATAAAAATACACAGAAACACTAACCAAGCACGTCTGACAGCTAAAATACCAGGAGCAAATATCTGAAATGATTGTGTCTTAATAAGCCAATACTGACTCACAAAAAATAAACTGGATCTAAGATCCTGCAGATCAGTTTGGAACAATGTTGAATTAAATGTCTGATTTAGAGTAAGTGGATAAATTAAGGCTTAGAAGAAGAAAGCCCATAAACGAAAGAACTAAACACAAGAGGGAAAGCCTGAATGCTTACTGGAATGGACAAAACAAACTGGCATAGAACGGGGAAGACTCTGTTGACCATGAATGCCTTATCCAAAACTTATAAGCAACGTTTCTTTTACTGCACTTATTGCACTAAAAGCATTCTTTGGTTATGTATACAGTGGGGGTGCCTGGCGCCTTTCATCTGCATGTAAGCAGTACAGAGAGTCTTCAGACTTTCCCTCAAGTTACCAGCTAACGCTAGCGCTAGCTATCTACTGTAGCTTAGTTGGCAGAATGCAGAACAAGATATTTTTAGGCGACCAAAATGTTCCAGTTAACTTTGATGAAGTTAAAACACACAGTGAGGGGGTCAAAGTTTACAATAACAGCGACAACACCCCAAAAACAAGTGCGTGTCTATTTTAATGTCCACGGTGCCATGGATACGCATTGCTAAGCCTCTACCCTGAATGCCTTGTCCAAAACTTAGAAGCAACGTTTCTTTTACTGCACTTATTGCACTAAAAGCATTCTTTAGTTATGTATACAGTGGGGGTACAGGCGCCTTTCATCTGCATGTAAGCAGTACAGTAAGTCTTCAGACTTTCCCTCAAGTTACCAGCTAACGCTAGTGCTAGCTAGCTAGCTTAGTTGGCAGAATGCAAAACAAGACATTTTTAGGTGACCAAAGTGTTCCAGTTAACTTTGATGAAGTAAAAACACACAATGAGGGGGTCAAAGTTTACGATAACACCACCAAAACACCCCAACACCCCAAAAACGAGTGCGGGTCTATTTTAATGTCCACAGTGCCATGGATACGCATTTCTAGGCTTCTGTCCTGATTGACATGTCGGTGTGTAGCCTGGCACCATAACTTACTGAATGAACATTATGCTGTATGGAAAAGACTTGATGTAGAGATTAAGACTCAAAACTCACAGTTAAAATGTTTATTGAGGTAATAAATCAAGTGAAAAGTAGTAGGTTCAATTTCTCGTAGATCTCTTTAGACACTTCCTTTTTTTCCCCTGCTGGAAATTACATACTTTGACCACTATTTTTTTTACAGTCTATGGGTAGACCTCACGAATGGTGAGCAACACTGAATGTAAACAGAAACTTTGTCCATATCAAAACTCCACAGGACACCTTTGAATAGCTCAGTATTGTAGACATATGTGTGATTGGACAAAGAGAGAAATCCTTTCACTGGTCCATGCCACAGCACGATGTTATGATTTTAAACTCTATGTGCACACTTGCCTTACTTTTTATCATGTGACTATTACAGCAAATCAAAACACCTACACTTACAGAAGCGAATATATTTTTGGTCTACTCACATTAGCTGTAACAAACGTTCGCACATGGCCACAAGGACCACACCATCAACATTGATATTCGCGGTGATAGCACCACATGACCCGTCTTCTCCAATAATTACCTGAAAAAATATTTAAAAAAACAAAACACAATTAGCATTACATCCCAACTTCTCATGAGTCTGTTTGTTCCTGTATGTGTGACTGTGTTGCTGAAGTTATTCTAACCAGTGAGTGCTTAAGCGAGAAGTTTAGATTTGCTCAGCAGTTGATTGGTGCTTTCATTGTACTGATTATTATTGACTATCATCAGTGCTCGAAGTGGGCCGGTACGCAATACCGGCACTTCTACATTTTACTCTTAAGCGCACCTGCACTTTTTCTTGCGTACCGCTACTTCTCGCATGCAGCCGGTACTCTACCACTGACAGAGAAAGCGTCAGTGTCAGAGAGATGACCCTAACATTACATAAACTACACTACCCAGAGGGCACTACATGTTTACATTTTAGATCTTGACGAATCACGTAAAGGCAAGCAGTCCGCCCACCCTATCAGAAGTTAGCTTCTCCACGGACGCTAGTTTGAAAAAGTTGTCAGCCTGACCGTAACAGAGTTTTCATTGCTGAAAACCTAGAAACTAATAATAAGTATCAAGTTTGTAAGTCATTATGTTAGCCGCCTGGCTTCAGAACGGTACTAAAAGAACGCGTGTGCCAGAGCCAGACACGTCAGCAGAGGTCCAAGTCCAACCAGAAACATAAGGAGGTAGTACGATTCGTGAGCTTCAAGCTAACGTTCAAGCTAACGTTAGCGTTGATGTGAGCGGAACAGCTGGCGTTAATGAGGAGTCTGCCGCTACCAACCTTAACGTTACCTTACTCAATGACACCGACGTCAACAATAACGTGAGTAACGAAACACACGGATGGCCTGACTGTTGGTCAAAGAACCAAATTATGTATTTTTGCTCCACGAACAGCTAGCTCGTTTTTAAAGATAACAAACTGAGCTGCAAAACATACAAACATCCCGTCACTATCTGCCCAGACAGAGAGGGGACTGAAGCTGTCTGGCATAAACCCTGTTCCCCCTTTCTCTGTTGTGTGTGTGTGTGTGTGTGTGTGTGTCCCTAGTTTTCTCACTCACTCACTCACTCACTCACACACACACACACACACACACACACACACACACACACACACACACACACACACACACACACACACACACACACACACACACTCACTGAGAGTGACTGTTTTGCATCTGTTTGAGCAGGCGCGTCGCACCCGTGGGGGATGTGGGTGTTTTAACACCCACACTTTTCCCGGTGAGAGGGTTGAACACCCACACTTTTTCTGCAGTTTTTCCGCAGTCGAACTGCCGCCGTAGCTACGTCGTAGGCTGTGTGCTGTGTGTAGCGATTGCGTCCATAGCAACGCTCTGTTTTTCATGGCAACGGTGTGTTCCCACTATGGCAACGCCAAGACCCGCCCTTCAATCACTACTATTGGCCAGGCGTCCAAGGTAAAGTGACCCCATTTGTTCAGGTCCTATCCCCTGACCAATCCGCTATCCTAACCATAACCACTCGAGGTGAAATGCCGAACCCCAACCAATCGAGCTGCTTCGGAGGGCAGGTCATGGCGTTGCCATAGTGGGATTCGTAATTTTGCCAGCGGTCTTAACAGACCGCGTCCAGTAATTTTAAGGAATAGGATAAGGTAATCTAAGTATCTTTAGTGTTTGCCGTACATTTGTTATCACCGTTAATGTGTTACATCAATGTAAAGCTTAACTCTTTAATGCTGGTACAAATTGCTATCGTAATTAGGTAGGTAGCGTTAGCTAACACAACCTATCATTTAACATTAGGCTTTTAGCTAGTTAGCTAGGTTGTCTTTTGCCATTTGTGTTGGTAAAGTTTAATGTGCGGTGGCATGTTCATCTCTTTTTATATGTCGTTACTGTAGCTATATGCGTAGCAGAGATTTAGAAAATGATGTGTTTATCAGTTGTAACTACAGGATGGGAGGTAACTGCACCTTTTTAACTTCACTAGCAACGTTAAATGAAAGCTAACATGTACGAGTAGTTTCCCATGTAAGAAGTATAACGTTCCGTAACATTAGCAACGTTATAGCATTCATAATAAACGGATAAACGGATCATAATATAATTACGTTATGTGCTAATTTGCATAAATAACACAACAGATCTAAACACTGGGCATAGCCAGGTGAAAATGTCTTGTTGACATATAACAGTAAAAGACTTAATGTAAAGGTCTGAATGGAACCCATTAGGCTACCCATGAGCATTAATACATAGAGGCAGGAAGAATTGCTTTACCAGTACTGATTGAGTGTATTAAACCAGTATTATTATTGCAGAGATGGGGTTTGCAGTATCAAGATGCAGAAAAGAAAGAGGCAGGAGAAGATTGACACTTTTTTCAAGAGAAATCCTGTAAGTGAAGTTGAAAGCTTGAAAAATGGTGACATTAAACAGCAGTAGCCTATTTCCATTAGATATTGTTTGCATTTATTTCATGATATTACTTTTCAATATTCACTGAGGTCTGCTAGTGCCATAGCTGTACCTGTTTGGCCCTATTCCTTTACCACTGCCCATTATTACCACTTTAGGAGAGGAAGTTGCTGGAGGCATCAGTTTCAGAGAGAGCACAGGAAGGTTCACAGGTGAGCAATGAAATGAATGTTACAGTTTGTGAAAGAGGTCTATATTAGAATTCTGCTAAAATACAACACATTTCTTGTTGAATTTAAAACAAATTAAATGAAATAATTCCTAACGTTCTTTTATTGAACGAATTGAACATTGAATTGAATGTAAAGGCAGCACTAAAAAAGAATGACCATTACATTTGAATGTGCTGTTTTCTACTCATATTTTCTTTCACCTAAAACAAAAAAAAATCAGTTTTGTGTCTATAGTGTGTCTATATGTCACAGCCTTTCGCGATGTGTATATTGCGCCGGTTGATATTGCGATGACGATAAAAAAACGATATGTTGTGCAGCCCTAGTTCCGAGTGTGTTTTTATACTTTTCTAGTATCACTCATTTAAATGGGAAACTTTTTATATCTTGTATGTTATACATTTTGTACCCCTCTGTCATTGTATCCATCGTTTTTATTGTTAATAAACAAATCACATCCATCCCCCTCACTTTTGAAAAGCTTGCTACGCCCCTGTGTTTGAGCACCAAATTATTGTTAACATGAATAGTTTTGATGAATGAATGAATAATTTTTTTTTTCTTAACATGAATCCAACATATTAGCAAATATAAATCAGCTTATTTGTGGAAAAAATAAACAATATTGATACTAGCCTATATGTAAATTAGTCGCTTAGGCCATCCATAGATAGTTAATAAGGATTCACTGTGCCACATGTATGTTTAAAATGTTTAATAGCTTATGCACTGAAGTTATGTAAACTTGTTTAAATAAATCTATACATTTATATAGTTAATAAATGACAATAAATTGTTGTTGTACCAGCAATATCTCCAAGTTTTGTTTTTCACTATAGAAATCTCAAATGTCATAATGATCTGCCAATGCAAGAGAGTATCGGCACCTTTTTTTTTCCTGACTTCAAGCACTGACTGTCATTAGTGGTTAACTATGATAGATCGGCTGATACAGCAGTACAAGCGTATCATTAATGCACTATATACTGATGAGAGAGAGAGAGAGAGAGAGAGAGAGAGATGTATTCAACAATAAGAAAGTGTCTTCTGGCTGTCTGTTTTCAAATTTCTGATATCAGTTTTAAGTGCTTGTGTCAAAAAAAGAAAAAACTCAGTGTTTTGTGGATAATTTTCCTTTGTGTTATATCACCTGCAGTGCCTTGTCAAACCAGCGGTTTCCACTGTTCCACTGAATGCCTCCTCCGTGCAGTATCTGGTCAGTGGCATTGTTGTCATACGTCTCATCCGGGGGCATCGCTCCATCCAAACACACTGTGAAGATGCTGCTTTGGATAGCCAACACTGACTCTTTGTTGGTCTTATCTAATATTGATACAAATAATAACTTATATAGCAGCTTTAAAACAGAGTTCACAATGTGCTTTGACAGACAAAGCAGGATATCCAGGGGTCAGTATAACAGAGGGCTAAACAGTGGGGCCAAACATTAGCAAGACAACATTTGGGTAAATAAAAACGAGGATAAAAGAGTAGTTGTCAGTACCCGATCCGTTCCATCTGCCCGATCCGTTCTGCGCATGTGCATAATTGCGTAGCAGAAAACCTGTGCGATTTGTACCACGCATGCGTTAAAAAACACTTGACGGCAAATTTTCTTTTTTATAAAGATATTTAAATTAAGACTTGTTGTCACCGATACAAAGCCGCTAGCGACGTCATTGTTGTGTTGTTTATGTTGATAGTTTTACTGGTAATACTTCGTCTTGACCATAGACCATTAATTAATTATTAATATACCTGTATATGGTCTTGACTAATAAAGTAAGTGTCCTTTCAAAGACGAGATGACAGCTCTTCCAGCGACCACTGCTGTATACCACTATAGTAGCTACATGCTAACGGCAGTAAACGTCATCTTGTTGGCCATTGTTGTTAAATTCTCCCCAATTCTGGGTCTCATTCCTGCTGAAACATGTCCGATTGGGTTGTGTTTGGTTCAGAAGCCTTTATCTGAGATTTCTGATGTTAGAAAGTGCTGCTTCGTTCCACAACAATCTAACATTAGCATACTCATAGCGGCTAACTATTATGTAGCATGCTAACGCGACATAGCTAGCTGTAATCTTGGCCAATGCTGGTAATTTCTCCCAAAATTCCGGTCACTTTAGTGCTGGGACATGGGACATGTCCGGTTGTGTAGTATTTGGTTTAGAAGCCTTTATTTGTGATTGTGATCCGTGAAAAATCACCACCGTTGGCCAAGATTGCAGCTGTGTTGCGTTAGCATGCAGCTACATAATAGTTAGCTATAGGTGCATGCTGGGCTCTCACAGAGATCTCATTTGTAGCACTGTTTTACCTTATATTTTTATAAAAGTACAAACACATGAAGTGAGAGGTGTATACACATGATTACTCTTTATTTAAAGCATGATTAACCTGAAGAAGGATGGAGCAAGGCTCTTAGCTCAGGCTAGCTAGCGTTAGCAAATTACCTTCAAAGTTGCAAAGAAATTAAGCAACGTAGCTAAGTCTTTGTTTAATTTGCTACGTGGTGTCGTACTGGATGCCCGGACAACCCTCCGTATATCATTAACAGATACTTTAGGCAACTCCAGCAAACAACTTGTACTGTCAATGTCCAACCGGCGGAATGTCCAAAACATAGAACCGATCAGGTAGTGTCGTAAAAGCATGAGCTTCTGCCCATGCGCAGATTTATGCACATGCGCAGAACGGACCGGCATCGCGCATGCGTAGAACCGATCGGGTAGGGTCATAAAAGTATGAGTTTCTGCGCATGTGCAGACCTTATGCACATGCGCAGAACGTATCGGGCAGGCGGAACGGATCGGGTACTGACAGTAGTAGAGAGAAGACAACATAGAAAACAATAATAAAAAAAAACAGCAAATAAAAATAGTCAAATAAAAAAGGGTAAAAGCATTAAAATCAATAAGTAAATGAATAAATAAAAGTGATGTGAAGTGAAAAATAGACATCACATAAAAGCAAGTCATGTGAATTCAAAGAACATATTAAGGCTCAAACACTTATAAACACTAAAAAAAGTAACAGAACTGTCAAACTGTATGGTGAACTTAGTAGAATAATGTATTTTGTTTTGTTTCTTTGTATTATAGAAGTTTATTCATCCCCATTTTATATATACTAGTACTACCCCAAAATTACTTACAGAAGGACCCCAAAGCACTTAATGTGCAACTCTATTTGCACACTATATCCTACTACTGACTTACTGTGTACTTCTACTTCAGAGGAAAAAAAATTGTACTACTACATTTACCGGACAGAAAATGTTGCAGATTCAAATTTTGGTCCCAAATATAACAACTAAAATATAGAGTAATCACAAACATTTGCCTCCAGCAGTCATGGATGCCATACGCCACCCAATCCGGTACGTTATGAGAGGCGTGCAGCAAAAATTGGCGTAAATCAACCACAATAACCACAATAACCGGACCGAGTATAGGGACGGACTCACATTGGACTCAGAAAGACGGAGTCAGCCGGCTCAACAACGTCAGTGGGTTGCTGTGGGGGGTTTAGAGAGTTTTGGAGTAACCCTAACTACATTTTAGTGATTTTAGTGCTGTCTTTCGTCAACAATACATGTTGACATTGCCACAGTCAGCGTCCTTATTATCGTTATAGTGCAGCAGATTAGTAAAAAAAAACGTTCAAATTGGTATAGAAGCATGAAATTTGGCACAGATACTCTCTAAGGGCCACTATTCAATATAAAAAAAACAATATTCAATATGGCGGTCATTTTTCAAGATGGCTGCCATTGCAATTCAATGCTTATTATAAAAATTATTCAAACAGTGATACAAGCATAACATTTGATACAAATACTCTCTAAGGACATGTTAATGGAAAGAGATGCGTATCCCTCAAAAATTTAATATGGCCACCATTTTTAAAGATGGCCACCGTTCCTGTCAAATATTAATTATTTTAATTGTTTAAATAGTGATGCAAGCATACAATTAGTCAGAAATACTCTTCAAGGAACACTCTTTTGGAAAAAGGTATGTGCTACTCAAAAATTCAGGATGTCGACCATTTTTTTTGATAGCATCACCATTTGAAAAATTGATGTAGGGATTCAAGAGAAATGGTGGCCATCTTGAAAAATGGTTGCCATCTTGAGTTTTTGAGGGACAAGCACTGTTTTCCAAAAAAACACATTCTTAAGAGAGTATTTTCACAAAATCTTATGCCTATATCACTGTTTGAATAATTTATATAATAAGCATTGAATAGCAATGGTGGCCATCTTGAATTTTTGGGTGGCCAACACCTTTTTCCCAAAAAGTGACCCTTAGAGAGTATCTGTGCCAAATTGCATGCCAAATATGCTATTAATCTGCTGCACTATTAATGAATTTGACACTTAAAGTTCACTTAAGTATTTTGCCAACAGTAATTTTATTAGTCTCATAAGTCAGCACCACACTTTAACAACTGGACCCAGGTCGAGTCTAAGTGAGGCAGAGGGCTCTCTTTGCCCGTCAACTCCGAGATTATATTATTTTCTGCTATGTGCTTGGAAGTGGTGAATTTTTCAGCTCACGGCAACTTAATGCAATATAGTGTCTGGCTTTTGTTTGATATCTAGTGTTGGAAAAAAATGCCTTTTATTCAGTTTCATATTAGCGAAATGACAGGGTAATGAGTATATCATGACATATGAATTGTGTTAGCCAGTGGGACAGTCTGCTCAGAGCTGCAGCATATCACTCCGCCCAAGTAGCACTGCTTCCCTTTCTGAGAATATAGTTCCCAGTTTATATACGTATAAACTGGGAACGTATATATACGTATACGTTATATACGTTAGAAGATGGCTGTGTCTCAAGTGACGTTGTTATTTGTACACGCTGTGACTATACAAATCACAACATGTAAATAGGAACATGTTGCCGTTATTTTGTCACTATTCGGATCAGTAGGCTAGTTGGAGCCGGTTACCTCCAGGATCTGTGCTAGGCTAAGCTAACGGTGGAGCCGCCAGAGAGTTACGACACGCACGTAGATGAGAAGGGTATGTATCAACTTGTCTAACTGTCGGGGTTACAGTGAATAAACTAATGTCCCAATAAGTCGGCGTGTTCCTTTAAGCAAGGCACTGAACCCCCAACTGTGCATGGGCAACCCTCTCGCTTTGATATCTCGCCAGTAATGCATGTGTATACTGCAGGTCCTCTTTGTATGTGTGGGTATTTCAGGCCTGTGTGTATGATGCTTATTACAGTAAAAAATGCATGCAGTTTACAGTTCCTGCCACAAGATCACCTTTCTTACGGTAGACATTAAGTCGATTTCACAGGTTCTCATGAATGAGTGCAGAGTTGTTCTCACCCTTGATGAGTTCGATGTAGGCTTTGCCCCAGATGTCACGATGCTCGGTGGTGAGGATGCCGACAGGCTCCGGGTTGCTCTGTGGTGAGGAGTTGCAGATCCTCTCCAGCTGAGCACAGAGCTGATCAACTGTCAGGAGAGTCCCATCACTGTTGTACACGTCCAGCACAAAGAACTTAATCCAAAGGGAAGAAAC
Organism: Gymnocephalus cernua; assembly: GCA_023631565.1. NCBI lineage: Eukaryota > Metazoa > Chordata > Actinopteri > Perciformes > Percidae > Gymnocephalus > Gymnocephalus cernua. The sequence goes on along the minus strand of CM042448.1, from coordinate 3,637,657 downwards.
ACACGAAAGCAAGACTGGATTACCAACTGAGAACAGCTCCAGTGCCCCCCCCCCCCCCCTGCATGTAGCGCATCAATTTAGAATGCTAAACAGTCAGTTTCACCAGAACTCGTAAGTTGGTGTCCTACATCACTTTTTAATAGAAACCCTACAGCCAATCAGAATTGAGTATTCACCCAGACCATGACGTGATGTTTCTCACCTGAGAGTTGTGTACAACAGTGATGTGTTTCTCCGTGTAGAACTCCAATGAGTCTTTCTCCGGACCAGGGATAATGGAGGATGACAGACTCTGCTCGTACTGCTTCATACACTGCGGCTGCCCTCTTATGTAGTCAGCTGGTAGTGTCCCACTGCAAACATACAAACACGAAACACTAACTCAGTCAGCCGTTCAGTGTCGTATACAATTCTGGCCACTGATGACCATGAAGCTGCCGCATCCAGTGGCTGTTCAGGACCACTTTGAGTAATGTAGCTCTGCCTCCATCTTTACCGTAAGTTTAGTCTTTTCACCTACATAACAAGAGAAATTATAGGAGGCCTACACCAGATACAATGTAGCACTGATATAGTCAGCTCACCGTTCACTTTAACATGTGATAAAGCATTTGATGCACACAATATTTTTTAATAAAGTTTGAATGAAAACAAACTTTTGCCGAAATCATTGTGCTCCAGAAGATGTGTTCAGCTTGAGCAATGTCTTTTCTGTGAATAGTCTTACACATAGATTTTGGTGCAAAATACAAATACTAAAGCTGATCTAAACACAGATGATAGTGTTTCTAAAAGAGAGAGCAAATGTCTGAACTTGGTTGAACTTCTACAAGTTCAACTTAAGTTGAAATCCAAACACCCCGTCATGCCATTCGTATCATATTTGATACTAGACGTTCAGTGACCTCTATGTCATCCACATGATATACTTTCCTGAAAAACCTGAAAATGGTAAATAATATGTTTTCTGCCCGATGGTGGGTGACCCATGCACTGCAGGCAGTATAGGTAAAATGCAGGCTTTAAATTGTTGAACGGAGGTTCAGATTGAAAACCCCAAAATACTAGAAACTATATCATTGCTTATATCATTATATCATTGCTGATATCATTGAAACTATGTCATTGCTTATATTGTATGTGTTTTTCTGCACTGATTCAGTACAGAGGAGGGAAAATAGCATTTTAAGAAACAGCTCCAAATACCTCCAATAGCCGGAGGTTTTATTTCTACCTTGCTCGACTAGAGCTAGGGGACCAAACCTTTGCAAGCTCCTCATTTCTTTGTATTTGTCACACCCGCCGCCAGGCGGGGAGGGGTTACCCTCACAAGGGGTTAGAGACTCCTCTTTAACCGCCCGTGGCGAGTTGCAGCCCGGCGGGAATCGATTTGGAAACGCAGACCACCTGTTATCTCCTAGTGGGAGTGCACTCCCTACCAGCTCGGCCCGGTCAGAGCCTCTGAGCACCTCTCTCAGTCCGCCGACCAAGAAAGGCCAGCGGGCGTCCTTGAGAAGGAAGGGACCTCCGGTGACCCTGGGAGGAGCGGCCAAGACCGTGAATACTTAAGAAAAATCATTGGTTGTAAAGATCCCCTCGGGCAGTGCTTTTCATACACAGGGGGGACCAGAGCCCGTGAGTTGGGGACGTCTAGGGTAGTGTGTCTAGCCTCTTGCCTCGCCTCCGGGTTCCCTGATCCAGGCGAGGGCCCTTTTTATCGAGGCGTGTGTCTCTGAAAACTGTCAATCAGGGAAGTATCAAAGATTAACTCCTTTTAAGATGGACCAAAACATCCGCTCCGCTGACGGTAACTGGTGTTGTCTGTACAGCAGAAGAGGGCATAGCAGGGTCGGGGGTTGCTGAGGGGAAGGCATAGAAGGAGTTGGCTCACCAAGTGAGCGACACAACGCTTCAGTAACTGTCACACCGGTCGAAAAATAGAAAATGGCTGCCCCAATTAACTGACCTGGACATGTTTTGCATACAAATCTTTGATAATTTAAATAGAAATTGATATTGTTACAAATACTTCAATATCAATATTTACTTGATTGAAGCAACTTATCGTTAATTCATGATTTCATGATTCATGATTTCCCCGATTAATCGCGATTAATCGCATTGATATACGCAAAATCCAATAATGAATTCAAAAGTAGTGTATAGCGCAATTTTATTTAAAATGTTCTGCCATATGAACTAAAGTGCCATAACATTTGTTCTGCAAACACTTAACATCAGCATTTTGTTTATACAGTAGCAGTTAAATAAAATATTTAGTGTAAATCTCAACTTAAACAATGTAATCAAAGCAAATACTGGAGCATTCATGTTATTAATAGGACTGGGGCTGCAACTAACGATTATTTTAATAATTGATTAAAGGAGAACTCCGGCCAGAATACTACTCTCCAACGCCAGATGGATCGCACACAAAATGGATATATATCATATATATCCATATATATGCTACAAATACACACGGGACTGCTGCATGATGATTATTACTGAAGCCTTACTGAACACTCTCGTCCCAGACGACAGCTAGCTAGCTAGCTAGCAGCTAACAGGGTAGGTGAATGTTGAAAATGCATCTTGTTGTCATGTAAGGGCCCTGTTCATGTTACACAGACATTTTAATTGCATTTTGTGTCTGTTAAGATACACAAAGGCACTATTTCATTTATGCCCCCATAACTGCCGTTTAGCTAAGTGGGAGCAGTGGGCATTAGCTGCTGCAGCTCCGTCTAGGTAGCTGCTGTTGCGCTAACTGTTTTTGCTATAGACAGGTCTCGCATAGTTATATTTAGCAAGATTAACGTAAAAATTGGCCGGAGTTCTCCTTTAATGTGTCAATTATTTTTTTGATTAATCGATGAATTGGATAAAAAAACACAAAAAAGCATTCATTTACATCAACTCAATACATACTAACATACATACTTGTTGTTTTAGTTGCTAGTTGTGTAAAGGTAAGTAGCCTAACCCAAAGAGCAGATACACACACACACACACACTCACTCACTCACTCACTCACTCACACACACATACACACGTTCACTTGAAGCTTATTCATTAAATGATTACCATCATTGTAGTAAGTGCAAGTTAAGTTCATTCATACACCACATTTAAACACAGCTTAAGATGACCAAGTGCTATAAAAGAACTTTAAAATGAAATTAAAAAGTAGGCTACAGCACACACAAATATATTTGTTAACAATAACCGATATGGGACAAAGCACAGAATATATACATGACAACAGATTGAAAAATTAATGGGCCAAAAAAAAGGCGAGTGAAAACGTCTTGCAACCCTGCTTTACTACTGTTATTAACGAGCTAACGCTAACTTAGCTAGCTGGATAACGAGTAAACAGCAGCACCAGAAGAGCTACTGGAGGGACGTTACGTTCCTCATTTCAAAACGGAACAAAAGTAGGATTGTGTCTCCAACATGTTTACGTTGCTGAATCATCACCGTGGTGCTCCCCTATGCCATGCCATGTCGCTTCTGATTATCTTGCAATTAACACACTTTTTTGATTTATTTATTGTGAAATGCTCCCACACCTTGGATCAGAGTCGGGGTGGCAATCGGGAGAGTCGGGACTTTTCCCGGTGGGCCGGTAGTGTTTTGAGGCCGCTGCCCGGCCGCTGCTCAACCCGTACAGCGGGCCGGGTCTATTAAATTTCCCGGTAGATTTTTTGGTCCCACTCCGCCGCTGCCTTGAATGACTTAGGTCGTAGTCTACTGATTTCTCTGCCTCCGCCATGAATTCAGAACAACGTTACAAGTCTCTCCGATGGTATTTCCTCTACCTCCGATCTGCTCTTTTTTTTCTCTCTCTTGCTCGGCTCTGGTCTGCTCCGCTCTCAACTAAATCTTTTCAAAATAAAAGCTTGTGAACAACATACTTTTACAATAATAAGAGAAATAATAAAAACTGCGTTAATGCGCGATAAAATAATTGTCGGCGTTAATTAATGAATGCGTTAACGCGACAATAACGTGTTAACTTGCCCAGCCCTAATTTTGTAGCTTACTCCAAAGTAAAATTGTGTTGAGAATGTATGTATCAAATGTTATACTGCATGTATTTAGACTTGTAGGACTGGCGGCAATCTCTGCTTGTATTTATTTTCATATTTATATTCTAGGCTAGCGTGAAGGTAGTGGTATCACGTTAAACAAGATGATTTAAGGAATCCAGTGGAACCAAGCTTGGAAGAGGGAATATTAATGCTCCAAAATTTGCCTAAATTTTGGCGAAAGAACTGGCATATCCATTGCCAGATATTTAAATGAAAATGGCTTCCATGGGTACCCACGAGTCTCCTCTTTACAGACATGCACACTTTGCTAATGTCCATTTTTCTCATACAGTATAAAAGTGTTGTTTCCATCTATTCTAAAATATTTTGTTTGAATATTTCAGCATACTGCGGTCCCTAAACTGTCTTGGAGTTGCATAAATCACGTCTGACTGGAAAGGTGAGACTCTTGATGATGCTAGTCCCCAAAAGAGCCATTTCATTGTAGTAAGACCATTCACTGTAAAATGAGCTGTTGATGATGACCTTGAGGATAATCACAGACCAACAAAACTGTACAGCCACAAACTAGAGACCGATCAGAGGATGTCTGGCTTTCCTAATTTGGTTTTGTGTGTATTTTCAGATAGCAGTAAAATACAATGTTCAAGAGGCCTTTAGAATGATTGTGGATGGCAATTCATGTGAAATGGAGCAGTTAGGGGAAGATAAGGATGATAATGCCATAAAAGCATTTCTTTGTTCCTAAAAACAGTGACATGTTTTGTGATCAAATAATTCACATAAATGCCTGACATATCAAATATGATAGAAAAATATTATGTATTCAAAATAATCTTTAAAAATATTGTTTTACATTTTGTCAAAAGGTCCGTAAAAACTTTAATTTATTTATTTAATTTTTTTCTGGGCAGCATTTAATTGGTGGTTCAGGCTTTGGAGGAAAAAAACACCATTCAAATTCTTCATAGATTTGATTGACTGATAGATAGACTGATTTCATATCTCTGGCTTAAGACAACATCATTTTAAAAAAGCATATCACTGTTTCCAGGCAGCAGTTGAAACCTCTGACCGTTCTTAATGTCAATGTGTAATTTAACTGCTTCTTCTGCCAAAAACAACACTAGCTTTAGTAGATATTACGGTTCACTGTTGAACTGCACAATAGTCATCAATTATAACATTGTTTGAAACAATAAATCATGACGGAAAAGAATTAAACAGTGAGGATGACAAAGATCCTGCGTGTCTAAGGGGAAAATGAGAACATTTTAAGCATAGTACTCACTTGTCAATCATTGTCTTAAATTCCAACACAGCCGTAATTAGTTGGGCAGCACACCTGAACAAAATAAAACATGGTTATTCATGTTAATGTTCAAAAACAAACTAACAATTTGAGAATGATTTCATAAAGGAATGTTCCAAATTACAGAGGCTGAGATGTCCTGACTTTTTGACCCTCGTATACGTCGACCTCTTAAAAGCCAAAATTTGAAGTCTAGAGTTATTTGGCTTTCATAAAGTTGCATCTAATGCTAAAAATAATTACTTAATAATTAATAAGTGGTTTACAAAGCATCATGTAACATTCATTTGGCCCCATTCAATCTTTCTAAAAGAGGTACTTTTGTGTACACCGACATCTGTCTAAATCATGTTAATAGATGCTTTAGAAAGTATTTATTAACCATTGACAAGGTATTATAGTCATCAGATGCAACGTAACGATAGCCAACTGTATATATATTAACAGTTTACAAATTATTTCTTAAAGGTTTACAAAACATTTGGTAATCATTAACAAATCCTTAATATAATATATAAAAGGATAAGAATGTGTGCAACAATAAACTGGTAAAATAACATAACAATAACATTATAGCATTACTAATAATTACTAATAATTAGTAAACATGAATAATGAAATAATTATCATTTAATTCTTTATTAACAGTAAAATAACTATGAACTCAGGTTTAAATAAATATCAATTTACTGTTGGTTATATATTATAAATTGCCGCCGACATTTCTTCTACCATTTTGTTAAAGGTGGATGGTGAACAGAGAGGCATCCGACAGGGTTGTCCCTCATCTAGGATGCTTTACTCTCTGGCCACTGAGCCTCTCTTGAATCAACTCAGACAGGGTTAGCCTTTTCAGAAAGTGTAAATTCAGACAGCTTGTCAGAATATGCTGATGATGTCAAAGTTTTCATCACAGGTCAAGCAGATATCTAAACATGCAAACCGAAGCTGGCAAAATACGAATGGGCATCCACTGCAAAGTGGGCCGAGTGTGAGGGGTTTGTACTGGGACAGTGGAGATATGAAAAGAGCCACCAACGCTACCAGCTGGACTGCAGACAGGGGATGAAGTGCTTAGGTATTTTTCCTGAATAAAAACTGGATAGGGGTTGTCCTACATGGGGAGGGTTATTTAACCCTAGGCTCGCATTGCCAGACCCTCCTCCACAGCTCTTCAGAGGCGGGTCTGGCTGTAGTGTGTGTGTGTGTGTGTGTGTGTGTGTGTGTGTGTGTGTGTGTGTGTGTGTGTGTGTGTGTGTGTGTGCGTGTGCGCGCCTGTGTGTATTTACCTTATTTGTCCCTTTTTTTCTCTGAAATCCATTCGTGGAAAAATCACCCCAGACCAAGTCAAGAGGGCCGTACGTTTGCTGGGATGATCAGCGATCACATAATGGTCTGTTAACTACAAACAGTAACAAAGTATAAGTGACACAAAGATACAAACAGACAGACATATGTATTTCATCCCCTGCAGGGTTGCACACAGTGTACGAAACCAGTACTGATCGCGTACCTTGACAACAAGTCTGGCTACAAAAGTCATGGTTTGAATTTATATTTAAAGTGACAATGCTTTGGGTAAATTTCTGGTTATGAATTTGGTGACACTTGCAGTTACTGATGGTAACATTTTATTGATACAAGTCCCAGAATTGTGTTTGAAAATACACTTCTATGATCGACTGGATGCAGCAAACACGTGTTAATATGGATGCTGTGAAACTTCTAGGCCCGCCCTATGAAGCAGCCCGATTGGTTGGCTTAGGATAACAAATTGGTCAGGGGACAAATCGGGTTCCGTTACCTTGTGTAAGCATGGACACCTGGCCAATAGTAGGGTGTGAATGCTATTGAAGGGCGGGTCTTGCCTAGAAGTTGCGTGGGTCCCATAATAACGCAGCAAACACGCCTTGAGCAACTCTGTCAGAAATGCAAAAGAAGCGGTGCTGCAGGATTGAGCAGGTTTTTATTTAGTTACTGTTATACCATTTGAAAAGTAAATTTAATGAATACGGTCCTCCTTTCCTCCAGCTACGATTGAGACTGATATGACATTAGTTCTAGGTTCAACATTGATAACTGATCAACAGGCAGATGTCTTCTAGCTAATTAGATCCAGATCTGGTGGGGGTAAATTCAGTTACCGTGGTCCTGCTCTCTTTAGTTATACTAGTTATTTTTGCTTTGTTCACATGTAAATGTCTACGTCTTCATATTTTCCCTTTCAATGTAAAGCACTGTGAGTTTAAGTGTAATGAAATCTGCTGTACATTTCACTTTATTACAACTACACTGTCAAATAGTTATCTAGTCAGCTCTGTGATGAAAACAATAAGTTTTACATTGAATGTAAAATCATCCTAAATACTTGTCACTGTGGCTTTAGGTTTGAGATTATTGAGTATGATGACATATTGAAGAAAGACTCAACTTTAGAAATACAGATCAAGGACTATTATTGATATATATCGTATATATTGATCATATACGGTATATTGATATGTTCTCCAGCCCACCCCTCTCTTTCTGGCTCAACTCTCTCTCTCTCTCTCTCTCTCTAGTCCATCCCTCTCTTTCTGACTCAACCCTCTCTCTCTCTCTCTCTCTCTCTCTCTCTCTAGTCCATCCCTCTCTTTCTGACTCAACCCTCTCTCTCTCTCTCTCTCTCTCTCTCTCTCTCTCTCTCTCTCTCTCCAGCCCACCCCTCTCTTTCTGACTCAACCCTCTCTCTCTCTCTCTCTCTCTCTCTCTCTCTCTCTCTCTAGTCCATCCCTCTCTTTGTGACTCAACCCTCTGTTTTATTTGGCACTAGATTTCAATAGACCCAGTTTTTCTAAGAAAGACGTGGTTTGATCCCACCCCCACACTGGGTCTGTGAGCTCTCCGTCACTGGCAGAATATGTCTGAATGGCAGTTCCAGGAGATGAATGCACTATGAGCTGCTCATTCAGTAAACCAGGAGCCAAATAACTGCAGAATGTGTGAGCAGGTCACCCCCACTGTGTCAGTGAAAGGGTCTACAGCTGGTGGTGTAGTTGTTGAGCTCACCCAGTTCTCAGTGTTGTCTGCTTTCCTCTCCAGGCCTCTCTGCAGTCTTTCTCCAACCCCTCCTGCTTTCCGAAACTCTTCCACCAGCTCTTTTGTTCGCCTCAGCTCGTCCGGCTCCACCATGGGCTCCACGTAGCTCAGGTAGAGCTCACAGGTCTGCTGCAGAGGGGGGACAGGCATCTTGGGCAGTCCGTTCTGCTGGCTCAGGTTTCTTCCAGCAGCCAGATTCACTGATACAGGTTTGACCAATTGCCAGGGCTTCACCATCCCCACCTTCACCTGAAAGACACAACAATGTGCTCAAATACATGTATGTTGTCACTTATGACAGCTGTTTCCTCTTGACCAGATACTAGTAAGTCCTTATTGTATTACAATTGATTCTACAAGAAGAAGACCTGGATTAAAGGGTCATTTTGTGTTATTTTCCAACCTTATAGACATTGTAAACAGGCAGAATTAACTGAAGTTTTGTTACTTACCAGAGCTCTGCTGCAAATTCTCAACATTGTGCTTTTCAGAGAAACCCCCACAGACTGAAGACAGACACTATTTACCGGTTAAATGTGTTTAAGGATATAGGCGGATAATGTCTGGAAAAGAAAAGCTCCTGGTGTATAAGAGGAGTTGGTAACAACGGCTCTGCTGCCAGGTCGGTGATCTGACTATCTGACATCAACTGAATATAAAGGTGGGTTACAGCCACACCGGTCTAACCACACCCACACAGCCCTGCAAAAGGTCCAATCAGCCACATGAACTATGATCACCTGTGTGTGTGTTCAGGGCCGTTAATGTTTGTTTGTACAGGACTGTAAAGATGTCACAAACTGTCACATTGAGCAAATTTGTCTATCAACACGTCGTAGCTTGCAGGGTTTTTATCCTGACCGGGATGAGAGGTAAGCAAACACTCGTACCCTACTCTATGGCCCTGGGGGCTGTTTCACAAAAGCAGAATTTATAAATCCAGGATAACCGATAAAGCGAGGCTTGACCTGTGCAGCCTGGGCTAGGTCAAGCCAGGCTGAAGTAATTCAGATAGATGCACGTTCACGGCTTATACAGAGTGAGCAGCAGCTTCTTGTGGAAGTATAACGTGAAACACATTTTTTTTTACCGACTGACTGTGTATGTAGCCTAAAAATATACATTAACTGACCACTGCTCTGAACTGAACCGTCATAATCAGACCATTCAAGGATTAGGCTACTAATCATTTGCACAAATTAACCATTGTACTCTTTGTCTTCAAAGTAAGCAGAAGATAATGTCACTCAGAAAATTTACCATGGAGATTCATTTTCTACAATGCTAGAATATGATGCATAGATATCTCTCTCACTTAGTCTCTCCCTCTCTCTCATAGGCTAAAATATAAATTACCTAATTACTTCCACTGCTTTTAATGCAGAGTGTACAACTGTTCGTTTTTGCAAATAACAAGTAAATCATTGAATGGTTTATTTTTTTTATAGAGGACGAGTTTCCTTCTTTACATATTATATGTTTTGCTCCCATATGGACATAGAAAAGAAAGACACTGAAGAAATTGGACTCTAAAATCTAGAAACTACAAAGATAATTTAGTGATAAATTTCATGCACACTGTACACATGAATGTAACAGAGTATATTTATCAGTTATTTCCCCCCCTCCAGCAAAATATAAGGTCAAAAACCATTGAGGTGTCCACTCCCTGTTGTTACATGAATGTACAGTAATCTACACTATATAGTGAAATATTAATAGTATATACAGCATATATATATAGTAAATATGTAATTTTGAGATGGTTTCGCTAATCCGGGGGCCCATTTTTACCAAAGATAGTGCTGATATATGCTGTTTGATTTTCAGTCTCAAGATCTCTAGTGTTTAAGTGTGGATTAACGTCAGTGTCAATCTTGTTTGCACGCGTAACTTATATTTGGTCTGCTGGTTGACTGCCTCATCTACTGTAAAATGAGTTTTGATTACTTAGAATTCCTCATGTGGGCGACAGAAACTAAGTCATTACAACAACACTGTCTGCCCTTCCACATAGTCGAATAAATGATATAGCCATAATTCCTGCTCCTGATACGTTACAAACCCCATTACTAAAATGTTCCAGAGCAGTAAGGCGACATCCGTGTCCACATCCATCCTTTTCTTTTTTCCGCCACCATTTTATTAACATAGCGATACTGAAAAAGTAGTTTTGTGGGGCTGATAGGCCTAATTATCTTTGTATTAACTTATTTGGCTATGGCTTGTATACAGGGCTTGAAATTAACACCCGCCAACCCGCCAGATGCGGTGACATTGTAAAGTTACTAGCCCATTTGGCCGGTGATGAATGAAGCAAATTACACGGCGTCTGTTTGAATCAGCCGGCTGCAGAAACTATGCGAGGGGTCAGTGTTGCCAGATTGCTCACCAAGAAAATTTGGGCAGTTTTGTGTGGGTGTTTGGTTTGGAAATGTAATCTTTCTCTGGCAACACCATGTTGTGACGTTGTTTATACAACCATTGGCTACATGTCTAGCATGAAGTATTGATTACAAGGTACGGAGAAGCCGTACAGCCAATCACAGCGCTCAGGGACCAACTCCAGATCTGAGCCAGTGACTGGAGAACCTAGTACATGTTTTTTCATGGTGGGGGAAACCGGAGCACCCGGAGGAAACCCACGCAAACATGGGGAGAACATACAAACTCCACACAGAAAGGCCCGGAACGACCTGGATTCAAACCCAGAACCGTCTTGCTGTGAAGCCACAGTGCTAATCACTGGGCCACCATGCTGCAACTTTAAAGAGTGTGCCGGTGTAACACAAGTGGCATGCCACTCCGACAACGGGTGTTGTATTGAACTCTGTTTCCCCATCAAGATCTGTCCCCCCCCTACCTAAACCTGAACCAAACCCTAACCCTAACTATGCAGCGCTGTGGAGATAGGTCTCTAACCCTAACTACAAAACAGGGGGAATAGACTGTGGCACATCCCCGGCACTTGCCACTGTAGTGAGTGGGATAAGCTGTCAGGGGGGTCAGCTTGGGCCGCTGTACCACGATGGCATGCCATCTGCCACTTTTTAATCTCAGCGCTACTGAAAAAAACATTCTTGCTTGTTTATTGCTGCTCTGGTCTCAATACATCAAGCCAAAGTACAACAGTTGAAAATTAGACAGCTGGCTAATACTGTGACATGAACAGTGATGTTGATTCATTTGTGTTGTATTTCTGAATAAATAAATCAAAATGAAACATAAATGTGCAGAGCACCAGAACCAAAAACACGAACAGTATGATTATAATACCCGAAACACACGATTCACTCCCAGTGGTTTCTGTTACATGATAAATACTTTCAAAATACTGATGTTTATAATACACAGAGAGATACTATAGAGCCGTAGCACCGAAAAGCTACGCCACTTGAGACACACCTTCAAGTGGGTGGTAATGTTGTAATGGGAATGCAAATCCCTGCTGTGCTCGGCTGACACGCATAGAACCAAACTGAGTTGAGCCAAGCCAACACATCTATGGAAAGGGACATTGGACCCAATTATACAGATTTAGAACCAGCTTTGCATGATACAGTTGATATCTTCAATATGAGAGTATTCAGTATGGTCTTCTTATACAGAGATCTTCAGTTAGTGTGATGTGTAACTGTTCATATTTACTTTACCTGTTCTTCTGGATAAGGACCTGCAGGAGTGGCCCTAAGGTTTTTAGAGCCCTAACCAGGATATGGTGATCCCCTTCCCCACCCTTCCTGTATTTGTTATGAACACAAACAAACTGACCCGTTCTCAAATATGGCGTACTGAAGAGTTACACAAACAAACCTGCAAGACTTGAGCCTGAGGGCCCCGGTACTAGGGGCAACCCACTAAGCGATGTGGCGTGTTTTTTAGGCTGCAACATTTTTTGTAGTGGTGGGCCGTTATCAACGTTAACGTGCTGCGTTACGTGAGACTCTTATCGGGTGATAAAAAAATATCGCCGTTAATCTATTCTCAAAGTTGGGTTGGGAGCTGGTCTATAGGATACTACGCAGCTATGATGACTTTCACCTTGATATTTTAGCACGGATGTATACAGCCTACTGACTGTAAAACAGTTCATCACGACCTCTTATGTAGGCCTACAGTTCAAAATGAATGTTTAACTGAGTTTAAGTGAGTTTATTAATTTTTTTAATGCTATTTAAAACATGCAGCTATTCGTTCAGCAGCATTTCCTTCCCTGCTCTCCTCCGTCTCTCTGTCACTTGCGTCTGCCAGTGTGTTAATGTCAGAGTCCCGACCCGACTCTTAGCAAACCAGCGATTTCGCCCACAAGTCGCAAGTTTGCGGTAAAACTCAGATTTTCCACTAAACCTCCTACCTGAAACGGACCCCGGGTCAGTTTGTTTGTGTGTTTATAACAAATACAGGAAGGGTGGGGAAAGGGATGACCATAACCTGGTTAGGGCTCTAAAAACCTTAGGGCCACTCCTGCAGGTCCTTATCCAGAAGAACAGGTAAAGTAAATATGAACAGTTAAACATCACACTAACTGAAGATCTCTTTGTGAAAAGACTATACTGAGTAATATCTTATTGAGGATATCAATGGCATTATGCAGAACTGTTTTCTGTGAATGAATGTGAATAAGATAGCCTTGAACCGCCTACTTACATTCCACAACTAACGTTACTATAGCGAATCCAACTGCCAGTACGTTGTCACTACCCGATGTGAGTCGAGTGCAGATCTGAGTTGCGCATGCTCAGATTTAAATGGTTTACGGCATAATGCCAAGGCTGTGTCATACTGAAATTTGTGAAATCCATAAAATAATAAACTTTTCTCATTACAAACAATAACAGAAGATGGAATTCATTTCAAAAACGTTTTAGCTATCTATGATTGATTGCCAACAGTAGCTCAAAACGCCATTCAAGTGACAGTCTTTGTTGTGTTTGATTGCTAACTTGTAGCCAGCAGAGAACGAACTTCGTTATGTAGGTCCATTGTTACTGTATTGACATGACAGAAGTCTCTCGTTAGCAGGTTCTTGTCGGCTACTTTAGCCTCTAATCTAGAACTGACATCAGGGTTCATGCCGTGAAAATGTGATGCCTTACGCTAAATAATAAATTACTGTTATGTAATGTAGCTATCTCATCATTCTGTCGCAAAGTGACGCATGCGCAACTCACATCTGCACTCGACTCACATCGGGTAGCGACAATGTTCTCTCCTGTGGTCCGCCGGACTTGTGTGGGGGTAACGTAAAGCAGGCAGTGGACCGAACCACTGTGAGGCAAGGGAGGGGGGACTCAAAATGTTTCTAAATTTAAAAAGCATTTTTTGGGGGGTTGTATTGTTTTACTACTCAGACAGATATTTTAAGTATACATCATTATGTTATTTACACAGCATGATTTTTAATGATATTTCTAGGGAGGGACATCCCTTAGATGGGGGGTTCCTGACCCCCCTGACCCCCTGGGATTTCCGCCCATGCCTGCTGGAGCTGCTGCCCCTGTGACCTGTCCCCGATATGTGGATGACGATGTATGGATGGATAGATAGAAGGATTTATCAGATATCCAAGTAATAAGCTGAGATAAATAGATACATTCTCCATCTCGGAAAGCTAAATAAATCCAAAGATGGATAAGTCCCTCTGAAGCATCTATTTAGAATAGTTCAACTGTTCTGTTCTGTGAATAGTGTTTTTCACATCTTTTAATATTTAAACGTCAACCAGAGGCTTTAGGCAAGGCAAGGCAAGGCAGCTTTATTTGTATAGCACTTTTCAGCAACAGGGCAATTCAAAGTGCTTTACATGAAGACAATCAAAATACAATAATCAAAGTTACAGTGCAGTATAAGAAATTAAACATTAAAGAGCAGTTAAAAACAGTTATATAAAGGCAGATAAAATAAGCAACAAAAGTATAAGAAATGGATAGTTATTTAACGAAAGGCAACATCAAAAAGAAAGGTCTTCAGCCTTGATTTAAAAGAACTGAGAGTTGCAGCAGACCTGCAATTTTCTGGAAGTTTGTTCCAGATATGTGGAGCATAGAAACTAAATGCTGCTTCTCCCTGTTTAGTTCTGACCCTTGGGACAGAAAGCAGACCTGTCCCAGATGACCTGAGAGGTCTGGGTGGTTCGTAGTTGACTAGCAGGTCAGAAATGTATTTTGGACCTAAACCGTTTAATGATTTATAAACTAGCAAAAGTATTTTGAAATCAACTCTCTGAGGCACAGGAAGCCAGTGTAAAGACTTCAGAACTGGAGTGATGTGATCCACTTTCTTGGTCTTAGTGAGGACTCGAGCAGCAGCGTTCTGAATCAGCTGCAACTGTCTGATTGATTTTTTAGGGAGACCTGTAAAGACACCGTTACAGTAGTCCAGTCTACTGAAGATGAAAGCATGGACAAGTTTTTCCAAGTCCTGCTGAGACATAAGTCCCTTTACCCTTGATATATTCTTAAGGTGGTAATAGGATGACTTTGTAATTGTCTTAATGTGGCTGTTGAAATTCAGGTCTGAGTCCATAATTACACCAAGATTTCTGGCTTTGTCTGTTGTTTTTAACATTGTCGTTTGAAGCTGAGCGCTGACTTTTAATCGTTCCTCTTTTGCTCCAAAAACAACCACCTCAGTTTTTTCTTAATTTAATTTAAGAAAGTTCTGGCACATCCAGTCATTAATTTGTTCAATGCACTTAGTCAGTGTTTGTATAGGACTATAGTCTCCTGGCGATAAGGTTATGTAAATTTGTGTCGTCCGCATAACTGTGGTAACATATTTTGTTGTTTTCCATAATCTGAGCCAGTGGAAGCATGTAGATGTTAAACAGAAGAGGCCCCAGAACGGAGCCTTGGGGAACTCCGCACGTCATATTTGTATGCTCAGATGTATAATTACTTATAGATACAAAGTAGTCCCTATTCTTTAAATAGGATTTAAACCAGTTTAGGACTGAGCCAGAAAGGCCAACCCAGTTTTTTAATCGGTGTAGTAATATGTCATGGTCGACCGTGTCAAATGCAGCACTGAGATCATGTAATACTAAGACTGCAGTTTTGCCACTATCTGTGTTTAAGTGGATATCATTAAATACTTTAACAAGAGCTGTCTCAGTGCTGTGGTGTGGTCGAAAACCCGACTGGAAGGCATCGAAACCATTGTTTAGTGACAAGAAAAGGTTGAGTTGTTGAAAAACCGCTTTTTCAATGATTTTACTTAAGAATGGAAGGTTAGATATCGACCTATAGTTGCTCAGTAGTGCCGTGTCTAGATTGTTCTTTTTTAAAAGTGGCTTGATGACTGCAGTTTTCAGGGCCTTTGGGAAGATACCTGAGAGTAGAGACGTGTTTACAATCTGTAAAAGATCAGAAGACATACAATTTGAAACATTTTCGAAAAGGCCTGTTGGTAGAATATCAAGGCAACAGGAGGAGGTTTTCAGATGTTGTATAATGTCCTCCAGGTTTTTATGGTTGATCACATGAAATTGTGTGATATTGGAATTTGTTTTGCCTGGACAGTGTGGCAACACATATCCCTTACTTGATATGGAGGCACTGACAGTTAGTCTAATTTTCTGAATTTTGTCTTCGAAAAAGGAGGCAAAATCATTGCAGGCCTTGGTAGATAAAAGTTCAGATGCTACTGGTACTGGAGGGTTTGTTAACCTATCAACAGTAGCAAACAGAGCACGTGAATTATTATTGTTTCTGGCGATAATGTCAGAGAAGAAGGACCACCTAGCATTCCTCAGTTCCAAATTATAAATGTGAAGTCTTTCTTTATAGGTGTTATAGTGGACCTGGAGATTAGTTTTTCGCCACCTGCGTTCAGCTTTTTGACACTCTGTTTTTTCTGTTCTTACCCATATGACATTTCTCCATGGAGATCTTTTCTTACTACAGACAGCTTTGACCTTAGTGGGAGCAATGGCATCAATAACATTTGTAATTTTAAAATTGAAATTATCTACAAGCTCATTGACTGAGACCCCAGTGAGGGCGGGTGTGGAGGAGAAAAGTTGAATGAATGTTTCACTGGTGTTTTCAGTGATATACCATTTTCTGATTACCTTAGTTTGGACACTTTTGGGCACCGAGATAGTGCCGTTAAAGAAAACACATGAATGATCAGAGAGAGCAACGTCAGTCACCACAACCTTGGAAATGTTCAAACCCTTGGAGATAATCAAGTCCAGAGTGTGCCCCTTATTGTGCGTGGGTTCCGTCACATGCTGAGTCAGTCAATAGTTCTCTAGAACTATGGACTGTTCTTTAGAGAACAGAGACCTCATTTAGTACTGCCTGAATCTGTGCTGTGCAGTCAATCCAAGTCAAAAAAGTATAATACATTAGAAGTATAAAGTATGATAATACCTTAAAAGTACAGTACATGAGCACATGTACTAAGTTACATTCAACCACTGATCTTATCTCATCTTATTAATGGACAGTGGGTAAAATCGACTCTAAAAACGCTGTTTTATTCTGAAGGGCAGAGGAGTGTAGTGGAAGTTGTGTTTGTGTTTCCTGGTCCCGGAAGATGCTACGACCTCCGTCCTATTGTTAGCATTTTAGCTCGTGATGAGGACGGCGGAGTAAAAGTCGCCAGTGTTTGGTGTCCTTCCAGAGATTCAAAGGGGCTTTATTGGCATGAAGGTTTTACTAACCCAATAAACACATATATGAACATTATTAGGATGGACTTATATTATTTATAGAAATCAATTTACATAGCAAATATAAAAAACAAAAGTTAGTAAGCAACATGAAACAAAAAACTTTTTTTATTCTCATAAAAATGTAGACAGAATTAGACATTAGATATACATACATATATGCAAGCATTTAAAGCACTATAACTAACTTATAGCCATCATGGATGTGTGTGTGTGTGTGTGTGTGTGTGTGTGTGTGTGTGTGTGTGTGTGTGTGTGTGTGTGTGTGTGTGCGTGTGCATGCTCTCTCTCTCTCTCTCTCTCTCTCTCTCTCTCTCTCTCTCTCTCTCTCTCTCTCTCTCTCTCTCTTTTTGAAGCAGCAATAACATTGGCAACCAGCAGACTTTAAGCACAGAATTTTTTTCTGCCTAACGCTAAAGAAAGGCACACAATTACACAAACAAACTGGCCGATCGAGACAGCAGTAGACAAGCAACTCCCGTGTCCTGTGAGGTAAATGTGACGTTCTTATCAAAGGAGGCTGATGGTGGCTTTGACGAGAGCAGAGATAACAGCTTCAGTGCCCCGTCATAAAGGGCCGTCTGACGGCAAGGTAAAGCGGGGGAAATATTCTAAATACAGCGTACACTTACAGGGATATTATCTGTGGTAATCTGCTGTGCGCTAAGTAGTTCTGCTCTACAACATTGTGATGCTAAACCCAAATGCCTAGATCATTCCGAAAAAAAATTCTGAGCCATTTTCAGAAAATATTATTTGTCAAAAGCGCGTGAATCTCTAATTTTCAAAAGTTATTGATACAGCATTTTGAAAATGTGGCAATGCAATACAAAATACAAAATTATAAGAATAAAACTAAACACACACTATCATTTCATGACACAACAAAATAACAAAAATACACACATAAGACAAGAACAGACACAGACAGCTCCACCAGTGCAGTCATCGGGCATTCCTCACATTTAGCTTGAACACATTTTTGAGACAGGTGTATACTATCGTCACATAACATCTCTCTCATCCACTCAGGGCACATCTCACAATTTAACAAACATACATACACTGGTACATATATTGTTAAACCTCAACCAATGTTGTTTCTTTGTCTACTCAACTTCTCTACTCAAAAGTTTTTTAACTAAGCTTTTAAATCTCCTTTTATTGTCTTCTTGTGTTATTTGTCCAGGTAACACTGCTCTATACATGACCATTCGTTTAGGTACAGTAAAATTACCTCTTGTGGCATGTCTAGTCGCATAGTCATGTATATCTAAACTGAAAGGTAAGCTAGTATACAAAATAGATGGTTTCTTTGTAACAATAATATTCCTAAATAAAAACATAATGAATAGAGTAATCTATTTCTTACAGATAATCAACCTAAACATTTGTGCATTGTAACAACATTTGTCCCAAATCCACATTTAAGCGCTATAGGTTTGCAATTTGGTATTTTCTCTTGAGTTGCATTAGACCATACTACTGAACAATAGTCAATATTAGACAATATTAAATCTGTAGTTAATACTTTGGTTAAGCTTTGTGATAAATATGGTGCACATCTTTTTACAACAGAGACACCTCTTCCCATCTTAGCAACCATGTTATTTATATGTTTTGTCCATGATAATTTGCTATCTAAGATAACTCCTAAAAGTTTGGTCTCATCTACCTGTTCAACGGATACATCATTTATGCAAAGCTTCAAATCCGGTTGGTTATGCAGAGTATAATGTGTACCAAACATCATGCTTTTAGTCTTTGAAACATTTAAAACTAACTTATTTTGCTTTATCCATTCAACCACCGATTGCAGCTCTTGTGATAAGGTGGTATTTAACTCATGCTAACACGGTGCTGGTGACCTGGTTGTTGTGTGGCGGCCATCTTGGTTGTAGGCTGTTGCAGCTACATTGACAAGATGTGTCTGGCGTCCATGACAAGGCCTCTCATGTCTAAGTTGTATAGAAGTAAAATAGAAGCACAGGTTTGATTCTCTGCCTCTGCGTCGCTGATTAAAGATCATATTTACGCCGTGTGAACTGCAGTTCATTTTCTTTTCACCTTTTAATTTACGTACATAAAAGTGCTTGTTTTGCTGCTGACAGGCTCAGATTACTGCTCCATGTGTCTGAAAAGAATCCCTACAGAGGTCGACCTTTTTATAAGGTACGTTTTTTTTTCACAACAGGCCTAAACTTTCAACTTTATTTTGAAAATATTGAATACAGCGTAAACACAAGAAGACAAAAGCAAAAAACATCAAACAAAAAATGTAACTATATAAAACCAATACAAAGTCAGAAAGAAACAACATAAGAGAGAGAGAGAGTTTAGAAATGATGCTCGGTGGTTCCTTCACACTTGACATCATCGTCCTTGCTGAGTGGAGACATCTCCATGGGAACAAGCTGGTTCCTTCCTGCAAAGTGACGTAATAATTGTATTTTTTTTATTCTAAATGAAGCATGTTGTGATGAGGACATTGCTTGACTGATGAACTGTAAAAACTTGTGAGCCTCTGACTTCTCATCAGTTCAACCAGGGGTGTAGTGCTATTTTTTTTTAAAGTGCTCATATTATGCTTTTTGGCTTTTCCCTTTTCTTTATTGTTATATATCTTTTTTTGTGCATGTTTTAGGTTTACAAAGTGAAAAAGCCCAAAGTCCCCCCCAAAGGGACTTACCATCTGTCACGATTATGGGTTTCTGTTGTAGTTCTTCCTGTTTTATTTTGTAGTCTCTCTCTCTCTCCCATTTTATGTCTTGTTTGACTTTCTGTCTTCTGCTTTCCCGCCTTTCTGATTGTCTGCCCCACCCTGATGTGTTTCACCTGTTCCTGAGCCCTCGTGTCACCTGTCCCTTGTTTCACCCTCGTTACCTTGTGTATTTAGTCTCTGTGCTGTCTTTGTCTCTTGTCAGTTCATCGGCTTCCCTCCTTTTCATCCGCCGGCGTCGCTTCTTCCTGGTAGTTTTTCCCCTTTCGTGTCTTCTGGGTTTTTCTAGTGGTTTTTGGATTTTGGTTTATCTTCGTTTGTGCCTGCCTACCTGCCTGATTCCTCAGGACACCTTCTGTTGTAAGTCTTTTGTTTAAATAAATACATCTACTCTACATGTTTTGGGTCCAAGCCCCGTATTCCTGACACCATCTCCACCAGAAAACACTGTTCACAAACTGTTCCAACCAGCTCTGTTGTAGTCCAGCCTTTACTTCAGAGACAAACGTGGTCACTTTGGAACACACGTTATAATGCTCGCCTAGCTGCTAGCATGACACGCCCTCATACTCTGCTTCTGACTGGCTAGTAGTCCTTACCTCGGTACTGTCAGGGCACACCCTCATACTCTGCTTCTGATTGGCTAGTAGTCCTTGCCTAGGTACTGTCAGGACACACCCTCATACTCTGCTTCTGACTGGCTAGTAGTCCTTACCTAGGTACTGTCAGGACACGCCCTCATACTCTGCTTCTGACTGGCTAGTAGTCCTTACCTAGGTACTGTCAGGACACGCCCTCATACTCTGCTTCTGACTGGCTAGTAGTCCTTACCTAGGTACTGTCAGGGCACGCCCTCATACTCTGCTTCTGACTGGCTAGTAGTCCTTACCTATCTACTGCGCATGTGCGAATCCCAACAAAGATGGGACAGAAGTGCGATGCCTCACTCTGTAGCTAAAACGGAGAGCTCAACACACAGGGTAAAAAGAGGAGCTGCAGCAATGTGTAGTACAACAAAAATATGGTGTTTTTTGAAAATGAAACCATGTAAACCTATTCTTGTATAACCTCTAAATACAATTATCAACCTAAAAGTGAGCATAATATGAGCACTTTAAGTC
This sequence comes from Gymnocephalus cernua, assembly GCA_023631565.1. NCBI lineage: Eukaryota > Metazoa > Chordata > Actinopteri > Perciformes > Percidae > Gymnocephalus > Gymnocephalus cernua. The sequence continues at coordinate 3,616,692 of CM042448.1, read as the reverse complement.
ATGTGCCAGGTGTGCTCAAATGGCTCTGGGTGTGCTGTCATGCTGATTTGAGCACTGTCTAAATGTCTAGTTGACCAATAGGATTGTCAGACCAGATCTACTTGTTGTAAAATGTGAATCAATCAATGCACCTTAAATGTCAATACGAAAACTTTGACCAATCCATTTATTTTTATTGTCTCTCTTGCATGATATACGCTTTAGTGATTATTGCGCTTGATTAATAAATGTGAATTTCGACCAGGTTATGTGAACTGCCAATATTCTATTTCCTCACTTGGAACTACAAGTGCACTACACCCCTGTGGTCACTGTGTCCAATACGTTGGTAAATGTAAGCATGGCTGCAGACACTCATGAGAATATCAGTTACCTCTGGGCCTATGTCCACATAGCATAGACAGCATGAGGACGGTGGTGATGAAGTATGGACAAACCACCACCAGATGGCGACCCACTGTCAGCATTAACTTGAAGGAGGATGCAGTGGATGGAGCCTCGGTGATATTGCTGTGGGTATCTGGAAAAACTGACACACCTGCTCGGGTGAATGTCTGAAACCAGCAAGCCATGACTTTTGCCATTTTCAGAAAATAGTGCAAAATCGCGTAAATCTCTGATTTTGAAAAGTTATTGATGCAGCATTTTGAAAATGTCGGCTTCCCCATGGATAAATATCAGACTCAATTTGTAATATCACCTGACCTTTGTAGTAAATGCCTTGTGGCTCAGCATCAAAGTTAAAACGTTTTCTCAGAATTGTTGATGTCTTTCTAGTTATATAATTCAGTTTTTCCCCTATATACTACTACGATGGTCCAAAATGGAGTAAAGAAGCACAGTTATCACCCAAGCATTTTGAAAGATTACATTAAAATGGTTCCAGGTACCCCTAAAGCTCTGATCCTAGAATCTCCCCTGACTAAGATTGTTGCATTACACATATTAGCCCCTAAAGTGCAGGAATCCAACCCGGTCTCACGGCAGTTTGTGAAATGGTCACCTTATTTTGATCTATTGATTCGTGTACAGGGACACGATTTTCTCGTTTATTTCGTGGGGGGTGCAACAATGGGGAAACAAAACACCACACGCGGTAGATACAATAAGAACGCCACACACTGTCGACAACAACGTGACGGACCGCTACACGCGGGACGCGATCCCCGGTGTCTGGGGGATGCGATCCCCGGTGTCTGGGGGATGCGATCCCCGGTCTCTGGGGGATGCGCTACAACAACGGGAAGGTTGTGGTTAGGAAAAGAAGAACGGGGAAAGGAACCGTCATGCGCAGGAGACGGCGACAACAACGGGACGGTTGCGGTTAGGAAAAGTAGAACGCAGAAAGGAACTGCTACACGCGGGACGTGATCCTTGGTCTCCACCACTATCCCCCCAACCCAACCAACCTTCTTACGCGGATTTTCAATACTTTACTACTCGCTACCGTAATCGTGCTGTTATCACGAAAGATGCTTCCAATTGAAATGCATTAGCTTAAAATTCGTGCTCATCACCACGACAAAAAAGACATGAACTTGTCCCTGTACACGAAGCAATAGATTGAATAATGTCACCATTTCACGAACTGCCATGAGACTGGGCTGACCATGCACGTACATTAAGTTCTTCAAACAGCTGCCAGTGCTCTACCGACTCAACGCCTGCTGAGCCTCTTCTCCAGGTTTACAATCGTCACGACTTCCTTACCTCTAACAAACAGCCAGCTGGGTGAAGACTCTCCAATGCCGCTGATCTTACACTTGTAGAGGCCTTCGTCAGACGTGGAAACAGGGCTCATGGTCATGTGACCTGCTGGCTCAATCCGGATGCGACCTGCTGGCTCAGTCGAGATGGGCGAGCCGTCTTTATAGAAAACAGCCGAGAGGTTGGAGGATTGCTTTGTTGTGCAGTGCAGTGTGACGTTTTCTCCCGCCGTCACAGGGACGACGGGACTCTGCAGGATCACCGCTTTATCTGAACATGGAGAGAGATGGACAAATGTGTTTGCATGTCCCTCTATGGTTCTTACTCATTTCGTAGTTGTTGTTTTTTCACACTCCTACCGTGAAAACCGATGTTGAGAGAGTTGCTCCGCCGCCTTTGAGGAGTCTCGCACCAGTAGATTGCGCTGTCATCCTGCTTGGCAGGTTGGAGCTCGCAGCCTACGGAGGTAGGTTTCCCCCAATCATCACCGCATATGGACATCTTTCCGACAGACTTAGCGTTGGAGCTTGTGGCCCTGAAGATCTTCCACCCTTGAAAGCTGCTGTTGACCCCACAGCTCAGAGACAGACTCTTATACTCAAACAGCTGAGACGAGTCAGGGGACGCTGTGAGTGAGGCAGGCGCAGAATCATCTGGGGATGCCAATGTCAAAATGAAAGTGCGTTCAGCTGCAGTTCCTCTAATGTCCACTAGCTGACACTCCGTTAGTTCAGCTGCTTATCAGTACAAATGCCCATAGCCGGCCTAGTGGAAGGGGGGGGGGGGGTTCTTATTTCCAAAAAGTGGACCTTTTTGCAGTTTTCCTCTCATTTTGTATTTACTTATGAAGTTCAAATACTTTATTTTGGTGACTTTTTATGCACTAATTTGTGCTGGATTTGCTTGTCTGCTGGTATCTTAACAAGCACGTTTTTTGAAGCACTGGAAATATTTACTACAAAGTTGTCAAATTGCTTATCAAGATCATGTACCACCATTTTAAGTACAAACGCACGCACGCCTCAAACATACTATGAGCGCATACAGTTAGTTGTGTGGATTGTTGATATGTTAGATTGTTACATGTTCCGTGCCAGTTAACACATTCACAAAAGTGGTGCTATGACTAGATTAGGGCTTCAGTTTGGTACAGATCATTTTTATTTGAGGGGAATTTGAATTATTGGCCATTGTTATTTTAAAAGACACTTGTTTATTGCAACCATAAAAAACATATTATGGAACTATGGACCTTTGGCAGTGATGGGGGAGGGGGTCTTTCAAACCACCCAAACACCCCCCCTGTCTACGGGCCTGGTGCATATAGTAACTGTGTAATACAAAATAGAAAATAACAGTTGATGCACCAAGTGTTTATTGGAACTAAAACTTCAAGATGAACATATATAAAGTGAGTTTCGTTGTGTGAATTGACTGGAGACCTTTACCTTTCATCAGCAGCCAGCTGATTGGAGACTCTCCATCGCTGACTTTACATTTGTAGGCACCTTCATCAGTCTTGGAAAAATTGACAACGGTCAATTGACCTTTCATCCCTCTCCCGATGGAGTGGCCATCTTTATAGAAATCAGCTGGCAGGGTGGAGGACCTCTCTGTTTTACAGTGCAGAGTGATGTTTTCTCCCTCCGTCACAGGGAGGAAAGGACTCTCAAGGATCACAGGTCCACCTCAACACAGAGACAAACGACAGCATCTCATCCATTCACACAAATACTGATTGCACGGTCTGATCTGAATAAAGCGAAACATGTTTGAATCTACAACTAGAAAGTTTGATCAATGGCTGCTAAATGCCGGAGGATAAATATAGCTTTAAAAAAAAAAAAGATAAACTAGAAGGGCCCTCGGAAAGTACAGACCTCGGCCAAGACAACCTATTCTCACTCCCAATTCGTCAAATGCTGAGGCTTGGTCAGGACCCATTGGCGTCCTTTTTTATAACGTGCAGGGTGGTCTCGCATTGCCAGACCTTCCTTCATGGCGCTGCTGCTGCTGCTGCGGAGAAGGAGGAGGAGGAAGGTCTGGCTAGTCCACACGCCGTTCCGGGATGGGAGAAAAACGTGCTCTGATTTATTGCCATTTCTTTAAACCAATCACAATCGTCTTGGACAGCACTACGCCCCAAACGCAGCCACGGTGCCGCTGCAATTTGGACAGATAAGTCTAGCTAGCTGTCTGGATTTACCCTGCAGAGATCTGAGTCTTCATAAATCCACCGGAGTTTAAATTTCCAACACAAAGAAAGCGGAAGTTATCGGTTAGAATTTCCATCAGCACTGGAGCAATCCCGGAAGTGGAGCGTCGTGGATATAGACTACGTGCAGGGTAAAACCACTAAGTTATGGTTAGGAAAAGATCTTGGGTGGGGTTAGAGATGTATATGTCTAATGTCTATGTCTAACCCCGTGGGAAGCGACCACCCTGCCGCCAGCCAGGCTGTGGTTTGCTCAGCTGGGTAATGTGGCTGTACACGAGGGTCTTTCCTTTAGACCGACCAATCAGGTGGAGAGTTACAGTGGTAAGTGGGGGGAATTACATCTCCTGTTTTAACCCTCTTGTTGTCCTCAGGGTCAAATTGGGCCCCGTTATCAAAATGTCTATATATGGGTTTCTTTTCCAATCAAATTACCGAGAAAATAACACGGGTGGTTCCAAGTTTGCAAGTACAGTTAATGATCACTACTTTCGTTGAATTTTTAGTTGTTTTATTACATTTTATAGCGTTTGGAGAGAAAACGATGAAACTGCTTCTAAACAGTATTTTGACTCAACTTTGACATACACCAGTCTTTGATTATCCACCAACATACATTCCTCTAATAATAGCCAAAATAATTAATCATTTTAGCTTTTTTTGACTCAAAAGATTAGGTATAATTTACAAATCCAATGAGGTTTATTGACCACAGATTCCGAAAAATAAGTGTAAAACTAGTGGTAATAAATTGGTGTCCGTGGCGTGTATACAGTACTAGTGGTAGTGGAAAAAAGCGTCAAAAACATTGAAAAAGGGGACAAAAAAGCGTCACAAAAGTGTTCATTTTTCTATTTTGACACGAGAGGACAACATGTGCAAGGTCTTAAACAAGGTTTAAAGGTCCGTAACACAACTATACAACATCATACTGGCTTGAATCCATCTGCCACTTAATTACTAACACATCTGCCACAGTATAGTTATTGTTTATCTATATCATTTTATGTCATTGTCCATTCTGTGTATCTCTTCTGTGTGTTTTCTTATAGCCTGATGTTGAAGGCAATTTGATGTTTTGTCTTTACTTCTTGTTAAAAAAAACAAAACTATGGATTCCAAAAAAAAAAAATACTGTAAGTGGTTACTATTGTTTTGGCAGGTGGTTGTTAGGGGAATTCAGAATGGTTACTAGGCTGTTATTTGTTTGCAGGCAGCACTATAACTACTTTTTTTGTCTTTGCGTTTTATTTTTTTAACAACCTGCACTGCCAAAGACCCATCGGGGTCACATCAATGCCAAAGTAGAAGTTCAAGTTGCATGAAAGAGTGCCCTGAGACAGGAAGAAGAAGAGGAAGTTTACGTGTGGTTTTGTGATTGTATGAATCTTACCAGTTACGGTGATGTTGACAGTGTCGCTGCTGTCTCCGTATTTAGATTCACACCAGTACACTCCGCTGTCGGACAGTTTGACAGCTTTCATGTTGCAGTTAGAGGAAATCTTGTCGCCCCAGCCCAATGCACACTGGGACAGCTTGAGCCTGGGAACACATCAGTTCACTTATCATTTACAAATGTGGAAATTATTCTGTTTTTATTAACCCTGATGTCAAATTTGATCCATTTTCAGAACATTTCTATATCAGAAATTTGGGTTTCTTTCAATCAGATTTACATTGCCTATTTATGTCTATTTATGTCTATTTATTTCTATTTCTCACCGTTAATCACCGGCATCTGTGCAGCATCAACATGGGTCGCCATTGTTGTTTATGTGTGTGTGTGACGTCAAAAACGATCTGGTACGAGTTCACGGGTGGTAAGTTACAGGTTGGACTGCCGTTCCAGGGCACTTTCACGGGTAGAAGGTTATGAAAACACGGGTTACGGGTTGCCTGGAATGCAGCATTAGTCTCTGAGCTTTCTTTGTCTGTTGTCAGGTCATTGTGTTTGAATCCCCTTGTCTCTGTGTTCCTAGTGGTTTTGATAGTCTTTAGTTTTCTCAGTGTTTTTTGGAACTCGTTGAGCCTGTCCGCTTGCCTCAGGGCTCCCATACCGTTCATTAAATTAAATCCTCAAACATCCCACTGCCTGCTTGTCTGTGAGTTCAAGCCCGCGCTTCCTCACACATGACAGAAAAGCTTAAAAAGAAATTGGGAAAAGTGACAAAAAAGTCGAAATGTCACCCAATTATTTGTGAAGATCTGCTATGGGTCGTTGAGTTTGCCGTTACACATACCAAAAAAATCTTTATTTTACCCGTCTTCCCTGGATTCATTTCAAGAATAGTTGCGTCCAAACGAATCCATTTGTCAATCACTCAACGCGCTACTTCTTATTCCAGGCCTATAGGCCGCTGTTATTGCTACAGAAATGAACCAAAAACGGAGAAGAAGAGCAGTCTTCAGTCCGTCCATTCATAACACGACTAGCTAGACTCAAAGAATTTCTAATAAGTGAACGGGCTTTGCTAGACTCTAATAACTTTCACCACTGCTCGTTATATAAAGGCCGCTGCAAGAAAACGTGTCTTTGTTTACATTGTATAATGTGCTGTTGGATTGCTTTTTATTTTGCAATTCTGTCTGCTATCGGACATGATTGCAGCGCTATCTATCTATCTATCTATCTATCTATCTATCTATCTATCTATCTATCTATCTATCTATCTATCTTATCTTATGTTCTTCATTACAGCATGATGTTCATTTTGTAAATTATGGACCCTTTATTTTAAAATGGACGATAAAGCAGGGGATGCTTCATGGCATAAAGAGATTATCAATAAGGAGCAAAGTATTCTGGATTCAGTGTTGATGTGGTACAACACATAAAAAAGAAGCTTTGCTTTTATCCGTGATATTTCAACACATTCTCACTCCCATCGCGTAAAATCCGGACGCTTGGTCAGGTGCCTGTGGCGTTATTATTGACGCTAAAAGTCTCCTTTAGCGTCATATCTAAATGTGTTTATCTAAACGCACTTGGTCGGGACTATTGGTGTCACTTTTGACGCAGTTAGTTTAAGGAAAAGGTTGTGGGTGGGCATATAAAAAGGTACGTTTCCATGACATGCGGGACAAGAACGGATGGTTGGGTTTAGGAAAATAACAACGGGTAAACTAGATCAGTAAAAGAACTAGTCTCCCTATGCGGATGTCGGGCTTTCATACTACTCGCTAAGTGCTACGTCATCATCAAACGCAGTGTAGCTGATGCTCGCCCCGGTGCGTTCTACACACATGCTGAAGGCCGCTTTTTGCGTCGTTTCTGACGCTGAACGCCACTGCCCAAACGTCCGTAATTCACGAGTTCGGAGTGAGAAGGGGTTGGATATTTGTGGAGGTAAACTGACCCGTCTGTTGTGTATCTCCACGCTGTCCAATCATCACAGCCGACCGACATTTGCTCATACTCGAAATACTGAGACCTGTTAGGAGTGATGGTCACAGAGACTGGGGAGAGAGAGAGAGAGAGAGAGAGAGAGAGAGAGAGAGAAAGAGAGAGAGAGAGAGAGAGAGAAACTGTTTTCTGGACTGTCTTGCTTCTTTAGGACATGGTGGTTCATCATTCACGTTCCCCTCAGGATGAACCGCAATAACTTTGGTGATCCTCTGACTTTTCATCAGGTCAACATTTTAATGTGTACGATTTATAATTTTTAAAAAATGTATGTATGACCAAATACCTGCTGAACGATCATCCGTTTTGTAACATTTTAATCTGCAAAGTAACTCCAGTTCTCAAATAAATGTAGTGCAGTAAAAAGTACAGTATCTCCCTTTTGTTGAAATAACAAAGTGGAAGCTTTTTACAGTACCATGAGTAACAAAGAAGACTCTGCAACAAATAGAAGAAGTAACAAAAAGAAACTAACAGACTTCTGTTAACCACACACTGGTGTTGGCAATGTTCCAAGCAAACAAAAGTAGCCTGTGTGCATTTCACACCTACCCAAGACCAGTGTACACTCGGCTTTCTATTCAGATGTGCTATGATGAGGTGTGATGCCCTGCTGAGCAGCCCATCCTCCCCAAATTTCCATCAAGTCATCGTGACATTGGACCACAGAAACTGAACGGCCTTGCCGTGACATAGCATTGTGCTGTGACTGCTTCACATCAGACGCTAAAGAAGCGCAAAGATGAAACATTATGGCTATTCCCTACGGAGGACGATTCAGGCCACAATGTCAAAAATGTATTTGAAAAGAAAAAGCACAGAATTCTAAATTTTTTCTTGGAATTCTGAGATTAAAGTCAGGATTTTGAGGAAAAAGTCAGAATTCAGACTTTAATCTCAGAATTCTGACTTTAAACTAAGGACTCAATACATTTGTTTTGCACATGTGGCCCTAATCCTCTTCCATAATTCTTCAACTATGTATTCTGTATGTATATTTAGCTTCATACTTCTGAAACATTTATGCCTGGCCCTGACAAAAACAAACTAAAACTAAATATATGAAAACTAAATTTGTACCTGGAAAACCTGCAACTACACTAAATCTAGCAAACACACTCTGCCAACTAACAGAAACTAAACTGAAGTGAAATCTAAAAGTCAAAACTAACGTAAAATAAAAACTAAGTAAAATTGTAATTAAAAAAAATACCATGACCTCAGACCTGACCTACTCCTTTGCTGCGAATTATTAACCAGCACTTGGATCAGCAAGTGCCAAAAAAGTGTTTTAAGTGTTGAAAAAAGCTTTGAAAAGTGTAAAAAAGCTTTAAATTAATTAAAGAACATACAGTGTGTGTGTGTGTGTGTGTATATATATATATATATATATATATATATATATAAAGGTCCAATATGTAATATTTGTACTGTAATAAATCCAAAAATGACACCAATGCCTCATCAGATATTAAGGAAACATGTTAAGCTGAAAT